>CM076575.1:1505429138-1506080448 GCA_034641835.2 Pinus albicaulis | reverse complement strand
AGATTACATCAACTTGTCTTCTGATCCCTCATCATTAGTCCAGCTATGATTTTCGAAAGTAACCATAAACAACTTGAGTAACTGATATCTAATGTGCAAAAAGTAAACTAATATCAAACCATACATTCATAATTCAATCCCTCACCATCAATCCAGCTGTGGCTTTCGGAGGTAACTGAAGATGTCATGCACAATTTAATATTTCTAACTTGCAGAAAGGAAACTAATACCAAACTACACATTTCATAATACAATCCCTCACCATTAGTCCAGTTGTGGCTTTCGGAGGCAACTGAAGATGTTATGAGCAGTTTAATATATCTAAATTTGCAGAAAGGAAACTAATACTAAACTACACATTTCATAATACAATCCCTCACCATCAGTCCATCTGTGGCTTTCGGAGGCAACTGAAGATGCTATGAGCAGTTTAATATATCTAGATTTAACTACTGAAGAAAATGAACAAAAATGAATTAAACAAAGCGGTACTAAAATTAAACGAGAAACTAATAAAAGCAAATTAAACGAGAACAATGTTAATTCCATGTCATTAGTCAAAAAGTTATGCAAATGCGAAGTGCCTATCTATAACTTTGAAACAAGAACAACGATCGATAGTGATAACATAAAACATGAAAAACGAAGTGAAATGGAAAGCATAAAGTTTATAAAACGAAATGAAGCATATATACCATGAAAGATGCAATGTATAAACATATGAATGGATTATGGCACAATGAAAACTTTAAAGAAAAATAAAATTATACAATAATGCAAGAACACTTGGCAAGTCTGCAGGGCCTCTACGACCTTGTGCTCAATCTAAATCTGAATTACGTTGTGGAAAGCAGAGTCTTTATATTCAAAATCGATCTATACTTGATGAGTAGTATTACGGCACAAAGCCAGCGTAATTACATTACAGAGCAGACTAATAAAAGATAACAGAGACTAACCTCGACTAACTCCATATGCATATGCAAACGCGTTATTTATAACAAAAGAAACATAAATAATTCCTAAAGTTTATGCCGGTGGAGAACACGTAGACCATTACGTCCACGGATCTAGGATCATGGCCGTATTGAAAAGTAAATCTATGAGGAGTGGATGTTTGAATTCGGCTAAGGAGCCATGTACAGATGTTGATTTATCCTCCGCAATTCAGAAACGGCCATATGAACCTTCACGTGACACGAAACAAAGTCCTGTCACCGTGGGACTCTACGGTTGACTTCCATTTGGACACCTTTGACCGCAGCTTCTTTAGATGAGTTTGCTCGAGCCAATAGGACACGAACCATGTCCACATCATTTATGACTTGCCCATGTGGCTCGTTTTTCCTGTAGACACCTGTAACATAGAGTTTCACAAAATGGCTGCGGAAATTTGCAGTAGCTGTGGAAAGTGGCAAGATTCCGCATCTAGATGAAAAAAATCTAAATCAAACAGCAGACACAAAAATATAGTTAAAAACCATGTTAGATGCTCTTTTGCAATTAATATACAATGATATTGACAACTTGGGAGGTTCAGGTGAGTGAAAAAGGTATAGAAAAGTGTATGGAAAAGATGCAGATTTGAGACTCAACAATAACCAATGAAGATACACTTGTGAGATTTAGGTTCTAACTTTTTCCGTTTTTACTTAGGAATATGAGCCCAACATTCACAACCAAACACCTTAAAATTACTAATATCCAGTTTATTTCCATTCCATTTTTCCTCAAGGGTAACATTATTAACAGCTTTAGTAGGAACTCTATTTAAAATAAAATTAGCACAACATATGGCTTTAACCCAAAATTTCTTATGCAGACCTTTAGAATAAAGCATACATCTAGCCATTTCAACTAAAGTTCTGTTTTTCCTTTCAACAATACCATTTTGTTGAGGTGTGTAAGGAAAAATATTTTAATGTTGAATACCATGTTTAGATAAATATGCATCAAATTCTTTCTTAACAAATTCCCCACATTATCAGATCGCAAAGTTTTAATACTCTTACCAGATGCATTTTCAACCATGGATTTAAATTATTGAAATTTTACAAATGTTTCACTTTTATTTTTCAAAAAATAAACCCAATATTTTCTACTCAAGTCATTAATAAAGGTAAGAAAATAAACTTCATGGGATATTGAAGGAACTTCAAGAGGACCACAGATATGACTATTAAGTAATTGCGAAGGTTCTTTAGCATGCCAGGATTTACCTTTGTCAAACATTTCTCTATGATGTTTACCAATAACACATCCCTCAAAAACACCAATAGTAGAATAAATATTAGGTAAACCATGAACCATTTTAGTTAGTATTTGAATTTTACCATAATTCAAGTGACCCAATCTTTCATGCCATAATTTACTTAGTTCATCGGCATGAGCAACAGAGGAATAAAAGGGTTGTCTCTTAGTTGAATTAAAAACTGCAAATTTATATAAACCATTTGTATGATCAATAGGGCCAGAAGAAACAACTTTGTAATTTTGGTTGATATCTTTAAGAACATATTTATTGGGATGAGCTTCAAATTTAAAACCTTTCTAACATGCACGATAAATATAAAGTAAGTTGATGGGCATGTTTTGAACATGAAAAACATCTTCCAATTGACCATTAGCAACATTAATATTACCAAAACCAATTACGGAAAGTTTTTTACCATCACCAATAGAAAATTTTTGAGATGAGTGATTATTAGTGTCATAAGATGTAAATAAAGAAGCATTACCAGTCATATGTTTATAAGCACTAGAATCCATTATCCATTCTACATTAGAAGAAGAATTATTAGATGAAATAATAGATGCACATAAAGCTACTTGAGATTCATTAGAATTTTTCTTGTTTAAACGTTTCTCTTTAAATCAATTCTTTTTAGGATGGTTAGTTTGACCACAATGCTTACAAGGGTCATACACCTTTTTTTTCTTACTAGTTTCATGATGTGCATGAGAAACATGACCATTATTATTAGTATGATTAGAAGTGTGTGAACAAGAGCCTTTGGCATTATTAAAAATTTTCTTAGGATTTTTATTATGTGCCATAAGAGTTTTATTAGGTGAGACTTGTCCTGAAACAATCAACATTTCTCGCTCATTTATCAACCCTTTACATAAATCATCAAAAGTAGGTTTCGTGGTACTTTGAGACAATTCAAGAACCCTATTCCTAGTGTGGATGAAAATGTCAAAACAGATGGAAAATTTTATTCTACAAGAATGATAAGAGCAGTGTCTGTCTTCTTGTAATATTTACCACAATTATTTAACTTTTCATTTAAAGTTTTCAATTCAGCAAGATATAATTCCACTCTATCAAAATTAGTATGGTCAAGCTCATGAATCTTATTTTCAAGGTAATAAGCATAAACATCATCAGATTTATCAAATAAAGAAGCAAGAATTTCCCTTACCTCGACCAGGTTGTCGTTTGCCTCAATAATTACCTAAAGACTATATAAAACCATTTGACCAATGAGCCCTCTTGCTTGATCAATTTTTTTTTCCAATTTAATCAAGGCTTGAGCATCTGTAGGTTTATTGTGTTCACCATTAACCAACTTTCATAGATTCTTATAATTAAGAACATCAATCATTTTCCTTTTCCATCCAAGATAGTTAGAGCCGATAAGTTCAAGAACAGAAGCTACTTCTAAAGTCATAATGATAGAAATTTTGACAATAAATATAAAACCAAATGCAAGAAATGACAAGAGAAAAAGTGGATAGAAAACTGTAAATTTCTGTAGTTTGTTTGCCGTCACCAAAAAAATTGAAAAAACTACCAATCTTAAATTGGAGATAACTTTTCTTCTGAGACTCCATTTGAGCTGATTTATTTTTTGAAATTCAGTAGCTCGGTGAGAGGAACCCAAATATCTACTCTTTTATAGGAAATTCTGCATAAAAGGTAATAAATCTAACAAAACTGTCAGGGGGAAAAAAAAAAAAAACTCATTAATTCTCCAAATTATTATTATAACTACTTTTCAGAAATGGCGCAACCACTCTGTATCCACCTATGCAGCTGAAATTCTGATATGAATCCTCAGTCCGCCAATCTTCCGCCTTGTAAAAAAACAAAAACTCCCGCAACTGCCATAACTGAATATTACAACCAGAAGATAAATATCCTTAGGGAGGATTAAAAAAAATATAGATCTTACAGCAAAAAATAAATCAAGAAGCCCTTGAAAATCCAAAAAACATATAGATCTTATAGAAAAAAAATCAAGAGCCCCTTGAAAAAAAAAATTGCAAAAAAACTACACAACAAAGTTAGGGTTATGAGAAAAAAATCTCAAATATGTAGAATCATGCCCAGATCTGAAGAGAAGCCTAATGGCTACCATATAGAAATAAAATCTTCAAAAAAATGAGTGCCCAGATAATAAAAAATGAAGATACACGTGATGGTTAAATTCAAGGAAGATGTTAGATCATAGTAAACTTGGCTCTGATACCATGTGAGAATATTAGATTTACTAAACTATCTATCTATCTAAGAAACCAAAAACATATCAACATATAAATAAGAACAGAAGTAGAACAAGGAAAAAGAATACAACAGATTTACGTGGTTCACCCAATTGGGCTACGTCCACAGGAAGGTTGTCTTATATTATCTCTAGAAATCTCCTGCAATCTTACAAAGAGAGCAACTACAAATAACCCAATACAAATAACAGTATGAGCACAATATGAGATGTGATCCATTTCAAAAATTCTCCCTTGACCCTATTATATACCCAAATATGTGGAAGAATTACTCTCACATATTTAATGTGGGATAATATAATTCTCCAAAATAATACCTCTTTATATAATAAATGGGTACAAGAGTATACTATGCCATAATGAATATGAGATAAATGTGTTACTCTTTTACATAAGGTTGTATTCAACTTCCGACATAATACAAATACATTATTACCTTCCAAGGAATATAATATATTCCGACACATGATTATTCATTATTTTTTAGTCTTCTTTCTTCTCTTTATTTGTTTTTTTTTTTTCTAACACACTCAACCCCCTAATTCTTTATAAGGAATGCAAGGGGTAGTTAGACCCAACCTTCAAGGTTTAATATGAATCTGGGGTTATAAAATATATAATTTCCTCCATCAGCTTCAATCACAAGGTTGTTGCCACCAACATCTTCTCCTCGTCGAGAGCTTTCCAATGATATAAATTTCTTCTCATTCTAAGCTACGAGCATAAAGTTATGCCCATTTGAAGTTTTACCCCTTAAGAACCAAAACATCATTTGTATGTGTCCATTTGGATAACACATGGTGGCCCTTGGTCACATGTCACCTCCACGTTGGTCCACACCCTAACCACCTATCATACCGAATCCCACCATATTGACATTTTCCATATAACACCCTTATCTAAATCTCGAGGGTTATGATATTTGCTATACTAGTATACTCAAATACCTATATTCTAGATAACCAATATAAAAAATAAGTTGATAAAATGATGTAGTATGTTTGGCTGATATGGTGATGTGGTTGATATCATCCAATATGTTGATATGGTTATATGCACCTATATGAAATACTGGGTTATTGGCATTTCCGTTATAACTATAAATCATTGCAAATCATTGATGGGTTGTTAGGCCAGTGTGTAACTCATCATGCCACCTCATTTTCTTCGCCATGAGGTGAAGGATGATATGGCAGAGACATGGAAAAAATGACTTGTCTATCATGATATTGGATTATCGTAGGTTTTTCCAAGGTCTAAGCCACACAAAAATATTGATATGCCAATGTGACTGCTTTTCCTGCCACATCATCCTCAACATCTAAACACCACCAAACACATGGAAACTACTGACATGCACTCCACCATGTGGCACTTTCTCACATGTTCCATGCATCATTGCATTGGTATAGTTGGCATGCCCAAAATTTCAATGTCTAGGTGACACGTTTCATACATGTGGCATCTCCATTCCATCACTTATGACATCATAATGATGTCACCCTCTAGGGGTTCCCAATTCTTTGATACTTTCGATATTCCAAGTTTGTTAGTTGATGGGCTTGATTAAAGAAATGTTTATCGTCAAGTGATTACCCTTCTACCAAAGCCATGCCACATTGGGTGTTTTCCAAAACATAGTTTCTTTCATCCTTCTTAGACTAATATACCTTAGATAAATGTCTTTCATATTAATCACATCATTAGGATTTGGTCGACGTTTCGAACCATCTAATCTGGTTCATCCTCGAGCCCCCTTTTCGACTGGCTCCAATCCAATATTCCCTTGGCCGAGGTGAACAAGGGATAAGGATGAGATCACCAAACTCTAAATTTCTAAGGAAAACTATATAATCTTCTTGGTCTTCTTTTGATAGCCCTACTCATCAAAAACTCGCAAATGGGATAAAGCTTTACCTTTAGCTAGGCAGCATAAAAATTCTCACTTTCATCTTACAAATTCAAATGGATTAATATGCCAACTTCTCTGTGGGAAATTATGGAGCATTAATCCCCTTCAAACACACTTACTTACCACACCATATAGTATGTACAAAAAATTACCATTGCAACATTTATGGAATGTTTAAAAGCATAGTCATTTCAACCCAAGCCAAATTCCCATTTTATGAATATAGATCATATAATGATCATCATCAACATAAGGGAAAGGCATCCATTTCACACAATATTCATATCCATAAAAGGGTGCTTATCAACATTCAAGCAACTATGCCAAACCTTGACTCTTTATTCTTGCTTGTCTCAACATGACATTCAATATTAATATATATGATAGCTTTTAGCCCACGAATACATATATACACAATAAATATGACATGGTATATAAAAAGGAAGTATTGAACAACATTTAAAATTCATTTACAAGATAGGAGTACACTTATATATTGATGTTGGAAATTGAAGAAGGGACTTCCACTCTTGCCATTGGACATTGTCATTGGGGCTCCTTGCCTCGATAATTTGGTTAGAATGTATATATTCTCCACCTCCAATAGAAAAGGTTGATCATTAACCATAAATTATTGCTCTTGGGGTTGCCACATATCTATCAAGCACTGAAGGAGCACCAGTCGCCCCTTCGTGTTTTGTGTTTTAGTAATCCATAATATTTGAGAGCTTTGATTGTATGAATATGTGCTACACCCATCATTTCATATTCTTGGTGCTCTCTTTCCTTCCACTCATTCATTTTTACTCGGTACATACAATTAAAACACAAGAATAAGTCAATATGATCCTTTGCTTCAATACCCATCTTGCAAATTTTGTGTGTAGCCCTAGATCTAAGATTAGACGGTGTCACTACTCCCATTATTTCATCCATAGGGTGACCGCTGACCCCAAATTTTATCCTTCATGAAGGTCTATTATATCATAGTCACACTCTAGAAGGGGTCACCCCAAGGTAAAAACTACAAAACCATGAAAATGAAAAGGATGGAAGAGGAAAATACTTGTTGGAAGTAGTGTTATCGAAACCGAACCGGTTCCGGAAAAACGGCCAGTCCGACCAATTTGGTGGAAAAATTGGTCTGAACTGGAAATGACTAGTTCAGTACCCAACCAACCAGTTTCGGCACCGAACCAGTTGGTTCAGTACTGAACTGGCCTGGAACGGTTCGGAGACTGGTTCTACCAGTTCACAAGCCTAGCATTAAAAAAAAACATTTTTAAATTTTTTTTTTTTAATTATTATTTTTCCTAGTTAATAATGCTACCTAGCCTCCCCTTAAGCTACTTAAACAACCCCACCCCCTCTATTTCACTCACACTATTCATTCGAGTCTCTTGCAATTCTTGAGCTGAGTTCAGTGAGGAGAATTCAGAGAGTTTTTTGCAAGGTTGTTGTGAGGGAGCTTTTTGTAGATTTGAAGAGCTGATTGGAGCCTTGGAAAGCTGTTGGGTTGGCAGATTTTCAAGATACTTCAAAGATTTTTTTTTTTTGCCAAATACCTTTTGCTTTTCTTCAGTGATTTTTGCAACTGGTGGAAGAATTTTTTATTTTATTTTGTTGGGGCCGCTACATAGTTGATTTCAGAGGATTTTGGAGCTGATTTTCTCCAAAAATTTAGAGGGTAAATCAAGGGCTAGGGGAATCAAGCCATAATCCCATTTCAGGACTTAGATGCTACTCATTCTTCGGATATAGATGAGGAGAATGATCAGGATGATGATTATGATGATGATTGATGATTGATGATTTGATCATTGATTTGTTGTAGCTGGAGCCTGTAGTATTGTAAGTTAAAGTATAATACTATGATTTATGATGTTATTTTGGACTATAAAAAGCCTTTTAGAGCATGCTTCTTGATGTTTGTAACATTTTTGGTTCAACGATGTTTTGCACTAATTGGTATTTTGGTTATATGCACTAATACTTGCTATATAAATGTGAACTTTTGCATATTTGTGTATAAATGGTTTGGATTCATATGGATGCACATGAATATATCTGTTTTTTCTTTAAAATATGAATATTTTATGTGTTTTTGGTAAATGGTTTTTTTTTTTTTTTTTTTTAAATCTGGTTCTGACCAGTTCCCAGTCCACAAGGTTCTCCAATTCGATGATCGGTTCAGTTATGATAAAATTGGTTGGAAGTAGAATGTTGTTTTATGCCCTCTAAGTTTTGGGATCTCGATATGAAGTTTAACGGGTAGGGTGGGGTTTCTCCACTAGATTGATTCTCAAAAGGAAAATGATCAAATGAACTCTAATTTTCCTTATTTCACCCATAATTATGCCTTATAGAACTCATACTAGTTTTTTCACCTTAATTTTATGCTATTTACTCCCCCAAAATAGTTATTTATGATTAAGATCATATGCACCATTAACATTTTTTTTTTGGTTTTACGGATCAAAATGATATGATTGTGACTTTAGCAAACTATCAACAAGCCATTATCACTATGAACCCTAACCTTAGCATATAAGGGTAACCGAGATAAGTATCGATCATCCATTTTTGGTGCATTATTGACCATCATTGCCATCTCCATTGTGCCAACCCATGTATCTTCGCACATTGTAACTTGTAGGATAGAGCCTTCCATCACATAAATGGCACATATTTTGATGGACATTTTGCATTTTTAGTTACGTCTTTTTATCAACTTGGATTCCCTCCTTTATATATAAAAAAAAAAAGAATATTTTGACGAAGTAAGTTTATATGATGTTTTCTAGAAGATATCACTTGAGAAAATTAAGAAGATACTTGTCAAATGTTTCTAGAAGATATGTTTTGAATTTCTTCCGTGATTAAGTTTTTTCCACCACATAATTTGTATTTCTACACTCAATGGTTTTAAACCCTCTCAAAACTCCACGCAACAACCTGAGGAGACAATGACAGGACGGAAAACCATTGCCAACTTGCCACTATCTTCTATGTCACACCCTGCTTTTGCCACGTAAGCATGGTCGTCGTACCAAGTACCATTGTTCAAAGCAGGTTGTAGAAGCTTGTATTACTAGAAGCCTCCATTCATCCACTGCACTGACTTTTGTAGCCGCCCCCTCCCAACGAACGAAGCGAGAAGTCTCTGAGGGGTGTATATATATTCATATATTCGCCCACCGGGGAGGTATATACATACTGTGAGTGACTTTTGATTTCGTATTCCTGTGTATCCGTCCATCAATTCTCGGCGTTTGAGTCTCAGTTTCAAGATAAGATAAGCTTAATTTTTCAATGGCCATGGCTGTTAAATCCAGTGAAATGGCACCTAGATTCGATGATCAGTACAGCAATTCTTCAGGACTTACGTGGGCAGATCAGTGGGATTACAACGATGACTTTGGCTCTGATGGGTCTGCGAAGAGCAAGAGCAAATTCGAAGATTATAATAAGAAGATGAAATCTGTAGCGATCACAGGGTTTGAAAAGGCAAAATCTGGTGCAAGCACAGGTGCAAAGAAGGCCAAAGCAGGAACTTCAGCTGGCGTGCGTTGGATAAAGTCTCTGTACAGCAAAAGGAGGAATCATACCTCACAACACGACCAGATCTCCGGCTTCAATACCTCACAACACGAACAGATCTCCGGTTTCTATACCTCACAACACGATCAGATCTCTGGTTTCAAATATTCAATCTGATTCAATACCCCGTTTTATCTGTACATCTGCAATTTTTTCGTTTTGGGTTTGTGTATGCCATTTCCTCTCGCGTTGTATATATGAAAATGTTGGGAGCACGTGTAAAATGGTTTTTTTTTTTTTTTAATAAAAAATAAAAAATTGTGTTTATCTTTTTGTTGTGGTTAAAAACTTGAGTTTAAGTTGTTATTTTTGTAGAATTTAAATGTTTCAAATGGTTTTTAGGATGTTGAATCTATTTATGCATCCAAAAATGCATTTTGAATAACAAAAAAACACATTTTTTCTTGAAATCATTAAGTCTTTCATATTTAATTGTCAAAATTAAAAATAATCATAACAATTAACTAAATTATAATTTTATTTAAAAAGATTATTAATATTATTAATTATAAAAATTATTAATAAATAAGTAGAATATATATGCATTTAAGAAAACATGTAATAAAATTTTCAACTATGGAGATTCATCCCATCTTATTATGGAGATTTTTAATTTTATAAATAGACTTTGTTACAATGCCGTGAGTGAATATTATGACTTATCAATACCACATTGTCCAATAAATCATAACTCATCTCACAACCAAAATATTTTTTTTATATATATTTTAGTTTAATTCAATTTTATAACCTTTTTAAAATTAAATTCAAAAACAAAAAAGACAGCTACTTTTGGGATAAATCTCTACCTTTTTCTGGAGTACTACTAATATTTGTGAATATTATTTAGAGGTTAAATCCTTCCCATCCACGTATTAACTCACACAACCATATACATTAAAATTTTGGTAAAAGTAGACATGGATCCATGACAAACATTAAAACACTTATATTATGATACATCTCATATTGTCAAAACTTAAGTGGATATTTTTAACTTGTAAATAGGTTTTGTTACAATATCTTACCTTATCAATTCCATATACCATGCCTATCAATATCACATGTCCAAAAAATCATAACCATTTTCATGTGACACTTGTTCATATGACATTTTTTTTTCAATTAATCAATTTAATTAAAATTGTAGAAAGGGCAATAACCACTTTTGAGATCAATCTCAACCATTGATATGTGGGAACTACTAAGAATGTTTTAGAATATGATATTGAAGTTAAATCTCTACCATCCCCCTAATATTATTGTGTCCAGAGGTGTTCTACAACCTAATATGGAAGATATGTTATAATATCTTGTCATGTCCTATCATGCCATGTTCTGCCCAATTATGTTATGTAAATAAAAATAATAAAAGTAAAAATAATAACCATGCATTAAAATAAAAATAATGTATTGAACCTCTCTGGTTTATGTGAGGAAAGGAGTTTTGTTGCAGGTTCAAAAGACCATTGTTGGTTGTGTTGGAAAACTTGGTTGCAGAACACATCTTGCCGCTGTTAGGACCCTTTAGGGTATAAAGAATGAATTGAGCATTATTGGTGCTCAGGATTTTTCATTGGCCCTAAAGAGGAAGCATCCATGCATCCTCAATGACAATAATGATGGGTGGATGATGGAAAAAGGGAAAAACCTTGATCATGTGTGTGTGACAATTCCGAGAGAAAGTGTATGCATTATTGTAGAGGGGGGGCGGGATGGGAGGGTGAGGGTAGGGGGGCTATGGCCCATAGGGGCATAGCTGGGATCAGTCTCCATCCAAACAAGCTATAGACCCATTTCATGTCAAAACTACTTCAGTTGAAGTCCGTGATGAATTTCACCACCTGGAGGAGATGACAAGTCAAGATAGACATTCCATGTCGGACTTGGAATCAGTGGAAGAATTTGGACAAATGGTGTTTGACCCCAGTCACACTGGGGGTATAAGAAAGCATATATTCAATCCCTTTTATTGTATTGGAAAATGAAACCCCTAATGCCGAGGATTCTGATGGACAGGCATGTTGATCAATATAAGATATTTTCCAACCTAACAGATGTAAGGAGGGAGAAGCAAGTTATGATATTTTACATGGAACAAATGGAGAGTCAGCTTTCCAATATTGAGAGGCACATATCTTGCATGACATCTTCAGTACCTTTAGGGTTAAGTGCTCAAGTGAAATCCTCTTATTCCTAGTTTTTACATATGCTTTATGTTGTAGACTCAAGTTTGGTTTTAGATTCTTGGGTTGATGTCGATGTTATCTCTTTTGTGACACTTCAATTTTTTATGATGTTTAAATTTTCAACTGGTCATTCAGTGAATAGATGGTCAACAGACGTTGTTTCCCACTAGGTAGGTTGAGACCACCTATCGTAAATTACATGGATAATGTAACATATTTTTTATTAATGGAAGACACCGCCGATTAGTTTACTAAAAAAAACTCGTATTGACCCATGGTATTAATATGGAATATAGGCTATTTAAATGGTGAGAGACTCTTTAAAGTGGGAAATACCAACCTAGATCTATCTTAACTTTGGATCTATGAAGCATCGAGAGGGATCAAATCTCTTTTCACTTTAAAAGGGGTTTGCACCTCAATATTTATCCCTCTCAGTGCTTGGTAGATCCAGAGTTAACATGGATCTAGGCCGGTTGCATAGAGAGACACTCTCTAGCCCAGTATGGAAGATATGTCGTAATGATATGTTTTTTTTTGTTATCTAAAATTTTTGACTTAGTTAAATTACAAAAAAATAAAAAGAAAAATAAATTAAATTAAAAAGAATTAAATAAAATAAATAAATTATTAATTATAATTAATAATGACTAATAACTAAACAACTTAGATGCATCTTAACTCCATATCTATCAAGCACAGAGAGGGATCAAATCTCTAGAGGTGCAAACATTTCTTGAAGTTTTTCACTCAAAAAAGAGGTTTTCACCTTGAGAGTTTTGATCTCCTCTCTATGCTTGATAGGTCCAAAGTTAAGATAGATCTAGGTTGGTTGATAATTAAATTAAAATTTTCAAATCCCTATTCCAAAATAAAAACATGCTTAATTTTGATAATTAAATTAAAATTTTAGAAGACCTATTCCAAAATAAACACACCTATACTTAATAATTTTGGTGACAACATTCACATGTGGGTAGATTATCCATTGAGATTAACAATATCCTAAACTCAACCTACTCTAAAAAAAATTAAATTAATATGAAAGTAAAGTAATTGACCATAAATAAAGTAGTAATAATTAAGTTAAGGATTTACCCACTAATGAGATTCTATTCACTGGGTTTTTATGAAGCTCGAGAAGGACCTATGATATTCACTGGGTTTGTACGAAGCTTGAGAAGGATCTACCCAATAATGGGATGCTATTCACTGGGTTTGTACGAAGCTCGAGGTACGATCCTTCACTATGTTTGTACGAAGCTTGAGGTCTGATCCTTCATTGGGTTTGTACGAAGCTCGAGGTCCGATCCTTCACTGGGTTTGTACGAAGCTCAAGGTCTGATCCTTCATTAGGTTTGTACGAAGCTCGAGGTCTGATCCTTCATTGGGTTTGTACGAAACTCGAGAAGGATCTACCCACTAATGGGATGGTATTCACTAGGTTTGTACGAAGATCAAGATCCAATCCTTCACTGGGTTTGTACGAAGCTCGAGAAGGATCTACCCACTAATGGGATGTTATTCACTGGGTATCTAGCCACTAATGGGATGCTTTTAAGCTTGAGAAATATCTACCCACTAATGGGATGTTATTCACTGGGTTTGTACAAAGCTCGAGAAGGATCTACCCATTGATGGGATGCTATTCATTGGGTTTGTACGAAGCTCAAGGTCTGATCCTTCACTGGGTTTGTATGAAGCTTGAGAAGTATCTACCCACTAATGGGATGCTATTCACTGGATATCTACCCAGTAATGGGATGCTATTAAGCTCAATAAATATCTATCCACTAATGTGATGTTATTCACCGGGTTTGTACGAAGCTCGAGAAGGATCTACCCACTAATGGGATGCTATTCACTGGATATATACCCAGTAATGGGATGCTATTAAGCTCAATAAATATATATCCACTAATGTGATGTTATTCACCGGGTTTGTACGAAGCTCGAGAAGGATCTACCCACTAATGGGATGCTATTCACTAGGTTTGTACAAAGCTCGAGGTCTGATCCTTCACCAGGTTTGTATGAAGCTCGAGAAGGATCTACCCACTAATGGGATGCTATTCACTGGGTATCTACCCACTAATGGGATGTTATTAAGCTCGAGAAATATCTACCCACTAATGTGAAGCTATTCACTAGGTTTGTGCGAAGCTCGGGGAAGTTTTGATTACTTTCCCCCAAGAGTGGCTTCCACCCCTCCATCTCCTCATGAGATTTGAACCTATGACCTGGTGTGGACTAAATCCCACACAAACCAATTGTTCTACACCTCATGGATAATAATTAAGTTAATATTACTTGTAAGTATATAATTTTCAAATCATTTTAAATATTTTATAGCATAATTCTTGTTTCAAAAATGAATAAATAATTTTAATATTAAAAATATCTTTGTTTTAAATTTAACCTGGATGTAGTTGTATTTTATTTGTTTTGCATGTTTGGAGGATTTTTTTGGTTGAATTTGTCTGAAGTTTAGTATAAATTTGTTGGAATCACAAGTTTGGATTGTGAATTCTTCGAATATGATTATCATATGTGTTTTTAGATATAATAAATCCATTTATACATTCAAAAATGTATTTTTTTGTGCTAAAAGAAACATTCTACAACCCATAATGATGGTGATGTGTGATTCCTTCTGTGCTCAATCTCTAGTTGACATGTGTCCATTATATATATATATATATATATATATATATATATACATCTACATCTACATATACATATAAACAATTTCGACTTTAATAAAAACATAAATGAATATTCATATTCAGTTAGTTTTAATTAAAAGTACTATAAAAATCAATAATTCCACTCTCACTGTGCTCACTTTAGTTGTTACACCAGAGGTGCTCCGCAACTCACTATGGTAGAGATGTAGTAATGTAATATCTTGTAAAATTTTTGGTTTTGTTGGGTAATTAAAGTAAACTTGACTTGGTCAAGTTATCAATGGTTTTTGAGTTCCAAGTTTATGACAACCCATGGTATTCATATGGAGTATAACCTATTTAAAGGGGGATAGTAAGACATCATAGATCCATCTTAACTCTAGATGTACCAAGCCTTGAGAGGGATCAAATCTCTTTTCACTCTAAAAGATGTTTGTATCTCAATAGATTTAATCCCTCTTAGCCCTTGGTAGATTCAAAGTTAAGATGAGTCTATACTGGTTAATATTACAACTTAATATGAAAGAGATGTAAAAGTATTTCACTTTCACTCTTTCAACCATAAATAAAATATTTGGATGTCTATAATAAATAACATAATTTTATACTAATTTTAGAGAAATAAAATAATTAAAAGCTATAAAAGAGAAAGAAAAAAATATTTCTACCTTATAAATATTTCAATATAAAATCTAAATAAACTATTTGAATATCCATATTAACTATATATTTCAATATGAACTTCAAAGAGAGAATATGTATGGGTTGACCATATTAAATTATTTTAATACCCACAAGGAAAAAGCTATTAAAAATAAAATAATTTAATTATTTTCTAATAAAAGAGAAATGTGTAATTCATTCAAAAATGCACTTTAAAGAATATATATATATATATATATATATATACACACATTAAATCTTTTAAGGTGCAATTTTTTTTTCAAATTTTACATTAAAAAAAAATTGTATATGAAAAAAATTGATCCATTTCCAAATTTAGTAAATCCATAATTAAGATACATCTCTATTAATAAATAACAAAAACTTATAATATAATTAAAAATTAATTTCTTTAATTTTAATAAAATACTCTAAAACATAAAATAATTAAAAATATATACAATAAAATTTTAAATATTAATAATAAATATAATGTAATATATTATATGAGAGATATTTGATGCCAAAATTTTAGATGAGCTTTTCTTAATGGAAAAAACACCTTTCATAGGATTCCCTCTTGGGGTTATTAGAACAAATTTCACTTTTTGTGTTTTACGAAAATAATTATCTTAAGAAGCCAAAGAAATTTAAGCTTTCATTCCATTTCTTCGTTTCATGGCTTTTGAACCATAAAGATACATTAGAGATTAACAATAATGGAGGATAGGAATGGTAAAGAGTACAACCCTTTCGGGATAGAAGGATTTGGATATGAAAAATATTGGAAGTTATTTTAAGAAGTATATAATTGTTTGGGGAAATGTTATCTAAATAATGAAAATAATATTAATTATGGAATGAAAATTAAAGTTTAAGCTAAGATTTAGATTTTTATTTTGATGGTATTTTTTTTTTATAATTAATTTGGAAAAGAAATAATTTTTAATATGATAAGATATTTTTAAAATTTATATTTTTATGCATTTTATATGAACAAAAGTGAAATGTATAAAGTATTTTATATTCAAAAATATATATAAAACAATAAATATTTCATACATAAAAGTTTTACAAGTCCAAAAGGCAGAATGATATAGTTTAAGCCTTAAAAAAATATGGATAAAATAAAAGCTTGTAAGCAATTGATTCTAATAAAAAATAAATGTAAATATTAAGGAGTAAAGATGGATACTAGATTTATTTTTTCATGTAGTGATCAAAAACCTAGTCTCTTAATGTTCTTCATAAGGTTTTTGTGCAAAGCAGCTCATGGCATGGGACATAGGACGGAGCAACGACATGGGACATAGGAGGGAGCAACGTTCCTCCCCTATAACAATATAGTTAATGATTATAGTGAACTAACCCACTATAATGCAATCTTAGAATATGCAAAAATCCCTTCTTATTTTTCAACTTGAAATGGAGAATCGAGCAATTCAACACCAAATTAGATCAAATTACACGTGTAGAGATGAATGTGGAGGATATGCTTTTTAAAAGCAATGAGCGATCTGAATTTTGAGGTTAAATCAAACAAAATAGTAGAATACATTTAGTATATGTAGGATCACACCTTAATTGGGAAGTTCATGGGGATTTGGCCTTCTAAAAAAGAACCAACATGGTGGATCCATCATAAATGGAAACCAAAATGCTAGATCAAGCTTGAGCTAGAAGCCAATTTTTTTTACAGTTATCATAAAATGTGCATCTTTGACAATGACCCTTGTTTTTACAACTCAATTTTCTTGTATTTAAGATTCTAGATGGAGTGGCTTAGTTTAAACAAAGTATATTTCAAGGCTTCCCTAGTTTGGATCATAATGTATTCCTTACTACAAGATTTCTGGAAATAAGAGACTTTAGAAGACATTGGTAATTCATTAGAGTATTTTGTAAAAGTCTCAAAAGCCAAAAAATTAGCAAGATACATTTCCTATGCAAGGATTTGTGTATACATGAACATAGCGGAAACATTGCTAGAATCGATAGACGTCTACTATCATGGCATGCTTTGGAAGTAGACTTGGATTCTTAGCATTGTTAGCACTAGATTTCTACCTTCCCAAAGGATCCAAATGTTTTGAATATCAGTTAACAACTTCATTTCGAAACAGTGAAAGGTTAAATATTGGGCTATGTTAAAAAAATTGTGTGAATGGATGGCATAAGGGTTAGAAACATGTCAAATATGTTTATTATGCCATGCCTAATGTTTTACCTAATTTTTGTAGCCAATCAAATGAATTATACTAAAAACAAGTGGCGCTACGAATATTTTTGTCGCGCCTACAATCATTTTAAAATTAAAAGGTTTCTAACCACCCTTTGAAGAATTTTAAGTGGCCAAACCGTTTTTGAAGTAGCTTAACTCGTGTTAAAGATAGATGTGACATTTGGTGGACTTTCCAATCATTAAAGAAGGTTAAAAAAAACCTAAAAACTACAATTTTTTTTTGTAAAAAGGACATTTCTAGCATTCCCATGTAACTAGTTTGCAGTGCACAAGAGAGCTTTAAGTAATGTTTACAACATGTGACGAGGGGATTAAAGATAGTTTTACTTGAGAACAATTGAAAAATGGGAAAATCATGGCATAGAAATTTGTAGAGGCAACAAGTTAAAGGAGATAAGTGATTTAAGAAGAAATGCCAACACCGTTTTTTCATGTTTTAGTCACCTTGTTCAAACAGATATTCCAAGGAGGTGGTGATGAATTAAAAAATAAATAAATTTTTTTTGGAACGGGTTGATTTCAAAAAAAAATATTTCATATTTTACCTAGAAATCATGGTTTAGTCATTATTTTCAAATTCAATTTCTGAATAGGTGGTGATGAACTTCAAAAAACTATTTTTTTTTTTTTGAACTAGATGATTTACAAAAACCTATTTCAGTTTTGCAACAGATGTCATGGTTTGGAAGATACAAATGTATCTTTGGACCCTATTTTTCAATAATTTGCCAGCTTTATTTTTCTAAAAATAAACTCATAGAAAACTATTGATGAGCCATCTCATCAATTTGACTTGGGGATCATATATAACCATATCCTTCATTATTTCAAACAAGTTACTAAAGTCGGGTCAAGATTTTTTCAGGACCATTTCTTTTACTTTTCCCATAAAATCATCATGTAATGTGTTGATTGAATTAGTCACATTAGTCACCCTGTTCAAATAGAGATTCCAAACAGGTGGTGATGAATTAAAAAAAATTGGGAACGGGTTGATTTCAAAAAAAAAATATTTCATATTTTACCTAGAAATCATGGTTTGGAAACAACAAAGGAAATTTTTAGGCCTAATATTTCATATTTTACTTAGAAATCATGGTTTGGAAACAACAAAAGAATGTTTTAGGCTTATTTTTCCAAATTTTGTAATTATGTTTGGAAACAACATAGGAATGTTTTAGGCCTATTTTCCTAGATTTTGTAATTTTGTTTTTTCTTGTTTTAGTCATTATTTTCAAATGAAATTTCTGAAGAGGTGATGATGAACTTCAAAAAAACAATTTTTTTTTTTTTTTTTTTTTTTTGTGAACGAGATGATTTACAAAAACCTATTTCAGTTTTGCAACAGGTGTCATGGTTTTGGAAGATACAAATGCATCTTTGGACCCTATTTTTCAAGAATTTGTTAGATTTATTTTTCTAAAAATAAACCCATAGACAACTATTGATGAGCCACCTCATCAATTTGACTTGGGGATCATATATAACCATATCTTTCATTATTTCAAACAAATTACTAAAGTCTGGTCAAGAGTTTTTCAGATCCATTTCTTTTGGATTTCCCCATGAAATCATTGTGTAGTGTGTTGATTGAATTAGTCACATTAGTCACCCTGTTCAAACAAATATTCCAAAAAGGCGGTGATGAATTAAAAAATAAATAAAAAATAAAAATAATTTTGGGGACAGGTTGATTTCAAAAAAAATATTTCATATTTTACTTAGAAATCACGGTTTGGAAATAACAAAGAAATGTTTTAGGCATATTTTTCCAGATTTTGTAAATTTGTTTTTTCCTATTTTAGTCATTTTTATTGTGAACGATATGATTTACAAAAACCTATTTCATTGCAACAAGTGTCATGTTTTTGGAAGATACAAATGCATCTTTGGACCCTATTTTTCAAGAATTTGCTAGATTTATTTGTCTAAAAATAAAGTTATAAACAACTATTGATGAGCCATCTCATCAATTTGACTTGGGGATCATATATATAACCATATCCTTCATTATTTCCAACTCCGAAAAAAGAGTTCTTCAGATCCATTTTTCATTGTGTAATATATTGATTGAATCTTTTAGCTGCTTCGTAATATCATGATTGTTTAAATTAGTTTCAATAAATGGTAAAGTAAATTCAATTCTATTCTTTTAGAAAATTACAATTAGCAATTTAAATCTACAATATTCTTTTAA
The DNA here is from genome assembly GCA_034641835.2 of Pinus albicaulis. Taxonomy (NCBI): domain Eukaryota; kingdom Viridiplantae; phylum Streptophyta; class Pinopsida; order Pinales; family Pinaceae; genus Pinus; species Pinus albicaulis. The sequence goes on along the minus strand of CM076575.1, from coordinate 1,506,060,449 downwards.
AAAATTACAATTAGCAGTTAAAATCTAAAAAAAAATTCTACGAAAATAACATGCCCTCATGTATCTCTCCCATGGTAACACAACATGCCCTCATGTACCTCTCCCATGGTAAGACTGCATGGCAGGATCAGACCCATAAACTCACAAATCTCAACAAATCTGAATTGATAGATCTAACAATCACAGTAGAAGGAAGGATGACGCCCGTGCGGGAGATACAGAGGTCGATACTGGAGGAGAGTAAGTGTGAAAGTGTGGCTCTGCTTCCCATTGAGACTGCTGGTTCTGGATGAGAGACTAGTGCCAAGGCTCGTCTTAGCTGGGGCTGACTCGAGATTTTATCTAGTAGCCGAGCTTTGTCCCCGGGGTCCTTGCAAGAAGTATCACTCGTTGGAGCTCAATTTTTGAAAAATTGCTTTGGAATTGACCAGGGTCGTGATAGTTCGAGTGATGTGCAGGTCAATAACATGTGCCTCTGTACGCTGGCTAGTATGCATGAGTCTCCTTTGCATCCGAGGAAGAATGTGGTAAATTGCCTTACTATGGAAAATACCAGTCGTGAAGATGGAGAAGAGGGATCCTCAAAGTTCCCACTGTTCCCGCACCCTCCTATCAATAAATATTAAAAACATATATTTTCATTCCTTATTACAACCCCTCCTTCATCTTTCCCGCATGGTTGTAGCACAATCTGAAAGAATGCAGGTTTTTAAAACAAGATCAATTTTCCAAAATGAAGAAATAGAGGCCCTTAGCATCTAGTTGGAGAACCTCTCTTCAGTTAGTCCAACCTCAAGAAAACATACTTTAGATGGAAACGCAAGTGCACATCAGGGGGAAGCGATGTTAGTTGACTGCTCTTTTTGTGAATGACAAAATCTTGTAAAATTGTTCTCTGTTGTGGTCAATTTTACATGATGTATGCAGAAAATAATCAGTGTAGATGATGTACAAACTCTTAGTATCTGTTTTTCTGTTGGAGAATCTGACTTTAGAATTTGATGTAAATGCGTTTTGAGAACAGATTTTATAAAAAAGTTTACTCATTAATGTTAAAATAAATATTAATAATGAAGTGAAAAATAGAGTTTAAATTAAGATTTCGACTTGTTTTTTCAATAATGTTGCCAAAAAAAAAAAAAATTATTATTATTATATATATGTTTTAAATTAATATTTTAACGCATTTTATATGAACAAAAATGGATTGCATAAAGAATTTTCCATAATCAAAGCCTAGCATCTAGCATATATTCAAAGAGCTACATATAAAACTAAAAGGTTTTACTAGTCCAAAAGAGTAGTAATGATATAGCTGAAGCCTAAAAATAAAGATAAAAATCCAAGTTTGTAATCCATTGATTACAATAAAAAATAATTGTAAATATTAAGGAGTAATGATGGATCTTAGATCTATTGATTTTTTCATTTCATGGTAGTGGTCAAAACCCTAATCTTTTGATGCTCTTCTTAAGGTTTTTGCTTGAAGCAACCCATGGCATGGGCTATAGGAGGTAACAACACTCTCTCCTATAGAAATGTAGTTATATGAAAGATCACACCTTAATTGGGAATTTTCCCGGGATTTGTCTTTCAAAAAAAGTGCCAACATGGTGGATACAACATAAATGGAAACCAAAATGGAAGTTAAAAGCTTGAGCTAGAAGCCAAAGTTTTTATCACAATTATCTTTGCAAATATAGAAGATTAAATGTGCATCTTTGACAAAGGCCCATAATTGTACAACTCGGTTGGTTTGTATTAAGATTCTAGATGGAGTGGTTTAGTTTGAACAAAAAATATTTCAAGGCTACCTTGGTTTGGATCATAATGTATTCCTTGCCACAAGATTTATTAAAATAAGAGACTTTAGAAGGCATTGGTAATGCACTAGAAAATTTTGTAAAAGTCTCAAAAGCCACAAAGTTAGCAAGATACATTTCCTATGCGAGGATTTCTGTATACATCAATAGAGAAATCCATTGCTAGATTGATAGGCATTTATTGCTATGAAATTATTTGGAATCAGACCTGGATTAGGAGCACATCCCCTTAAAATGTAGGAGATTCCATGAATATAGGTAATTATTTAAGGATTCCACCCTAATGGTAACAGTTTCACAACCCACTCAACAAGAGAATAATGAAGTCAGAGATCCCCTCCAACTCCACTATCGAGCAAAATCCCCAAAATTAATAATAGTTTCGATCACCTCAGGTAGGGGAGAGAGACATAAGAACCTCCTTCAACCAATTTGGAAAATAACCCAAGAAAAATGAAAGAGATTCCAAGGACAATTATATAAGAAATAAATATGGAAGAATCAAAATCAGAGCAAAAAATCAGAGAGGTAGAGGAAATTGACATTGATGCAATAGACTTACCAGGAATAACAAAGTATTGGAAAGGAAAATGGCCTCATTCAATTCCAAAGCATTAGGTCAAAATATTAGCAAAATATTAGCTCAAATATTGAGTTTAGGTCCAAAAAGACCCCTCAAGTATGAATGTCTCTAGATCCAATCTAGGAGTGCATACTTATTTTTTTAAGGATACCCACAAGGTGCATAATGAAGAAAAGAAAAAGGTATGCAAAAGAAATCAACAACTTCTGGAAGAATTAGTAGAAGTGTTAGTAAAATCATGGAGAATCAAGATGATATTAGAGGTATATCCCTTCAAGAAACCTAACTTTAAATTAATATCATATCCTGGAACATCAAGGGATTAAACTACAAAAGGAAGCAAACATTCCTAAAAAATAGATGGAGGAAGCATCAATCGACCTTTTTGACAGTTCCATAAACTAAAGCTCCAGTAAGAGGATAGCCTTGATAGCCACCACATTCTAGAAGGGTTGTAAATATACAACAATAAATGGACAAGGAAAAAGCCTCGGTATTGACTATCATCTGGAATTCTCAAGAAATACATGTCTTGGACATGCTTACTTCTTATAGAATATTAACCATGAAGTACCTTCTTATAGGTTTGAATGAGGTTTTCTTCTTATCTAATGTTTATGGACCTATATTGCAAATAGATAAATCAAATTTTATAAATTCCATAATCAATCTACAACCATTCATAACGAATCTACCTTCGATCTTAGAAGGATATTTCAACCTAATTAAATCATTATTAGAAACCAAATGAGTTATTCAACATTTGGAAGGAGAGGCACATTATTTGAGAAGATTATGAAAAACCTAAATCTTCTAGATTCGAACACCATAAAAGGGATTTTCACCTAGAATAATAGAAAAGGAGGTGCTCAACAGATAACATCAAGCCTAAACATCTTCTTGTTATAAAAAATCCTAATAGAAAATGACATTTTCATGGAAGCTTCAGTTATCCCATGTGGAAGTTTAGATCATTGGTTAATCATTTTAGGTTTGGATATCAAAGCAAGCCCCAAAAGTAGGCCTTTAAATTTATTTATTTTTTGGATTTCGCACCCAAATTTTCAAGCTAAAATTTAAGAATGGTGGTTGGAAGAAGATGACATTGAAGGTAATGCGATGTGTGACTCTAGCAAATATCAAACATGTCAAAGCTCAAGTCAAAACATGGAACAAGGAATAATTTGGGGACATATTCCAATCCAAAATAGAGCTTGAGGAAAAAATAAGCCATCTTCCGTAGGAAGCAGATCAAGTAGGACTGTTGAATTTATTGATCAAGGAAGAATCCAACCCACTTTCCAACTAGAATATAAGATATAACAACAAGAGTATATGTGGAAATAGAAATCAGGGACCATATTGACAAAAGAAGGGGAAAGGAATACTTCCTTCAAATCTATGTTGCAACATATGTTGAGATTGCAACAAGATGATGAGCTTAGTGGAAAGGAGTCGCCTTCACTAAGTGGGCCCGCAGGGTATTTTTGGCGCAAAGTCTATTTTTAGACTATGTCTATTTTTAGACATATGGATCATGTTCTATGAGTTGCAGGATGCTATTTGTGGATGGCTGGTCAAGTCGGGAAAAATAGATGGACTTCTATTTTTAGACATACTGGGCGGAATCTATTTTTAGATTGCCAGTCTAAAAATAGATATGTCGAATATTATTAGCTCTTAATAATATTTGGACTCTAAACATTATATTATCCTCTTGGAGCACTTCAGTTCGAGTAACAGATGTGCACATGCAGCTGACAGAAGGAATTACAATATTCCTAGGGTTTAGTGGAGCTATTGCATGGTTGACTTCAGTTAGAACTCATGTGACAGAGTTTGGTGGAGTTGATGAGACAGTTAATGGAGTTGTGTTCAGTTTAACTTAGTTGAGCTAGTTGTATCTAGTCTAACTGATTGATACAATTAGAGAGAGTGGTGTGAATTAATTATTAATTAATTCACTAATTATAAACTCATAAATCAACTAAAGAATACATCAGTTAACTGCAGTGCATGGATAGTTTTAGTGGAGACTAGTGAAGAGGTAGGTGAAAGAGCAAGTGTGACTATCAGTTGTGACTATACTGGTGCATGAGATTTGCACACACATTGATGGAGAAGCCAACGAGGATTGCGCAGTACATACCAGTGGGATTTGAACCTGGATCTGGTAATTATCCATATTGGATTGCACAGTAGAGGTTGGCTAACAGGTGGAGCATATTGGAGCATGTGTTTTGTATGATGTGAGCTTGTGTAGTGTGTAGCAATTGGAGATTGTACTGAGATCTTGTGATGAGTTTGTACAATGATTGTTACATGATCTCCATCATTATAATATACAGATAGTTGGGGGTTTTCAGCTTTAAGCTTTCCCATAACTACTGTGTTTATATGTGTGATTGTTTATGGTTTTAATGTGCACATGCGATTGTTTATATTTCTGCAAATTGATGATCAATAGTAGAAGAGGTTATGTATTATGCATGAAGCTCAAATAGTGTGTGATCAGGATAATCTCGGTGAATAATTTAACATTTATTCAAATTTCTACATGGTATCGGAGCAGTATTGATCATTGGAGCAATTGCAAAACATTGAAGCAGTTGAGTTTTGTGCTGGTGGAATTCGAATTTGCAGCAGTGTTTTATTGGTGTCGAAGTTGAGATGTCTTTCAACGGATTTCGATTGGAGTATGCCCTTGAGGATAGCTCAAACTATATTGCATGGAAGGACAGGATGGAGGTGGTGCTAGATGACAATGGGTTGAAGGAGTTCATAGATGCTGAAGTCCCAAAGCCTACTTCTAGCGATGCCGCCATAATTGAGGCTTGGCAAAAGAAAACAGCAAAGTGTCAAAGGATTCTGTTGGAGGGCATGAAGGATCACATAGTGTCCAACCTGCATGGTAAGGCTTCTCCATTCTTGATGTGGAAAGCCTTGACAGATTTATTCCAAAGCAATAACGACCAAAGGAAGTTGGCGCTCAAGGATAAACTCAGAAACATAAATATGGAGAAAGGCGACAGTATGCCCAAGTACCTCACGGTTCATCAAATGCAGTGGATGAGATGGAAGTGTGGGGGTTACTGTTGATGACGAGGACTTGGTGAGTTTGGCTCTCCTTGGGCTTCCGAAGAGTTGGCATTCCTATCAGGACTCTGTCAATGGTCGAGAGAAATTGCCAGGATGGGAGCGACTTTGGTCGGATCTTGTGCAAGAGGAGATAAGGCAGAGTACCAGGGACGGATCTTCATCAAAGAATTCTGATGAAGAGAATTGTGCTTTGGCTGCCAAAGCAAAGAAGGGGAAGAGTAAGAAAGCTTCTCAATCCGGTGCGAAAGGCAAGAAGCAGGACATGTCCAAGGTGAAGTGCTTTCACTGTCACCAACACGGACATTATGCCACAAATTGTTCGCAGAAGAAGAAAAATAAGAAGCATGCGGTTGGATCTGCAGTGGGAGAGGCTTTAGCCTCGCAGTTTGAGCTGGATTTTTCGCTGATCGCATGCTTAGTCTCAAGTGTGATGGGATTAGTATGGTTCTTGGATAGTGGTGTGTCTTTTCACATGACCAAAGATCGGGATTTGTTTTCAGATCTGGATGAGAAAGATCTTGGAGTGCACATCGAAATGGGCGATGATGGTAGATACAGTGCGACCGGTATCGGTACCATTTCCTTTGAGAGGGAGTCTGGTAAACCCTTCGTATTGAAGGAAGTGATGCATGTTCCAGGATTGAAGAAGAATCTGATCTCTGTGACGATGTTAGAAGAAAATGGATATGATGTTGTCTTTAGCGAGGGAAAGGCTTTCCTGCGCAGTAAGGCAACTGGTGAGACCCAGAGGATAGGGGTTCGAGTTAAGAACCTTTATCAATTACAGGTAGATGGCTGCGCAGCAATGGCAGGCAAGGTAGAAGGAGTGGTGAGCCGGGATGATGGCGAGTTGTGGCACCGGAGATTGGGCCACCTTCACCATGGAGCTTTGAAGATCGCAGCCAGACATTTTCATCAAGCTTCCTAAAGGCACTCTTGGCAGCAATGACTAGGAGCAAGGGGTACTAGAAAATTTAGAAAGCTAATTTTTCACGAGAAGGATAGTCGTGCCACGACGATCCTTAAGATAATTCACACAGACGTGTGTGGAACTTTCTCAGTAGCTTCGACAGCAAATCACAGGTATTATGTGATATTTGTTGATGATTTTTCTCATAAGTGCTGGATCTTCTTCATGCACAAGAAGAGCGAGACATACTTAAAGTTCTGTGAGTTTAAGGCACTGGTTGAGAAAGAATCAGGGAAGCAGGTGAAGGCTCTAAGGAGCGACATTGGTGGTGAATTCATCTCTCGCGAATTCAAGGACTTTTGCAGTGCAGAAGGAATTCGAAGAGAGCTCATAACTCCTCATAACCCACAATATAATCCAGGTTGACGAGCGTAAGAATGTAACGCATCGTGGGTGCCGTACGTACGATGTTGCATGATCAAAGGCCTACCCATTCACTTAGGGGGGAGGCATGAAATACTACGTTTATGTGAAAAACCATTGTCCTCATAGAGTACTTGGCATGAGTACACCCGAAGAGGTGTTTTCTGGTAAGAAGCCTGATATTTCTCATTTGAAGATTTTTGGCTCACCTGTTTACATTCATGTGATGAAGGATGCTAGGAAGAAGCTGGAGCCAACCGCAGAGGTTGGGATATTTTTGGGGTACACAGAAACACCCCACAACTATCGTGTGTATTTTCCAGACAGTCGGAAGACTGTTGTACGACGGGATATCAAATTTCACGAGGAGAAAGCCATGAAGTGTTCGCTTGAGAGGGAGCCACACTTGCATGTAGATGAGGAGCTATTAGTTCCTGAGGATGAGTCTTTGGATGTGGATCAGCCACAAGATGAGGTTCATAGAGTAGAAGAGACCACTCAGGCAGCGCCAACCATCAGAGGGTGGAAGCACACTACAGAAGCTGAGCGACTGGCTCAAGATGCAAAGAAGATTGTAGGAGAACCTACATCATAGTGCAGAAAGAGACAGTCACCTGAACGATATACTGGATACATGGCTCTTGTGAGAAAGTGTATCGTGACAGAGCCATCCTCTTTCAAGGAAGCTGTGGAGGATCCCACATGGGTAGATGCCATGGTGGAAGAGTATGATTCGATTTTCGTAAATGTTGCATGGGAGATTGTCCCGAGGCGTGAGGTGAAATCGCGTGGTTGGTTCGAGATGAATCTACAAGTGAAGCAGGTGCCTGATGGGAGTGTGGAGAAGTACAAGGCGAGATTTGTCGCTCGTGGCTTTTCACAGATCGAGGGGATCGATTATGAGGAGACCTTTGCACCCGTCGCAAGGTACTCTTCCATACGGACGATCCTTGCTCTCTCAGCGCAGATGGGGTGGCACATTCATCAGATGGATGTGAAGACTGCGTTCCTCAATGGAGTTATTGAGGAGGAGGTGTATATAGAGCAGCCTGAAGGTTTCGAGATCTTCAGCAGTGAGTCGCATGTGTGCCGACTCAAGAGAGCACTGTACGGGCTGAAGCAAGCACCTCGTGCTTGGTACACTCGGATAGACAGCTACTTCACCGGGCTTGGATTCTCCAAGAGTGAGGCATATCCAAACCTGTACCAGATTGTGGTGGAGGGGAAGCTGTTGATCATCGTACTGTATGTAGATGATCTGATTTTGACTGGCGATGAGCAGTTGATACTTTCATGCAAGGAGGATCTTGCACGAGAGTTTGAGATGAAGGACTTGGGCATCCTTCATTATTTCCCGGGATTGGAGATTTGGCAGCGCAGCGGAGGACTGTTTGTTTCTCAGGGCAAGTATGCTCGGGAGATTCTGGAGAGGTTCAACATGCAAGGCTGCAAGCCTGTTGACACTCCTCTTCCTGGTGGTTGGAGGAAGGAGGATGCTACTTCAGTGGAGGTAGTGGATGCCACTGTTTATCGACAGTTGGTGGGGTCGCTTATGTATCTGGTCAATACACGACCCGATATATGCTATGCAGTTAACCAACTTTCACAATCTATGGTTAAGCCTACCAAGCTCTTTTGGAAGGCGGGGAAGCATGTATTGCGTTATCTCAGAGGCACATCGGGATATGGATTGTGGTACAAACAGTCGGATGAGGTGAAGCTATGTGGCTTCACGGATGCAGATTGGGCAGGGAGCCCAACTACGTGTTATTGGCCATCCGAGGAGCCTTTCGCATCGGGTCGACCGCCTTATCGGCACACAGAAAACGTAGGATCCGTGGCACCCGCCTCTGCGAGAGGCCGAGAGTGGCGGCGCGAGTTTGGTCGGCATGCGAGTTACATGGATGAGGAAGATCCTCGGGCTCCAAGAACGTTCATTTAGAGCCTGCACGGATTTATTGATAAATCGTAGTTGCATCAAACTCCCTTGCTAATCCAAAACATTTCATGATAGATCAAACACACGGACATCCCAAGATCATCATATCGTAGATTGCAAAAATTTTAGGAATCATGTTACTTTCATACATTCCCACGGAGGATCAGGATGCTGATATCTTGACGAAGGTGCTCACCATGAGAAAATTCGAATACCACAGAGGCAGGATAGGGGTTGCAGATAATCCATATCTTTTTGAGAGGGAGTGTTGAGATTGCAACAAGATGATGAGCTTAATGGAAAGGAGTCGCCTTCACTAAGTGGGCCCGCAGGCTATTTTTGGCGCAAAGTCTATTTTTAGACTATGTCTATTTTTAGACATATGGATCATGTTCTATGAGTTTCAGGATGCTATTTGTGGATGGTTCGTCAAGTCGGGAAAAATAGATGGACTTCTATTTTTAGACATATTGGGTAGAATCTATTTTTAGATTGCCAGTCTAAAAATAGATATGTCAAATATTATTATCTCTTAATAATATTTAGACTCTAAACATTATCTTATTCTCTTGGAGCACTTCAGTTAAGTGCACAGATGTGGCACAGGAGCTGACAGAAGGAATTACGCTATTCCTGAGGGTTAAGTGGAGCTATTGCATGGATACTTCAGTTAGAACTCATGTGACACAGTTTGGTGGAGTTGATTGAGGAAGTTAGTGGAGTTGTATTCAGTTTAACTAATCTAAACATAGTTGAGCTATTTGTATTCAGTTTAACTAATTGATACAATTAGTGAGAGTGGTGTGAATTAATTATTAATTAATTCAATAATTATAAACTCATAAATCAACTAAAGAATACATCAGTTAACTTCAGTGCATGGACAGTTTCAGTGGAGACCAGTGAAGAGGTAGGTGAAAGAGCAAGTGTGACTATCAGTTGTGACTATACTGGTGCATGAGATTTGCACACACATTGATTGAGAAGCCAATGAGGATTGTGCAGTACATACCAGTGGGATTTGAACCTGGATCTGGTAATTATCCATATTGGATTGCGCAGTAGAGGCTGGCTAACAGGTGGAGCAGATTGGAGCATGTGTTTTGTATGATCTGAGCTTGTGTAGTGTGTAACAATTGGAGATTGTACTGAGAGCTTGTGAGGATTTTGTACAATGATTGTTACATGATCTCTATCATTATAATATACAGATAGTTGGGGGTTTTCGGCTTTAAGCTTTCCCATAAATATTGTGTTTATATGTGTGATTGTTTATGGTTTTAATGTGCGCATGCGATTGTTTATATTTCCGCAAATTGATGATCAATAGTAGAAGAGGTTATGTATTATGCATGAAGCTCAAATAGTGTGTGATCAGGATAATCTCGGTGAATAATTTAACAGTTATTCAAATTTCTACATCATAAACATCACAATAGAATGACACTTCTCAAAATCTTGGCAAGAAATAAAATCCAAGATCAGAAGGAAATGGAATATGAGGTAGTGCATTATTATGGAACTCTCCCGATTGATCCACAACCAAATAGAGAAGAAGCGATAAATATAATATCAAAACATATTCTATCCTTCGTATCCCAAGAGAAGAACAAATCATTACTAATAATCATATCCATTGAAGAGGTGGAAGCAATTTTCAAGAAAATGCTTAAAACCAAGGTGCAAGACCAGACAGTTTCACAATTAGTTTCTTCCAAGCCCGATGACCAATACTTGGACAAGACATTTGGGCTACCATTAAGGAATCCAAAAGAAATTTATCCATTCTCTGAGCATTGGATTCCATATTTCTAACCTTTGAGCTAAAACAAAAGAAATTTGATGACCCAAGTGGTTTGATTAAACCCATCGCCTTATGAAATGTGATTTATAAAGTAATCCCAAAGGTAATATCCAATATACTAGAGCCCATTCTTTATTAACTAATATTATTGGAGAAAATACTCTATGTTGTGGACAACATATTTTGGAGGAGATTTTGGTTGCTCATGAAGTAATTCACTCCTTTAAGAGCACCAAAAATAAGGGAATGCTTATTAAGCTAGACCTCTCCAAATAAATTGGTAAAATCAATTGGTCTTAAATTTTCCAAGCTCTGTAAGTGTTTGGATTTGCTAGAGATTGGATTAATTAAATCAAAGCATTAATTTCCTCTACCTTCTTTTTATTGTTGTTGAATGGAACCCCCATTAGGAATTTCTCCTTATCAAGAGGAATTCATGAGGGAGAACCACTATCTCCATTCCTCTTTATTCTTATGGATGAAGGTTTAGGATGGGATGTTAGTGAGAATTCATAGAAAAGAAAGTGAAAGGGATAAGATTACTTGGGGAAGATCTATCTATCTTACATCAATAATTCGTTAACGATACTATGTGTATGGTCACCCCCACAGTAAGTGAAGATAGATATATTAACAAGGTCTTGGACGATTTCATGAGAGCCTTCCATATGGATATCAACCAAGTTAAATCTCATATTTTTTTTTTAACACTCCTATTATAGTGTAGTACTAACATAGCATGACTATTAGGCTACAAGTTTTGTTATCTTTCATCTGAATATTTAGGAGCTCCACTAGTGGATAACTCCTTGACAACTAATCCTTGGTCATAGCAGACAATCGAAATGAATAACAAACTAGCTACTGGAACATTCTATTATTTTGACATAGTAGGTTGATTGGTTCTTCTAAATTTTTTTATCCAAGCTCTCGTGTACTATCTCTTTTCAGCGACAATGGATCCCAACTCCATTTTAAACTCTATTTGAAGCATTTTAAGATCATTTTTCTAGGGAGAAGTGACAAAAACATATAAATGGCCATTAGTTACTTGGGACAAGTTAAGTATCCCTAAGCTAAGAGGAAATTTTGGTCTATACAACTCTAACATTCTAAGTACATTCATGGGAGTAAAATTATGGTGATGCTAGATACCTGGAGATCATGCCATATGGAGACAAATTTGGAAGTTCAAATATAATGATGGTGTTCCCATTAATGAACTCATCCAAATGCACTTTTCCTATCCATGATCATCCATATAGAATTTAACTAAGAGATTTGTGCATCTTATTTAGCAACATTTCTTCTAGGAAATCAAAGATGGCCACACTAACCTTTTATGGGAAGACTCCTAGCAACAACTTCCAAAAATAAATATATGACTTGGAGTTAAGGATCGACATGAAATCAAAGGAAAAGCATATGGTGGTATATTACTGGGTACATGACATATTTAGCAATTATCAGATACAATGGCTTCAAAATTAAGAATGTAAGCCACAACAAAAAGTATTAGAATGGCAATCCTTGTAGCATTCTCTTAAATAACGACTTTTTCACTTCTCCTAGGATCCATACAAGCTTTGCTGGGGTCATAAATTATGGTGATCTTTCTTCATCAAGTAGGCATATCACTTAGAAGTCAAATTAGATGATCGCCTTAAGGAAGGAAATTGACTTATCATATGTGGATAACACCTTTATCCAAAAATATTTATTTTCCTCTAGCTCCTAGTATAAGGAAAAACACTCACTTGTGATAATATCATCAAAAGAAGATTCTAAGGGCATTATTTATATCATCTATATAAATTAGCTTCGAAATATATCGAAGATATTTTCAATGACTACCTTTTTGTATAAGCAATTTGGAATGCGACAACATCCACTATGCACTAGTTGGATTGTGACAAGGACAACATCCTTGAGACCTTTACGAACTTGTGGAAAACTACCTAGTAGAATCCAATACTTAATATAATTTGGTCTCTTATATTTGGCTTCATCTGATGGATCATATGGAAAGAAATGGATACAATATTTCACATATATTCTCTATCTCATGAAGCTATTTAGACTAAGACCATGGATAACATCAGAGAATCAATAACTTCTCAAAATTGGTGTGACTACAATTGGAAACCTAAGGTGCAATACTCTAGAATTCATAAGGACTGGGCCCTTGTTATTGGGCATTTACAAACTTATAACTCCCCCTCTTCAAGCTCCCCTTATATCCCTATGGTTTGGAAACCCCCTCCCTTGAACTTCATCAAATTGAATTTTGACGAGGCTTCGAAAGGAAACCTATCGAAGGAAGCCTTTGGAGGAGTTTTTCATGACCACATAGGGAAGATTCTATCACTCAAATCAGGACCAATTGGTATAAAAAATAACAATGTTGTTGAACTTGAAGCTCTTGAATTGGCCTTCTACTAGCATAGTTCTAGAAATTAATCAAACTAATTATAAAAGGATATTTTGAGCTTGTCTTTACAATGATCACAAGACTCTTGCATGGAACAACCATGAAGAAAAACCCAATAAATTATCCAATTGTTGGAATTTAGAATGTGGTTTGGAGCAAGTAGCAAAAAACATCCCTTCGTGATTACCTCACATATTAATAATAATAATAATAATAATAATAATAATCCAATTTTAAGGTCACGGCCAAGCCAGACATCAAATTCTTGTATGAGACCCCCTTGTTTGTGGGACAAGGGACCCACCTCCGCGCAATGATTTGACTGCTAATTCTACGAAGGCATACATACTCTACCCCCCTCTGGTTTTGATCCTATGACCTCTTAGGAGGAAACACATGCTCTTAACCACTAGGCCCACTCATATCACTTCATCATTACCTCACATATTAGGAGAGATAGGAAAAGAATTGTGAACAACCTATCTTATATTAGATGCCAAGATGGAGAAATATTTCTCAAAACCAATTGGGATTCCTAGCATGATTTAGCCTTGAAACAAGCATATTTAGTGTTGGCATAGAAGATACTACCCCCCTTGTCCCCCTCAGATGGGGTGATTGAGGTGTGCTAAGTGGGAGGGTGTATGGAATCCATCCCACCAAGCACTAATAGATGATAATGTGGCCATGCATCCTCCTAGATGAAAATCATGGACAATAGTGCTTCTACATGGAGTATTGTGTGGAATTCCATCAACACAATGTTGGATCAACCTAGAATTCCTAGCAAAGTTACTACACAGATTAGGTGGAGATCATGAGAAGGAATTACATTTAGTTTTGGTTATATTTGATGCCACCATTAACCATTTGATTGACCTATCGACCCAAAAAGGAAAATTATTATTTACAAGATAATATTATATTTATGGGAGGTCATTAAATGCAATATGAAGCAATTTTTTACACATGGTGCTCAGAGTTGAAGATTTGAAGTTATTAGAACTATGTATGGGACTCTCTTATCCTCATGTATCAAGGAAGTTGGTGGTAGACTCCAGGATTACCTTATTGTGCCTTTCGAATGGTAAGAAATATCTTGCTCACTATTTGCATAAATTTTGGTGCAATTCCAAAGTGCATTCTCTAGGTGTTATCAATTTTGTTTCCTTTTTCATATATTGGATGCTCCTCTAACGCATCTCGTTTCAGGTATTAGTCACTAGGCATTCCATTCTTTTTTAACCTCACTCATTCAATATATTATTCAACAATGTTACCAACTTAACAAGAACTTTACCAAGTTCTTTCTTTTTTAGAGATCACATCAAATCAAACTTTTCATGCTAATTTTTGAAAAGTGGGGAACCATATTTTCTTTTCAGGGTTAAAATTCAAACATTTTTTAACCATTGTATTAAAAAACAACTATCATGATACAAAAGACATGAAAAACCACAATGAAATGCAAAAGTAGTGATGCAACATCACTTCTTTTTTTTAAATTCAAACATATTTCAATCATGCCATTAAAGACAAAATATCATGAAAGGTAAAGATACAAAAACAAGTTGAAATGCAAAATTGGTGATAGTATTTCAACATAAATTATGTAAATGTATAAGATAAAAATGTAAATTATGTTTGATTTTACAGTGTTATAGTTCAAACATATTTTTTGTTTAATTATTAATTATTTATTTTTGTAATAACTTACTATATATATCTGAAAGTCAATTTAAAAAATAAAAAATAAAAAAAACGCTTTCTTCTTTATTCTTAAATTTTTTTTGAAAATGCTAAATATTTTTGAAAGAAAAAAGAGAATAAACATTAAAATATCAAAGTAAAAAATAATTAAAGACTTAGTAATAATTTTAATAAAATAAAGAAAAAAATATATTAAAAAAACATTTAAAAATCCAAAAAATATTTTTAAAAGTAACAACATTAAAAATAAATAATAATATAAAAACTAATAAAACATTAAAAAAACAAAATAAATAATAAATAATTAAAAATATTAAAGTAAATAAATAAATAATGAGAATAATGTAAAAAATTAAAAGTTATAAAAATTATAAATTTTGAAAATTTTAAATAAACAAATAAAATTTAATTTAAGAAAAAACAAATAAATAAATAAATCTAATTTAATTATAAAAAAAAAAAAACAAAACAAAATACTAAACCCAAAAAATATTAAAAAATAAATAAAATTTAATTAATTAAAAAAAAAACTATTAAAATAGAATGTGTGAAGGGTAGTGCTCAATATCGCAAATAAAAAAAAAAAAAAAAAAAACTAAAAACTATTAAAATCGAATGTGTGAAGGGGTAGTGCCCAACATCGCCCCTTTGCCATGGGCCCAGTGTTTGGGTAGTGCAACTGATATTTTGGCCAACTCTATCGTAGATGGACGATGTTGAGCACACACACACACATATATATCCTCTAAAATTTTTTTTTTTTTTTTCAAGAATACAAGTATATTTTTAGGTTTTATTTAGTTTGTATTTTTAATATTTTTTTAAAATTCAATATAGTAGTTTAGTTTTAGTTTTTATATTTTATTTTTTAAATAACATGTTAAAGGATCTTAGCTCAAATGGTTTAGTGAATAAATTGTTTCCTTTGTTATGTGTGTTCAAGTCTCGAGTGACATGTTGAAATTGACTCGTTGTGGCATCTATGAAATAGTTGTATTTGGTGTAATCTTGACATATAGTTTTTGAAGTTACCGATTTGATAGAAATTCTCATTCTCGTTCAAAAAAAATTACATTATGTTTTTTTTATCAATCTTTATTAATTAAAAAAAATGGAAAATGCATTTTATTATTATTTAATTTTCTTTTGAAAAAATAATAATTTTAATTAAAAATTAAAATTGGGTTTATCTCTAAGTGGTCGGGAGGAATGACTGTTACCCTTCTCACTTAGTTTCAATTCCTGCAAATAGCACCCTAGGGGCAACACAAATGGTGATCACTATGAAGATGAAGTATTATGTTCGAAGAGGTTCCAGGTTTAAATCCCTCGAGTTTTACTCATGGGCAGTGTGTTCGGGGCAACATGGTTCACCTAGAGATTATAGTGGTAGTGGCTGGAATAAACACCATGTTATGCGAGTATAAGATTGTCTCGGTTGCCAATTCCTTTAGACACACACCCCCACACACACACTTAAAGAGTGTTTTCACGATTTTGTGTACATTAATGATGGTTTTATAAACCATAGTTAAAAAATATTGCATTTTTAGTGCTTTATTGAAAATAGATTAAGTTGTCTTAGGCTAAGATCTCAAAAGAGCTATACTTTTAACATTAAAATAATATACTCTTGGTAAAATTACTCTTTGATTTAGATGTTGATTTTTAAGGCTCTTCTAGTCATGATCATTCGAGAAATTTTGAGGTCTAAAATGGGCTTCCTAAGGAACGTTATAAACTAATAGCGGAAATAATAAAATAAGGTTAGATTACATTATCAAATTTTAGAGGAGAAAAAGAAAAAACTATTTTTTTGCAACATGGGTACTTCTTGGATAAAGAAATAGACTTTGCATCCAATGAGTGCTCCCACTTGAAATTTGAGTAAAATCATACGGAGATAAGTTGAAAATACAAGTTGAAAAATTATTTATTTATTTTTTAATTTGTTTACTTTTTACTCCAAAAGTGGTAAATCATCTCCCATGGTTGACATCATCATCTTGAATCCTATAGATTCATATAAAGTTAAATTTGGTTGTACATTTTATCTTTCAAACCCATTTTTTACCTAAAATTTCTCTAATGATCTGGTTTATAATCCTATGGATGAACAATATTAAAATTTTAAGGTTGTTTGTAAACATGAATTTGGTTTTAATTCTATGGTTAAAAAAATTCAGGAAATTAAGGTTTTTCACAACCATGCTATCTGATTTTTAACGCCATGGCTGCGAATTGTTGGAATATTAAGGTTTTCCATGATCATGATTTTGGATTTTAATTCCATGGATGAAAAATGTTGGAATTTTAACCCTTAAAGAAAAATGGGTGATGCAGCATCACCACCTTTTGATTTTGGAGTGTTTTTCATGTTCTTTGTAAAAAAATATATATTTTTGGGCTAGAGTTCTCATTTTGAGTTTATAATTATCATTAATTTGGTAACATTTTTATTCTCGCTATGTCTCCATCTAGTCATTTCCTGCTCCATCAGAAGCACTTGCGTCTTGAGCTTCTTCCCTCCTCTACCCCCACTTAGAACTTGTGCTCCCTTTTTCCCTTCCTGCGATCACTAGACTAATATACCATCTCTTGAAGAGTCTACGCCTTTCTCCATTATTGTTGTTAATGCCTTAATAAAGAGCTAGAAGTAGGAGAGGAGAAAGCTACTAGGTTCGTGAACCCAACAATGTGGTGAATCCTCCACATGTTTAAATTAGACACAAACACCCGATCATATTTAGGATGATTCAATTGTCACAATGAAATGAGATATTATATGAGAATGTGTCTTTCTAACTAATTTAGAAGTTACAGAAGAAGTTGTATTTTGTGTGCCTAACATAGAGCATACAAAAGAAAATTTTAGTCAATACATGCACATCATGGACACCTATTGGCATATGAAGAGTCTTTTGGTTAGAAATGAGGTGAAGGAGGAATTCTCCTCATGCTGGATTAATTACCATTATTCTTGAAAATTTTGGATAGGTGCTTGAAGCTGATTAAAGACCAGCTCAACCTACCTCCAGATTTGGGAAGTAGACTTAGCAATAGTAAGGAGTTGATAGTGGTATACTTATTAGATACCCCCAATACTACATGATTGTTCATTATTTTTTATTCTTCTTTGGTTCTCTCTATTTGTTTTTTGTTTTTATAACACGTGACACTCAACCCCTTAATGCTTTATAAGGGATGTGGGGTGTAGTTAGACCCAACCTTCTAGGTTTAATATGAATGTGGGGTTATCAGATATATTCTTTCCTACATCACCTTAAATCACAAGTTTTATGCCACCAAAATCTTCTCCTCTTCGAGAGCTTTCTAATGATATAAATTTCATCTCATTCTAAGCCCCGGGCATAAAATTATGCACATTTAATGTTTTACCCCGTAAGAACCAAAACATCATGTGTATGTGTCCATGTGGATAACACATGGTGACCCTTGGTCACATGTCACCCCCATGTTGGTCCATGCCCTAACCACCTATCATATTGAACCCCACGATATTGACATTTTCCAGTAACTTCCTTATCCAAATCTCTAGGGTTCTGCTATTTCTTACACTAGTATACTCAAATACTAATATGCGAGATAAGCCAATATAACAAATAAGTTGATATAATGATGTAGTATGTATGGGTGATATTGTGATATGGTCGATACCCTCCAATATATTGATATGGTTATGTGCACCAACATGAAATACTAGGTTATTTCCCTTTCTGCTATAACTATAAATCATTGCAAATCATTGATGGGTTGATAGGCTAGTGGCCAACTCATCATGCCACCTCATTTTCTGACATCCAACCACAACCCGCCACGAGGTGAAGGATGAAATGCTAGAAACATGGCACAAATGACATGTATATCATGGTAATGGATTATCAGAGGTTTTTCCAAGGTCTAGCCGACACGAAAATCTTGATATGCCAATGTGACCACTCAACTTGCCCCATCATCTTCAATGTCCAATCACCACCAAACACATGGAAACTATTGATGCGCACTCTATCATGTGGCACTCGTTGACATGTTCCATGCATCATCACATTGGCATAGTTGGCATGCTCAAAATTCCAATTTATAGGTGACATGCTTCATACATGTGGCATCTCCATGTCATCACTTGTGACATCATAATGATGTCACCCTCTAGAGATGCCCAATACTTTGATAATTTCGATATTCCAAGGTTGTTAGTTGATGGGTTTGATCAACGAAATTTTTTCCGTCAAGTGATGACCCTTCTACTGAAGCCATGCCATATTGGGTATTTTTCCAAACATAGTTCTTTTCATCCTTCTCGGGCTAATATACCATTAAGCCCCCTTTTCGACTGGCTCCTAGTCCAAGATTCCCTTGGCCCAAGTGACCAAGGGCTAAGGATGAGACCCCTAAACTCTAAATTTCTAAGGCAAACTCCAAAATCTTCTTGGTCTTCTTTTGACAGCCCTACTCCTCAACAAATCCAAAATGGGATAAAGCTTTACCTTTAGCTAGGCAAGATCAAAATTTTCACTTTCGTCTTTACAAATTCAAATGGATTAATATGACAGCTTCGTTGTGGGGACTTATGCAAAATTAATCCCCTTCAAACACACATACTTACCACACCATATAGTATGTACAACAAATCTCCATTGCAACATTCATGGAATGTTTAACAGCATATCCATTTCATCCCAATCCAACTTCCCATTTTATGAATATAGATCATATAATGATCATCATGAACATAAGAGAAAGGCTTCCATTTCACACAACATTCAAATTGATAAAAGAATGTTTATCAACATTCAAGAAACTATGCCAAACCTTGACTCTCTATTCATGCTCGTCTCAATATAATGTTCAATATTAATATATATGATAGATTTTAGCTCACATATACATATATACACATTAAATATAATAAGGTATATAAATAGGAAGCATTGAACAATGTTTACAATTCATTTACAAGATATGAGTACACTTATCTGTTGATGTTGGAAACTGAAGAAGGGACTTCCACTCTTTCCATTGGGCATTGTCATTGGGGCTCCTTTCCTGGATAACCTGGTTAGGAAGTATATATTCTCCACCTACAATAGCAAAGGTTGGTCATTAACCATAAATTGTTTCTCTTGAGGTTGCCACATATCTATCAAGCATTGGAGGAGCACCAATCCCCCCTTTGTTTTTTGTGTCTTAGTAATCCATAATATGTGAGAGCTTTGATTATATGAAGTTGCGCACATGTCATATTCTTGGTGCTCTCTTTCCTTCCACTCAATCATTTTTGTTGAGTACTTACCATTAAGACACAAGAATAAGTCAACGTGATCCTTTGCTTCAATACCCATCTTGCAAATTTTGTGGGTAGCCCTAGATCTAAGATTAGACTATGTCGTCGCTCCCATGATTTCATCCACAGAGTGACCATCATCCCCAGAGTTTAGCCCTCTTGAAGGCCTATTATATCATAGTCACACTCTAGAAGGGGTCAACCCAGGGTCAAAACTCAGCGAAACTTCAAAATAAAACCATGAAAATGAAAAGCATGGAAGAGGGAAATACTTGTTAGAAGTAGAATGTTGATTTATGCCCTCTAAGTTCTGGGATCTCGATATGAAGTTTAAGGGGTAGGGTGGGGTTTCTCCACTAGATTGGTTCTCAAAGGGAAATTGATCAAATGAGCTTTTTCCTCATTTCACCTATAATTATGCCTTGGTAGAACTCAAACGGGTTTTTTCACCTTAATTTATGCTCCCCCAAAGTAGTTGTTTGAGATTAAGATCCTATTTTTATGCTCAATTAACAGTTGCTTGAGGTTTTACGAATCAAGATGATCATGACTCTTGCAGACTATCAACAAACCATTATCACTATGAACCCTAGGTACATTTCTCTTAACCTTTGTAGGACCCGGGTAGGTATTGATCATCTATTTTTGGTGCATTATTGATCATCATTACCATCTCCATTATACCTTACGTGCGATCTTGTCAAGTTACAACATTAACCATCTATCTTTATACATCATAACTTGTACGATATAACCTTCCTTCACATAGATTTCACATAAATAACATATATTTTAGTAGACATTTTCCATTTTTAATATCCATGTTGCATCTTTTTATCAACTCCGATTCCCTCCTTTATAGTAAAAAAAAAACAATTAGAATATCATCCATTTGTATGTTCCATGGCTTTCCATGACTTCTGAAGAACGAAGATTACATGATGTTTCTAGGAGATATCACTTGAGAAAATTAAGAAGATACTTATCAAATGTTTCTAGAAGATATGTTTTGAATTTCTTCGATGATCAAGTGTTTTCCACCACATAATTTATATTTCTCAAAACTCCATGCAATAACCCGAAGAGACAATGACACGAAGGAAAACAATTGCCACTGTCTTCTATGCCACGTCACATCCTGATTTCGCCACGTAAGCGTGGTCAACCTACCAAATAACATTCTTCAAAGCAGCTTGTAGAAGCGTCTATTACTAGAAGCCTCTATTCATCAAGTGCTCTGACTTTTGTAGCCGTCCCCTCCCAACGAACGAAGCGACAAGTTTCTGAGGGGTGTATATATATTCATATATCCGGCCTCTAGGGAGGTATATACATATGTGTGACTTCGGATTTCCTATTCTTGTGTATTCATCCATCAATTCTCAGGGTTTTTGAGTCTCATTTTGAAGATAAGCTTAATTTTTCAATGGCCGTGGCTGCTAAATCCAGTGAAATGGCACCTAGATTCGATGATCAGTACAGCAATTCTTCAGGACTTACGTGGGCAGATCAGTGGGATTACTACGATGACATTGGGTCTGCGAAGAGCAAGAGCAAATTGGAAGATCAAGGGTAGCGAGCACAGGGTTTGAGAAGGCAAAATCTGGCGCAAGCACATGCGCAATGAAGGCCAAAGCAGGAACTTCAGCTGGCGTGCGTTGGATAAAGTCTAAGTACAACAAAAAGAGGAATCATACCTCACAACACGACCAGACCTCCGACTTCAAATATTCAATCTGATTGGATACCTGTTTTCTCTGTACATCTACAATTTTGTCGGTTTGGGTTTGCTTATTTCATTCCCTCTCGCACTGTTTATGAAGATGCTGGGAACGAGTAAAATGCAGTTTTTTCAGATAAATAAAAAAACTGTGTCTATGGTTTTGTTTTATAATTCAAGTGGAGATTGAGAATTTGGTTTTTGTTTGTTTATTTTAAGTTTTGAAGTTTTTGGTGGAATTTGGAGAATTATTTTTGGTTACATCTTGATCTTTATTTTTTAAAATTAATTTTTGACTATATATATATGGAGTACCCCAAAAACTTGTGCTTGGATAGTGGAGGTGTTAATTCTGTCTAAATTATATCAGAAAATATGTAGAAAACCTTCCAAAATGTATAACAAATAGATTACTAAGAGAGTTTGTAGCTGATTTACCATTGATTATTTAAATTTTATTTTGTTGAATTTATAAATTAATGTGCTTAAAAAGAGTTATTTATTATTTATAAATGTTTTATAGAAATAATATTATGTAAACAAGAGGAAATCCTATGGAAACAAAAATCTTGCATTCAATGGCTAAGAGAAGGTGATAAAAATATAAACTTCTTCTACAAAGCTATGATACATAGAAGACAACATAATCGTATCTTTTCCCTAAAGGACCCAGGAGGAAATAGGCTAGTCCAACATAATGATATGGAAGTCCTGTTAATTTAATCATTTCAGTCATATTCTAACAGAACCAGATCAACATTGATCGGTAGCCACTGAGCGCATCACATGAAACATGCCTTCAATAGTCAGTCGTGAAAAAAATATGGCTCTTCTAAGAGAGATCACTATAAAGGAAGTAGAAGAAGTGGTCAAAGGTCTTGCAAAAAACAAAGCCCCTGGACCGGATGGCTTTACGGTTGAATTCTATTAGGCAGCTTGGTCCTTCATGAGTAGGGACATATGGGAATTATTTGAGGAGTCTCGTCGATCATGACATGTATATCTAGCCCTAACTTCTACCCTCATTTTATTAATTCCAAAGTAGGAAAACTCGGATGTTCCAACAGGTTTTCGACCTATAGCCTTTTGCAATTTAATTTACAAGATCTTATCTACAATTATGGTGAATCATTTGAAACCTATTCTTCGGGCCGTAATTTATTTGGAGAAAATGGGTTTTGTAAAAGGCAGACAAATTTTGTATGGCATAATCACGACGCTGGAAGCTATCCACTCTCTTCGGACCCTTAAAGCTAAAGGTATGTTGATCAAACTTGATTTATCAAAAGCATATGACCGTGTTGGCTGGAATTATCTTAAAGCTATTCTCCAGGCGTTTGGATTTGATGTAAGATGGATCTATTAGATATTGCCTTTTATATCATCTCCTAACTACTCCATTCTGCTTAATGGAGTTCCCTCTACACCCTTTAATACTACCCAGGGACTAAGACAAGGGGATCCACTCTCCCCCTTCCTCTTTATCATTGCAGCAGAAGGCCTTGGCCAACATATTGAAAGTAAGATTCATGGAGGACAGCTGAAAGGAATTAATATTTGGGGGGTAGGTTTAAACCTCTCCCACCAACTGTTCGTAGATGACATTATGCTTTTTTGTCAAGCTACTCTGAAAGAATCAAAGGCTATTCTATCAATTCTTAAAGACTTCATGGAAGCCTATGGGATCCTTATCAATAATGACAAATCAAATGTGTATTTCTTTAATACTAATCTATTGTCCCAACGCTTTCTATCGCGTACCTTATGATTCAACATAGGATCCTTGCCTATGAAATATTTAGGAATCCCTTTGAGTCTAAATTCCCTTTGGGTCTCGGGATGGAAAGATTTACTTAACTGCATACAAGTTCGACTTCAAAATTGGGAATTTTGGGTGCTTAATGCCCCAAGTCGGGTTTTTATGTTGAGAGCAGTCCTACAATCCATTCCAATCTATCAACTCTCAAGACTGGCAGTGCCTCAAACCAACTGCAATGATGTGGTAAAGATGTTTACAAAATTTCTTTGGCAGGGATCCCAAAAAAACTCGTAAATGGGCTCGCCTTTCATGGGATAAGCTTACGAAAATAAAAAATACAGGAGGCTTGGGACTAAGGTATCCTTACTTAATGAATCAGGTGATGGGAGCCAAACTTTGGTGGAGATGGTTACAGGGGGGTGGAGATCTGTGGAAAACAATCTGGGAAAGGAAATATGAGATGCACTTAACTACATCAGGGAAATTAAAAGTGAAAATGATTTTGAAAGGATCCAATATTCAAAACCTGACAGCATTAAACAAGGATCTTATTCGTGAACAAAATTTTTGGGAAATCAGAGTTGGTAACATTGCCCGTTTTTGGGAGGATTCATGGCAGCAAAAGGAAAAACTATTCAGTGAAATTGATTTAGGAGAGATTTTCCTAATCACCAATAGGTCAAACACTAAGTTAGTAGCACATTTTTGGAATGAAGAGACAAAGCTCCAATGGAGAAAATGGAAGTTAAAGGACCAGTAGAAGAATGCTCCAGAAACTCACCAATGGGAGAGCTATGAAAAATAACTCAAAACTAGAAAACTAACTGTAGCAACAGAAGAGGATATTCTGAGATGGGGGTACCACTAAGGGCATGTTCACTATACATGAAGGCTACTACATAAAATAAAAAAATTTACACAACATAGTTGTTCCCCTTTGGCAAAAAATATGGTCAACAAAACATTAGTCGAAAATTGAATACTTTTTGTGGCTAGTTAGTCATGGCAAGGTTCATACCTGGGATCAGCTACAGAAGAAAGGGATGTATGGGTTGTCGGTATGCACTTTATGTAAGAAGAATGAAGAAAATTTCGAACACCTGCTGAATAACTGATCTATAGTTGTGACCCTATGGAAAAATCTCTCCTCCCTCTTTAAACAAATAGATAGGGATAGTAGGAGTATCAGACATACTATTGAAGTCTGGAGAAAAGGAGGGTAAAAAAGCATTGTCCTTAATAGAGCGTGGAGACTCTCTATGGGGTTTCTCATATGGGTCATCTGGAAAGAAAGAAACCAGAGAACATTCAAAGATGAGTATAGGAAACATGAATAGATATGGACAATGGTCCTTGAAAATATCAGAGAAACTGTCCTTGCTGAGAAATGGCATGAAGACGACTGGAAAGTTAACGGGAATGAGGCTAGTATTTTAGCTATGCTTAACCTGAAAGCCCAAATGCTTGCCCCAACCTCGTGAAAACAAAAACTGCTAGATATACATCCATAGGATAAATTCAAGGCTCCTTAGCAGGGGTTTACAAAGCCTAATTATGACGGAGCCTCTAAAGGCAACCCGGGTCAGGTAGGAGCAGGAGGTATATTTCGTGATTCGCAGGGTTTAGTAAGAAGAATATATGCGATGGACCTAGGATTCACTATGAACAACGAAGTTGAACTCACGGTGGTAAAACAAGGTTTGTTGATAGGCATGAGAGAACAGTATCACATAATCATAGTGGAAGGGGACTCGACCATGGTAACCGGGGTTCTACAGAAGATGCAACAGGGGACATACTGGGAAAAAATTAGTCAAATTTGGTGAACATCTCACCTAATCTAGGAAATCAATCCAATTCTTCCAAGAATCGATTATCTTAACCCATCACATATTCGCAGATCGGGGAATGAAGCTACCAACTACTTGGCGAATTGGGGTTGTACTCACGAAGAGAAGAATCTAGACATTAACCGGGTTGAAATGGCTCAAGAGGAGGAACTACAGTCTCTACAATTAATTTTTGATAGAGATAATGAGGATTCTTGGGATCCCTGATCAGGGTGCCAAGTGGAGAATTGGAGCAGAGAGGTGGCACGAGGTCGTGCGTACCACACGAATTTTTGATGTGGACACGAGGACAAGCGGGTAAGTACTACCACCCACACCACATAATGAAGAACATAAATGGCAGTGGTAGCCAACTCATGCTGTCAGAGCAATGTTGGAAAAAACGTTGGTGTGTTAAGGAAATTACAAAGGGTGGTGAGGGGAAAGGTGGTAACATATTTCGACAGTTTATGGTGGAGGAGAGAACAAATAACGGAGCTGTCGCGTCAGAGCAGGGCTAGATGTCGGGTACGCATTCCTTAACCTAGTATGTTCTTAGCCTATACATCATGTCTGTCTCTGTGATTGGAGATGGTTCTCAAGTCTTCAGCTTGGTTCATATCCTTGCGTTTGATAACTCTATAATCTTCTGGGGGTTCTATTTATTGTTTGGGTTCTGGAACTATTTTTTAAACTTGATGCGGATTTTTACTATGGCTATGTTTATGAACAATGGTAGTTCTAAGGATTGGGTAGAAGATGTTAAATGTCTTCCGGTTATGTTTTGTGGTATTGGTTTTATTTTGGGTACCTTTTTTGTATGGGGGTTGTGGGTTCTAACTTCTTCAAGCCTGGGTGTCCGCTGGTTGCCGTTAAGGTGTATTGTCTTAAGGTCCTCGACCATGTTTTCACTCACTTTAATTCTGCATGTGTTGCTTTTCGCTCTACTTTGCCTCATATCGGCCCTGCATGTCTTCCTTTCTTTCCTCCCTTTACCATTAACCCGACCTTCTGCTCAGTATTCAACCCTAATAGTTTGGCTTGTCAATCCTATGAAATTTATTGCATGGCTTCAAATGACCTTTCTGTCAGTAGCGCTTTGTTGAATTCCTCATCCAGGGTTTTACCCACTCAGTTTTTTTGTAATATGGGGGGCTTGGACTCCAATTATAATGATGGTCATTCTACACTCTGGTTTCGAGAGGGTCTTACAACTGTTAATTTGCCTAGGTTGTGGTGTTTCATTCATGTTTCAAGGGATTTATGTCTTACATTGCAGGATTTCAGTTTGATTCGGTGGGTTTTTCATCCTCAATTGTGGGGAAAGGTTTGGGTTATGAGGGATTTCACTTCTCTTTAGGGGAGTCTCTGCCCTGGGTCAGTTCATATGCAGCAGGAGAATGGAAACATTCTCGCGATGCATTTTCTGTTGCGACAGGAGAGGAAACTTCTTATTGCCACCCTTATAACTCGTCAGACGACTGGAAGGAAGAATGATGACATGTATTGCCCTGCTAAATATGAGGATGTTATTCTTGACAATCTGGATCTTTTCCACTATTGCTTAACTAAACCAATTATTGAAATTTTTCAATATATAGATATATTTAATTTATATACAGGTGTTTCTTTATCATTGGTCTCGCACTTGCCCCGACACTGTCAATCAATCTAACGATTGGTACTCCACCTGCAAGACAGAATGGTTAAAGGCCAAGCATCAAAAAAGGATGCCAAGGAAAAATGCAAATAGAATAAAAGAAAGACCAAAGCGGGCCCCAACAAGAGGGGAAGGAAGTTAGGAAAAGAGATAATGGAAAGTATTTTTGGTGCCTATGCCACATGCACCCCACCTCAAGTTAAAACACTTATTTCAGGTTAGGAGCGAGACTGCAACACCAAGGAAGAGGGGGAAATACAAGAGGAAGCAAAGGAATTTCTAAAGGACCCAGGAAATACGAGAAGTAGACTGTCACTCTTTCAGCAGTCTATTCATACTTCTTGGAAACTGAAATGTATATTGGCAAAGGCAATTATCAATATTCAGGAAATTGGAGGGGGCCCAAAAGCTGCGTCCATTCTAACAAAGATGAGAAGAGACATTCAAGAAATCCACCTTATGCAACACCACTAGAATTTCTGTTTGGGCCGCATAGATCGACAATCAAAATCATGCATCAAGTAGATATTCTTAGTTCTAGTGTTAAGGACTTGACGCCAATCGAGTCTTTTGATGATTGAGTTCTTTACTTTTTTGTTATTTTGATATGCATATTTCAGGCACCATTTACTTTATGAAGTTTTTGTATGTAAGATACAATAAATTGGACATATAAGATAGTATTAGGTTCAAAATTTATTAGTATTGGTTGGCCTATAACTCTTTAAGGTGGCCAACAGACCTGGTTTCCTGCGGGCAGGTTGAAGCCATCCAATAGTATTATCTATAGCCTTCTTTTCTATTTTGATTAATGGAAAATAGGAAGGATATGCTAAACTTACAAAAAAAATTTAATAAATTATTAATAAATATTGATAAGTACCCATCTATAATATGCATCAAATAACTACATTATAATACATTTTATATTTCATATTATCAAAACTAAAAATAATCATAAAAATTAATTAAATTATAATTTTGTTTTATTTTGTTTTTATTTTTTGGTAATTCGATATTCTATTCATATGGTAAAAAGTATGTACATCTAGTAGAGCAAAAAATAGGTAGTTTCATACCGACTAGGTTTGTTGACCATTATTTGCAGCAAGTGACAAAAATAAAAAAGGAGGCGAAGGACAACATCCATAAATGAAAGGACCAAAGACACCAAAAGACATACAATACATAAAAAATGCTTGATAGCATACTCGTCATCCGTCGTGATGGAAGTTGGGTTATCTGGGGCAGTTCCTGGAGGAGGCGGAGGATGGAAGTTATGTTGGACATGCCCTTCAAAGTGTGCCAACCAAGTCTCCAGCTTTTCCAATTTTTTGCAAGGTGGTTTTCCCTTCGCCATACCACCACCACTCGCTTTGAACTAGCACTGAACGTAGTGCATTCTATCTAGAATTGCCACCAACTCAGCATGATCCTCAATTTGAACCCGTTCAGTTAAGTCCATCCATTCCAACAGAGATTAAATTAGCTCTCGGCAATTCTCCAAACAACAATGTTGAGTTACCTTTAGGTTGGGAGTGGCACGCCTACTAGACCCATGACTAGTTGTTCCACCTCCCCGCACACCACCACGTCGTTGATCTTGCTGAGACCTCACACCTCCTCCTCCACGGGAACCCTCCTTTCTTCCACCACGACCGCCACGCATTCCAACACCTGAAAATCGGGAGAGACTAATAGTCTTGCCACCACGATGCATCCTGATTGCCACCATTGCCATATCTTCTGAAGGAGCCAACCTTGCCTGGTCCTCGCACTTCGTAGAACCTGGTTTGGCCAGGGGGGAGGAGTGCCCACGACATAAGGAAGGTCACACATTGAACATGCTAGGAGAGCCAAAACCCCAACAGTATTTAGAGTCTGACCCACTGAAAGTTTCCCAAACCTCCACAGCCAAAGTTCAGATCTCCCTTCGCCCACAATTCTCCACAGACGACCAAACGCTATGTAATATCCCGGATTGGGATTAAATAGTAATACAAAGAAAAACAAACTAGAAAATACATAAAACATAAATAAACACCGTTAAACACAAAAATTGGAAGCCATGAAAGAATGTTGAGCCATTTTATTATTTTTTTGGAAATAGTACAAGTGAGGTGTTGAAAGGATTGCACTTGGGCCTCCTCAAGGCAGGATGAAATACAAACTCAACCCAAGAAAAATACTCTTGGAAATGGTACTGCGTGGCTTAGTCACTACGCTGCCTAGCCCAGAAAATGTTGTTCCTAGCTCTCTTTAGATTCCTGGTTAGGCTGCCTCTCGTGCTTAGAAAATTTCGGGAATGGGACACCAAACTCTCCTCAATAAACCCACAAGAAATCGCGAAGGGTTCACTAAAATATTGACCCCATAAATTAACCCCCCTTGGGCTTGGTACACTACTATGCTGGGGAAATCGAACTCTTGAAGGACACTACTGGTAGATGCCTCCCAAATGTTTCCCAAAATCCCTGGTGGGACTGAACTCCTCTCCTCACACACACTCCCAACACTCCACCAAAGACTACACTGCGTAATCACTCCACAGTCTATGCTGCATCCGCACAGTCTTGAAGGGATTACACACTCCTATTGTTGCTACTATGTCAATCCCTCACCCAAAATGCGGAACTCCTCTCCTGAGTGGGCACTCTAAGTCCTCAGAGGAAGAGTTTGAGATCTTCATTTGAATATCTCTTGTGCTAAACAACACTGTGGACTTGACTCTCCAGCTCAAGTGTGCTTTTTCAGGATGACAAAGAAAATCATAATGAATGAATGCCCATAAATGAGTTGCCTCTTTCCTTTTGTCTCCAACAACCAAACGTTCCTTTGGGGCCCCACCAAAGACTGCACTATCCCTTCTATGGCCACTCTTGCACTGTCCTTCGTGGCCCACTCACAGCGCTGCCTCTCTGGAATACACAGAGCCTCCTCATTGGCTCATCTTGTCCCCCAAAGCCGCAATATTTTCCTCCAATTATAGGAAAATTGCCTTAGTTTACTTTAATCTAATATGTGGGTCCCCGACCCACATTATTTTTGATTGACATTAGGAAATGAAAAATTTATCAAAAATTAATATTTTTAATTAACAACATTACTAATTAGTAATATCACAGTCCTCCACGCTGAAATGTTGCTTGTCCTCAAGCAGCTGCAATTATGGATGCTGGAAGATCTGTTCTCCCTCCCAAGTAGCATCCTCATCTGGTAGATTACTCCACATGATCAGAAACTCCTTGATCACTGTCCTCCTCAAATGCCTCTCCCTGGTGTCCAAAATGGCATCTGGTTGAAGTACTAAGTGCCCTTCATCATCCATAGTAGGCAACTCAATTGTTTTTGTCACCTACTGGCCCAAAGCATTTTTCAGGCAAGAGACATGAAATATGTTGTGAACCTGACTCCCCGGGGTAGCTCCAGCTCATATGCCACATCCCCCACTCTATGAGTGACCCTATAAGGCCCATAGAAACATGAATTCAACTTCTCATCCCCTTTATGCTTCAACGTGGAATTCTTGTATGGCTAGAGGCGAAGGTACACTAAGTCCCTAACCTCAAAGTGCCTCTCCACGTGACCCATGTCAGCATAGATATTCTGCTGGTTCTCCTCTTCCCTCATGTTTTCCTTGAGAGCCCTTAATGTGTCTTAGCTCTCTTGGATCCAATCCTTGGCCCGGTGGGCCTTCCAGTCTCCAAACATGACATCAACAAATGTCAGAGCATCATAACCATACAAAGCATGAATGGAGACATACCTATAGACATGTGATAGGTGGTGTTGTAGCAGTATTCTCCCATGTGTAGCCACCTTAACCATGCCTTCTGCTGCCTAGTGACGTAGTTATGCAAGTAGCCCTCCAACCACTTGTTAACTATCTTTGTCTGACCATCCGTTTGGGGATGGTAGCTCGTGCGAGGAGTGAGCTCCATACCCACAAACCGAAAAATTTCCTACCAAAATCCTCCCATGAAACAGTTGTCTCGGTCACTAACAATGGTTTTGGAGAGACCATGCAACCGAAATATATCTCTAAATAACAACTTAGCCACATGTGAGGCCGTGTACTTGGCTGAGATCGCAAATATGTGTGCATACTTGGTCAAGTGATCCAGAAAATCCCCAAATTTTTGTCACATTCTTCGGCTATGGACAATCCTTGATGGCCTTAATCTTATCCTCATGGACCCTCACTCCATCAACTCCAATGATATGCCCCAAATAGAGAATTTCCATCAAACCAAACTCACACTTGGACAAATTTTCATATAACTGTTGCTTCTCCAGGATACACAGTACTGCCTCTATGTGCAACAAGTGTTCTTCCTAGGTCCGGCTATATATAAGAATGTCATCGAAAAATTTAAGCACAAAATTCCTCAGCTGGCCATAAAATATGTGGTTCATGTAGGACTGGAACGTGGCCGAAGCATTGGTTAGCCGAAAGGGCATCACCAAAAACTCAAAGTGTCCATAGTTACACCTGAACACGGTCTTAGGGAAATCTTTATCCCTTACCTAGATCTGATGGCACCCATACCTCAAATCAATCTTGGCGAAGAACTTAGCTCCCCTCAGTTCATCCATTAACTCATCGATCCTGAGAATGGGGTAGTGATTCTTCATGGTTTTCTAGTTTAAGGCCCTGTAATCAATGCACATCCTTAGGGAAGCAAAAGGACTAGAACTGGATTTGATGTCTCACAATGCTAAGAGCTCATGAATAACTTTCTTAATCTCATCCATGTAAGCCTTTGGATGCCTATAGGGGGTTGTGATAATTTCTTGCACCCCGTTCTCTAGCTCAATAGTATGCTCAAATCCCTAGTTTGGTGGCTAGCCCAGTGGTATGTTCCAAAATACTATTAGGTATCTATCCAAGATAGCCTGAATATCAAGATATGGTGGCTTAGCCAAACCTACAACCTCCGAGATCCTCAACTCCACATCCCACCCTATTTCTCCATGCCTAAATTCAACCTCCATCCCGTGTGCACAAACTATCTGTGGGTATGTATGCATGCCCCTAAGAATCAACATCTTCCTGTTCTTATCCAGGAACTCCATTTCTAGCTTCTTCCAATCTGTAGTGAATCTACCAAGGGTGATGAGCCATTGGACCCCCAAAACTATGTTGGTGTCTAGAATTTCGACCACAAAGAAATGGTTTGTCACTGAGTATGTCCCCATGGTCACTGTTAAGGTTGGAACATACTGCATGGTTATAGCTCCTAGAACTAGTACCAAAAATCCATCAAACCCCTTTGTCTAGATGCCCCTCCTTTGCACCATCTGGGCATCTATGAAATTATTTGTGGCTCCACTATCCACAAGCATTGAGACACATTGTCCTTGAACTGTCCCCCTGATCCTCAGCGTTAAGTATTTGGGTATCCCCCGGAACGATGCAAGGACCCCTCTGGTTGGTGCAAACGTTGCCCCTCATGCTGCTAGTGGGGGTGGAGGTGGGGGCCCTTCTCCCTTAAATGCTGCATTGTCCTCACCTCCCATCTTGAAGAGTGTCTCATCTTATCCCTTGTTCTCTTAGAAGACTTCGATGTAGTGTGCCTTCCCTACTGCACACCTATGGCCTGGTGCCCACAACTCCTGGCATGTGAAGCAAAGCTTCTTCCTCCTCAGATCTCTCCTCGTGTCATCATCTAGTGGCCCCCGTCCTTGGTTCCCTCTCGGCAGTGGAGCTCTCACATCCCTTCCTCTTTTCTAGAAGGTTGGTCTATTGGGCATAGGGGCCCTAGAACTCGGAAATGCATCTTGAATATCTCAGGTCCTCCCAATTGTGTCTTGTAGTGTAGTGGGCCGAGTTGACCTCACTAGCCCACAAAATGGCTCTACCAGCCCATTAATGAACATGAAGATCCTCCTAGGTTTTGACAGGTCTAGAACCATCACTGACAACTTCAAGGAATCCGAAATGTATGTTTAAGGGCTCCCTCTTTGCTTGATATTGGCCAGCTCTCCAAATTTCTCTTCGAGATCCTTCCGATCAAACCTCTCCAACACTGTCTGAGTAAAGTCATCATATGTTGTCACCCCTATGTGTTTCAAGATGGTTAACCCATGAAACCACTAGTCACAGGCTTCTCCCTCCAAGTGCAGCATAACCACCTTGATGGCCTCCAACTCTATCATTTGATTAAGCTAGAAGTATATGTCCATCTTTTCCACCCATGCTTTAGCTGAACTATTCAATGACCCATCAAATATTGGCATGAAAAGCCTACCCACAGTACGTTGTAGGTTGTACCCTCCTCCTTTGGCTTGGCCTTTAGGCTTATTGTTTTTCTTTAGCTGAAAAAACTCATTCAAGGTGATGGCCCCTCCAAACTCTAGCCCATAGGACTGATACTCTGCAAATTAGTCTCCATAGTGAGTCACTTCTGGCTCCTACTACCCTCTAGTTCCCGAAGATAGGAATGTAGGAATGGTGGAGCATGGTGGAGTGCAGGGCACAACCTGAAAGGTATTGTGAGGGCCTGCATGGTGCTGCGAGGTGCTGGACCCTTCTCCAATCTGGAATTCCCCTTGAATTCCCTTCCCCTTACTACCATTGTTGAGATTCTAACCCATCTCTTCAATCCTCTTGGAGAGGTCTTGCTCATATTATTTTAGGAGACTATGAGAAAAATCTTTCTCCTCATTTCTCCCATCATTCGTGTGTCCCATCTATCTCTCTTCAACCTCTGGTATGCTGTCAACCTGATTAGGAGTGATTTCGAGCCTCCTTTCCCTGCTTCTATATCTTTGCCTCCGGTAGGTTATGTTCTATCTATCTTATGGTGTCATACATTGCGTGATCCATAGGTTGAACCAAATCTATGAGCTTTGATAGCACTGTAATGTCCTAGTTTGGGATCAAACAGTAATATAAAGCAAAAAAGACTAGAAACTACAACAAAAAGAAATAAACACCATTAAACATAGAAATTGGAAGCCATGAAACAATGCTGAGCCATTTTATTATTTGTCGGAAAATATTACAAGTGAGGTGCTGAAAGGATTGCACCTAGGCCTGCTCAAGGCAGGTTGAAATACAAAATCAGCCCAAGAAAAAATCCTAGTGGAAATGGTATTGTGTGGCTCAGTCACTGCACTGCCTAGCCTAGAAAATGTTGGCTATCTTCAGCTTGCTGGTTAAGCTACTTCCCGTGCTTATAAAATTATGGGAATGGGACACCGGAATCTCCTCAATAAACCCACAAAAACCAGCAAAGGGTTCGTTGAAAGCTCTACGCCGGAAATTGACCTCCCTTGGGCTTGGTACGCTGAAATGCTAGGGAAATCGAACTCCTGATGGAAACTGTGAGTAGATGCCTCCAAAATGCTGCCCAAAATCCTTGGTAGGAGGTGGCTAGCCTCCCCTACAAATCCTCCTGCTGAAATCCTCTCCTCACACACACTCCAAACACTCCACCAAAGACTACACTACATAATCATTACACTGTCTGTGTTGCATCCGCACAGTCCTGAAGGGGCTACACACTCCTATTGTTGTTGCTATGTCAATCCCTCACCCAAAATGCGGAACTCCTCTCCTGAGTGGGCACTCTAAGTCCTCGGAGGCAGAGTTTGAGATCTAAAGGGACTACACACTCCTGTCGCTGCTTCTTTTCAATCCCTCACCCAAAATGCGGAACTCTGCTCCTGAGCAGGCACTCGAAGTCCCCCGAGCCAGAGGTTGAGATCTTTGCTTGAAGATCTCATGTGCTAAACAACACTATAGACATGGCTCTCTGGCTTAAGCGTGCTCAATTAAGATGACAAAGAAAATCAGAATGAATGAATGCCCATAAATGAGCTTCCTCTTCCTTTTAGTCTCCAACATCCCAACGTTCCCTTGGGGCCCCACCAAAGACTACACTGCCCCTTCTCTAGCCACTCTTGCATTGTCCTTCCTGGCCCACTCACATGACTGCCTCTCTGGAATACGTAGAGCCTCCTCATTGGCTCATCGTGTCCCCACCAAAAGCCGCAATATTTGCCTCCAACTATAGGAAAATTGCCTTAGTCTACTTTAATATAATCTGTGGGTCCTCGACCCACATTATTTCTGATTGACATTAGGAAATGAAAAATTTATCAAAAATTAATATTTCTAATTAGCAACAATGCTAATTAGGAATATTACACGCTACAACCACACTACCACCTCACCACCAATTGAGAACCCCGTCGAGAACGCGAGCAACTTGAGAAGAAGGCGGGAGAAACTCGCCCTAATCCGATGCCCCCAAGAAGCTTCGTGCAACCCACAACAAAATGCCAACACCAGATACTCCAGAAGGGCACCTCTTTTATCACCACCGCACTCCGAGAATCGGCCACGAAACCACCAAGCGCGCCAATTTTCATACTGGGCACTGGAAACGGAGAATCCCACACACAACCATTGCCACCCCCAATAATGCCACCTTCTATACCTCCAGTGGACGCCTCTAGTGGACCAACTACTCACACATTCTAAAAACCATCGAAGACAAAAATACCAAGTTTCCCCAATTACTGGTAGTCGCACTATGCAGGCATAATAAAATCCGGGGTTCCTTTGGAGAAAAACAATAATGAATTTACATAGCCAAGAGTCACAGGGGAAGGTCGGATGCTGCCACCCGATGCTAAAATTCCACCACTGACTCCTGCGCTTGCTTGTAGAATACCAACTAGGAGCCCAACACATGAATGAAATGCAAATGCAAATGCCGCCTTACTGAGCCATCCCGCTCGTTAAACTTTCACCAACCACATTCTCCGAGACGAGACGGGGTTTCACACGATCACAATAACCATTGCAATTACACCTCCCATTACACCAGTTCAAATGAAAGGAATGGGAGGCCAATCCTCCTCCGACATGCCAACTGTTAACGATCATGGGACTCGGTTTCCATGTGCTTCGAGATTCTCACCCCCAATGTGGATTTAAAAAAAAAATATTATTATTGATTATAAAGCCAATTAATATATAAGTTAGATATTTATACAATTAAAAAAATATGTAACAACATTCTTAATTATGAGGATTCATCTCTCTTTATTATGGAGATTTTAAACTTGTAAATATATTTTATGACAATATTGTAGGTCAATACCATAGCATATCAATACCAGATACCTAAAAATAACTCATTTCACAACCAAAATATATTTTATTTTAATTTAATTTTATAATATTTTTTAAATTAAATTTAAAAGAAAAAATTTATAACTATCTTCTATAAATCTTAACCCTTTATCTTAACTAAGTGGATAGTCCATAGATGTTAAATCCCTACCATCCACCTATTAACTAGGGCAACCATAAAAATAAAATAGTTAGTAAGAATTCATGATAAACATTAAAACACTTATCTCATAATACATCACATTGTCAAAATTTAAAAAATCATAAAATTTAACTAAATTATAAATTTATTATTATTATTATTATTAAAAAGATTATTATGTGTTAAAAATATATATATATCTAAAAAAAAATACATCGCGAGATTTTTAATCATGGAGTTTCACCCCACTAAACAATAAAGATTCTTAACTTGAAAATATGCTTTCTTATCATATATATATATATATATATATATATATATATATATATATATATATAAGGGTAGAAAAGGCATCATTGTTTTTGGAAAAAAATTTAATCATTGATCTTCAAGTGATGCCAAAATATTTTAGAATATTTAATTAGCATTAAATATCTACAATCCACCTAATAATTATTGATAATTAAATTAAATTTTTAAAAATCCCATTCCAAAATAAACATATCAATAATTTCCATAACATTCCACAAATATATAATTATTTCATTATTGAAATTAACTTTATCCTAAACTCCAACAACAATTATATTAATATAAAAATATCATAATTTACCATAATTAAAATAATATTAATAATAAACATATATTTTTTCAAATAACTTTAAGTATTTTATAACATATTTTTTCATGACATCATGTTACAAATGGGTAAATCATTTTAATGTTAAAATTAACCAACTCCATTTTTTTTAACCAGTCAAAAACATGAATTAACTAGAAAACGAAGATACATCAGCTGTTACTGCCTCGGTTTACCGCTACTTATACCGAATCAACGGTGGAATGACATTATTTCTGTTACAAAGACAAAACTGTACAACTCAAAACTAATGCTCTTGACAAAGTCCTTGCATTCAAATGCGTCTCCAAACTTCAGTGTTAGGATGTAGATTGTTGTGTTGTGTTGTGTTGTGTTGTGTTGGGTTAGGTTTTTACGCTTAATTATTAATTTTTAAAATTAATAATTAAATTGAAAAATACATCTCTATTAAAATATGTAACAAGATTTTTAACCATGAGGATTTATTCATAAATAGATTTTGTTACAATATTATAACTTATCAATATTAAGAGTCAATATCATGGTCTATCAATATCACATATTCAAAAAATTATAATCCATTTCACATGACACTTATTCTCATGATATTTTTTCTAATTAATCAATTTAATTAAAATGGTAGAAATGACATAATTACTTTTGAGATAAATCTTAATCTTTGACATGACATTATTATTAAGATTATTTTAAAATATTTCATGGAAATTAAATTATTACCATCAACCTAATAATTATTAATAATTAAATTAAAATTTTAGAAACCCTATTTCAAAATAAATATATGCATTATTATTGAATATTAAATTAAAAATTTGGAAGTCTTATTCCAAAATAAACATGTCTATAGACTTAACCAACCTAAATTCATCTTTCAAGGGCATAGAATGATCAAATCTCCTGTCACTAAAAAAAAAAAATTGCATCTCAAAAGTTTTGATCTTTTTGAGAGCTTTGTAGATCGAGAGATAAGATGGATCTACAGTGGTTTAATTCCCCCTTTGAATAAGATATATTGCACATAAATACTACAGATCAATATCATGTATTAATACTATGAGTCATTTTTATTTTTATTTTATTTTATTTGTATAAAATTAGTTTTATTTTGAGTGAGTTAAAAAATTTACATTAACTTGAGATTTAAAAAATTTTAACTGTTAAAAAATTTTAGCTATTAAAAATGAAAAACCACCATCAATTCACAAATAAAAAATTTCTACATGTATACAAACCATTACAATCAAGGAGGGAAATCTTGATTTGATTTTCCAAATCTAGGGGATAAATGCAACCATTGGTCATTCAATGAAATGCAAATTTATCATTATATTTGATGACAGACTCTCTTGGGAGGTGGCAAAGGGATAACACGCCCTTCTGTACCTTTCGCATGGTGGGACTGCACGGAAGGATCCAACTCATAAACTCACATTGTAATCGCAAGCAATCTGAATTGATAAATCTATCACTCATAGCAAAAGAAAGGATGACGCCTATGCAAGTGTAGATCAGGCGGAAGCAAAACGTATCATCTAGCATGCATTCAAAGAGAATGAATATATATATATATATATATATATATATATATACACATTTTATATGAACAAAAATGGATTACATCAAACATTTTCCATAAGCCAAGCGTATCATCTAGCATGCATTCAAAGAGCTACATATAAATTTGAAATGTTTTACTAGTCCAAAAGAGTAGTAATGATATAGCTTAAGCTTAAAAAATAAAGAGAAAAATCTAAGTTTGTAATCAATTGATCATAATAAAAAATATTTGTAAATATTAAGGAGTAATAATGGATCCTAGATTTATTAACTTTTTCGTGTTCTAGCATTGATCAAAACCCTAATCTCTTGATGCTCTTCTTAAGGTTTTTGTGTGAAGCGATGCATGGCTTGGGCCACAGTAGGGAGCAACCCTAACTCCTATAGCAATGTAGTTATTGATTACACTAAACCAACCCACCATAACGAAATCTTAGAATATGCAAAATTCCCTTCTCATTTGTCAACTTGAAATGGAGAATCGAGCAACTCATAACCAAATCAGATCAAATCAAAGACATAGAGATGAACACAGAGGAGATGCTTGCCAAAAGCAATGGTCAATCCAAAGTATGAGGTTAAATTAAAAAAAATAGTAGAATACATTTAGTCTATGCAATATCACACCTGAGTTGGGAAGTTCCTAGGGATTCAGCCTTCAAAAAAAGTGCCAACATGGTGGATACAATAGAAATGGAAACCAAAAGTGCAGATCAAGCTTGAGCTAGAAGCCAAAGTTATTTTATCTTTGTAAATATAGAAGATAAAATGCACATATTTGACAAAGGCCCATATTTTTACAACTCCGTTGGTTTGTATTAACATTATAGATGGAGTGGATTAGTTTGAACACAGAAGATTTCAAGGCTACCTTGGCTTGGATAATAATGCATTCCTTGCCGCACGATTTCTTAGAAGAAGAGACTTTAGAAGACATTGGTAATGCATTAGTAGATTTTGTAAAAGTATCAAAAGCCACAAAGTTAGCATGATACATTTCCTATGCGAGGATTTGTGTATACATGAAAAGAGAAAAACCATTGCTAGATTGATAGACATCTATTACCATGAAATGCTTTGGAAGAAGACCTGGATTATGAGCACATCCCCTTCAAATGTAGGAGATTCCATGAATATAGGTATATGTTCATGGATTCCCCCCTAATGGTAAGAGTTTTGCAACCCACTTAGCAAGAGAATATTGATCTATAGGGTTTTGTAAATCCCATACCTCATAGAAGAAATGACAGATCCCCTACAACTCCACCATCAAGAAAAATACCCAAAATTAATCATATAGTTTTGAATCTCTTACATATCTAAAAACTTCAACTAGTTAGGAGACAAAGTTAGAAGCCTACTCGGAACAATATGATCACCTCAAGTAGGGGCGATAGACATAGGAAACTACTTCAACCAATTTGGAAAATAACACAAGAAAAATGAAAGAGATATCAAGGAAAATTATACAAGAAATAAATACAGAAGAATCAAAAGTGAAGCAAAAAGTCGGAGAGGTAGAGGACATTGACATTCATGCACTAGACTTATCAGGAAGAAAAAAGCATTGGAAAGGAGGATCCATAGCACTAGGTCAAAATCTTAGGAAAATCTTACCTCAAATTTAAACTTTAGGTCCAAAAGTACCCATCAAGTATGAATGTCTCAAGCTCCAATATAGGAGTGCATACTCATTCTTTTAAGGATACCTACAAGGTGCATAAAGAAGAAAAGAAAAAGGGATGCAAAAGAAATCAACAAATTCGGGAATAATTAGTAGAAGTGTTATTAAACTGATGGATATGATATTAGAGGCATATCTCTTAAATAAACCTAACTTTAAATGAAGATCATATCTTGGAACATCAAGGACTTAAACTAGAAAAGAAAGAAAACATTCCTCGAAAATAGATAGAGGAAGAATCAATCAACCTTTTTAAAAATTCCATAAACCAAAAGCTCCAATAAGAGGATCATAACCTTGACAACCACCAAACTTTAGAAGGGTTGTCAATCTACAACAATAAATGCACAAGGACAGGTTGGGGTATTGACTATTGTATGGAATTCTCAAGAAATACATGTCTTGGACATGTTTACTTATATAATATTAACCATGAAGTTCCATCTTCAATAGGCTTGAATGAAGTTTTCTTCTTATCTAATGTTTATGGGCCTACATTACAAATGGATAAATCAAATTTTATAAAGTCCATAAGCAATCTACAACCATTCATAATGAATGCACCTTGGATTTTAGAAGGATATTTCAACCTAATTAAATCATTATTAGAAAAATAATTAGTTATTCAACATTTGGAAGGAGTGGTTGCATTATTTGAGAAGATGATAAAAAACCTAAATCTTCTAGATACGAACACCATAAATGGGGTTTTCACCTAGAATAATAGAAAAGGAGGTGCTCAATAGATAGCATCAAGCCTAGACATATTCTTATTATAAGAAAGCATAATAGAAACTGATATTTTCATAGAAGCTTAAATGCTCCCATGTGGGGGTTTATATGATTGCCTAGTCATTCTAGGTTTCGATGTCAATTCAAGCCCCAAAAGTAGGCCTTTAAATATCAAAACTTTTGGGTTTTATGCCCAAATTTTCAAGATCAAATTTAAGAATGGTGGTTGGAAGCAGATGACATTAAAGGTAATGTGATTTTGTGACTCTAGAAAAATATTAAACATGTCAAAGCCCAAGTAAAAAAATGGAAAAGGGATACTTTGGGAACATCTTCCAAGACAAAATAGAGCTTGAGTAAAAAACGAGCCAACTTCAATAGGAAGCCGATCAAGTAGGAAGATTTAATGAATTGATCAAGGAAGAAGGAAACCTACTTTCCCAAGTAGAATATAGGAGATAACAAGAAGAGTATATGTGGAAACATAAATCATGTATCATAATGATAAAAGAAGAGGAAAGGAATACTTCCTTCTTCCATAAACCAATGTTGCAACATAGGAATCACAATAGAATAACACTTCTCAAAATATTGGTAGGAAATAAACTCCAAGATGACAAGGAAATGGAATCTCATCTAGTGCATTATGGAACTCTCTGGATTGATCCACAACCAAATATGGAAGAGGATATAGATAAAATAAAATAACATATTCTAGCCTTGGTATCCCAAGAGAAGAAAAAAACATTACTAAGAATCATATACTTTAAATAGGTGGAAGAAGTTGTCAAGAAAATGCTTAAAAAAAAGGTGCAAGACCAGACAGTTTCACAACTAGTTTCTTCCAATCGTGATGGCCAATAGTTGGACAAGGCCTTTGGGTTACCATTGAGGAATCCAAAAGAAATTGATCAATTATCCCAGTGTTGGATGCCCCATTTCTAACCTTGGCTCCCAAAAAAAATAAAGTTGATTGTCCAAGTGGTTTCAAACCCATTTCCTTATGAAATTTGATTTACAAAGTAATTACAAAGGTAATAGCCAATAGAATAAAGGCCATTCTCTCTCAAATAATCTTATTGGAGAAAATATTCTATGTTGTGGGACAACCAATTTTGGACGAGATTTTGGTTTCTTACGAAGTAATTCACTCCTTAAAGAGCACAAAAAATATGGTAATGTTAATTAAGATAGACCTATCCAAAGAAATTGGTAAACTTAATCGGTCCTAGAATTTCTAAGTTCTGTAAGTGTTTGGCTTTGCTAGAGATTGAATTAATTAAATCAAATCCTTAATTTCCTATACCTTCTTTTTAGTGTTGTTGAATGGATGCTCCATTAGGACTTTCTCCTCATCCAGAGGAATTCACCAGGGAGACCCACTATCTCCCTTCCTCTTTATCCTTGTGGCTGAAGGTTTAGGATGGGCTCTTAGTGAGATGTCTCAAAAAATAAAGTGAAAGGGATACTATTATTTGGGGAAGATCTATCTATCTTCTGTAAACAATTCATTGATGATAATATGGGTATGGGCAGTGGGGCACCCCCATAATAATTAAATATAGATATATTCACAAGGTCTTGAATTATTTCATGAGAGCCTTAGATATGGATATCAACCAAGCTAAATATTAGATTTTCATTTTTAACACTCCTATTATAGTGTAGACTCACATAACATGATTGTTAGGCTACAAGTTTGGTTAGATCTCATCCAAATATTTAGGAGCTACACTAGTGGAAAAATCCTTAACAATTAATCCCTGGTCATAAATGATGAGCGAAGTGAATAACAAACTAGCGACCTGAACATTTTGTTCTTTCTACATAGTAGGTTGATTGGTTCTCCTAAAATTCGTTATCCAAGCTCTCATGTACTATCTCTTTTAAGCATTGATGGATCCCAACTCCATTTTAAACTCCATTGGAAGCATTCTAATATCATTTCTCTAGGGAGAAGTTACAAAAACATATAAACAATCATTGGTTGCTTGGGACAAGTTATGTCTCCCTAAGCTAAGAGGAAATTTTGGTCTACATAACCCTAACATTCTAAGCACATTCATGGGAGTAAAATTATGGTGATGTTGGATACTAGGAGATCAGGCCTTTTGGAGACAAATTTGGAACTTAAAATATAATGATGGTGTTCCCATTAATGAACTCATCTAGATGCACGTTTCCTAGCCATGATCATCCATATAGAATTTAACTAAGAAATTTAGCAACATTGCTTCTAGGAAATCAAAGATTGCCACACTAACATTTTATGGGAAGACTCCTAGAAACAACGTCCAAAAATCAATATGTCAAATGACTTAGAGTTAAGGACCAACATAAAATAAAAGAAAAAGCATATGGTGGTGAATTACTAGGTACATAAGATCTTTAGAAACCAACATATACAATGGCTTCAAAATGAAGAATGTAAACCACAAAATAGAGTATGAGAATGCAAATCCTTCTAGCACTCTCTTCAATAAAGACTTATTCTCTTTTGTTAGGATCCATACAAGATTTGATGGGGTCACACCTTATGGTGATCCTTCTCCATCAAGTAGGCTTCTCAGGCTTGGAAGTCAGATTAGATGATCACTCTAAGGAATAAATTTGACATATCATATGTGGATAACACCTTTATCCAAAAAAATTTATGTTCCTCTAGCTCCTAGTATAATGAAAAACACTCACTTGGGATAATCTCATCAAAAGAGGATTTCCAGGCCTTCTCTATGTCATCTGTATAAATTAGCTTCGAAATATTTGGAACTTCTTTTAAACAATTTCCTTTTTGTAGAGGCAATTTTGAATGAGACAACATCCACTATGCGCTAGTTGGATTGTGATAAGGACAACATCCTTGACACCATTAAGAACTTGTGGAAAACTACCTACCATAGTCCAATACTTAATATAATTTGGTCTCTTCTATTTGGATTCATCTAATGAGTCATATGGAAAGAAAGGGATA
Organism: Pinus albicaulis; assembly: GCA_034641835.2. Taxonomy (NCBI): domain Eukaryota; kingdom Viridiplantae; phylum Streptophyta; class Pinopsida; order Pinales; family Pinaceae; genus Pinus; species Pinus albicaulis. The sequence goes on along the minus strand of CM076575.1, from coordinate 1,506,016,598 downwards.
CAATATTTCACATCTACTCTCTATCTCAAGAAATTATTTAGATGAAGATCTTGGATAACGTCAGAGAATCAATAACTTCTCAGCATTGGATTGACTGCAATTGGAAACTTAAGGTGCAAGAATCTAGCGTTCTTAAGGACCGGGCCCTTGTTATTGGGTATTTACAAACATATAACTCCTCGTCATCCAGTTCCCCTTATATTCCCACGGTTTGAAAACCCTCTCCCTTGAACTTCATCAAATTGAATTGTGATGGGGCTTCCAAAGGAAACCCATGGAAGGAAGTCTTTGGAGTTTTTCAAGACCACCTAGGGAATATTCTAGCACTCAAAGTAGGACCAATTGGTATAAAAAACATCAATGTTGCTGAGCTTTAAGCTCTTGAATTGGCCTTCTATTGGCATAGTTATAGAATAAATTATCCAAACTAATCATAGAAAGAGATTCCCAACTTGTCATTACAATGATTACAAGAATCTTGCATGGAACAACACCCAAGAAAGTATCCAATTATTGGCATTTAGAAAGTGGTTTGGATCAAGTAGCGAAAAACCTCCCTTCATCATTGCCTCACATATTACCTCATCATTCTCTCACATATTAGGAGATTTGGGAAAAAAATTGCAAACAACCTAGCTAATACTGGCTGCCAAGATGGAGAAATATTTCTCAAACCCAGTTGGGATTCCTAACCTGATTTAACCTTGAAACAAGCATATTTAGTGATGGAAAGGAAGATATTGCCTCCCCCCGGATGGGGTGATTGACGTGTTCTAAGCGGGAGGGTGCATGGAAGCCATCCCACCAAGCACTAATAGATGACAATGTGGCTATGCAACCTCCTAGATGAAAATCATGGACAATAGTGCTTCTACATGGAGTATCGTCTGACATTCCATCAACATGATGTTGGGTCAACCTAGAATTCCTATCAAAGTTACTACACAGATTAGGTGGAGATCATGAGAAGGAATTATATTTAGTTTTGACTATATCTGATGCCGCCATTATCCATTTGATTCACCTATCCTCCCAAAAATGACAATTATGATGTACAAGATAATATTTTAGTAATGGGAGGTGGTTAAATGCATTATGAAGCAGTTTTTTACACATGATGTTAGGCATTGAAGGTTTGAATATTATTACTATGCATGGGTCTCTCCTATCCTCATGTATCAAGGAAATTGGTTGTAGACTCCAGGGTTTCCTTGTTGTGCCTTTCGAATGGTAAGCACGATATTTCTCATTATTTGCATAACTTTTGGTTCAATTCCATAGTGCATTCTCTGGGTGTTATCAAATTTGTTTCCTTTTTCATATATTGGGTGCTCCTCTAGCGTATCTCATTCCAGGTGGTGTTTATTGGGCCTTCCATTATTTTATAATCTCACTCATTCAATATCTTATTCAACAATGTTACCAACTTTTTTTTAGAGATCACATCAAATCATGATTTTCATGCTAATTTTGAAAAGTGGTGATGTAGCATCACCATATTTTCATTTCATGGTTAAGATTCCAACATTTTTTAACTATTATATTAAAAAACAACCACCATGATACAAAATACATGAAAAATCACATTGAAATGAAAAAATAGTGATGCAACATCACATCTTTTTTTTCAAGGTTAGAATTCAAACATCTTTCAATCATGACATAAAAGACAAAATATCATGACTAGGAAAGATAAAAAACACATTGAAATGCAAAAGTAGTGATGCAGCATCACCTCCCTTTTTTCAAGGTTAAAAACAGGTTGAAATGTGAAACTGGTGATGACATTTCAACATAATTATGTAAATGTAAAAGATAAAAATGTAAATTATGTTTGAATTTTTCACTATTATAATTCAAACATATTTTTTGTTTAATTATTAATTATTTATTTTTGTAATAATTTACATTAATTATATATATGGAAAAGTCAAATTTAAAAATTAAAATTAAAAAAATCACTTTCAAAAGTAAAAAAGAAAATATAAAAGAAAAAAATAATATTTTTAGGAAACTAAAGGAAAAAAAGCTATTAAAAAAAAAAAAACTAAAAAAACAATAATTAATAATAATAATAAAAATAAAACTAATAAAACATTAAAAAAACAAAAAAAACAATTAAAAATATTCAAGTAAATAAATTATATATATATATATATATATATATATATATATAATTTTATTTATGAAAAAACATATTAATAAATCAATTAAGTTAAATTAAAAAACACAAAATACTAAACCAAAAACATAAAAGAGAACCATGTTTAAAGGTGCCCAACATTGCCCCTCTACCATGGGGCCAATGAATAGACGATGTACCTTGCCTGACCCCATGGAAGATGGACATTGTCCCCTTCACACCTAATTAAAATAAATATTTATTTATTTATTTTTGTTTTAATTAAATTTCATTTTTATTTTATTATATATTTTTCAGAATTTTTTTGGTTAAAATCACATGAGAATGAACCTTGACAAAGCTCATTCTCATGTGATTTTAACTAAAAATTTTCTGAAAATTTTTATGGATTACAGAAGCCTCAATTCAATCTTTATTATATATGTTTAAATAAATAGATTTTAGGTCGTGAAATTTGTAATATATTTGTTAAAGGTTTATCATTTATATATATTTTTAAATTTTCTTTTAATTTTCATATATATATATATATATATATATATATATATTAAAAAAATTAATTTTTTTAAAGAATACATGTGTATTTTTTATATTTTTAAGTTCTATTTGGTTTGTATTTTTTATAAATTTTTTTATAACATTTATTTATTTATTTTTGCTTTAATTAAATTTCAATTTTATTTTATTATATATGTTTAAATAAATAGGTTTTAGGTTTGAAATTTGTAATATATTGGTTAAAATTTCATCATTTATATATAATTTTAAATTTTCTATATATATATATATATATATATATTAATTTTTTTCCTTTTCAAGAATACATGTGTATTTTTTATATTTTTAAGTTCTATTTGGTTTGTATCCTTTTATATAATTTTTTAAAATTTTAATATATTAGTTTAGTTTTAGTTTTTCAGTAATTTTTTTTCTAAACAATATGTTATATTAGTTCAAGTGGTTTACTGCATAATTTGTTTCCCTTGTTGTGTGTGTTTGAAGTCTCAAGAGACATGTTGAAATGAACTTGTTGTGGCATTTATGAAATAGTTGTATTTGGTGTAATATTGACATCTAATCTTTTCAAGTTACATTCTCATTCCTGTTAAAAAAAATATATCAAATTTTTTGTTTTAATCAATCTTTATTGAATTTTTAAAAATAATTTTCTTTGGAAAATGCATTTTTTTGTTTTAATTAATCTTTATTGAATTTTAAAAAAATATTTTTCTTTGGAAAATCCATTTTATTATTATTTAATTTGTTTTTGAAAAAAATCACATTTTTAATTGAAAAATTAAAAATGGGTTTATCTCAAGTGGTTGGGAGGAATGATTGTCACGCTTCCCACTCAATTTTAATTCCTACAAATAGTCCCCTGTGGGTAGCTCAATTGATGATTACTATGGAGATGAAGTATTATTTTCAAAGATGTTCTAGGTTCAAATCCCTGGAGTTAGTTGCTAATTCCTTTGCACACACTTAAAGGGTGTTTTTCATGATTTTGTGTACATTAATGATGATTTTATAAACCATAGTTAAAAACTATTGCAATTTTAGTGCTTTATTGAAATAATATTAAGTTGTCTTAGGTTAAGATCTCAAAAGAGCTATAGTTTTAACATTAAAAAAAATGATCTTGGTAAAATTACTCTTTGATTTAGATGTTGATTTTTAAGGCTCTTCTAGTCATGATTTGGTTTATAATCCCATTGTTGAAAAATATTAAAATTTAAAGTTTTTTGCACTCATGAATTTGGCTTTAATTATATGGTTGAAAAATGTCAGAATTTTAAGTTTTTTCATAAGTATGCTATTTGATTTTTAACACCATGGGTGAAAATTGTTGGAAATTTTTTCCATGATCATGATTTTGATTTTTAATGCCATGGCTGAGAAATGTTGGAATTTTAACCCTTAAAGAAAAATGGGTGAAGCCTCACTACCATTTGATTTTGGAGTGTTTTTCATGTTTTTTGTGCAAAAATATAAATTTTTGGGCTGGAGTTCTCATTTTGGGTTTAAAATTATCATAAATTTGGTAACATTTTTATTCTCATTATGTTTCACTCTAGTCATTTCTTGCTCCATCAGAAGCACTTGCATCATGAACTTCTTCCCTCCCCAACCCCCACTTAGAACTTGTGTTCCCTTCATACCTTCCTTCTATCACGAGAATAATATACCATCTCTTGAAGATTCTATGCCTTTCCCCATTATTATCGTCAACACCTTGATAAAGAGCTAGAAGTAGGAGAGGAGCAAGCTACTAGGTTTGTGAGCCCAACAATGTGGTGACTCCTCCACATGTTTAATGACTAGACACAAACACCCCAACATATTTAGGATGAAATTGTCACAACGAAAAGAGATATTATCAGAGAATGTGGTTGTCTAACTAATTTAGAAGTTACAAAAGAAGTTATAGATTGAGTGTCTAACATAGAGCACACCAAAGGAAATTTTAGTCAATATATGCAAATCATGGACACCTACTGGCATATGGAAATTATTTTGGGTAGGGTATTGGTAGATAGAAATAAGGAGAAGTAGAAAATCCTCCTCATGATGGATTAATTATTGTTATTCTTGAAAAATTTGGATAGGTGCTTGAAGAAGATTAGAGATCACCTCAACCTAACTCCATATTTGGGAAGCACACCTTCTAGTAGTAACTTGATTTGATAGTGGTAGACTTATTAGATACCTCCAAAAATACATGATTTTTCATAATTTTTTAGTTGTCTTTATTTCTCTCTATTTTGTTTTTTGTTTTTCTAACACACTCAACCACTTAATCCTTTATAAGGGATGTGGTGTGTACTTAGGCCCAACCTTCAGGGTTTAATATGAATGTGGGGTTATCAAATATCTTCTTTCCTCCATCACCTTAAATCAAAAGTTAGATGCCACCAACATCTTCTCTTCGCTGAGAGCTTTCCAATGATATAAATTTCATCTTATTCCAAGCTCGGTGCATAAAGTTATGCCCATTTGAAGTTTTACCCCTTAAGGACCAAAACATCATTTTTATGTGTCCATGTGGATAACAAATGGTGAATCTTGGTCACATGTCACTCCCACGTTGATCCACACCCTAACCACCTATCATATTGAACCCCACCATATTAAGATTTCCCATATAACTCCCTTATCCAAATATCCAGGGTTCTGATATTTGCTATAATAGTATACTCAAATACCAATATGCCAGATAAGCCAATATAAAAAATAAATTGATATAATGTTGTAGTATGTATGGATGATACTGTGATATGGTTGATATCCTCCAATATGATGATATGATTATGTGCACTAATAGGAAATGCCAGGATATTTTCCTTTCCACTATAACTATAAATCATTACAAATCATTGATGGGTTGATAGGCCAGTGGCTAAATCATCATGCCACCTCATTTCTTGACATCCAACCACAGCCTTCCACGAGATGAAGGATTACATGCGAGACACATGGCACAAATGACATGTATATCATGATATTTTATTATCAAAGGTTTTTCCAAGGTCTAGCCCACACGAAAATATTGATATGCCAATGTGACCGCTCAACCTGCCGCATCATCCTTAATGTCCAATTACCACCAAAAACTTGGAAAATACTGACGTGTAATCTACCATGTGGCACTCGCTGACATTTACCACACATCATCGCATTGGCATAGTTGGCATGCCCAAATTTTCAATTTCTAGGTGACACGTTCCATACATGTGACATATCCGTGTCATCACTCATGACATCATAATGATGTCACCCTCCAGGAATGCCCAATACTTTGATACTTTAGATATTCCAAGGTTGCTAGTTAATGGGCCTGATTAATGAAATTTTTACCGTCAAGTGACGTCTCTTTTACTGAAGCCATGCTATATTGGTTAATTTCCCAAACATATTTCTTTTCAACCTTCTCAAGCTAATATACCATTAAGCCCCATTTTCGATTGGCTCCTAGCCCAATATTCCCTTGGCCCAAGTAACAAAGGGCTAAGAATGAGACCCCTACACTCTAAATTTCTAAGGAAAACTCTAGAATATCTTGGTCTTCTTTTGATATCCCCACTCCTCAACAACTCCCAAACTAGATAAAGCTTTACCTTTATCCAGGCAACATGAAAATTATCAGTTTAATCTTTACAAATTCAAATGGATTAATATGCCAACTTTTCTTTTTGGACCTATGGAGCATTAATCCCCTTCAAACACACATACTTACCACACCATATAATATGTAAAACAAATCATCATTGCAACATTCATGGAATTTTTAAGAGCATAGCCATTTCAATCCAACCCAACTTCCCATTTTATGAATATAGATCATATAATGATCGTCATGAACATAAGAGAAAGACTTCCATTTCACATAACAATTATATACATAAAAGGATGCTTATCAACATTCAAGCAACTATGCCAAACCTTGAATCTCTATTCATGATCATCTCAACATAACGTTCAATATTAATATATATGATAGCTTTAGCCCACAAATACATATATACACAATAAATATAACATGGTATAGAAATAGGAAGCATTGACCAACATTTACAATTCATTTACAAGATAGGAGTACACTTATTCGTTGATGCTGGAAACTGAAGAAGACACTTCCACTCTTGCCATTGGACATTCTCACCGGGGCTCCTCACCTCGATAATATTGTAAGAAAGTATATATTCTCCACCTACAATAGCAAGGGCTGGTCATTAACCATAAATTTTTTCTCTTGGGGTTGCCACATATCTATCAAGCATTAAAGGAGCACAAATTTTCCCTTTGTTTTTTGTGTCTTAGTAATCCATAATATTTGATAGTTTTGATTGTATGAAGATATGCTATATCCCTCATGTCATATTATTGGTGCTCTCTTTCCTTACACTCAATCATTTTTGTCGAGTACTTACTATTAAAACAAAAGAATAAATTAGTATGATCCTTTGCTTCAATACCCATCTTGCAAATTTTGTGGGTAGCTCTAGATCTAAGATGAGACTTTGTCGTTGCTCCGATGATTTCATCCACAGGGTGACTGTCACCCCTAGAGCTTAGCCCTCATGAAGGCCTGTTATATCGTAGTCACACTCTAGAAGGGGTCAACCTAGGGTCAAAACTCAACCAAACTTCAAAATAAAACTATGAAAATGAAAAGGATGGAAGAGGGAAAAACTTGTTGGAAGTAGAATGTTGATTTATGCCCTCTAAGTCCTGGGATCTTGATATGATGTTTAAGGGGTAGGGTGGGGTTTATCTACTAGATTGGTTCTCAAAGGGAAAATGATCAAATGAGCTCTAATTTTTCCTCATTTCACCTATATTTGTGCCTTAGTAGAACTCAAGTGGGTTTTTTCACCTTAATTTTATGCTATTTTCTCCCCCCAAAATAGTTGTTTACGATTGATATCCTATTTTTATTCTCAATTAACAATTATTTAAGGTTTTATGGATCAATATTAGCGTGCCTCTTGCATACTATCAACAAGCTATTATCACTATGGACCCTAGGTACATTTCTCTTAACCTTGACATATAGGGTAGGTATCAATCATCCATTTTTGATGCATTATTGACTATCATTGCCATTTTCATTTTGCCTTAGGTCCAATCTTGTCAGGTTACAACATTAACCTGTCTATCTTTGCACATCATAACTTATACGATAAAGCCTTCCTTCACATAGATTTCACATAGATGACACATATATTTTAGTAGACATTTTCCATTTTTAGTGTACATGTTGCATCTTTTTATAAATTGGATTCCCTACTTTATAAAAAAAAAAATAGAATATCATCCCATTCCTATGTTCCATGGCTTTTCATGGCTTTTGACAAACTAAGATTACATGATGTTTCCACTTGAGAAATTTAAGAAGATACTTACTGTTTCGGGGAAAATCACCCTAGAGGTTCGTTGGGTTACAACCTCCACAGAGCAGGGGCATGCTACTTAAGAAGGACTCACACAACCATGCATGTTCAGGAAAAACTAAATAGAGTAGATCGAGGAAGTTACCCATAGGTCCTACGGTTGAAGCAGATCCCGCAGGGTCCAAACCCCCAGCAACCGTCCTTCCTTCTTAACCTGAAAGACAAGAAGAAACAAGCACGAAGAACTGGTTGTACAACATATATCTACTCTAAATGTTAGTGAAATTCATATAAAACATCAGATAAATCATAATGAATGTTTAAATAACAAATATTCTCATACATATAAGCATACACTAACACGTTTATTTCGGGAACAACATGGTACTTCTGTATTATAAATAGCATGTACAAAAGTAACGAGTGGAGAGATCACCTGAATCCTTCCACGATCTTCGAGCAGACCGTCGTCCGGATCCGTCCCGCCCTTGCCTCGCTAAGACTCCTTCCAAACTGGTGCATACGAGATGAAATATAGGGAGATGAGCATCTCAAGGAAACAAGGGTTTCCTGTAATGAACTGGGAAAGTGCAGGAGGCACGGGGAATCAGACTTGGATAGGGAATACCAACAGAGTATAATATCAATAATTCTCTCTCTCTCTCTTAGGCCATACACATGAGGGTTTTTTATAGTCCCTCCAAGTAGTTTCAGCAGTTGGAAACAGTTGGCCACGGGCTGGGGTGGTTGAACTACCTGAGTAACCATCAACCCAGCGCGAAATTAGGGATTTTTTATATATTTTTTAATCATTTTAATGGCATACGCGGAAAAGTGCAGCTGGACTCGCGTATACACGCGGAAAAGTACGGGCATAGTCGTGTATGGGGATTTTTACACTGTTTTTAAGTGAATTTGTCCAAGTCTGTAGGAATGGGTGCCCAAAGCCATAAAAGCAATCATGAATCATATGAAGGTGAGAAATGATGCTATAACAGATGCCCCCTAATATATGAGGTCAGAAGGGGTACATGATGGCCAAAATGTATTATGCACATACAAAGAACTTCGCAAGGACAAGAGAGGACTTCACCAGATTTCAGCCTGCCAAAAACCAATGAAAGAAAACAGAGAGTCAACTCATGCTGAGGCGGGCATACCCATGCTCAGTCCAAAAATACATCATATAGAAAGTAGTGAATAGATCCAACATGTATACAAGTATAACTGAACTGAAAGTACACAATGAATCATCTGAGCATGGCCCGGAAGTGTAAGTATGAATCAATGTCCAAGTATCACATATAGAAATCTGATCAAAGATGGTGCAACTGGATGTCTGATCATACAAGTAATTGAATCTCCAAGTACCGAATCATAAGAGGTGGAACAAATGGTACAATCACGCAACTCAGGAGCCAACATATAAGATGTTGCTGTACTGAACTGCAACATATAAGGGTGGACGACATCACTGGCAGAAACTGAATGGACTGTCAAAAGTGAACCGAAAAATGCTGATGCAACCCGAGGTCTTCACCGATCACTATGGCACAATTCTACATAATGGGAATAAATGAGCTGAAGTTGACCATGTGAGAAATCGTTGGATTACCGGTCAATGATGTATACCGTTAACCAACGCGAGACAACCCACCAATAATGAAAATGAGTGTCAAGGTGCCCTAGTACAATCTGACAAGTGCGAATGAATGAGTTGAAGTCAAACACTTGAAAGAATCTACCAATCAAGAGGCAATGATGAATCCCCACTGTCGATAGCGAAGAGTCTGCCACTGATGACTGCAAACCCTAAGGTACTGACAAAAAGACTCTAGATCTTGTTCCCAGAGCAATGAGTCGGAGTCGATGGGAAAAGATCTGCCGGAAGGAAGGCATTAAGGCATCCCACATCAGTCCAGCGCGAGTGTAACCCGCAGGCCAAGATTTGGAAGGAATCGGACGAAGGAGAGTGATGGAACCAAAACCGAAGTACGTTTCCGACGTGCACAAGATGAAGCTAGCGCACGGAAGAAACCCTCTGAACCAACCAATAATGAAAGCTGACACAGGCGAGAAATCCACCGATAGGGTCAAATGGAAATCCAGGTACTGCACGAATCCCAAGTGTGATAATGTGTGCTGACGTCGAACACAGGGGAAACCACTCAGTTAAAGACCCATGATGATGATCAAATGCTGAGCACGAGGTCACCTATCAATGATGGAAATAGGCCCAAGGTGCGGCTCTAGGTTTGCTCTCAGAGCAATGTGTCGTAGTCGATAAGAGACAAACCCACCGGCAAGAAGTCAATGGGGACCTTCTCAAACCAGCACGAGAAAAATACCAAAACATCTGATGTGATAGAACATGATACTGACTAGACCGGGAAGGCCGACTGAATAATGAGTCAAGAGACACCGCAGAATGGCCGACTCAGGTTAGACTTCCCTTGAACAAAAGCACGACTCGTGATGACCATGGCAGTAAAAAGTGACACTGTATAAGTCTGTTATGCAGGAGGCAGAACAAACTCTCCATATGATTGGAAGAGATAACCAACCAGAGGAGAACTGACAAGTGAAACATGGTAAAGGCTGAACCTAGGTCAAAACTAAAACCATCCCAAATGAAGGAGATATATATAAGTAAATGTGCTTTGTTCAAGGGTGACAAACAGACTCTGAACTGCCATAAAAAATAACGAAGATACATCCCGTTCCCGCTCTTTTTGTTATATTTGATTTTTTTGGATTTTTCAAATATGTATGAAAAATGAAAAACAAACATGTTTTTGATTGGATTCATAATGACTGACAATTAAAAATGATCATGTTTCAGATGTTGGACCAGTTCGTCCTGAGGGTGTACCGCGCCATAAGCGCCGCAGGGGCGAAGCGGATACTGTGGATTTAGATAGGACTCTCCAGGCCGTGCAGAGGAATTTGGAGGGACTGACCCGCCAAATACCTATGGCTGCTGTGGAGGATCTACCAGAAACCATCCAGAGACGGGTGGTAGGAGTGCCCCGAGACTGGGTTAGACTATTCCGCCGAGTTTCCACTGCAGTTACGTTCTATAGGAACACGACTTCTGGGTAGGGACCTCAGGAGTAGACAGATATTATGTATTAGATGACTGGATATTATTTTTTGAGACTGAACATGATGGGGCATAAGCCCAAGTTTTGTACGAGATTATGGATCCAAATTTTGTAAAGCTTTTTGACACTCCGATGATATATATGCAATGATATTTGATGTGATGTGATAAATGTATCAATTGTATGATGTTTTTGATGATTAAAAATTTTATTGTATGGAATGATTAATATGCCAATCTAATGCTTGATTAGCTAATGAGTCAGCAAACCAATTGTCAGCTCGAGGAATATGAATGAAAGTTAAAAATTGAAATGACCTTTGTAACAAATGTACCCTCAAGAACAATCGTAATAAAAATGGATCTCGTACCCGATAAGTGTTGTTCAACTGCGACACCACCAGCTGGGAGTCCAAGAAAACTACCAACGAATCAACACCCAAAGATATTTCCTCCGAGAGTAGATGAATAACTGCAGTGTATTCTGCTATATTGTTGGAAGCAGGACCAATGCAGACCCCTCTTGATACTAACAGCTGACCGGATGGATAATGAAGCACCCATGCCGCAGAAGCTAAGTTCCGGGTGTGTCTACTAGCACCATCGGCGAAACCAAAATGACTCATGACATCCAACACAACCTGCCAAAGCAGATCAAAACATCACCAACTCATCAAAGATCGAAAATCAATCAGATATGTACAAAGCAAAAAAATACTATATACAAAAGCAACATGCCAGGCCGAAGCCTAGGCATAATACTTCTTCAAATAGAGCCCATTTCGGGGCTCCGACAACTCGTTCCCTTTGAAATCAGCCAAGGTATATGCTCCTTTCTTAAGGACTTTTTTAACGATATAGGGGCCATACCACATAGACTTAAACTTTCCTACCCCCAGGGCATCCTTTTCTTGGGCATAGACCAAAACAAGGTCACCTTCCGAAAAGACCCTAGGCTTGACTGCCTTATCGTACTGAACCTTTACTCGGTTTTTATGCGCTTCATTCATCGTGGTGGCATCTCGACGCTGCTCATCGAGATGTTCCAGATGAAGAAGCCATTCTGCCAGACTAGAAGTGTCAGGAAGAAGTTCAACAGCTAATTTAAGAGAAGGAATCTCGCATTCAATAGGAAATACGGATTCCACCCCGTGCACTAACTGAAATGGAGTAAAGCCAGTTGCAGTTTTCACTGACGTCCTGTATGCCCAAAGTGTAGGATATAGCATAATATGCCAGTTGGATCTAGCTTTATCAATTATCCTTTGAAGAATTGTCTTCAAGGATTTATTCACGGCTTCCACTTGCCCATTGGCTTGAGGATAATATGGAGATGAATGCTCCTGCCGGAAACCCAATTTGAGAGCCAACTCAGCCATCATACTATTCTGAAAATGACTGCCATGGTTAGTGACAATCTCTCTAGGAATACCAAAACGAGCGATAACTTGATTGAAAAGGAACAAAGCTGCAGTCTCACCATCATTCCCAAAAGTAGGCATAGCCTCGACCCACTTCGTAAAGTAGTCTACTGCTACGATAATGTACTTGTGACCTTTTGCCGAAGGTGGGTTACAAGTAGTAAAATCAATACCCTACTCTGTAAAGGTTCCGACAGTAAAGACTGGAAAAAGCGGAGCTGGATGAGCGTGCATTTTTCGAGTATAAACCTGACACGGATGACACTTCTTGACCGATTCAATACAATCTTTGAAAATCGAGGTCCAAAAGTATCCAGCACGCAAAATCTTTTGGGCTGTAGCAAGCCCAGATAAATGACCCCCACAAGCTCCACTGTGAGAATCATTGAGCACAGCCTCAGCTTCTTCAAGAGTTAAGCAGCGTCTTAGGATTGAATCAACCCCTCGATGGTACAAAGCATCACCAATAATCAAATAATTCTTGGCCAAGTGACGCAGTTTACAACGCTCATCTTTCGAAAAAGTAGAGGGAAACTTCGCAGTCTGGAGATACACAATGATATCCCCGTACCAAGGATCCTGTGGAGAGATAAGAAACAAGTGTTCGTCTGGAAAGGACTCATCATAGATCATCTCCTCTCCACAGGGAAACTCGGAGATCAATTCCGCAAAAACTAATGACTTCTTGGATTTGGCAGACATGAAATCAAGATCAAATTCCTGTAAAATCACAATCCATCTATTATATTTGCCCCCAATCACTCGCCTGCTGAGGACAAACTGAAATGGATTGGCAGCTGCCAAGACATAAGTTTTGCGAAGAATAATGTAATGTCGGAGTCGCTGCATAGCATGGACTGCTGCTAAGGATAACTTTTCTATCGGGGTGTATCGCAGTTCAGGCCCTACTAGCCCTCGACTAAGGTAGTAAATAACATGCTCAACAAGAGCATCATCCTCCTGAACCAGAACCATACCGATGGTAGATTCTGCTGTAGCCAGATACAAAAGAAAATCTCTGCTATAATCGGGTGGACTCAGTAAAGGAGCAGAGGTAAATGCCTTTTTCAAGGCATCGAATGAGCGTTGAGCGTAGTCGTCCCAAAGAAAAGGAACTCCTTTCTTCAACAGTCTCATATATCCCTTTGTAATCTCAGCATAGTTAACGATAAACCTCCGAAGAAAATTAGACTTCCCTTGGAGACTTTGAAGCTGACGGATTGAAGACGTGGGAGGCAACCGAAGTATTGCCTCAACCTTGAAGGGATCTACCCTTATCCCTTCCCTAGACACGATAAATCCCAACAGCCGACCGGATGTTACCGCGAAAACGCACTTGTTCGGATTCAAACGAATTTTATAAAAATGACATCTTTCAAATATTTGCCGGAGGTGACCAGGATGATCCATCCTCTTTCGAGAATGAGCAGCTAGATCATCTAAGTATGCCTCGATAATCTTCTTGATGTCGTGGAAGACGTAAGACATGGCCCGCTGAAAGGTAGCCCCAACATTTTTCAGACCAAAAGGCATCTTCTTGTATGCAAACGTACCCCAGGGACAAATAAATGCAGTCTTATGTTGATCTTTAGGACGGATAGTAATTTGATTATATCCGGAGAAACCGTCCATGAAGGAGAAAATCTCATTACCGGCACACTCGTCAATGATCTGATCGATAAATGGTGTGGGGTAATTGTCTTTAGGACATGCTTTATTTAGGTCTCTGAAATCGATGCACACTCGAATTGTTCCTTGCTTTTTATCTACGGGAATGGGGTTTGAAACCCATTCAGTCAGAGGAACTGGGAAAATGAATCCCGCCTTAAGTAACTTTTCAACTTCAGCTTTGATAGCTGCTGCCTTCCTAGGATTAACTGCACAAAGTTTTTGCCTCACCGGCTTAGCGTTTTCATACGTCTTGATCTCATGCTGGACGATAGATGGGTCTATGCCAGGTATTTCCTCATAAGACCAAGAAAATACATCCCTATACTCTTTGAAGAGCTCGGTATAAATTTTAACCTCTTCACGGGAACATTCAGCTCCAATGAAGACATTCTCGATAATATTGGGATCCCTGGAAATGTTCACCGAGATAGTAGGAGAGATCACAGCCATGTTCCCTTCAGTATAAACCTGTGTTGGTGCCAAAGGGTTCAAGACTGGGTGAACAGGACCAGGAGACTGAGGACTCAGAAAACTTGTTTCAACTTCGTTCAAATCAGGTAGGAAGTAAGATCGATGATGCAAATCATCCCACGGTCTATCTATACCTGTCATGGCTTCCAGGATGGCCTCTTCAGATGGAAGAGTGGTATCAAGGCAATCCTGGGCTGAAGAAGAACTAAGCGTCTAAGCCGGAGCCACATCACCATCCAACTCTTTTGGTGAGAGAGGAGCTGGGATGGATTCTGCAGTGTCAACAATAGAATGATATGCAATCTCAGCTGCAGAAATTGGAAATGCCATTCCACCCACTTGACCTTCCGCTAATGTGGTAGTAGGGGAAGGTAAGGTCCAAGGGTCCGAAAAATAATGAGTTCGAAAGAACTCTCTTCGAAGGGGAGCCTTGGAGGATGAAATAGCATTAATATGCACCGTAGGAGGAGGAAGATCGAAAGTACCCATCAAGGAAGAATACATTCCAACTCCTAGATTCTCAACAGGCGCCTTGGTATTATCCAACTTCAGAATAGATGAGTCAGAAGGCGCATTCAGGTCTATAGGAGGACAGTCCAGTTGATCCACTGTAACGATCCTCCCTTCGTGGGGGAAACATACAATTCGAAATAATGAGGATGCAATAACATCCATCTCATAAATCCAGTTCCTCCCCAACAGAAGGTTGTAGTCCAAGGCTGCATCTACTACCTCAACTTCTATATTGACGGTTTTGCCCCCAACACAGATGGGCAAAGCCGGGACAATACCATGGGGTCTGTGAGAATGACCATCGAACGAAGTAAGAACAGTGCTAGATGGAACAACTTTGGGAGATCCAAGTGTCTTCCAACATGCGAGAGACATCACGCATGTGGAGGCACCCTCATCAACAACCGTTCGAAAGATATTGCACTTCCGATACGACGATTTAATATGAAAAGCCATGTGATGAGGAAGTCTCTTCTTAAAATTAGTCATATCAAAAGTAATCAGAAGAGAATTTTTCGGATCAATAGCCCCAATGGCAGTGAGCAAAGCACTGCGCTGAGCCGGACAAGACTGGAGTACCTCTAAAGCTAACATAGCACAAGGACTTTGCGCCAGATCTTCTACAATTGAGTATTTTTGGGCAGCCCTCGCATTTGGATTAATCGTTGACCGCTTAGAAGATGCTTTTGGCATCCGAGGCATAGACTCAACAGTAGGCTTCGTAATGTGAAGCGACTCAGTAGCATCAGGAACTTCCTTAGCTTTCGAAGACTCTTCTCCGCCATAATCATGGGATCTCGTAGCGATATCCGTGTGAGCACTCATCATAAAAATGTTCGATGGGATTTCCCCTTCCTGGGTGCCCCCAGAGGAAGCCCCGGGATTTTGGTTCGCGCCAACAACTAATTGCTGCCCTTGGGGAAAAGGGTTTGTTAACACAGTCTGGGAACTAGAAGAACCCTGTTGAGCTAACAAGCGCTGAGCATCCTGAATTTTAGGGCAAAGGTGTGTGAGATGGTCTCCAGCACAGAGCTTGCATGGAAACTTCACTTTCTTTTTCTCCTTTTGACCCTCACCAACACGCTCGGTGGTTTTATTTGCATTGCCCTTCCCGTTCTTGCCCTTCTTCTTGTTATTTTGTCCCTTCTTCTTCCCATTGGATTGTTGATTTCCTTTGGGATCAGAAGCTTGGACAGCATTTATGGACAAAGACTGGGAAGGCGATGACTCGGTAGGCACAGCCTGACTAGAAGGAGTAGATTGTAAAGACAACTGCTGCAGTTGAGAAAGCAGGCTGGCTGCACCACTATTGATCGATCCGACAAGCCCATCACCATGCGGACCGGGCTTAGTTTTCGATAAATCCAATTTGGAGCGAGGCGCATTGGGAAAATATTTATAAAGGACCCCAGACTGAGAATAGATCAGTTCCAGCTGCTGGGCCCTAAAAATGGCCTGCTCCTCAGAAAATACCCCAGATAGGGATACATCCTTTGAAATATCTGACTGCAGGGATTTGAGAAACCATTCGAGAAGGAATTCACCAGGAATATGAGCTTTGATAAGCCTCTTCCTTCTCCTCCATTATTGAATGTGATTAGAAATGTGAGTTGCCTCATCCTGCTTAAAATTAGCCAGGAGTTCGGTCCCAGTCTCATATCTGACAGGCAACTGAAAATGGTTTAGAAATGTGACAGCCAGTTCTCCAAATGTGGCAAAACTTCCCCCAGTGAGCTCGATATACCATTTGGCGGCGTTTCCAGTTAGGGTGCATTGAAATAATCTCAACCTAATCGAGTCATCGATCAGGGAGTTCGAAGAACACCATAAGTGGAAAGTGGTGATGTGGTCAGCCGGATCCTCCCCATTCTTACCTTCAAATTTTGGAATATCTGAAGGAAGTTTGGTCGGGACCGGAGGCCACCCCGGACTATAACGAATCGGATCATTAGTCAATTTAGACAAATTTGGCAAGTTCAAAGTTGCCAGAAAAGGTAAGCGAGGCGGAGCTTGGGGATTCCACCCTTGATGGGATGGATTCCCAACATTCTGAAAAGAATAGCCTGGATTTGTTAAGGCACCAGGTTTCCAGAAAGGACTCGTAGAAAAAAGAGAAGAACTTCCTCCCAATGTAGAGTTACCGAAGCCCAGACCAGTTCCCCCCGCTGAAGTATTGAATGAAGAGGAGAGCCCCTGATAGGGGTTCCAGGCATTAGAAAGAGGATAAAAGGTCTGGCAAGCACTCGACGAAGGGAAAGAAGCATTCCCTTGATGACCTGCGTAAAATTGATTCCCTGCCCCCGCTGTAGTAAACACAGGATTCCATCCTGTAAAAGTAGTCGAACTTTGCCCCCCAGACCAAGGGTTGAAACTCTGGGTCTGGGACGTAAACGGAAACGACCCTAAAGAAGGATTGGAACTAGGAATGTGTCCAGTCCCAAAAGGTAAACCCTGAAACAAAGCTGATCCACTAGCCATGTTAGACATGGGCGTAGACCCAGCTGCAGCAGCGGAAAAGGAAAAAGAGGGATTCCCACTAGAGGGCATCCCTGAACAAAAGGGACCAGAATGAGAAGCATGTGCTTGGGTGAAACCAGAGCCAAACACAGCAGCACTAGAAGAAATCGAAGATAAAGCAATAGTGCCCCCTCCTTCCACAGAAGCAGGGGTCTGAATGCCTGCAGCACTCACGGCAGAGGCCGCGTTCCCAGTCGTGGCCATCGAAAGATATGAATGATACGGAAGATCTTCCGGTCTCTCAGACTCAGGTCCTATGTACTGAACAACGAATGGATAGTCAGGAGGAAGAGGAGATGGACCTGTCACCGGAGGCTCAGGTACGTCTTCAATTTGAAAATATTCTTCCTGAGGAAATAAAACTCGCGAGGTGAGCGAAACGCTCCTCTCGGAACCGACACCCGAATCAGCTATGAAACCTTCAGACCTTTGTGGAGGATCTCTCTCCACTGCGTCAGACACCACAGGGTGGTAACCACCTGCTAAATCGCTCCTACGCCTTCTCGAAGAAGGCTCTGGACTCTCGGGAGATAACCCCCAGATTCTCCTCGATCGAAGAGGCGCTTGATCAACCACTTTTATAGATTTTAAATTAGACTCAAAAAAGTGAAAAGCTAGGCAAGCTAGGAGAAAAGAGCACTCACTAAAATAAAAATCCTTGAGATGCAATCAAGCAAACAGCCTCCAAGTATTTCCGCTCCGGGTGATGAGGACCGGACACCAAAATACAGGAAAGCGAAATATAGGACCTCCTGAAAGCAGTCTAGGATGATTAGGGCCCAGAACAACTAGCAAAGGTATCAGAAACAATTACGCTGACCTCCTAACGACAGCCTTTGCTGGCTCAAGCACCCAAGCTTCGGAAGGGTACCCCCCAGAAGTACTGCTGAAAGTGATGCGACGTCTGCCTCAGGTACCACGGGTATTCCCCCCCGCAGTCACCTGTTTGGAACCTAGGAGTGGTAACTATGGGCACCAATCCGTATTAGAAGCTGGGCGGAACGGTCTTGAGGTCAGATTCAGCTAATCGGAGGGGGGGTATCCCTCTTCTCAACCTTCACTTCCCCTCGCGCTTGACTCTCTGGAGGAGAGCTTTCCCGGTCCACCTAACGGAGTTGGATTTCGCTCAATTAATCAACTTCTATGTTTTGTTTGAGCGGCCTTGGAGAGTTAACTCTCAACTCACCTAATCCAAGGCCCTACAACCTAGATAGTTGGTGTATGACACTTAGAAAAACTTGCTAGTTGATTTTAGATTAAATCGCTTATTTTAATGGGCTGTTATATTAAGTCACAAGGATATGGAGATGAAACTTATGATGTTTTTGACGCAAAATAAATTAATAAAAACTTAACTACATGCAGATGCAGTTATTGTCTTTCGATGAAAAGTAATCTCTACATGGGTTCTACGAGATTAAAAATTGTATTTTTTTCTTTTCAAATAGCAAACTCACACTCACAAAAACTAAGAAATTGACTAAATGATTAAATGCACCTAATGCAAATCACTACAAGCATGCAAATCCTAAGATGCAAATCTCCTAAAGCAGAGTGACATTTCCCAAAAAGTCCTTCAGTTTTAACTCTTCTTGGTAGTCCAGAAAGCTAGCTCTCGAAAACAAGAACTCTTAATATGAAGACACCCAAAAATGCTTAAAAACAAGAAGAAGAAATGAATAACAACTCCCTTCCAATTATCAAGCCACAAACTGAAAGCAAGAAACCTCACAAAAACTTCAAAAGATATGGCAAAACGAAAATGAAAATGCAACAAAAAAAGAAAATAACAAGCGAGAATGTTTTTTAAGCCTTTGAAATGCAAAAACAAAAAGCAAAACAAATGTTTTTTGAGCTTTTTAGTTTTATAGAGAAAGAGCTCGAAAAGACCAAGAAAAACTATCAAAATCCAAACCAAACAAGACTGAATTTCAAGCACAAACTTCAACAATGCTCCAAACCTTATAAAGCTAACTAGTAGCAAGATCAATAAGAGCACAAGAAGACAAGAAAACTCAGCCAATCAGCCTAGAATAATAGTATAAACTTTTCGCAGACAAAAACTTCTAAGAAGCAACAAAAAATCTTTAAAAGTTGCAACAAGACCTAGCCTACTGAAACTCAAGAAAACCAATCAAGAAACGAGCAAAAATCGTAATGCCAAGCACAACACAAAGACAGGAAAGAGTGAATGAGCAGAAGCTCACTGTTCTGATAAAGCAGAACAGCCAAGAATGCTCAGAAAGCTATCTTGGTACCCAAACCAGGAGTGCCAGCACCAGAAACAACACTTTGCCAAAAAGACTAGTTTTCAATCAAACGAAAGAGAGAAAAGACCAGAAACCACTTCCTTCACAATCCAGAGAGTACAAGGACACTGTAGAAACAGGCCTCCACAGCCAGAAAGGTCCAAAAAGTCAAGAAACCCAAAAATTCAAAATCTGCCTAGGTATACGCTACTTCACAGTTATGCAACCGGCGTGCATACGCGTCTGTGCTAAGGGAAAATCGCGTATACGCGGGTCCCTTTAGACAAAATCGCGTGTATACGCGACTGTGTGCAGAAAAAAGCGCGTATACAAAGGTAAATAATGAAAAAACAAAAAGGACAAGCCTGGAAAAGAAACCAGGACTTCAGACTGACTGAAACAAAGTAAACTGGACTGCAAATGAAAGTTAAAACTGTCGGCAACCTACCAAACAGCTGAAACCACCCAACAGGGGAGTCACAAGAATGTGATCCCCAGTGGAGTCGCCAGTTCTGTTTCGGGGAAAATCACCCTAGAGGTTCGTTGGGTTACAACCTACACAGAGCAGGGGCATGCTACTTAAGAAGGACTCACACAACCATGCATGTTCAGAAAAACTAAATAGAGTAGAATGAGGAAGTTACCCGTAGGTCCTACGGTTGAAGCAGATCCCGCAGGGTTCAAACCCCCAACAACTGTCCTTCCTTCTTAACCTGAAAGACAAGAAGAAACAAGCACGAAGAACTGGTTGTACAGCATATATCTACTCTAAATGTTAGTGAAATTCATATAAAACATCAGATAAATCATAATGAATGCTTAAATAACAATTTTCTCATATATGTAAGGAGACACTAACACATATATCTTAGGAACAAGATGGTACTTTTGTATTATTAATAGCATGTACAAAAGTAACGAGTGGAGAGATCACCTGAATCCTTCCACGATCTTCGAGTAGACCGTCGTCCGGATTCATCCCGCCCTTGCCTCGCTAAGACTCCTTCCAAACTGGTGCATACGAGATGACATATAGGGAGATGAGCATCTCAAGGAAACAAGGGTTTCCTGTAATGAACTGGGAAAGTGCAGGAGGCACGGGGAATCAGACTTGGATAGGGAATACCAACCGAGTATAATATCAATAAATTCTCTCTCTCCCTTAGGCCATGCACATGAGGGGTTTTTATACTCCCTCCAAGTAGTTTCAATAGTTGGAAACAGTTGGCCACGTGCTGGGGTGGTTGAACTACCTGAGTAACCATCAACCCAGCCCGAAAATAGGGAATAATTATATATTTTTTCATAATTTTAATGGCATACGCGGAAAAGTGTAGCTGGACTCGCGTATACACGCGGAAAAGTACGGGCATAGTCGCGTATGGGGATTTTTACACTGTTTTTAAGTGAATTTGTCCAAGTCTGTAGGAATGGGTGCCCAAAACCATCAAAGCAATCATGAATCATGTGAAGGTGAGAAATGATGCTATAACACTTACCAAATGTTTCTAGAAGAAATGTTTTGAATTTCTTCCAACATTTAGTTTTTCCCACCACATAATTTATATTTCTACAGTCAATGATTTTAAATCCTCTCAAAACTCCATGAAATAACCTGAAGAGACAATGACATGAAGGAAAACAATTACCATTGTCTTCTATGCCATGTCACATCTCGATGTCACCATGTAATCATGGTGACTGTACCAATTAACATTCTTCAAAGTAGCTTGTAGAAGCGTCTATTACTAGAAACCTCTATTCATCCACTGCTCTAACTTTTGTAGCCGCCCCTTGCCAACGAATGAAATGACAAGTGATTGAAATGCAAAAGTAGTGATGCAACATCACCTTTTTTTTTTCAAGGTTAAAATTCAAACATCTTTCAATCATGACATATAAGACAAAATACCATGACTACGAAAGATAAAAAACACGTTGAAATGCAAAAGTGGTAATGACATTTAAACGTAAATTATGTTAATGTCAAATATAAAAATGTAAATTATGTTTGATTTTTTAGGTGTTATAATTCAAATATAATCTTTGTTTAATTGTTAGTTATTTATTTTTGTAACAATTTACATTAAAAATTTGATATATATATATAGAAAAATCAAATTAAAAAAATAAATTAAAAATATCACTTTCTTCTTTGTTCTAAAAAAATTGAAAAATGCTATTTATTTATTTTTTTTAAAGAGAAGAGAAAATAAACATTAAAATATCAAAGTAAAAGACAATAAAATAATTGAAAAAATTACCTCTAAAAAATTTAAAAAAAAAACATTCAACATAAATTATATAAAATATAATAATAATAATTTTAAGAAAATAAAGGTAAAAAAACATTAAAAAAACCCTTTAAATAAAAAAAAAAAGAGGAAAAGAAAAAAGAAAAAAAGAAAAAAAGAAAAAAGAAAAACATTCAAAATAAATAACAATAATATAAATAAAAACTAATAAAACATTAAAAAACAAAATAAAACATTAAAAAATTCATGTAATTAAATAAATAATGGGAATAATTAAAAAAATAAAAAATAAAAATTTATAAATAAACAATTAAAATTTAATGTTAGATCTAAGACTTTTGTGATCCATAATTTAGGTAAATGTCTTTCGGATTAATCACATCATTAGTATCTGGTTGACGTTTCGAACCATCTAATGCGGTTCATCATCAGGATGATGGTTCGAAACGTCGACTAGATACTAATGATGTGATTAATCCAAAAGACATTTATCTAAATTAAAATTTAATTTAAGAAAAAAAATATCAATAAATAAATTAAATTAAATAAAAAAAACAAAATACTAAACAAAAAAAAAGATATTTTTTTGTAAGTCGGGGTTCTATTAATTAATCAAAAGGAGAGTAGATGATTATCATAATGCAAGTAGTCTCACCCTGACCGGGTTTGTTGACCAATGTTATCACCATATTACAAAAAAACAGAAGCAAAACAAGATTAGAAGTCCAAATCGCGACCGACCAAAAGCACCAAAAGACAAACATAACCAGAAGAACACTTGTGACCATGCTCAATCATCAAAAGTAATTGACTGATTTTCCAGCCCAGTCCCTAGAGGGAAAGGTGGGTGATATGCACACTAAACATGTTGCTCAAAGTGAGCCATCCACGTTTCCAACTTATCGATATTTTCTTCTAACATATTTTGTCCTCGCCAAACCACCACAATTATTTCTTTGACATGGCATTTAAAGTAATGCAACTGATTTAGTGATCCGAAAGGAACTTCGCACATGAAAGCGTTTTGCACCACGTCGATTTGAAGTTGGTGAAAAAGTGTTTAAGTGGGTGAAATTTTTCTCATGCATTTAATTATGCATTTTATGAGCCCTTATTAATCCCATGCATTATTATTCACTTTCGATATAAATGATTACTATTTGGGAGAGGAAAATTGTCTCACATATTATTCATTTAATATCATTAGGGGAATTGGTTTTGATGTGTGAAACCACCTCACACCATTTCTATATTTTTTCCCAATTTTAGGTTGAGAGAATCAAGGGCATGGTTGAAGAGTATTTAGGTGGTTTTAAGAATTTTCCCAATTATGAGCTTGAGATTGTTGGAGATCCTACTTTCAAGGATCTTGTTTTTCCTTCCTTGTAATTAGGCCCTACAATTGTGGGTCTTGTAATTAATGCTCTTTGTTAGAGATTGGGTGAGGGAAAACTATATATATTCCTTATGTGAGCCTTGAGAGAAGGAGAAGAAAGGAGAGAATACTTAGCCATTGAGAGCCATAGTGCTTGGCTAATGCTCGACCATAGAGTTTGAATGTAAGAAATATTAGTTTGAAGAAGGAATATAGAATATCTGCATTCTAATTGAAGCAAATCCAGAGATGTAGCCCAGAGAGATGGAGGGGTGAAATCCATTACCAACTGGTTGTCTCTCTCTTACTTACGTGCATGCTTCTGGATATTTTAAGTTCATTTACTTATGTTTATGTCTTTATGCATTATAATCAATGGACTAACATGCTCATTTAAACATGTATAATCCATAGTCAATTAAAAGATCTTCATACTGTACACGATGTTTAGAGTATTACTCAACTCGTGATCAGATCAAGTGGTATTAGAGCAGGTGACTGCTTTACAGGATGGACAGAGGAGTGAAGCACACTAAAAGAATGAAAGAGTTGCAAGAGATAAATGACAGCATTCAAGTTGACAATGAAGAATTGCAAAGACTGTTACAGGTAGCTGAAAAGGATAAGCAAGAGCTTTAAGAGATGCTACGAGCCAAAGAGGAGTTATTGGCTAAGTTGCAGAAGGTTGAGACGATGGATGTCGCATCTCAAACTGAGGTATATGATGTTACTTCATGTTCTGTTCTCTCTGAATATGAAACTAATGTTGGCATGAAGATCCTCACGAAGATGGAGTATAGAGGAGGTGGAATTGGCATTAATGGCCAAGGAGTCACCCAACCATTGGAGGTTGTACCAAGACAACCATTTGCAGGCTTGGGTTAGGAGAGGAAGAGAAATGAGGATGCTCGAAGGTAGATGAAGCAAAAGCCATATCTTCATCCCCCGATTCCAAGAAGGGATTCAAGCCACCTAATCCCCATCAGTTCAAGAACAAGTCAGGAAGGTATAACAATCATTGAAATTATTCTTTGACATGTAAGAGAAATGATTGCTTCCATAGATATTCTAACCGTGACGTAGTTAAGAATCAGAAAAATAAGGTGTGGGTTAAGAAGACAAATGTGTCCACGAGAAGTGAGACCAAGAAGAATGAGAAACTTCTGAATCCTCCTATCATGAAGACACAATTGAGTGGGAAACGATATAATTTATGCAGTTTTTGCAATATCAATTGCCATTGGGAGAAGAAGTGCTGGAAGTTCCACCCCGAAATTCGCCACAAATCAAGTAGGAAGCTTGTGAAAGAGCCCATGAAGAAGGAGGCTCCATCCACCATTTGAATAGCACACTTACAAGAAGAAAGTGCTTGGTGCTGGTTTGGTAAGAAGTTCATGATGTTTATGCAAGTTATATTTCTTCTCTTTTGAAAAATTTCGAGTTTTATGGGGGTAGGTATCCCTCTTTTGATGGAAAATTCTAAAAAATTGTCCTACTTAGAATAAAAATAATAATGGAACCATTGGGAAGAGTTCGACAAGAGGAATCCATCGGGGCTTGAATCGCATCAAACGGCCTCCGAATGGAAAATTTATTGCAACCTAAAGGATCACTGTAACTTGTTGTTTCAGATAAATTTTCTCTGCTTTTGGCTAGAGCACACTTTGTTGACTTGTCAAACTCTGTTGCAGTGATGTTAGTCAAATTTTGTGCCAAAAGCTAGCTTGGATAATTTATAGTGGCATAAGCATTTGAAGAAACATAATATGGAGTATACGTAAACCTCCCATCACTCGAAGCCTTAGGATAGCTATTTGGACTCTCCAAAATCCTTTCTGCCCAATTTCTGCTATAACATTATTTGGAGTGATATCAGAGATATGGATTGAATCTACCATTGATGAATCAGAGTTACGGTCAGATGGATAACCCTTTCCAACATCTTGGGGGATTTTCCCTAGCATATTGCATTCCAACACAAGCCAAACTATATTTGAAGGCTTCACGTATCCCGTGGCTCTAACCGAAAAGTCTTCCGAGAAGCAAAAGAATCCAAAGACACAACAGTTGCATAGTCCTGGATCAAGTTCACGGTTGTTTGGTGTGTGGAGATCCAAAGAGGAAAATAACAATAATAATAATTCTCGTGTCCATATCGCCATGCCAACCCTTGCTGAGGTTGCTAAATCTGGAGAACGACATGCAACACATCAAGATGGTCGGATAATTAAGGTCACTAAGGAAGATAAGGACGAACCTCGTTACACAATCCTTTGCAGGCCACATGGGCTATCTGGAGCTTTCTGCTATTACCATCTCCACAACTATCATTATTGGTCTCAGTTTCGGCCTGATGGTAGGAATGGGAAGCACCCTTGAGACAATTGCAAATGGTGGAGCAGTTGATTGAGGATCATATCCGGGAGTCTAAGGGCGTAAGAGATCTCCGCCAAGGTTGTTGGATGACGTAATTGTTGGAGGATGTGGCTCTGTTGTTTACTTTCTTGGCCAGCAAAGAAGGAGCATGAATTAATGCTCAGGTTATTCGTGGCCAAACTTTTATTTGTGACAGTTTCCACTGTCATTTGGAAAACAAGAGCGCTTCCAGGGGAAACCATGTTGAGATCCCTGTGGCGCCATTGAGCACTGATTCCCAAGAATCATTCGCCCTCATCAACCATGATTAGAACGAGAAATTCTGTCGCTCGTACCCCACAAGGCATTCTTTGGTGAGGCTATGCAAGGACTCTAATTAGTTAGTAATGGAATGGTATATTTACATGACACAAGGGATAAAACGTGGTCATCACAAGAATTTTAGCCTCACTGCACTCTTTCACTTGTGCTTTCATGGCCCTTCCACATCTAAAACCTACCCCAACCTGTCAAAGCAGGCTTCAATGAGCAGCACCGTCTCGCACAACCAAGACACCTATGGATAAGGTCGTCACTGGTATGAGCGTGGTATGAGATTAGAATGATTTAATATGTCATCCATTTATCCTTCATCATTTCTGAGATCTGTTTCAATGCAAAGGGCACTGTCTTATTCCGAGAATCAAGAATATTCTAACGGTTCTCAACCAGACCGCGGGAAGCCATATTTGAAACCTCTGAATCGTACATTAAAGAAGCTCATGGGGCAGAGAAAAAGAAGGGGGAAATTTTATAATGGGGGATTTAACTTATTTTCACCTTCCAAGTGCACATGTTATTTGGCACATAATATGTCAAAGGGTGGAATTTTATTTTCCCACCATTAGTGCTCTTTGTTTATGTACACATATTAAAAAGGGTTTGAAAACATTGTATTTTTTCCCTTTGGGAACATGTTTGGCACATTTAAATTTCTTGTAATTTCCATGTAAAAGGGCCATATTTTCCATCATATTTTGGGCATCGAAAATTGGCATTGAATGCCATGTAGAAGGCCATAGTTGCCATGAAAGTCATGATGTAAAAGATGCTTATGAAGCATTGTGAAAGGATTGTTTTAGCCATTCTTATGTGGGGGAGAGTGAGAGGTGTATTTTTACGCATTAAGCATAGTTGGCTTCTTTGTAATCAGGTTGAATGAGGTGATTTTCCTAAGCCATTTTGGCATGTAAACTTGACCAATGAACTCTTGGCAAGTGTTGTAAACAGGTATGATCAGCTACATGTTGTAACTTTAGGCAGATGTGGGCTTTTTCATTTCGATCCTGAAAGACCGAGGTGAAAGAATATTGAAGGGATGTGCCTTTTAATATGTTTTCATTGCAACTTTAGGCAGATGTTGGCTTTTCATCTTGATTCCGAAGTACGGCAGGTGAAGGAGTCTTGCAGGGATGTGCCATTTCAGGAATTTGCGTTGAAACAGTTGCAGGTGTTGGATTGCATCCTGATTCTGAAGTAAGTTCAGTGAAGGAGTATTCAAGGGATGTGCCTTTCCAGGCACCTGCGTTGCAAGTGTTGACATTGCGTTCTGATTCCGAATTATGTCAAGTGAAGGAGTCATGTGGGAATGTGTATTTCAGAGACATTTTCATGCAGTTGACGATGGATTGAAGCTGATACTTTTGGAGACGAA
Source organism: Pinus albicaulis (assembly GCA_034641835.2). Classification (NCBI taxonomy): domain Eukaryota; kingdom Viridiplantae; phylum Streptophyta; class Pinopsida; order Pinales; family Pinaceae; genus Pinus; species Pinus albicaulis. The sequence continues at coordinate 1,505,988,920 of CM076575.1, read as the reverse complement.
AAGTTTCTTTGTGGGTATGTGTGATCCGAAAGGACCTTCACACATGAAATAGTTTTGCACCACATGTATTTGAAGTTGGTGACAAAGTGTTTAAGTGGGTGAAATTATTCTCATGCATTTAATTATGCATTTTACGAGCCCTTATTAATCCCATGCATTATTATTCACTTTTGATATAAATGATTAATATTTGTGAGAGAAAGTTTGTCTCACATATTATTCATTTAATATAATTAGGTAAATTGGTTTTTATGTGAGAAACCACCTCACACCAATTCTCTATTTTTTCCCAATTGTAGGTTGAGGGAATCAAGGGCATGGTTGAAGAGTCTTTAGGTGGTTTTAAGACTTTTCCCAATTATGAACCTGAGATTGTTGGAGATCCTACTTTCAAGGATCTTGTTTTTCCTTCCTTGTAATTAGGCCCTACAATTGTGGGTCTTGTAATTAATTCTATGCGTTGGAGAGTGGGTGAGAGAAAACTATATATATTCCTTATGTGAGCCTTGAGAGAAGGAGAAGAAAGGAGAGAATACTTATCCATTGAGAGCCATAGTTCTTGGCTAATGCTCGGCCACAGAGATTGAATGTAAGAAAGCTTACTTTGAAGAAGGAATATAGAAGATCTACATTCCAATTGAAGCAGATGCAGAGATGTATCCCAGAGAGATGGAGGGGTGAACTCTGTTACCAATTGGTTGTATCTCTCTTACTTACGTGCATGTGCTTTTGGATATGTTAAGTTCATTTACTTATGTTTACATGTTTATGCATTATAATCAATGGAATAACATCCTCATTTAAACATGTATAAACCATAGTCAATTAAAATATCTTCATACCGTACACAATGGTTAGAGTATTACTTGACCCATGATCGAATCATTTAGCATGGAGGTAACAACCTCATTCTATTCCTTTTTGGTCTTTCCATACACTTCTAGGAGATCTAGAACAATCTGGAGCAGGTCACGAAATGGCATAGAGCGATTGTCGACTAGAAATTCCTGCACACCCCTACCAACAACTCCGACCCCGCACACCTGCTCTAGCCCCATGATCCCCACAACCTTTCTTAACGTCGCCAGCTGCATGTCCACCCTGCACAGAGCTCAGACCACCCATGTTGCCATGAGCTCCCGATGACACTCTTTTCACACTCCCAATAACACGCCTGCCCCTCTTGGGTCTTTGAACAACCCAACCCCCCATTGCCACCTTCGACTCATTTCTGGAACTACCCTAAATGATCAAGGCTTCCCTCTGCTTGTTCTAGGAGTGATAATTACGCGAGACAGGTCTCATGGTTAGTGCCGAAGAAGATGCCCCTAAGACAAGTCCGACAACATTCTGTATAACCTCCCGACAAGCCATGAACCAAAGTGAGTTGGACGCCAACCAAAAATTATCCAACAAAAGCCTTCCCCTCAAAACTGACAACCACCACACACCTACCAAGAGGGAGGCAAACACACCCATAATTAAGTTCCGCACCAACAAAAATGATCACTCTTCTTCTCCTTTGACTAGGGAGGCACCTGAGAGTAGAGGCATAGGAAGAAGGACTTGACACCCTAGAACAGACACGCAAGAGACAAACCCAAAATAATTAAAAGATGAATAAGACTCCACCATACCTCCTTGTGACCTCCGATACCAATTGCTTCTCACCTAGTGATGCGTCTTAGAATTCTAGGATAAAACCATAGAGAGAGGAATAACCAAAATATTCCAGCGGACAAAAGACCAAGGCACCATCCCAAACACATAAAACACTTAGGGAAAAATGATCAAGAAACACAAGTATGGACATTAATAACAATCACCTTACCATGAAAATTGACCTCAAACCATTGGAGAAGCGAGGAGCTAGGCACTGGAAGAAGAACTTGACGCCTTTTCTTTCCATTCATAGTGGAGGATGCGACAACGACATTTTATTCACCAATCCCCGACTACACTAGGGCCAAAGAAACCAAAAAGACTAACACTACTCAGAACAAAATCTACCATCCTCCACATTACCAATGCAATATAGCATTCCATAACCTCGACGTTCGCCATAAACCAACTTTCCTTACCATTAAAGATTCCCACAGAGGATGAATGAAGTCTCGTACACTGCGTTGTTACTCTCACCTTACAACTTATGTAATGGGAGGACAAAAAATATATCCTCCTTCCCATCTGTAGTATGTTTACATTCATTGCACACACGTCAATGACGTCTTGGAGTTCATCACCCCCATCAGGAAAAACCAAAAAAAGCTATTAAAAAATAAATAAAATTTAATTAACTTTATATATTAAAATAGAACAATATTTAAAGGGGCAGTGCTTGGCATCACCCCTCTGCCATGGGGCTATTTTTTGGATGATGCAGCCCGCAACCTGTCCGACCCCATGGAAGATGGGCGTTGCTAGGCATTGTCCCCTTCACACACAACAAAAAAATAATTTAATTAATTAATTAATTAATTAATTTTAATTAAATTTCATTTTTATTTGATTATATATATGTTTAAGTAAATATGTTTTATGTTTTAAAAATATTAATATATTTGTTAAAATTGTATCATATATATATATATCTGTTTGGTCAATTTAGTGTGTCCTAAATTGCTGCATTTAATTTGTCAATCCGGGATTCGTAAGCTGATGAAGTGCGGCGCACTATATGTGCAAGATAACCTATTTCTTAACTTTTTGTTGTTTTTGGTTTTCTAAGATGAAATGGAAATTCTAAAATGAAAACAAATATGGTTATGTTTGTTCAAGGAAATGATATCCTCTATAATGATTTACCAACTTGAAACTTAAAAAGGAATTTGAAACATACAATGACAAAACTTGAAAGGAAATGAAAATGTGTTGCTGAAATGAAAAGGTGCTGCTAGTCTAATGAATCAAAATAGTGAACTAGTGAGCGTGAAACCAAACTATTCTTGCTACTGTCTAAACAGAAAAGAAACTATGCAGAAAGAAATCCAAAAGTGCAACAAAGTAAATCTAAATCAGATTACATCAACTTGTCTTCTGATCCTTCATCATTAGTCCAGCTATGATTTTCGGAAGTAACCATAAAAAATTTTGAGTAACTGATATCTAACTTGCAAAAAGTAAACTATTATCAAACCATACATTCATAATTCAATCCCTCACCATCAGTCCAGCTGTGGCTTTCGGAGGTAACTGAAGATGTCATGCACAATTTAATATATCTAAATTTGCAGAAAGGAAACTAATACCAAAATACACATTTCATAATACAATCCCTCACCATCAGTACAGCTGTGGCTTTTGGAGGCAACTGAAGATGTTATGAGCAGCTTAATATATCTAAATTTGCAGAAAGGAAACTAATACCAAACTACACATTTCATAATACAATCCCTCACCATCAGTCCAGCTGTGGCTTTCGGAGGCAACTGAAGATGTTATGAGCAGCTTAATATATCTAAATTTGCAGAAAGGAAACTAATACCAAACTACAAATTTCATAATACAATCCCTCACCATCAGTCCAGCTGTGGCTTTCGGAGGCAACTGAAGATGTTATGAGCATCTTAATATATCTAAATTTAACTACTGAAGCAAATAAGCAAAACTGAATTAAACAAAGCAGTACTGAAATTAAACAGAAACTAAGAAAAGAAAATTAGCAGCAGAACAATGTTAATTCCATGTCATTAGTCAAAAATTTATGCAAATGCCCAGGCTGCCTATCTATAACCTGAAACAAGAAAACTGATCAGTGATTAATAACATAAAACATGAAAGACAGAAGTGAAATGGAAAGCAGGAAAGTTTATAAACAGAAATGAAGCATATGTATCATGAAAAATGCAATGTATAAACATGTGAATGGATTATGGCACAATGAGCTTGAAAGAAATAAAATAAGAACTATACAATAATGCACAAAACCTTAGCTGAGCAGGGGCCCTCTACACCAGCCTTGGCAACAATCTTCAAGTACGAATTAAGTTGGAAAACAGAGTCTTCTTATATTAAAATGCAGTCATAACAGTAAGGTAGTATTACGGCACTAAGGCAACGTAATTACATTACAGAGCAGACTAATAAAAGATAACAGAGACTAATCGAGACTAACTCTATATGCGTATGCAAACGCGTTATATATAACAAAAGAAATATAACTGTCTCCTAAATTTTATGCTGGTGGAGAACACGTAGACCATTACGTCCACGGATCTAGGATCATGGCCGTGTTGGAAAGTAAATCTATGAGGAGTGGATGCTTGAATTCGGCTATGGAGCCATGTACAGATGTCGACTTGTCCTTCGCAACTTAGAAACGGCCATATGAACCTTCACGTGACACAAAACAGAGTCTTGTCACCGTAAGACTCTACGGTTGACTTCCATGTGGACGCCTTTGACCGCGGCTTCTTTAGATGAGTTTTCTCGAACCAATAGGACACGAACCATGTCCACATCATTCCTGACTTGCCCATGTGGCTTGTTTTCCTTGTAGACACCTGTAACATAGAGTTTCACAAAATAGCTGCGGAAAGTTGCAGCAGCTGTGGAAAGTGGCAAGATTCCGCAGCTGAATGAACAAAATCTAAATCAAATAGCAAACACAAAAATATAATTAAAAACCATGTTAGATGCTCTTTTGCAAATGATATTGACAACTTGGGAGGTTTAGGTGAGTGAAAAAGGTATAGAAAAGTGTATGGAAAAGATGCAGAATTGAGACTCAACATACCCCCACTGTGAAGGTGTTGCATGTCCTCATGCACCCAAAATTTTGATAATCCTTCCTCAGTTCATATGCCTTGACACTTCAGCCAGCACATCTAATCCTCTCCTCCTCTTCCTTGGAGCTGCCAACATTCTGGGTTTCTTCATTAAGCACCTAAATTTGATATTAACCAGTGCTCTGCTCAACTTCTGGCATTTCCTTTTCAATTTATTGTTCTTCTTCTGCCATATTCCCAGATGTAGCATGGTATTATCATGGATGATTTTGTCCAATTTACCTTGTTCCTTCAATGTCTCATTTTCATTTTTGATGTGCCTATTTAAAAGCTCTAACTCAAAGATTTCCTGTTTTAGTGATTGGACTAAATCATCCTGTACTGTATGAGGCTGAATGGACGAAGTACTGGGACCTGTAGCTGCCTTTTACAAAGATTCTATATAGTCATATACTTCCTGCTGCTTGGGGTCTATATCAGGTGTCATTTTTATTGGGCTGTCCCCAAAATTCCGTGAAGGAGAGTTATCTTCAAAATCTGGCTGAGAAGGGCTCACATCAACATCTTGCTGAGAATGGGATGGACTATGTTCAATGTCTGACTGAGAATGAAATGAACCAGGTTCACTAACTGACTGAGAGTGAGATGGACTATGGTCAGCTGGGGACTGTTCAGATGTTTCTTTTCCCAAATCAATGAAATGAGATCCTCATTTTTGCGTTTCCTCAACTTCCCTTAAGTCCGTCGCTTCTTTCTCACACGCTCGTGGTGCCACTATCCTTTTTGTTTTTGTTTTTTCCCTCCATCTTCTGGCCATAGATGGATTCTCACAAGATAAACTAATCTTTCGATAACACTTGATGATCTTCTTTCTTCAAGAAGGGGTTTTATGTATAGCGTCAATAGTTTTTCTCTCTTTTGGTGTTATTGGCTTCTTTCCCTTGATTTCTTTCTTCTTCCTCTTTGACAATCTTTCTTCCCTATCAGTTCTTTCAATTGTAGTAGTAGGAGTATTTTGAATTTCATCAATTGTTCTTTTTATCCTACTTCTTCTTGCTGTGCTACCTTCAGGAATTTCTTGAGTAGGAGTAATTTGGGTTTCATCATTTATTCTTTTTCTTCTACTCCTTCTTGTTGTACTACTTTCAGGAATTTCCTGAGGTTCCTCAAAGAAATTTCTAACCAGAAATTGTTCCCATGCGTCTTTCTTTTCCTTTAACTCCTTTTCAATCAAAATTTTTACAAGGCCGTGGTGATATAGATGGGGTTCTACATCTCCTAAATGTTTCTGAACAGTCATGGACATTTTCTTCAAACTATTGAACAGAAAATATGGGAGATTGAGAGTTTGATTATCTAGAAAATTCATCAGTAACCTGGTATGGTACATATACATGGACCCAAAACGGCCTTCACATGTAATGAATTTCTAAACAACTAGCAGCAAAGTAGCCCATTCCTCTTTCAATGCATGCACATGAATTCCTCTTTTAAAAACAGTTATGTCCATACCTTGGTTTCGTAAGATTGTTCTCCATGCTTCATCACTGATGCTTTTATTCTTAAACCAACGCTCACCCTCCTGAAGAAGTTCCGTGGCTGTTGCTATAGATGCTTCATTAACCGGAAACTTAAGGTCTCCAACTTCTACTTCCAAGCCATTGAACGACCTTGCGAATGCCTTCGTCACTTATTTATGATAACCTCTGAATTTCTGGATAAACCGCAGCCAATTTGCTTTCTTCAATATATCCCTTACTTGCGGATATCCCTCCATAAACTTAGGTCCTTCCGGTTCTGCTCTTAGCAATTTACCCATTCTTCTTTTCTACTCTTCAAAAATTTGCCTGCGTGAGGGTTCAAATGGAAACAGAACGGCTGAATGCACAGAGATGAGCACAATGACTGTGGGTAAGTGTCAGAGAGTGGTATACAGACTATAGCGTAGTAGAGAACGAAATGGAGTGAACAGAATAGAGTGGGGTTTCGTAAGCACGACAGAGACACGGCTGTGAGGTTAACAGAGTATAACACATCCGGCAGTGTTTTGAAATGGTGGCTGTGAAATTAATGTGAGCACGTTTAAACAACGGCTATGGGTTTATGCGGCTGTAAGAGTCCGTGGTCAAATCAAATACGTCTCATTGTCACCGGTGGGATATTGGAACATGAGTGAAAATCGGGGGTTTAATGATGGAACCGTTTGTGAATGAATGCGAGAGGATAATATGGAGATCGTGAAAGGTTACAGAATTGTCAATATAATCATTGCACATAATGGATAGAGCTTATGGTTTAGAACTATATAAAAATGTGTTTTTCAATGCTATTTGAAATAAATTTTATTCATACCTTTGGAATATTTGCCTTTTCCCTTGGTCTTCAACTAATTTCTCTTTATTGGTGTCTTGAATGCTCCATGTCTTCGTTTTTGATCCTCTCACTTGCATTTTATTTCATGATTATGGAAATAACATCTGACTGTACATTCTTTTGAAAACAGAGTAGTAGCTGCGGAATCTGCTTTTGGCTGTGGAAACTGGAGTCAGCTGCGGAAACAGATGTCAGCTGCGGAAACTGACACAACTATTATTTGGATGAATGGAGATGAACAGATGACAAATGACCAGATGGAAATGGTCATGAAAAAGAATTTTATTGATGAAATGGATGAAATGAAGTGGAATGGAGTGAAATGAAGTGAAATGAAATGGAATGAAGTGGAATGGAATGGAGTGGGTGGTCACAAAACTTGTGAAATGAAAGAGAATTTTTTTTTTTGTGGAAAATATAGAGTGTCAGGTGTCCCTGATTTTCACCCAATATTTTCTATATAAGACTGCCAATCAGTGATTGGTTTTCAAGCCTATACAATTTTTTTTTTTTTTTTTTTTTTTTAACTGAAAAGAACAAAAGCTAGGCTGGTGGAGAAGAAGAATTCTTCTGTACTAGCCTGATTACAGAAATTTCCGCTCCATTGCTAAAGATCTTGTCAATCTCATATGGCCCAAGCCAATGAGTCTGAAATTTTCCTTGAAAATCTTTAAACTTGGAATCAAATAACAATGGCCAATCTCCTTCTTGAAACTTCTTCTCTTTGATGCACTTGTCATGCCATTTAGCTCTTTGATATTGAACTAGATCAGTTCTTAAAATTGCTTCTTGTCTGATCTCATCTAGCTCATTCAACTGCTCCATTCTATGCTTTTGGGCTTCTGATAAGTCCATCCCCAACCGAACTGCTATCTTGAAGGTCTTGACTTGGAACTCAATGGGGAGCAAGACTTCTTTCCCATAAACAAGTTCATAGGGAGAATGTCCTGTTGTATTCCTCCATGTAGTTCTGTAGGCCCACAACTTCAGGAAGCCTTTCTGCCCAATCTCTTCTATGTAGATGAACAGTTTTGGTGATGATACTTTCAAGAACTTTGTTTGTAGACTCCACTTGACCATTTGCTTGCGGATGGTAAGGAGTAGATCTTTTGTGCTTGATTTTGTATTCTTCCATCAATTTTTCCACCAAGTTGGATGTGAATTGGCTTCCTTGATCTGTCACAATTTCTCTTGGAACACCAAAGCGAGTAAAAATATCCTCATAAAGAAAATGAACAACTGAATTTTCAGTAGCAGATATTAATGCTTTAGCTTCTACCCATTTAGTAACATAATCAGTGCAAACCAATATATACTTCTTTTGCTTAGATGGTGGATTAATAGGTCCAATGAAATCTAAAGCTCATTTTTCAAAGGGTTCAATGAGTACCTGTGTTTGCAATGGCATTTCATTTGAAAGGGTAGGTTTCCCTACTCTTTGGCAGCTATCACACCTTTTGACATATTGTTTTGTATCTTTGAAAAGGAAAGGCCAATAATATCCCAAGGAAAGGATTTTATAGGCCGTCCTTTTGTCCGCAAAGTGTCCGCCGCATGGTTCATCATGACATGCCTTAAGAATATCAGGCATTTCATCTTCCCTGACACATCTTCTGATCACAAGATCTGGCCCTGTTTTAAACAATTCGTTAGAAATCCATGAATATTTTGAACTCTCCTGAATAATTTTTCGTTTTTTACTTGAAAATAAATGTGAAGGTAGTTTCCCTGTAACCAAATAGTTAGCAATATCTGCATACCAAGGAGTCTTAATAGTTACTGCAAACAAGTATTCATCAGGAAACTTATCCTCTACACGAGAATCTTCTTTAGTATTCTGAATCCTAGACAAGAAATCAGCTACTGTATTCTGTTTTCCTGGTCTATCCAACACAGTAATATTGAATTCTTGCAAAAGTAAAAGCCATCTTGTCACTCTACCATTAGTAACAGGTTTGCTCATTAAATATCTAATTGCAGAATGGTCAGTATGAATAAAAGTTTCATAGCCTGTTATGTAATGTCTAAACTTATTAATTGCATGAACAACAGCTAAGAACTCTTTTTCAGTCACAGTATAGTTCAACTTTGTGGGAGTCAAATTTTTACTGGTGTAATAAATGGCATAAGGAATTAAATTTTTTTGACCCAACACAGCTCCAAGAGCTGTATCTGAAGCATCTGTAGAAATATGAAAAGGAAGTTTCCAATTTGGTCCTCTCAAGATAGGTGCTTCAGATATTCTTGTTTTCAAAGTTTCAAAAGCCGATTGACAATCAGGATCCCATTTAAATTCACAGTCTTTTGTAAGCAATTTGAAGAGTGGAGATGCAATTTTAGTGAAGTTTTCTATAAATCTTCTATAGTAACCAGTAAATCCTAGAAAACTTCTAACATATCTTTGACAATTTGGAATAGGCAACTTGGAGATGACTTCAACTTTTGATCTATCAACCTTAATTCCATCTCCTGAAATATGATGTCCTAAAACAATCCCTTCAGTAAACATCATAAAGCATTTTTCATGGCTTAATGAAAGGTTTGTTTCTTTACATCTTACAAGAACTTTTTCCAAATTTTCTAATGCCTCTTCAAATGAATTACCATAAACTGTAAAATCATCCATATAAACCTCTACACAATCATGGATTAGATCGGAAAAAATTCCTAGTACTGCTCTTTGGAATGTTGCAGGTGCATTACATAACCCAAAAGGAAGCACTCGGTAGGCAAAAGTTCCCCATGGACAAGTAAATGTGGTCTTATCTTGATCTTCAGGTGCTACCTAAATTTGATTATAGCCACTAAACCATCCAAAAATGAAAAGTACTTTTTACCTGCTAATGTATCTAATACCTGATCGATAAAAGGCAAAGGAAAGTGATCCTTCAAAGTTGCTTTGTTCAATTCCCTGCAATCAATGCATACCCTCCATTTACCATTCTTTTTAGGTACTATAACCAAAGGAGAAACCCATCGGCTATCTGAAATTGGATAAATGAAGTTTACATTGAGTAATTTTTTGAGCTCTTCTTTCACTATCTCCCTAAGATTTGGATTCATCCTTCTTTGAGGTTGTCTGATTGGTCTACTGTTTTCCTCAATATAGATATGATGGATGCAAGTCTTAGGATCAATACCTTTCATGTCAGTATACTCCCATGCAAATGTAGTAGAATGTTTTTGCAAGATTTTTGTTAGTTCTTCTTGTTGTGACTTTTCCAAATGTTTGTTGATATTCAATGTTTTTCCTGGAAAAATCTCAATAGTAGAACTACCAAACTCTTCCATAGAGTAAAGAGACATTTGTCTTGATGATAAATATTCTATGTCAGATTCCAACCGAAATTGTGTGGGGTCATATTCTGAAGATGTCTCAAAATTTTCTAATGTGTTCAGAATTTGACTGTCCTCACTGATTTCAGAAATGGTAAAGACAGGTTGTATAGTGTCCTCATCATCAACCCATTCATTGTCTCCTACTTCTGTGATTGCTTTTGCTGGAGGATACAAGTTGAATTTCTTTGTCGAATTACCATTAGAAATGTACATGTCCCCAGATCTACAACTAATAAAAGCATCTGCTGTGGCTAGCCAAGGTCTTCCTAAGATAAGTGGGTGCCCTCCTAGATTACTCTTGGGAGTCAAAATCATAAAATCTACTGGATATTCCCAAGAATCTAAGGAGATTGAAATATCTTCTAATACACCATCTGGTTTAATAATTGATCGATCTGCAAGTTGCAGTAAAGTAGGTGTAAAAAGAAGGTTAGGAAGTTTTAGCTGGTCCATAGTCTGTCTACTCATAATTTTGATAGCAGCCCCTAAGTCAATCAATGTGTTTGGAATTTCTATCCAATTTATATGTTTCTTGACAATTGGACTTCCTGGATCTACATATTTTTGCATGGTAATTTTTCCCATCATAATATCTGCAATCTTTCCTACCAGGTGGATTCTTCTTGTGTCTTTTAGTTTCCTTCCTGGTCTTTTGAAACTCAACTCCTTTATTGTTTTTGCTAGAATAGGAATCTCTCGAATGGCTTGTAGCAAGGGAATCTCGATACAAACATTCTTCAATTCATCTAGAAAATCATAGTTAGGCAACAAGATTTGTTTTTCCACCCCCTTGTCAATTTGTAGTCTTTCAGGAAAAGGAGGTGTAGATGAAGATGCAGGTTGCTCAACTATAGGAGTTGTGGATGTTAACTTTTCTTTTTCTTTTTGAATGTTTGAATTTTGAAGAGATTCTTCCTCAGAACCCTTATTGACTTGAAGAGAGTCCTCCTCAGAGGTATCTTGCTCTTGAATATATATAGAAGGTTTTTCTAAAACTCTACCAGATCTGAGTTGTACATCGTTGAGAGGAACAATCATATAGGTAGGAAATTGTTGTCCTTCTACCATGTAAGTATTCCGAGGATTCTTATTATTAGGATTTGGAAATGGCTGAGCTGGAAGTTGACTTGTCTTTTGTTGGTATGGGAGCATGAGTTGAGGATTTGGATTTTGTTGAGAAGGTTGTTGTTGTGGAAATGGCAATGAAAGTTGTGGATTTGAATTTGGAAGTTGTGGAGCTTGTTGATTTTGAAAATATGGAGGATATTGATAAAATTGAGCAAATCTCTCATAAGGATTTTGCATCCCTTGTACCCATGGTTGATATAGATTCTGATGTTGGGGCCAAGGTTATTGCCAAGCATTCCAATTTGGTGAGGTTTGAAAATTCATAGGGTTGTTAAACCCTTGAGTTTGTTGTCCCTGCCAAGGTCTTCTTGCAACAAAACAGAGAGATTCTACTGAATTTGGGTCTTCTTGAAAGACAGCTTTGAGTCCAGGAATTGAAGGAAAATCTTTGATCTCATGATTCTCTGAGAAAATCATACATGTTTCTACAACTTTTGCATCCAAGGGACATTCCCTTAAAGCATGTTTCTTCCTACATTTCGGACAAAAGATGGCTAAAGCATCCGTTTCTGCTTTCTGCTTGTTTTGGATTTTAAGGGTGTCTAGTTGTTCACTAAGGCTCCCTAAGATATCAGTTTTGAACTCATCAAGCATATTACCAATCTCTGCCCTACTTACTGATCCAGTTGCAGATTTGTTAGCCCTAATAAGAGAAGGATCCCTAGGCCCTTTTCTTGTTTTAGATTTTCCTCTTGAGAGATGGACACATAGTTATGTTATGTCACGAAGTGGAAGTTGAGAAATGTCTCCTTTCCCCATCATGTTTAAAATATCTATCCATTCATCTCTAATGGCTTTTAATATGAGGGCTTTCAAGGTTTCATCATCTAAATTGCTCATCTTTTCTTTTTTCAAGTTGTATTGAAATCTTTCAAGTAAATCTTCCAAATTTTCATCTTCTTTTTGCATCATTTTGAATACCTCATCCTTGTGATTGGTGGGCATACAATAGTCCAAGTATCTATCCAAAAATGTTTATTTCATATCATTCCAAGTCCTAATAGATTGAGTGGCTAATCCCATGAACCATTTCAAAGCAACTCCCTTCAATGTTGAAGGAAACAGTTTGAGTTTTTGAGAGTCTTCCATATAGTCATAGGTTCGGCACACGACTTCAAACTCAAACAAAAATGTTTCAGGATCCTCACTTTGCAATCCATAAAAGTTAGGGAGAACAGATGGTGAGATATTTTTCATCGTTGTATGAGTTTCCTCATCAACTATAGGGAATCCAAACAAGTTGTCTCCTTCCCTATTTTGACCATTATTTCCTTCACCATTGTTGTCTCCATTGTTTCCTCCTCTTCTACCTCTACCTCTACCTCCATCTATTACTTCCTCTGCCATGATAGTTTCTTTAGAGTCCTTAAAGTCCTCTAGTTTTTCTACCAAGGGAGAATGAGAGAAAGTCTCTTTGTTTTCTAAATGGGATTGAGTAGGTGGTATAGGAGAATCCTCTAATTCAGATGTTCCTTGACTTCCAAAAATCTTAAGGCTAGGGGTAGATGGTGGTGAATCTGGTCTATGCCTTGAAGAAGATGGAGTTGTGAAAATCAAACTCTTGGCTTTAGCTATAAACCTTCCCCTAGAATCTCTTGCTCTATGCATGTCATTTTTTTTTTTTTTATAAAGTTGGGCTAATAATTCTCTTTCTGATCTTCCAGATCACACTAGGTGCAAGAAGAGAGCATACTTAAGAAATTACTAAACCAATAACTCTCTTTCCTGATCCTCCAGATCACACTAGGTGCAAGAGGAGAGCATACTTCAAGAAGTTATCAAGTTTTCCCTTCTTTTATGATTTTATGTTTTTTTTTTTAAGAAATTGGCTACCTATTTACACTTCCCCGGCAACGGCGCCAAAATGTTTGGTCAATTTAGTGTGTCCTAAATTGTTGCATTTAATTTGTCAATCCGGGATTCGTAAGCTGATGAAGTGCGGCGCACTATATGTGCAAGATAACCTATTTCTTAACTTTTTGTCGTTTTTGGTTTTCTAAGATGAAATGAAAATTCTAAAATGAAAACAAGTATGGTTATGTTTGTTCAAGGAAATGATATCCTCTATAATGATTTACCAACTTGAAACTTAAAAAGGAATTTGAAACATACAATGAAAAAACTTGAAAGGAAATGAAAATGTGCTGCTGAAATGAAAAGGTGCTGCTAGTCTAATGAATCAAAACAGTGAACTAGTGAGCATGAAACCAAACTATTCTTGCTGCTGTCTAAACAGAAAAGAAACTATGCTGAAAGAAATCCAAAAGTGCAACAAAGTAAATCTAAATCAGATTACATCAACTTGTCTTCTGATCCTTCATCATTAGTCCAGCTATGATTTTCGGAAGTAACCATAAACAACTTTGAGTAACTGATATCTAACTTGTTGCAGAAAGTAAACTAATATCAAACCATACATTCATAATTCAATCCCTCACCATCAGTCCAGCTGTGGCTTTCGGAGGTAACTGAAGATTTCATGCACAATTTAATATTTCTAACTTGCAGAAAGGAAACTAATATCAAACTACACATCCATAATTCAATCCCTCACCATCAGTCCAGCTGTGGCTTTCGGAGGCAAATGAAGATGTTATGAGCAATTTAATATATCTAACTTGCAGAAAGGAAACTAATATCAAACTACACATTTCATAATACAATCCCTCACCATCAGTCCAGCTGTGGCTTTCGGAGGCAACTGAAGATGTTATGAGCAGTTTAATATATCTAAATTTTGCAGAAAGGAAACTAATACCAAACTACACATTTCATAATACAATCCCTCACCATCAGTCCAGCTGTGGCTTTCGGAGGCAACTGAAGATGTTATGAGCATCTTAATATATCTAAATTTAACTACTGAAGCAAATAAGCAAAACTGAATTAAACAAAGCAGTACTGAAATTAAACAGAAACTAAGAAAAGCAAATTAGCAGCAGAACAATGTTAATTCCATGTCATTAGTCAAAAATTTATGCAAATGCCCGGGCTGCCTATCTATAACCTGAAACAAGAACACTGATCAGTGATTAATAACATAAAACATGAAAGACAGAAGTGAAATGGAAAGCAGGAAATTTTATAAACAGAAATGAAGCATATGTATCATGAAAAATGCAATGTATAAACATGTGAATGGATTATGGCACAATGAGCTTGAAAGAAATAAAATAAGAACTATACACTAATGCACAAAACCTTAGCTGAGCAGGGGCCCTCTACACCAGCCTTGGCAACAATCTTCAAGTACGAATTAAGTTGGAAAACAGAGTCTTCTTATATTAAAATGTAGTCATAACAGTAAGGTAGTATTACGGCTCAAAGGCAGCGTAATTACATTACAGAGCAGACTAATAAAAGATAACAGAGACTAATCGAGACTAACTCTATATGCATATGCAAACGCGTTATATATAACAAAAGAAATATAACTATCTCCTAAAGTTTATGCTGGTGGAGAACACGTAGACCATTACGTCCACGGATCTAGGATCATGGCCATGTTGGAAAGTAAATCTATGAGGAGTGGATGCTTGAATTCGGCTATGGAGCCATGTACAGATGTCGACTTGTCCTCCGCAACTCAGAAATGGCCATATGAACCTTCACGTGACACGAAACAGAGTCCTGTCACCGTGAGACTCTATGGTTGACTTCCATTTGGACGCCTTTGACCGCAGCTTCTTTAGATGAGTTTGCTCGAACCAATAGGACACGAACCATGTCCACATCATTTTTGACTTGCCCATGTGGCTCGTTTTTCCTGTAGACACCTGTAACATAGAGTTTCACAAAATGGTTGCGGAAAGTTGCAGCAGCTGCGGAAAGTGGCAAGATTCCGCAGCTAGATGAACAAAATCTAAATCAAACAGCAGACACAAAAATATAGTTAAAAACCATGTTAGATTCTCTTTTGCAATTAATATACAATGATATTGACAACTTGGGAGGTTCAGGTGAGTGAAAAAGGTATAGAAAAGTGTATGGAAAAGATGTAGATTTGAGACTCAACAATATCCTTTAAATTTTTTTTTTTCAAGACTACATGTTTTATTTGGTATATATATCTATATATATAATTTTTTAAAATTCACTATATATTAGTTTAGTTTTAGTTTTTAATTTTTATTTAATTTTATTTTTTTTTAATTTTTTGAACAATATGTAAAATGATATTAACTCAAGTTGTTTAGTGAAAAATTTGTTTCACTTGTGTGTGTTCAAGTCTCAAAAGACATGTTTTTTTTCTTTCTAAATTAGGCTACTTCTATTATATCATACATTTCGAAAAATTATAGTTCTCATCCTCCGGAGTTGGCAAGCCAATTCTAGAGGGAAATATCAAGTTCAACACCGCAAAAAAGGGGCTGCCCATAATGGGAAACCAACATTACAAGTAGCATGTTTGAGAAAAAACCAGAAAACTATAAATATCAAGATAATAAAAAATTTACTTGAATGAGAGATAAGCACCCAACAATTAAGCAGATGGAGAATTTGCATCCTTTTCTGGAGGGTGGAATGGCTCTTCCACAATTCCGCAAGCATATTCAGACACGTCATTCTCCTTCTTGGAGGCGTGGATAGTCGACGGAGGAAGAAGCACCACGTTGGTGTTAGGCGAAATGGAGGAAGTCGCAAGAGCCTCATCACATGCACTGGTGTTGTTCGCGTCTGAGCTTGAGCTTCCATGGTCACTGCACAAGGCACTTCGCATAGGCATGGCCACCATCTTGTGGGGGGAGAAGGAGGGAGTAGGAGGGGTGGTAGATGAGTGGCTTATCTTTCTAGGGCAGAGGCCAGAGATGGAGGCTTCAGAAGGTGAATCCAGAAGGTGGAGAGATAGGTGAGCTGAAAGATTGATGGGGTTGAGGATATCTAGCTCCACCCAGTCAACCAAGAGGTTCACTGTCCTGCTTGCTGAGGGAGATATGGGAGGACGATATGGAAGACCACGACCCCTTCCTCTTCGGCACTGCATGCAGTGGCACCTAGGCATGGAGGAGGAGTGGGAGTGGGGAAAAGAAGACTGAGGGGTCACATAGGCACCATAAGGGCCAAGGGGGAGCTTATGGCTAGAGCAAAGCTGCTATAAGAGAAAGGAATGGGCAGAGGGACTAGGGGTTGGCAGAGACACCAGAAGCATCTGCACAAAGCCAAAGGGAGAAGTGAATAGCAGAATTGGGAGCAGGGGTGGAGGATTTAAGGGCCATGGGGGACGGTGGAGGCATGACTGTCGGCATAAATGTGTAGAGGAAGAAATTAATGGTGGAGGACGTCAAATGGAGGCGAGCGGGGGTGGTGAGTAAATACCCCATGCACCAAAATTTAAACCATATCAGGTGGCCATGTGCACGCGCGTGGGGAGGGTAGGTGTCCTGCCACCTTGCGGCTGCGTGGCATTCCTATTTAGCTCGTACTAACACCCGAATCTGGGAAGTCTCAAGAGACATGTTGAAAGTGGCTTGTTGTGACATTTATGAAATAGCTGTATTTGGTGTAATCTCGACATCTAATCTTTTGAAGTTACCGATTCTCCAGAAATTCTCATTCTCGTTAAAAAAATTATGTTAAATTTTTTGTTTAAATCAATCTTTATTGATAAATATTATTATTATTATTATTATTTGGAAAATGCATTTTATTATTATTTAATTTGTTTTTGAAAAAAATCACATTTTTTATTAAAAAATTAAAATTGGGTTTATCTCAAGTTGTTGGGAGGAATGATTGTTACACTTCTCACTTAGTTTCAATTTCTACAAATAGCCCCATATGGGTAGCTCAATTGATGATCACTGTGAAGATGAAGTATTATGTTCGAAGAGGTTCCAAGTTCAAATCCCTTGAGTTTTACTTATGGGTTGTGTGTTGGGTGACATGGTTCATCAAGAGGTTATACTGGTAGTGGTTAGAATCAACCCCATGTCATGCACGTATGAGATTGGTCCAGTTGCTAATTCCTTTACACACACACACACACACACACACACACTTAAAGGGTGTTTTTCATGATTTTTTGTACATTAATGATGATTTTATAAACCATAGTTAAAAAAATTGCAATTTTAGTGTTTTATTGAAAATAGATTAAGTTGTCTTAGGCTAAGATCTCAAAAGAGCTATACTTTTAACATTAAAAATTCTCTTGGTAAAATTAATCTTTGATTTAGATGATGATTTTTAAGGCTCTTCTAGTCATGATTTGGTTTATAATCTCATGGTTAAAAATTATTAAAATTTAAGGTTTTTTGTGATCATGAATTTGGTTTTAATTATATGGTTGAAAATTTTTAGAATTTTAAGGTTTGTCACAACCATGGTATTTGATTTTTAACACCATGGCTAATAATTGTTGGTATATTAAGGTTTTCCATGATCATGATTTTGGTTTTTAATGCCATGGATGAAAAATGTTGGAGTTTTTACCCTTAAAGAAAAATGGGTGATGAAACCTCACCAACTTTTGATTTTGGAGTGTTTTCATGTTTTTTGTGCAAAAATGTACATTTTTGGGCTATAGTTCTCATTTTGAGTTTACAATTATCATTAGGTTGGTCACATTTTTATTCTCACTATGTCTCTCTCTAACTATTTCTTGCTCCATCAGAAACTCTTGCATCTTGAGCTTCTTCCCTCCCCCACCCCCAGATAGAACTTGTGCTCCCTTCGTTCCTTCCTTATATCATTGGACTAATATACCATCCCTTGAAGAGTATATGCCTTACTCTGTTATTGTCATCAACGCCTTGATAAAGAGATAGAAGTAAGAGAGGAGCAAGCTACTAGGTTCGTGAGCCCAACAATGTGGTGACTCCTCCACATGTTTATATTAGAAAAAAACACCCTGGCATATTTAGGATGAAATTGTCACAATGAAATGAGATATTATAGTCGAATTTGATTGTATAAATAATTTGGAAGTTATAGAAGAAGATGTAGATTGAGTGTCTAACATAGAGCACACCAAAGGAAATTTTAGTCAATACATTCACATAATGGACACCTACTGGCATATTAAAATTATTTTGGTTAGAGTATTGATAGATAGAAATAAGGCGAAGGAGGAAATCCTACTCATGCTGGATTAATTACCATTATTATTGAAAAATTTGGATAGGTGCTTGAAGAGGATTAAAGAACACCTCAACCTACCTCCATATTTCGGAAGCACACCTAGAAGTAGTAAGGAGTTGATAGTGGTTATAGGCTTATTATATACCTCCAAGACTACATGATTGTTCATAAATTTTTAGTCTTCTTTAGTTCTCTCTATTTTTTGTTTTGTTTTTCTAACACGCTCAACCCGTTAATGCTTTATATGGAATGTGGGGTGTAGTTAGACCCAACCTTTAAGGTTTAATATGAATGTGGGTTTATCAATTATATTTTTTTTTCCATCACCTTAAATCACGAGTTTGATGCCACTAATATCTTCTCCTGGTCGAGAGCTTTCCAATGATATAAATTCATCTCATTCTAAGCTCTGGGCATAAATTTATGCCCATTTGAGGTTGTACCCCTAAAGGACCAAAAGAACATTTGTATGTGTCCATGTGAATAATACATGGTGGCCCTTGGTCACATGTCACCCCCCATATCGGTCCACACCCACACCATCTATCATATCGAACCCCACCATATTGACATTTTCCATATAACACCCTTATACAAATCTCTAGGGTTTCGATATTTTCTACACTAGTATACTCAAATAACAATATGCCAGATAAGCCAATATAACAAATAATTTGATATAATGATGTAGTATGTATGGATGATATTGTGATATGTTCGATACCCTCCAATATTTTGACGTGGTTATGTGCACCAATATAAGCTACCAGGTTATTGGCCTTTCCGCTATAACTATAAATCATTGCAAATCATTGATGGGTTGATAGGTTAGTGGCTAACTCATCATGCCACCTCATTTTTTGACATCCATCCACAACTTGCCATGAGGTAAAGAATGACATGCTAGAAACATGGCACAAATGATATGTATATCATGATATTGGATTATTAGAAGTTTTTCCAAGGTATAGGCCACACAAAAATCTTGATATGCCAATGTGACCGCTCAACTTGCTGCAACATCCTCAATGTCCAATCACCACCAAACACATGGAAACTACTGACACATACTCTAGCATGTGGCACTCACTGACATGTTCCATACATCATCACATTGGCATAGTTAACATGCCAAAATTTACAATGTCTAGCTGACATGTTTCATACACGTGGCATCTCCATGTCATCACTTGTGACATCATAATGATGGCACCCTTCAGGGATGCCCAATATTTTTATACTTTCGATATTCCAAGGTTGTCAGTTGATGGGTTTGATTAACGAAATGGTTATCGTCAAGTGATGAGCCTTCTACCGAAGTCATTTCATATTGGGTATTTTCCCAAACATATTTCTTTTCATATTTCTCGGGTTAATATACCATTAAGCCCCTTTTTAGACTATCTCCTAGTCCAAGATTCCCTTAGCCCAAGTGACTAAGGGCTAAGGATGAGACTCCTAAACTATAAATTTCTAAGGCAAACTCTAGAATATTCTTGCTATTATTTTAATAGCCCCACTCCTCAAAAAATCCCAAATGGGATAAAGGTTTACCTTTAGCTACGAAATATCAAAATTATCACTTTCGTCTTTACAAATTCAAATGGATTAATATTCTAGCTAAGTCTGTTAGGACTTATGGAGCATTAATATCCTTCAAACGCACATACTTACCACACCATATAGTATGTACATCAAATGACCATTGCAAGATTCATGGAATGTTTAAGAGCTTAACCCTTTCATACCAAGCCAACTTCCCATTTTATGAATAAAGATCATATAATTATTGACATCAACATAAAAGAAAGGCTTCCATTTCACACAAAATTCATATCCATAAAAGGATGTTTATCAACATTCAAGAAACTATGCCAAACCTTGACTCTCTATTCATGCTTGTCTCAACATAACATTCAATATTAATATATATGATATCTTTTCGCCCACAAATACATATATACACAATAAATATAACATGGTATATAAATAGGAATCATTGAACAACATTTACAATTCATTTACAAGATAGGAGTACACTTATTTGTTGATGCTGGAAAGTGAAGAAGGGACTTCCACTCTTGAAATTGGACATTTTCACTGGGCTCCTTCTCGATAATCTGGTTGCAAAGTATATATTCTGCAACTAGAATATCAAAGTTTGGCCATTGACCATGAATGTTTTCTCTTCGGGTTGCCACTTATCTATCAAGCATTGAAGGAGCACCAATTTCCCCTTTTTGTTTTGTGTCTTAGTAATCCATAATATTTGAGAGCTTTAATTGTATGAAGATGTGCTAGATCCCTCATGTCATATTCTTGGTGCTCTCTTTCCTTACACTTAATCATTTTTTTTGAGTACTTACCATTAAAACACAAGAGTAAGTCAGTGTGATCCGTTGATTTAATACCCATATTATGAATTTTGTGGGTAGCCCTAGATCTAAGATTAAAATATGTCATCGCTCCTATGATTTTATCCATAGGGTGACCATCACCCCTAGGGTTTAGTCCTTAGGAAGGTCTTTCATATCATAGTCACACTCTAGAAGGGGTCAACCCAAGGTCAAAACTCAACCAAACTTTAAAATAAAACCATGAAAATGAAAAGGATGGAAGAGGGAAATACTTGTTGGAAGTAGAACGTTGATTTATGCCGTCTAAATTATTGGATATTGATATGATGTTTAAGGGGTAGGGTGAGGTTTCTCCACTAGGTTGGTTCTGAAAGGGAAAATGATCAAATGAGCTCTAATTTTTTCTCATTTCACCTATAATTGTGCCTTAGGAGAACTCAAGTGGGTGTTCTCACCTTAGTTTTATGTTATTTTCTCCCCCCAAAATAGTTGTTTTCGATTAAGACCCTATTTTTATGTTCAATTAACATTTGTTTGAGTTTTTACGGATCAATAAAATCATGAATCTTGCAGACTATCAACAAGCCATTATCACTATGGAACCTAGGAAAATTTCTCTTAACCTTCGCATATAGGGGTAACCCGGGTAGGTATTGATCATCCATTTTTGGTGCAAGAGTGACCATAATTTCCATCTCCATTGTGCCTTATGTACGATATTGTTAGGTTACAACATTAACCCATCTATCTTTACACATCATAAACTATACGATAGAGACTTCCTTCACATAGATTTCACATAGATGACACATATTTTAGTAGACATTTTCCATTTTTAGTATCCATGTTGCGCCTTTTTATTAACATGGATTCCATCCTCTTAAAAAAAAAAAAAGAATATATCCCCATCTCTATGTTCCATGGTTTTCCATTGCTTTTGATGAAAGAGGCTGCATGATGTTTCTAGAAGATATCACTTGAGAAAATTAAGAAGGTACTTATCAAATGTTTCTAGAAGATATGTTTTGAATTCCTTCGATGATTAAGTTTTTTTCACCACATAATTTATATTTCTACTTTCAATGGTTTTAAATCCTCTCAAAATTGTAGGAATTTACAGGGTAAATTCTATAGATCAAGAACAAAAGGTCACAGCTCACAAACAGATCACAAATCAGTACACCAGTATAATCACGTGGTTAAAACCCTCAAAGAGGGAAACAGTCCACGCCCTGAGCCAATGCGGCGACTTCAGGAAATTTATTAAAATAAAAAGAAAAGTTACATTTGTTTCTCTCATAAACGGTTACCAGAAAAATGACCCTCCATTATCTTTAAATAGAGATCATGGACCAATCAGGTGTTAAGCCATGGATCAAGTGCCGTTAATACTGAGGTGAGAGATAACCTTCGGATCACTACAAAACATGACCGTCGGATTATAAGTTACAAATGTACATGGTAAAGAAACACACTTTACCTAACTCTACACTAGATTAAGTTATTCTTAACTATTTCCTATGTGTCGGAATATCCTAACATCCCCCCTTAAGAAAAACTTGGGATAGGATTGAAGGATTTACAAAGGTGACACAAAAGGAGCCTATTTCCTATGTGTCTAAATATCCTAACATCCCACCTTAAGAAAAAATTGGGATAGGATTGAAGGATTTACAAAAGTGACACAAGCCTATCCCCCCTTAATGACAAATTTCCTAAACTCCAAGCATGGATCAAAGTTTGGTAAACTTCACTTCTATGAGAGCCTTTGTAGATATATCAGCTACCTAATCATTGATTGGACAATACTACACTTCAAGAACACGATCATGGATGAGCTTTCTGATGAAGTGTATGTGGAGTTCAATGTGTTTCATATGTTGATGCTGAACTGGATCTTTACATAGCTGAATGGCACTCTGATTACCACACCAAAGTGTAGTTGGATGCTGTTGATGAAGACCAAATTCAGACAGGATCTGACAAAGCCACATGGCTTCCTTGTTGGCTTCAACTGCACCACGATACTCTACTTCTGCTGAAGAAAGGGAGATGGCACTTTGTTTTTTACAAGGCCAAGTAATAGGTCCTGAACCAAGAGTGAATACATATCCTGCAGTGGACTTCCAATCATCAGGGTCACCAGCCCAATCAGAATCAGTGAAACCAATCAACAAGGGAGATGCTCCTGCACTATAATGAATCCTAAACTGAACTATACCTCGAACATATCGAAGTATTCTTTTAGATGTTTTCTAGTGACTTTCATGAGGTTGGTGCATAAACCAAGTGACAAGACCAATGGCAAAGGAAAGGTTAGGACGGGTATGGGTTAGATACAAAAGTTACCAAAAAGTTGACGGTATAAGGTAGCATCAACTTCAGGGGTAGTACAATTGACTGAAAGCTTGACTCCAGACTGAAAGGGAGAAGGGGAAGGCTTATAGTCTTCCATGTGAAAGTGGTGTAGAAAATCACATGCATACTTGGAATGAGAGAGGGTACTGCCTTCCTTGGATTGCAAGACTTGAAGACCAAGGAAATAATGCAGGTGTCCTAAGTCTATCATTTCAAACTTCTTTTTGAGGCTAGAATTCACATGGTTTATATGGTTTGGATCACTACCAGTAAGGATAATATCATCAACATAAAGAGCAAAGATGGTGAAGGAATTACCCACTTTCTTGGTGTAGACAGTGTTTTTAGAATGACACCTAGAAAAGCCATTATCTAAGAGAAATCTATCCATTTTGGCATACCAAGCCTGAGGAGCTTGTTTGAGACCATAGAGAGAATTCCTAAGGCGAAAAACAAGGCTGGAATATTTTTGGATAAAGCCAGGGGGTTTTTCCATGTAGATTTCTTCATGCTAATCTCCACGTAAGAAGGCGGATTTAACATCCATCTGATGGACTTCCCATTTAAAGGAGGCAGCAAGGGAAAGAACAAGGCAGATAAAATTCATTTTGGCAACAGGGGAGAAGGTTTCAGTATAGTCAATGCCTTCAACTTGTGAAAAACCTTTAGCGACAAGATGAGCTTTATGTCGATCCACTTTTCCATCTGATTCAAACTTGGTTTTGTAAACCCATCTGCATATGAAAAGTTTTCTTCCTTTTGGGAGAGGAACAAGATCCCAAGTATCGTTTTCCAATAAGGAATGATACTCTTCATTCATAGCTTCATCCCAATCTGGATGATGGAGGCTTCTTCAAATTTTTCTGGAACTTGAGCCAATAAGGAAGAAGCTCTTTTGAACTGAGAACGTGTACGCCGTCGATTGATAGGGTCACCTGCAAGAGAACTTGTTGCATCCCGAGTAGAGCAGACCATCTTGGAAGCGGTGGAGTATAAGGAACAATTTCACGAGCTGGAGGAGGATTTTCATCCTTGCTGTCATCATCTGAACTAGATGGAATGCTATTAAAAATAGAAGAGAGAGAGAGAGGTGGCACATATGCCAAATCAGGCTCGTAGGCCAAAGGTGGCACACTTGTTGAACTAGGCTCGCAGGCTGATATATTTTCATCAAATTTGACATCTCTTCTAATGATAATATTTTTGGATTTTGGTTGAAGAAGTCTATATCCTTTGAAATCTTTAGAATATCCAACAAAAATTCATTTTTCACTCTTAGATTCTAAGGCTTTATGTTTTGCATCAAGAATATGGGCCCAAGCATCACTTCCAAAAACACGAAAGTGACTTACATCTAGTTTGATTGAGCTCCAAGCTTCTTCTGGAGTTATATTCTTTAAAACCTTAGTAGGAGTGTGATTTACTATGTAATTTGCACAGTTAATGGCTTCTGCCCAAAAATTGAGACCAAGTCCTTTAGATTAAAGCATACAACTAGCCATTTCTTTTAAGGTGTGATTCTTCCTTTCAGCTACACCATTTTGTTGTGGAGTACATGGAACAATATGTTTCAATTGAATGCCATGCTCAATGCAAAAATTGATAAATTTGTTGTTAACATATTCTCCGCTATTGTCTGATCTTAACTTAAGAATTTGATGTCCAAATTGTTTCTCTACAAAGGCCTTAAAGGCCAAGAACATGTTAAAAACTTCACTCTTGAGTAAGAAATATACCCAAGTGTGTCTGGAAAAATCATCAATGAAAGTTAACAAGTACCTACAACCAGAGAAATAAACAACAGGAAGTGGACCACATAAATCACTGTGCACAAGCTGCAAAGGGGCTGAAGTGTGCCAAGAGGCACGTTTGTCAAAACTACCCTGATGATGATTTCCAAGTACACATCTGGAGAAAACACCATCTCGGCAAGATACTGTAGGAAGGCCCGTCACCATATTTTCCTTACATAGAGTTTGAAGAGAAATATAGTTTAAGTGACCAAATCGCTCATGCCAAAGTTTTCTCACATCATCATTATGAGCAACAAAAACCGAGGGAAGAGATGATGACCCAAAGTTGTCAAACTTATACAAACTTTTGGAATCATCAACAATGCCAGTAGCTAAAATATGTTTAGGATCTTTGAGGTCCTTTATTACAACATCATGAGGTGATAATTCTACTATTTTCCCTTCACCTAAACGAGTTATCTGATAAACAGATATAAGGTTGCATGACAAGATAGGAAGACATAGTACATCATTAAACTGACCATTATCTAGATGAATGGTTCCAGATCCTACAACACTAAGAGATCTATCATCACCAACATAAATATGTTTGGTGTTACAATCATTTAAAGAAGAAAACATGGATTTATTTTAGCCATGTGGTAAGAAGCTCCAGAATCAATGAGCCACTCATGAGAAGGAGAAAAGGAAGATAAATTTAATGCATAACCAGATCTTGATGCTTGAAAACCACAAGCAGAAAGTGCCATGCCTGAAGATGAAGGTGAAGAGTGCTCCAAATTGATGTTGTGCTTATTCATTGCTGCTTCTAAGGCTTCCATCTTCTTAAAACATTTGGACTCTATATGGCCATCCTGATTGAAAAAGTTGCAATGTCTATCTGCCTTCTTCCCTTTGTTTTGATTTGCCTTATTATTTTGGTGATTTTGTTTTTCAGTTTGCGGCTGAAATTGCTTAGGGCCCTTGTTTGGTTTAGGAATTTTTTTTTTAGGATACTGCTTCTTGGGTATGTTTTGATATGGTTGTTGTTGGGCTGCTAAGGCTTTCTTAGAAGTGTTTCTAGCAGTGATAAGACCAAGGTGTAAAAGTTTTTCTTGTTCTCTTATCAAAGAATCACAAAAGGAATCAAAATATGGATTCTTGTAGGTGGTTCCAGAAGAAATGATGGCTTCTCTGGTGGAATGGAAGGCGGAAACAAATACAGAGTATGCAGGACCAAATTTAGCAATAATGCAATATATGAGGCTACCATATTCCTTTTTTACCTTACACCCTTCTAAAATAAGTCTAAGGGTCTTGAATTTGGACAAAAAGTCTTCAATAGAGGAGAAATTATTAGGGTCCAAAGTAAGAAACTCATTTTCAAGCTGGTGGGCCCTGATTTGATTTTGAATGCCAAAAACATTATTTAGATTTTCTAGGGCTTTATCAGGGGTGTCAATGTCAAGGATGTGAAATCGAAGATCTTGAGCAATGGACATTCCTATCAACCCTCGTGCTTGATCTTGTCTATTTTCCCATTTAGGAACTTAATCATCATCGGAAGGTTTAGTTTCTTGACCTGTGGCTATTCTATAAAGTCCTTTACTTCTACGTATATCTACCATGTGAGGTAGCCATTGGAAATAATTGGTGCTGTTAAGAATAATCGGGCATGCAATTTCCCTTTTTTTTTAAAAATGAAGCTGAGAAAGATGAAAATAACTGCTCCAATGGAAATATCTCAAAATATTAGGCCGTTTAAAAAAACGGCTCGAAAAACGGCTTCCAGATGAAGAAGTTATAACTTTTGAAAAATCTGAGTTGTAGATGCCGAATAGTTGCGAGAACGGGATGAAGTGCGGCTTTTTAAAAAATAATTCCGCCCTTTTGAACAAAAACTTTTTACAAAAGAAGCTTGAGAAGGAGACTTGAACCCAAGTCCTCTATTCTCATAAACTAACCCCTCACCAAGTGAGATAGTAAAAGGATTATGCTATTTTAGAAAGGAGGAAGGGGGGATTATTATTATTATTATTATTATTATTATTATTATTATTATTATTATTATTATTATTATTATTATTATTATTATTATTATTATTATTATTATTATTATTATTATTATTATTATTATTATTATTATTATTATTATTATTATGTGTGTGCCTTATCCTATTATTATTATTATCCTTCGGTGTGTGTGCCTTTTCCTGCACAAAAAAACATAAAAAATGAGCAAAAAACGAAATGCAAAGCCTTACGGTAGAATGTTAGATTCTCGGTTAGCCTTACCGGCAACTATCACTTTTTACTATTTCTGATTTCCTGAGATCACACAAAGACGTGGGGAAAGAGCATACGTAGCAAAAAAAATCCCTTTTTCCTGTTTCTGATTTGCCGAGATCGCACGGAGCACACAAAAAAGAGCATATATAGAGAAGAGGGTATAGATCCGACAAATAAATAAAAACTTAATAAAGAAAAAAAACCGAAATATGTAGAATTATTAACAAATATAACTGCAAAATAGATGCTTTATACCTCCAGATCTAAAATGACATAACTTGGGTAGCTGGAAACCTTTTCGCATGAAAAGAAAGGCGTTCCTCACTGTAACAGATGCTCCAAACACAACCGAGCAGTTATCCAAGCCCAAAAATGTTCAGAAATAGTAGATCTACAAAATGAAATTCACATGCAGTCAAACCAGCTTCAGATTTTGATCAACAACAGACGCGACCCTCAAAATAGCTCTGATACCATGTAGGAATTTACAGGTTAAGTTCCATAGATCAAGAGCCAAAGGTCACCGCTCACAAATAGATCACAAATCAGTACACCAGTATAATCACGTGGTTAAAACCCTCAAAGAGGGAAACAGTCCACGCCCTGAGCCAACGCGGCCACTTCAAGGAATTTATTAATATAAAAATAAAAGTTACATATGTTTCTCTCATAAACGGTTACCGGACAAATGAACCTCCATGCTCTTTAAATAGAGATCATGGACAAATCGAGTGTTAAGCCACAGATCAAGTGTCGTTAATACCGAGGTCAGAGATAACCATTATATCACTACAAATCGTGACCGTCGGATTATAATTTACAAATGTACATGGTAAAGAAACACACTTTACCTAACTCTACACTAGACTAATTTATTCTTAACTATTTCCTATGTGTCAGAATATCCTAACAAAAACTCCATTCACTAAACCAAAGAGACAAAGACATGAAGGAAAACAATTTCCATTGTCTTCTTTGCCACGTCACATCCAGATTTTTCCATGTAAGCATGGTCATCGTACCAAATAGCGTTCTTCAAAGCAGCTTGTAGAAGTGTCTATTACTAGAAGCTTCCATTCATCCACTGCTCTGACTTTTGTAGTGTGCCCTCCCAATGAACGAAGGGACAAGTTTCTGAGGACTGTATATATATTAATATATCAACCCACCAAGGAGGTATATACATTTTGTGAGTGACGTTGGAGTTCCTATTCTCGCGTATCCATCCACCAATTCTCTAGGTTTTTGACTCTCAGTTTGAAGATAAGATAAGCTTAATTTTTCAATGGACATGGCCATTAAATCCAGTGAGATGGCACCCTATTTTGACCATCAATACAACAAATATTCAGTACTTACGTGGGCATATCAATGGGATTACAATGATGAATTTATCTCTGATGGATCTTCGAAAAGCAAGGGAAAATTGGAAGTAAAAAATTGGTTAAGTATTATCCTAGGCTTGTCTAGGAAGCAATGAGACAGATAGAGATAGTGCACAAGTTACTCGGGTATGAGAAAAGAATTATAATATTTTCATATTTTTCTAACTAATGCAATACATAGATAGCGGGTTTTTTAGCTATGGCTTTCCTTATGAAATCATTTTGTAATGTGTTGATTGGATTCTTTCTCTTATATGCTTCATGATTTCGCGATCATTTACATTGGTTTCCATAATCGGTAGAGTAGATTTAAGTCTATTGTTTTATAAAATTACAACTAGGAGTTTGAATCTACAAGGAATTTCTACATGGCATCAGAGTTGGAATCACTATAGGAGATAAGAATACAAGTTTTTCTTTGCAGTATCATTCTTCAGGGTCAACAAGATGTCGTTCTATGGATTGAGACTTGAGTATTCCATTAAGGGAAGCTGAAATTACATAGATTGGAAGGACATGATGGAGGCAGTGTTGGAAGATAAGGAGCTAAATGAATTCACAGATAATGATATTTCTAAGCCTCCTTCAACTAATGATCAAGATTTGGCGGGCTAGAAGAAATGTATGGCAAAGGCGAGAAGGATCATACTAGAAGGAGTTAGAGGTCATATTGTCTCAAGCCTCCACATGACGGAAACTCCATATGAAATGTGGAAGGTATTAATAAACTTGTTTCAGAACAACAATGACCATAGGATGATGGCACTGAAGGATAAGCTTCAGAAAATCAAGATGGAAAAGGGAGACACAATACCAAAGTACTTGACCGAGTTCACCAAATTTCGGGATGAGCTTGGGATTATTGGTGTTATGATTTCCAAAGATTATCTGGTTAGCCTAGAATTTCTAGGACTTCCCAATAGTCGACACAACTAATAGGATTTGGTAAATGGGAGGAAGAAACTACCCGAGTGTGAGCATTTGTGGTCTGACTTGGTGCAAGAAGGGATAAGGAGGAACACCAGAGATGGATACTCATCCAAGCATGATTATGAGGGGAGCTATGCCTTTGCTGGAAATGAAAATAAAAGGAAAGGGAATACATTCCATTCCAAATGGGATTCTAGTCAGGCAAGAAATAATAAGGACTTGTCGAAGATTAAATGTTTTCACTGTCATGAGATGGGACACTATGCCAGGAAGTGTCCACACAATAAGGCCGACACGAAGCCCTTAGGAGGAGCAGTAGGTGAAGCTATTGCTTCACAATTCAAGTTGGATTTCACCCTCATTGCATGCATGGTGACAATAGTGATAGGTAGTGTGTGGTACTTGGATAGTGGAGCCTTATTCCATATGACCAACAACAAATAATTCTTTAGCAACTTGGAGGAGAAGGACCTCCAGATGCACATTGAGATGGGAGATGATAGAAGGTATAACATGATCAACATTAGTACTGTTAATTTTAGAGGGAGTATGGTTCTCCTTTCACACTGAAAGATGATGTATGTTATAGGTCTGAAGAAGAATTTAGTTTCAATTTCTATGTTGGAATATAGTGGCTATGATGTGATATTTAGAAAAGGAAAGTATTTCCTCCGTCACATAGCCACAGGACAAGTGAAGTGGATTGGGTTCCAAGTGAAGAAACTCTAGAAATTGGATGTAGAAGACTATTCTACCTTGAGAAGAAAAGAAGAGAATGTGCAGAGCCAGAAATTAGTGAATTATGGCATAAGTGACTTGGCCATTTTCACCATGGAGCTTTGAAGATAATGCAACAAATTGCTACAATATTTCCCAAGGGTGCACTAGAGTAGCTTGATAAATGAAAAAGGGTGTACATTGGGGAAGTACAACAAATCAACCTTTCATGATAAGGAGATTCGAGTGCAAGCGATTCGTGGAAGAGTTCACTCAGATGTGTGTGGACCATTCTCAATAGCCTCCACGGCAAGCAAAATTATTATATGATATTTTTATATTATTTCTCACGTAAGTGTGGGATATTCTTCATGCATAAGAAATATGAGACATTCTCAAAATTTTGTGAATTTAAAGCACTTGTTGAGAAAGGAACAACCAGGAAAGTGAAGGCTCTTGGAAGAAATAACGGTGGATAATATGTGTCAAATGAGTTCAAGAACTTATGTGCATTATAAGGAATTCGACGGAGTTAATAGCACCCCATAACCCACAATAGAATGGGTTGTAGAAAGGAAGAACACAAGTATTGTGGGAGCTGCATAGACGATGTTGCATGATCAGGGCCTACCGTTGCACTTGTGGGATGAAGCATGCAACAAAACAATATATGTGCAGAGGAAGAGTCATCATAGGATTCTCGGGATGAGTACACCAAAATATTATTTTTCAGGTAAGAAACCATATGTGGAACACTTAAGAATCTTTGGTTCATCAATTTACTATCATGTTTCCATGGATGCATAGAGAAATCTAGAACCAATATCTAAGTTGGGAATATTTTTGGGGAACACTGATACACCTCACAACTATCGGGTGTACCTTTAATCTCAAAGGATGAAAATTGTTCGTAGGGATGTGAAGTTTGATGAAGAGAAGGCCATGAGATGTTTCCTTGATAGGGAGCTTAAGTTGCATGGAGATGAGGATATTTTAGCTCCAAAGGAAGAACCTACGAATGTTGTGGAGTAGCCACAAGCAGAGGAGAAAAGAGTGGTAGCACCCACTCATGCAGATACATCCAAAGATGGAAGGAAGTGCACTATATAAGCTAAAAAATTGATGCATAATGCTAGAGATAATGTGGGAGAACCCACATCACAACACAGGAAGAGGAGGTCACCAGATCCATCACTGGCTACATGGATTTAACGAGCGAGAGTGTAGAGGCTGAGCCATCCTTATTCGATGAAGCAGTGAAACAACCAGTATGGGTTGATGCCATGGTATAGGAATATGATTCCATTATTAGGAACAATGCATGGGAAGTTTTCCTAAGACTAGAGGACAAGTTAGTTGTAGGATGTAGGTGGATCTATAAGGTGAAGCAAGCAGTAGATGGGATTTTTGAGAAACACAAGGCCATATTTGTGGTGAAGGGGCTTTATTAGGTGGAGGGAATTTATTACGAGGAGACCTTTACTCCAGTAGCAAGGTACCCTTGAATCTGATCGATTCTAGCACTTTCAGTGCAGATGGGATGGAAAATACATCATATGGATGTGAATACAACTTTCCGCAATGGAGTGATTGAGGAAGATGTGTACATAGAGAATCCAGAAGTATTTGAGACCTTTGACAAAGATTCACATGTGTGTATAATCAAGTGAGCGTTGTATGTATTGAAACAAACACACCATTCTTGGTACACCAGGATTGACAACTATTTCAACGGGTTAGGCTTCACCAAAAGTGAAGAAAATGAAAATTCTTTACCACATTGTGGTTGAAGGTAAATGATTGATTATAGTATTATATGTCGATGATTTAATTCTAACAAGCGATGAGAAGTTGATAAAATATTGAAAAGAAGATTTGGTAAGAAAATTTGAGATGAAAGACATGGGGCGCATGCATTATTTCCTTGGTTTGGAAATTTGGCAAGGAAATTGGGATATGTTTGTTTCTTAGGGCAAGTATGCAAACGAGATATTGAAGAAGTTTCACATGGAGAGCAACAAACCCATGGATATTCCTCTAGCAAGGAATTGGAGGAAGCGAGATGCTACTTCAGGTGAAGTGGTAGAAGTGGTAGAAGCTACCATTTACAGGTAGCTTGTGGGTTCACTTATGTACTTGGGGAAAACATGACTGGACATGTTTTATGAAGTTCAAAAACATAGCAAAGAAATGTTTAAGCCAACCAAACTCTACTATAAGGCAACCAAAAATGTGTTGAGATACCTCAGAGTCACCACACAGTTAGGTCTTTGGTACAAACATACAGAGGGAGTGAAGCTGCAAGGCTTCAAAGATGCATAATGGGAAAGCAGTCCATCAGACATGAAGATCACATCAGAATGAATCTTTAGTATTGGGTCGATGACAATTTAGGGGCACAATAAGAAGCATAGATCAACTGCACTTAGTTCAGCAGAAGCAGATTACATGGCTACTAGTCAAGCAACTTGTGAGGCTATCTGGATGAGGAATATCCTTGTTTGGTTATTTGGTGAGAAGATGGATCCTACATTGATTTACTATGATAATCAGAGTTGTATCAAAATCTTGGTGAATTTAGTTTTTCATGATAGGTCCAAGCATATTAACATATGATACCACCATCTTAGATATTGTGTGCAGGGGCGGATCATGATGCTAGAGTACATTCCTATAGAGGAATAGGATGCAAACATCTTGACAAAGGAACTTTAAAGAGGAAAAATTTATTTTCATAGAGGTAGGATTGGAGTATTTGATAATCCATTTCTTGCTGAGAGGGAGTGTTGAAAATGGCACCAAGAAAGATTCTAATTTATTTTCCTTGAATTAAATTAGAATAAAAT
Organism: Pinus albicaulis; assembly: GCA_034641835.2. Lineage (NCBI taxonomy): Eukaryota > Viridiplantae > Streptophyta > Pinopsida > Pinales > Pinaceae > Pinus > Pinus albicaulis. The sequence goes on along the minus strand of CM076575.1, from coordinate 1,505,955,658 downwards.
TGTAATTCCACATCTCATGAAAACTTGTATGAGTTAACTAAGTTATTTTAACTTATTTGGTTCAGTTAATTCGTGTTGAGGGTCTAACTTGGGTCATGTAGAGTGGTTCCTACTTTTTAGGAGCCCTGGTGAGTTTATTTTGAGTTGTAATTAATTAATTTAGTTTATCCGAGTTAAAGTTAGTTTAAATAGTTCCAACTATTGGAGGAACTAATGGAAGGTCAAAGTGTGGAAGTGGAACTTGAATCACAATCAATGATCAACTAGATAAATGATAAATTAACCATACATAACTCATGCATGTGTGATCTAAGAGTTACCCAGTTGAGATTGGAGTTTAAGGGTAGTGTAATATCAATTGAATAATCATCAAAGTTGTACATGTGGTGCATGAAGTCAGATAAAGGTATATTATGTATTGCACAATTCCAATTGAGGATTTACTTAATTAATAGGGGGATATTTCCTTGAGGAGACACAAGGAAATATGGACCCGGGAAAAGAGGAAACTGGTTAAGTATTGGTCTAGTCGTGATAGAGATAGAGATAATGTAGAGGTTGCTCGGGCATGAACAAAGCATTGTAATATTTTGATATTTATGACTAATAAAATATACAGATAGCTTGGTTTTTAGCTATGGCTTTCCCCAAGAAATAATTGTGTAATGTTTTGATTGAATTCTTTCTTTTGTATGATTCACGATTTCACGATTGTTTAAATTGGTTTCTGTAATTGGTAGAGTAGATTCAAGTATATTATTTTAGAAAATTACAATTAGCAGTTTGAATCTACAAGGAATTTCTACAGGGATAACACGCTCTCTTGTACCTCTCCCATGGTGATACTGCATGGAAGGATCCGACTCATAAACTCACACTGTGTGCATTGTAATCTCAAAAAATCTGAATTGATAGATCTATCACTTGTAGTAGAAGGAAGGGTGATGCTTGTGAGGGAGATACAGAGGTCGATACAATCATTCATGGAGGAGAGTAATGGATTGGATTTGGTTCTTATATATTTAAATGAGAATTATGGTTATAATAATAGTGTGAAAGTGTGGCTCTGCTTCCCATTGAGCCTGCAGGCTCTAGATGAGAGACTAGTGCCAAGTCTCATCTTAGCTGGGGCTGATTCAAGATTTTATCTTGTAGTTGATGTTTGTCCCTAGGGTCCTTCCAATAATTATCACTCATTGGAGCTCAATTTTTGGAAAATTGCAGTGGATATGACCAGGGTCGTGATAGTTTGGGTGATGTGCATGTTAATAACTCGTGGCTCTGCACAATGGCTAGTATGCAAGAGTCTCCTTGGCATCTGAGGAAGAATGTGGTAAATTACCTTACTTCTTGTTCACGAAATTCAATTTCTTTCCATCTTTGGTATTTCCTTGCATCATTATATGTTCAACTTCGGTTACAATTGGAATGCAATATTTTTGGATTTAGGATTGTCTTGGCTAGTGACAATGGTTGGAATTGGAGAGAGCCAACTCATAGGGCCATGATGGAAAATAACAGTCATGAAGATGGATAAGAGTGATCCTCAAAGTTCCCCTATATTCTCACACCCTCCTATCAATAAAAACATATGTTTCCATTCCTTATTACATCTCCTCTTTCATCTTTATCACGTGGTTGTAGAACAATTTGAAAGAATGCAGGGCTTTCAAAATAAGATCTATTTCCAAAATGAAGAAATAGATTCCCTTCGCATCTAGTTGGAGAACATATCTTCAGTAAGTCCAGCCTCAAGAAAACACACTTTAGGTGGAAACACAACTGCAAATTAGGTGGAAGAAATGTTAGTTTACTTCTCTTTTTGTGAATGACAAAATATTGTAAAATTGTTCTCCTTTATGGTCAATTTTATAGGATGCATGTAGAAAATAATCAATGTGTAGATGGTGTATAAACTCTTAGTATGTCATCTTCTGTTGAAGATTTGACCTTAGAATTTTATGTAAATCTCCTGATTTTTGCTGCATTTCGTGCAAAAATTTAAAAAATATATATACTCATTAATGTTAAAATTCATATTAATAATGGAGTGAAAAATATATTTTAAATTAAGATTTAGATTTCTTTTTTGAATAATTTGGAAAAAAATAATTTTTTTATTATGTTAAAAAACACACACACACACACACACACACACACATATATATATATTTAAATTTATATTTTAATGCATTTTATATGAAAACAAATGGATTGCATAGAGAATTTTCCATAAGCAAAGCCTAACATCTAGCATATATTCAAAGAGATACATATAAAACTGAGAGGTTTTACTAGTACAAAAGAGTAGTAATGATATAGCTCAATCCTAAAAAATAAAGAAAAAAATAGAAGTTTTTGATCAATTGATCATAATAAAAAATAATTGTAAATATTAAGGAGTAATGATGGATCCTATATCTATTGATTGTTTCATGTCCTGGTAGTGATCAAAACCCTAATCTCTTGATGCTCTTCCTAAGGTTTTTGTGTGAAGCAACACATGGCATGGGCCATAGGAGGGAGAAATGCTACCTCCTATAGAAATGTAGTTATTGATTACAATGAACTAACCCACCATATTGCAATCCTGAAATTTGCAAAATTCCCTTCTCATCGGTCAACTTGAAACGGAGAATCGAGCAACGCATAGCCAATTTAGATCAAATCAAAGTATAAATATGAATGCGGAGGAGATTCTTCCAAAAGCAATGGTCAATCCAAAATATGAGGTTAAATCAAACAAATTAGTAGAATACATTTAGTATACGCAAGATCACACCTTAATTGGGAAGTTTCTATTGATTTATCCTTTGGAAAAAGTGCCAGCATGGTGGATCCAACATAAATGGAAACCAAAATTGAAGATAAAAGCTTGAGCTAGAAGCCAAAGTTTTTATCACGATTATCTTTGTTAGTACGGAATTATGAATTATGGATAAATCATTCTTCCCTAGTTAGGTGCTAATCTAGAGCAATAGATTAAAGATTTTATGACTATCTTTTTTAACTGTAAACAGACACACAGAATGAAATAAGGAACCTACTTGGGAAACATTGTTACCGATGAAATAGGTAACTACACTGGTACCTACTTTTTGACGTAGCAAGAAAAACACCCGATTTTGAAAAGTAGTGATGCAGAATCAATTTTTTTTTTTGAGCATGTTTTTGGCACTTTTTCTTTTTTTTTTGGTAATGCTTTTTATGTCGATTTTGAATAGTGGTGGCGTATCATCACCAACATTTTTTTACAGGATTGATTTTGACACTATACATTTTTTAATGTCTTCTTCTTCCGTGAGATGTTTATTTTTAAGTGCATTTATGTACTTATGTTTTAAAAAGAGAAAAATATATATATTTTTTTAAACAAAAATTTGTAATGATATCTTCACTTTTTCACATAGATAAAAAATGAAAAATGGGTCAATATTATAAAGTAAATATTTTGTATAAGTTTATGTATTGCTAATTAATTTTTCAATGCACATCAAATAATTGTCGCTAAAAAACCAATATTTTGAACGATATGACAAAAAAATACAAATAGAATGCAAAAAATACACTTTTAGATACTTTTTGTTAAAAAAACATGTTAAATAAACTAATTTTTGGGAAAATATTAACAAAAAAACTTAAGAAAATAGCATTTTTATTGAATTTTATGTCAAAAAATAATAGTAATCACATGTTTTTTGCAAAAAATAAGGATTCTTCTCATAAAATATCAAAGTCTAAACATTACAAGTAAAACTCATTAATAGATCTAAAAAATGAGCTTTGTTTGCAAGCGTAACTTAAAGATCCTTAACAATATCAACTAATACATGTTCAACATGATCTAGAACATCATTGATGGCTTTTTCTGCAACATTTTCTACTTCATTTAGGTCATTGTCATCTTCTAATGGATCTTTCATGTCTGCAAATATTCCAAAGTTTCCCTTTCCAATCATTCCATATAATGGTGATTGAGGTTCCTTTGTTTTTTTTGCCACATGTGATTCATTAAAATCCCCTTTCCTCAAACCAACTTCTTGCTTTGCATCTGGAAGGAATTCAAGAGCATTAATTCTTTGTTGAATAAATTTTCATTCCACTTGGTATTTCTCAATGGAAATGCAATTTATTTCTTTTGGTAGGCAATATGCTAGTGTTGTACCTAATCATCAAGTACAAAATAAATAAGTAAGAAAATTAGTATAAAGACATAAAAAGTAAAAAATAAAATATTTAAATTTAAATTTGTATAATAAAACTTACCTGAACCTGAAAATAGATCCAAAACCCAATTTGCTTCATTTGACAGTGTTGCCTGGCCTGCCTTTGGCCCCCAGCTAGGAGGAGGGCAATTCCGAGAATTTCCCTCCACCCAGGCGGGGGCAAGAGGCAGGCTGGGCAACCCTCGACGATGCCACCTGAACAGCCTCCGCCCAGCTGGGTGTGATTCTCGGAATCACCCTCTACCCAGCTAGGGCTGATTCTCGGAATTGCCCTCCACCCAGCTGAGAGCGATTCTCGGAATCGCCTTTTGCCCAACCGAGGGTGATTCTTGGAATCACCCTCCGCCCCTTGGTTGGGTGGAGGGCGATTTTTTAGAATCACCCCCGAGCCGGGGGTATTTCTTGGAATCGCCCTTCGCCCAGTCAGGGGCCGGAGGCAGAATGGGCGGCACTGTCGAGGGCTGTCCAGCCTACCTCCGACCCGCGGCTGGGTGGAGGGTGAAGTCGGCCGGGTGATTTCGAGAATCTCCCTCTGTCCAGGTGGGTGCTAAAGGCCAGCCGAGTGGTTCCATCGAGGGCTGCCTAGCCTGCCTCCGCCCAGCTGGAGGTAGGCTAGGCAGCACTCAATGGCACCGCCCGACCTGCCTCCAGCCCCCAACTGGGCGAAGGGCGATTCAAAGAAACATCCCCGTCTGAGGGTTGGGCAGAGGACGATTCCGAGAATTACCTCGGGCTAGGCGGAGGGCGATTTCGAGAATCACCCTTGGCTGGGTGGAGGGCGATTCCGAGAATCACCCTGGCTGGGCGGAGGGCGATTCCTAGAATCACCCTCCGCCCAGCCGAGGGTGATTCTTGGAATCACCCTCCGCCCAACCAGGGGCCAGAGGCTGGCTGGGAGGCGCCGTCGAGGGCTGCCCAGCCTGCCTCCAGCCCCCGGCGAGCAGCATTTTATTATTATTGTTATTATTTTTTTCAAACACAAACTATTTAAAAAGTTTAATTTTTTTTTTAAACAAAAACTATTTTAATAAAAAAAATGTATTGTTTAATATAAAAAAAAAAACTATTCAATTAAAATTTTAAAATATAAAAAAACAATAAAAACAAATCAAAAAATATTTTTTAAGAAATAAACAAACAAATATAAAAAAAAATATTTTTTAATTTTTTAATTTTTTTTAATTTTTAAATTTTTTTTTAAATTAAAACAATTGTTATTTAAAATATAAAAAAACAATTAAAAAAAAAATTTAAAATATGTTTTAAAATATAAACAAACATATATAAGAAGATTTTAATTTTTATTTTTTATTTTCTTAAAACTAAAACAATTATAATTTAAAATATAGAAAAAACAATAAAAAAAATAAAAAAATTGTTTAAGTCGTATAATTTCTCCATAATTTAATGGTTCAAGTATCTTGAAAACTTAAGATTTAAAAACTTGAGATTTACAACTTGTCATTAAGGTTTTATGCGCTGTGAAATTTTATCTTTAATGTTATGGTTGAAAATAATTACAATTTTAGGGTTGTTTAGAGTCAAGATATTTTATGTTTCACAACATGGATAAATTTGTTCGAAATGATAAGCCCTTTAGACATGATTTTGTTTATATTTAACATCATCTATCAAAAAATTTAGAAATTTAGAATTTTTCAATGTCCTAATATATTGTCTTTAATTCCATTGTTACAATGTGTCAAAAGCATGACACAATGTTTTTTTTGTTATTCCAACATCAACTCGTTTTGTTTTGAAGGTGTTTTTTCAATCCTTTTTTCAAGAAACAATTTCGTTTTTAGCATAATTTTATAAAAAGGTGAAATTTGACTTTGAGAAAAAAACAAATGCATTCTAGAATACACACTTGTTGTTTTTGGGGCGTCTTTTCATGTTTTTTGAATCTTTTTGGGCTAGAGTTCCCGTTTTCAGGTAATAGTTCTCGTTTCATCGGTAACATTGTTGGGATCCAAGCACTTTCAAAGTCTCCTTCTATCGCTTTCATTGTAGCTTCAAATTCCAGCTGGCTGTGCAAAATATTTCTTTCAAGAATGAACACTAAACAACAAGAGATAGGAATAATACAAATTTCTATTCAAGTTATTTAGCTAAATCAATAAAGCATAAACCATATATGTCAACTAAGAAATCATGATATTGAAAATCTAAGCTTATACAGATGCATATAGGGAAAAATAAGCAGTAATATTTATTGATGATAGAAGGGGAGGTTACAACCCAATGATTGATTTAGTGTCACCATCTCTAGTATCATCCTAGCCTCATCACAATGCAGATATCTCCAGCAATCTATCACTCAAATCAATCTCCTCAATGAAAATTCCACCAGCATTTCTCTGCACAAATTCTTCCTTCTCAAACACCAAGATCTGTGCTCAATTCATAGAGGAGTTGAGGTATTTTTACAATCAATGACTTTCCAATAATAGGAAAGAAATGTTCCCAGTCTTGTAGATGTCAAATGGACACATGGATTCGAAGTTTGACACATGTGAACTCTTCTAGAAGGCACTGGCCAAGTGGAGATTCTAGAACAATGAGAATTTCGCTCCCAATGTAACCAACACACCCATGAATGTTGGGAAGTGCTTTGCAGAGCAGCCTTGCATAGGGCTACTTGCATATGCAATGCACCTAGTCCCTTTAGAGGCAGCGTTGGTGAGCTCTCATATGATATATTATAAACTTCAAACTTTGGAAACCTTTGCAGATGAAAGTGTTTGATTGATTTGTCTTGTTCTTTGTCTTAGGGCATGTAGCAACTAAAATGTTAGGGGGTGATAGACCCTATACATTGGTCCTGGAGATGATTCCAAGTTAACCAGGTCCTTGGGAATGATGCCCAAATTGACCTATAACAATTTCCCCCTAAAGCATGAAGTCAGAATAATAACAACAATATTTTGATTGATATGCTTTACACTATGATGGGCTGGAGACGAAGCGGAGTGGTGAACTGCATCAATATTACAATACATTACATGATGATATATCCTCTTGATCATAATTTCTTAGGGTAAGCATTCCCATGTTCAACACATAAACAATATAATAAAATGTACATAATTCAGAAAGTCATCGACATTGGAATGTTTCCCAATGCAGACATGCCTACAGATATAGGCCCATGTTCGGAACGATCTGTATGTAAGGTCACCATACAGATGATGTGTAAAACAATCCTGAAATCACATCCTGAATGGCTGAAACTAGATTCGAGGTCTTCTTATCTCGTTCACTCTATCATTCTGGTACAAGTCTATCCATGGGAATATATGATTTGTCATCGAACATGGAAAGACGTCGTTTGATTACCAGCCTGTGATGTGAGTTGTTAATAAAAGCGAGAGAACCACCATTGATGTTAATGGCCCTCAAGGTACTGAAGTACATTTCGTAAGGCATGAATAGATGATTTGATGTTGAACGGAAAAAAAAATATTTTGGTCAAAAGTCTAGAAGCGAGGATCTTGTCGATGTTGTAACAAGCCTCACGGTACTGGAATCTGATGTTTCTAAGTGAACTTCCTGGATAATAATTTGTTGTCGACAGTAAGTCACTTTATTGTGAAATAGGAGTTACTGATTTCAGAGACAAGGGTATGACTTGATATAGCAATTTTCAGGGATGATGGTCATGAGAATAAAGGTTAATGAGTATTGCAGAAGGATGAGTTATTCACTGGATGACTTCTCTTGAACATATCGGCGACACTGAGATGAGTTTTCAACATTGACCCAAAACCGAAGTGAAGGTATGACGAACCATAGGTATGAATAAACCGTCAAGATGATTACCCAACCCAAATAGTCATGGACATGGAGTGAAGGAAGTGTCATGTTCAAGAGCAACTTGCTACCATAAAGAATTTTTGCTCACTTTTCCAAAATTTTCCCTGGTCATTTGTCAACCAGTTGTTTGGTCAATTTAGTGTGTCCTAAATTGCTGCATTTAATTGTCAATCCGGGAATCGTAAGCTGATGAAGTGCGGCGCACTATATGTGCAAGATAACCTCTTTCTAAGGTAAAATGGAAATTCTAAAGTGAAAAACAAGCTTGGTTATAATTGTTCAAGGAAGTGATATCCCCTATAATGATTTACCAATCTCGAAACTTTAAAAGCAAATTGAAATTACAAATGACAAAAGAAAGTAAACTGCTGAAATGGAAAGTGCTGTTAATCTAATGAATCAAAACAAGAAACTAGTGAATATGAAAAATAAACTATTCTTGCTGCCAACTGAACACAAAAGAAACTACGCTTATGGAAATTCAAAGTTGCAATGAAAGAAATCTAAACCAGATTACATCAATTCATTTTCTGACCCTTCATCATTAGACCAGCTATGACTTGTGGAAGTAATCATAAACAACTTGTGTAACTGATATTTAATTTGCAGAAAGTAAACTAATACTAAACCATACACACATGATTCAATATATCTAAGTTTGCGGAAAAGAAACTAATACTAAACTACACACCTCATCATGCAGCCCCTCACCATCAGTCCAGCTGTGGCTTTCGGAGGAAACTGAAGACGCTATGAGCAGCTTAATATATCTAATTTTGCAGAAAGGAAACTTATACTAAACTACACATCTCATCATGCAGCCCCTCACCATCAGTCCAGCTGTGGCTTTCGGAGGTAGCTGAAGACACTATGAGTAGCTTAATATGTCTAATTTTAACTACTGAATCAGATAAACAAAACTGAAGTGCACAAGACAAAACTCAAGTTAAACAAAGACTGTGAAAGAAAACTAGCAGCAGAATAATATCAGTTTCATATCATTAGCAAAAATACTATGAAAATGCCCCGGGCTGTCTACCTAAAAACCTGCACAAGAAAACTGATCAGTATTTTAACAATCATAAGAACATAAAAGACAGGAATGCAATGGAAATTACAGAAATGTATGAACAGGAATAAAACAACTATGAAATATGAACATGTAATGGGTTATGATACAATGACTGCTTAAAGAAATGAAATGAAAAATATATACATTAATACACAGAACCTCGGCTGAGCAGGGGCCCTCTACGCAGCTCCGGTATGATCTTCAAACACGAATTAAGTTATGAAACAGAGTTTTTCACATTAAAAAGAAAGTCATTACAGGCTGGTGGTATTACGGCTCAAGGCAGCGTAATCACCACATAACAGAGTACGCACATCAACTTAACAGATATATCAACTAAAAACTATCAACTCACATTCACTAACTCCACGTGCGTATGCAAACGCTCTTTATAAAGCAATAAAATGTAACTGTCTCCTGAAGTTTATGATAGCAGCCAGCACGTAGACCACTAAGGCCACGGATTTAGGAGTATGGCCATGTTGGAAAACGGATCTATGGAAGGTGGGCACTTTAAATTCAACTCCAGAACTTTGCACAGATGTCAATTAACCTCCGTAAGCTTGGAAACGGCCGTATGGATGTTTCTATGCCACGAAACAGAGTCCAGCCGACATAGAACTCCACAGTTGACTTCCACGTGGATGGCTTTGACCGCGGCTTTCCTCGACGAATTTACTTGAACCAATAGGACACGAACCATGTCCTTGTCATTCCTAGCCTGCCCATGTGGCTCGTTTCCTTCGTTGACACCTGTAACATTGATTTCCACAAAATAGCTGCGGAAAGTTGCAGCGGCTGTGGAAAGTGACAAGTTTCTGCAGCTGTATGAACAAAATCTTAATCAAATAGAAAACACACAAACATAATTAAAAACCATGTTAGATACCCTTTTGCACATGATATTTGACAATTTTGGAGGTTTAGGTGAGTGAAAGAGATATGGAAAAGTGTATGAAAGAGAGACAAATTCAGGACTCAACATACCCCCACTGTGAAGGTGTTGCATGTCCTCATGCAACCAAAATTTTGACACTCTTTGTTCAATTCATGTGCCTTGATACTTCAGCCAACACATCTAACCCCCTTCTCTTCTTCTTTGGTACTGCCATCATTCTGGGTTTCTTCATGAGGCACCCGAATTTGATATTCACAAGTGCTCTGCTCAATTTTTGGCATTTCCTTTTTAGCTTCTTATTTTTCTTTTGCCAAATACCCAAATGTAACATAGTATTGTCATGGATAATCTTGTCCAGTTTGCCTTGCTCCTTGAGTGTTTCATTTTCATTTTTGATATGCCGATTCAAAAGCTCAAGCTCAAAAATCTCCTGTTTTAATGACTGAACCAAGTCATCCTGCAATGTATGAGGCTGAGTAGAAGAGGTACTTGGACCTGTGGCTGCCTTCTCCAGGGATTCTATATAGTCATAGACCTCCTGCTGTTTGGGGTCTACTTCCGATGTCTTTTTCATTGGACTGTCCTCAAAATGCTGCAAGGGAGAATTATGTTCAAAATTTGGCCGAGGAGAACTTTCATCAATATTTTGCTGAGAATAAGATGGAGTACGCTCATTGTCTGATTGGGAGTGAAAGGAGTCAGGTTCACTAACTGACTGAAATGGACTATGGTCAGTTGGAGACTGTTCATATGTCTCTTCACCCAAATCAATGAAATGAGGACCTTTAATTTGTGTTTTTCTCAGTTTTCCCTTAAGCCTGCTGCTTCTCCTCACTTGCTGTGGTACATTACCCTTTTGTTCTTGTTTTCCTGTTTTTGCCTTTTTAGATAGAGATGACTGTTTTTGAAGAAAAGTTAATCTCTCAGATAGAATTTGGTGATCTTCTTCTTCAGAAGAAGAAGTTTTATGGACAGCCTCAACAATTTCTTTCCCTTTTGATATTATTGGCTTCTTAATTTTGATCTCCTTCTTCTTCCTTTTTACCAATCTCTCTTCTCTATCATTTTTCTTCATAGTAATAGTAGAAGTATCTTGGATTTCATCTACTGTTCTTTTCCTTCTACTTCTTTTTGCTGTGCTAGTTGCGGGAACTTCCTGTGTAGGAGCAACTTGGGTTTCAACATCCATTTTCTTTCTTCTACTCCTTCTAATTGGATTACCTTCAGGAATTTCCGGAGGTTCTTCAAAGAAGTTTCTTACTAAGAATTGTTCCCATGTATCTTTTCTTTCTTTTAGCTCCTTTTCAATCAAAATTTTTATAAGCCCATGATGATATAAATGAGGCTCTACATCTCCTAGGTGTTTTTGCACAGTCACAGCCATTTTCTTCAAGCTATTTAATAGGAAATAAGGAAGATTGAGAGTTTGGTTTTCAAGGAAATTCATCAATATCCTAGTATGATACATGTACATAGAGCCAAAGCGGCCTTCACATGTGATAAATTTCCGAACAATGAGTAATAAAGTGGCCCATTCATCTTTTATTGCATGCACTGGAATTCCTCTTTTGAAAACAGTGATATCCATACCTTGATTTCGGAGGATTATTCTCCATGCCTCATCACTGATACTTTTGTTTTTGAACCACCGTTCCCCTTCCTGAAGAAGTTCTGTGGCTGCTGCTATTGATGCTTCATTAACCAAAAACTTGAGGTCTCCCACTTCTGCTTCCGAGCCATCAAATGATCTTGCAAACGCTTTGGTAACTTCTCCGTGGTAACCCCGGAATTTCTGAATAAAACGCAGCCATTTAGCTTTTCTCAACATCTCTTTTGCTTGTGGAAATCCCTCTATGAACTTCGGTCCTTCCGGCTCTGCCCTTAATAATTTTCCCATTTTACTTCTCTGTGCTTCACAGCTTGCCTCTGTGAGGGTTTTAAGAGGAAGTGGAACGATGGAATACACGGAGTCGAGCACAATGCTGTGGGGATGTTATCACAAAACGGAAATGAGCACCATACACAGAATGGAATAAGACTGTGGGTGAATATACGAGAATGAGAGTGAGTAAAAGGAACGGAATGGAGTGAAACAGGGAATGAGAATGAGTAGAGTGAGTTTTTGTAAACACGACAGAGAAACGACAAAGAAGTTAACAAAGTGTAATGCATTCGGCCGCATTTTGAATTTTTGGTGGCTGTGTCATAAATATGAACACGTTTCAATCAATGATTATGGAGTTATGCGGCTTGTAAGAGTCCTTTGTCAACTCAAATACGTATCATTATCTTTGGTGGGCTATTTGAACATGAGTAAGAGTCGGAATTTCAATAATGAAGCCGTTTGTGAATAAATGCAAGAGGATAACATAGAGATCGTGGAAGGTTACGGACTGTCAATATAATCATTGCGCGTTATGGGTAGAGCTCATAGTTTAGAATTACATAAAAATGTGTCTTTTATACTATTTGAAATAAAATTTATTCATACCTTTGGAATCCTTGCTTTTGCCCTTGGTCTTCAACTGATTGATCTTCATTAGTGTCTTGAATGTCCCATTGATCCTCTCCTGCATTTTATTTCATGATTTTAAGAAAACAACAACTAACTGTACATTCTTTTTGAAAACAGAGTAGTAGCAGCTGCGGAATCTGCTTCTGGCTGCGGAAACTGGAGTCAGCTGCGGAAACAAATGTCAGCTGCGGAAACTGACACAGCTATTACTTGGCTGAAAAAAGAAATGAACAAATGACAAATGACCAGGTGGAAATGGTCATAAAAATATTTTTATTGATGGAATGGATGAGATGAAGTGGAATGAAGTGAAATGAAATGAAGTGAAATGAAATGGAGTGGGTGGTGAGATAAAATGAAATAAAAGACATAATTTTTTTTTGGAAAATATAGAGTGTCAGGTGTCCCTGATTTTCACCCCATATTTTCTGTATAAGACTGCCAATCGATGATTGGTTTTCAGGCTTATACCATTTTTTTTCTTCTCTTTTTTTTTCTTTTTTTTTTTTCTTTTTTTTTTTTTCTTTTTTTTTTTTTAACTTGAAAAACAAAAACTAGCTTGGTAGAGAAGAAGGATTCTTCTGTACCAGCCTGATTGCAGAACTTTCTTGAAACAACTTGACAAAATCCTCTTTAGAGAGTGGCTTATGATAAACTTTCAATCTATGGCCATTCACTAAAAGAGGAGTTTGTAACTCATCAATGGTCTTGATTCTTACAGCTCCATTGTTAAAGACCTTGTCAATCTCATATGGCCCAAGCCAATGAGTCTGAAATTTCCCTTGAAAGTATTTAAACTTGGAGTCAAATAAAAATGCCCAATCTCCTTCTTGAAACTTCTTCTCTTTGATATATTTGTCATGCCACTTAGTTCTTTGATATTGAACTAGATCAGTTCTTAGAATTGCTTCTTGTCTGATCTCATCTAGCTCATTCAATTGCTCCATTCTATGCTTTTGGGCTTCTGATAAGTCCATTCCCAATTGAACTGCTATCTTGAAGGTCTTGACTTGGAACTCAATGGGGAACAAGACTTCTTTCCCATAAACAAGTTCATAGGGAGAATGTCCCGTTGTATTCCTCCATGTATTTCTGTAGGCCCACAAGGCTTCTGGAAGCCTTTCTGCCCAATCTCTTCTATGTAGATGAACAGTTTTGGTGATGATACTTTCAAGAACTTTGTTTGTGGACTCCACTTGACCATTTGCTTGTGGATGGTAAGGAGTATATTTTCTGTGCTTGATTTTGTATTCTTCCATCAACTTCTCCACCAAATTTGATGTGAATTGGCTCCCCTGATCTGTTACAATTTCTCTTGGAACACCAAAGCGAGTAAAAATATCCTCATAAAGAAAATGAACAACCGAATTTTCAGTAGCAGATACTAATGCTTTAGCTTCTACCCATTTAGTAACATAATCAGTGCAAACCAATATATACTTCTTTTGCTTCGATGGTGGATTAATCAGTCCAATGAAATCTAAAGCCCATTTTTCAAAGGGTTCAATGAGTACCTGTGTTTGCAATGGCATTTCATTTGAAAGGGTAGGTTTCCCTACTCTTTGGCAGCTATCACACCTTTTCACATATTGTTTTGCATCTTTGAAGAGAGAAGGCCAATAATATCCCAAGGAAAGGATTTTATAGGCCGTCCTTTTGTCCGCAAAGTGTCCGCCGCATGGTTCATCATGACATGCCTTAAGAATATCAGGCATTTCATCTTCCCCGACACATCTTCTGATCACAAGATCTGGCCCTGTTTTAAACAATTCGTTAGAAATCCATGAATATTTTGAACTCTCCTGAATAATTTTTCGTTTTTCTCTTGGAAATAAATGTGAAGGTAGTTTCCCTGTAACCAAATAGTTAGCAATATCAGCATACCAAGGGGTCTTAATAGTTACTGCAAACAAATATTCATCAGGAAACTTATCTTCTACAGGAGAATCTTCTTTAGTATTCTGAATCCTAGACAAGAAATCAGCTACTGTATTCTGTTTTCCTGGTCTATCCAACACAGTAATATTGAATTCTTGCAAAAGTAAAAGCTATCTTGTCCCTCTGCCATTAGTAACAGGTTTGTTCATTAAATATCTAATTGCAGAATGGTCAGTATGAATAAAAGTTTCATAGCCTGTTATGTAATGTCTAAACTTATTAATTGCATGAACAATGGCTAAAAACTCTTTTTCAGTCACAGTATAATTCAACTCTGTGGGAGTCAAATTTTTACTGGTATAATAAATGGCATAAGGAACTAAATCTTTTTGACCCAACACAGCTCCTAGAGCTGTATCTGAAGCATCCGTAGAAATATGGAAAGGGAGTTTCCAATTTTGTCCTCTCAAGATAGGTGCTTCAGATATTCTTGTTTTCAAAGTTTCAAAAGCTGATTGACAATCAGGATCCCATTTAAATTCACAGTCTTTTGTAAGCAATTTGAAGAGTGGAGATGCTATTTTAGTGAAGTTTTCTATAAATCTTCTATAGTAACCAGTAAATCCTAGAAAACTTCTAACATCTCTTCGACAATTTGGAATAGGAAACTTGGAGATGACTTCAACTTTTGATCTATCAACTTTAATTCCATCTCCTGAAATATGATGTCCTAAAACAATCCCTTCAGTAAACATCATAAAGAATTTTTCATGGCTTAATGAAAGGTTTGTTTCTTTACATCTTATGAGAACTTTTTCCAAATTTTCTAATGCCTCTTCAAATGAATTACCATAAACTGTAAAATCATCCATATAAACCTCTACACAATCATGGATTAGATCAGGAAAAATTCCTAGTACTGCTCTTTGGAATGTTGCAGGTGCATTACATAACCCAAAAGGAAGTACTCGGTAGGCAAAAGTTCCCCATGGACAAGTAAATGTGGTCTTATCTCGATCTTCAGGTGCTACCTGAATTTGATTATAGCCACTAAAACCATCCAAAAATGAAAAGTACTTTTTACCTGCTAATGTATCTAATACCTGATCAATAAAAGGCAAAGGAAAGTGATCCTTCAAAGTTGCTTTGTTCAACTCCCTGTAATCAATGCATACTCTCCATTTACCATTCTTTTTAGGTACTATAACCAAAGGAGAAACCCATCGGCTATCTGAAATTGGATAAATGAAGTTTACATTGAGAAGTTTTTGGAGCTGTTCTTTCACTATCTCCCTAAGATTTGGATTCATCCTTCTTTGAGGTTGTCTGATTGGTCTAATGTTTTCCTCAATATAGATATGATGGATGCAAGTCTTAGGATCAATACCTTTCATGTCAGTATACTCCCATGCAAATGCAGTAGAATGTTTTTGCAAGATTTTGGTTAGTTCTTCTTGTTGTGACTTTTCCAAATGTTTGTTGATATTCAATGTTTTTCCTGGAAAAATCTCAATGGTAGAACTACCAAACTCTTCCATAGAATAAAGAGACATTTGTCTCGATGATAAATATTCTATGTCAGATTCCAACTGAAATTGTGTGGGGTCATATTCTGAAGATGTCTCAAAATTTTCTAATGTGTTCAGAATTTGACTATCCTCACTGATTTCAGAAATGGTAAAGACAGGTTGTATAGTGTCCTCATCATCAACCCATTCATTGTCTCCTACTTCTGTGATTGCTCTTGCTGGAGGATACAAATTGAATTTCTTTATCGAATTACCATTAGAAATGTACATGTCTCCAGATCTACAACTAATAAAAGCATCAGCTGTGGCTAGCCAAGGTCTTCCTAAGATAAGTGGATGTCCTCCTAGATTACTTTTGGGAGTCAAAATCATAAAGTCTACTGGATATTTCCAAGAATCTAAGGAGACTGAAATATCTTCTAATACACCATCTGGTTTAATAACCGATCGATCTGCAAGTTGCAATAAAGTAGGTGTAAAAAGAAGGTTAGGAAGTTTTAACTGTTCCATAGTCCGTCTACTCATAATGTTGATAGCAGCCCCTAAGTCAATCAATGTGTTTGGAATTTCTATCCCATTTATATGTGTCTTGACAATTGGACTTCCTGGATCTACATATTTCTGCATGGCAATTTTTCCCATCATAATGTCTGCAATCTTTCCTACCAGGTGGATTCTTCTTGTGTCCTTTAGCTTTCTTCCTGGTCTTTTGAAACTCAACTCCTTTATGGTTTTTGCTAGAATAGGAATTTCTCGAATGGCTTGTAGCAAAACATTCTTCAATTCATCTAGAAAGTCATAGTTAGGCAACAAGATTTGTTTTTCCACCCCCTTATCAATTTGTAGTCTTTCCGGAAAAGGAGGTGTAGATGAAGATACAGGTTGCTCAACTATAGGAGTTGTGGATGTTAGCTTTTCTTTTTCTTTTTGAATTTTTGAATTTCGAAGAGATTCTTCCTCAGAACCCTTATTGACTTGAAGAGAGTCCTCTTCAGAGGTATCTTGCTCTTGAATGTCTATATAAGGTTTTTCTAAAACTCTACCAGATCTGAGTTGTACATCGTTGAGAGGAACAATCATATAGGTAGGAAATTGTTGTCCTTCTACCATATAAGTAGTTTGAGAATTCTTATTGTTAGGATTTGGCAATGGCTGAGCTGGAAGTTGATTTGTCTTTTGTTGGTATGGGAGCATGAGTTGAGGATTTGTATTTTGTTGAGAAGGTTGATGTTGTGGAAATGGCAATGAAAGTTGTTGTGGATTTTGGCTTGGAAATTGTGGAGCTTGTTGGTTTTGAAAATATGGAGGATATTGATAAAATTGAGCAAATCTCCCATAAGGATTTTGCATCCCTTGTACCCATGGCTGATATGAGTTTTGATGTTGGGGCCAAGGTTGTTGCCAAGGAGTCCAATTTGGTGGGTTTTGAAGATTCATAGGGTTATTAAACCCTTGAGATTGTTGTCCCTGCCAAGGTCTCCTTGCGACAAAACAGAGAGATTCTATTGAATTTGGATCTTCTTGAAAAACAGCTTTGAGTCCAGAGATTGAAGGACAATCCTTGATTTCATGATTTTCTGAGCAAATCATACATGTTTCTACAACTTTTGCATCCAAGGGACATTCCCTTAAAGCATGTTTCTTTCTACATTTCGGACAAAAGATGGCTAAAGCATCCGTTTCTGCTTTCTGCTTGTTTTGGATTTTAAGGGTGTCTAGTTGTTCACTAAGACCCCCTAAGATATCAGTTTTAAACTCATCAAGCATATTACCAATCTCTGCCCTACTTACTGATCCAGTTGCAGATTTGTTAGCCCTAATAAGAGAAAAATCCCTAGGCCCTTTTCCAGTTTTAGATCTTCCCCTTGAGAATTGGATACATAGTTCTGTTATATCATGAAATGGGAGTTGAGAAATGTCTCCTTTACCCATCATGTTTAAAATGTCTATCCATTCATCTCTAATGGCTTTAAATAGGAGGGCTTTCAAGGTTTCATTATCTAAGTTGCTCATCTTTGCTCTTTTCAAGTTGTATTGAAATCTTTCAATTAAGTCTTCCAAATTTTCATCTTCCTTTTGCATCATTTTGAATACCTCATCCTTGTGATTGGTGGGCATACAATAGTCCAAGTATCTATCCAAAAATGTTTGTTTCATATCATTCCAAGTCCCGATAGATTGAGTGGCTAATCCCATGAACCATTTCAAAGCAGATCCCTTCAATGTTGAAGGAAACAGTTTGAGTTTTTGAGAATCTTCCATATAGTCATAAGTTCGGCACACTACTTCAAACTCAAATAGAAATGTTTCAGGATCTTCACTTCGTAATCCATAAAAGTTAGGGAGAACAGATGGTGAAATATTTTTCATTGTTGCATGAGTTTCCTCATCAACTATAGGGAATCCAAGAAAATCGTCCCTATTTCTACCATTATTTCCTTCACCATTGTTATCTTCATTATCTCCTCCTCCTCTACTTCCACCTCTATTTATTACTTCTTCTGCCATGATAGTTTCTTTAGAGTCCTTATAGTCCTCTAGTTCTTCTATCAAGGAAGGATGAGAGAAAGTTTCTTTGTTTTCTAAGTAGGCTTTAGTAGGTGGTGTAGGAGAATCCTCTAATTCAGTTGTTCTTTGGCTTCCAAAAATCTTAAGGCTAGGGGTAGATGATGGTGAATCTGGTCTATGCCTTGAAGAAGATGGAGTTGTGAAAATCGAACTCTTGGCTTTAGCTATAAACCTTCCCCTAGAATCTCTTGCTCTATGCATGTCATTTTTTATATTTTTTAATAAAAGTTGGGCTAATAATTCTCTTTCTGATCTTCCAGATCACACTAGGTGCAAGAAGAGAGCATACTTAAGAAATTAATAAACCAATAACTCTCTTTTCTGATCCTCCAGATCACACTAGGTGCAAGAGGAGAGCATACTTCAAGAAGTTATCAAGTTTTCCCTTCTTTTATGATTTTATGTGTTTTTTTTTTTTTAAGAAATTGGCTACCTAGTTACACTTCCCCGGCAATGGCGCCAAAATGTTTGGTCAATTTAGTGTGTCCTAAATTGCTGCATTTAATTGTCAATCCGGGAATCGTAAGCTGATGAAGTGCGGCGCACTATATGTGCAAGATAACCTCTTTCTTAACTTTTTGTCGTTTTATGGTCTTTCTAAGGTGAAATGGAAATTCTAAAGTGAAAAACAAGTTTGGTTATAATTGTTAAAGGAAGTGATATCCCCTATAATGATTTACCAATCTCGAAACTTTAAAAGCAAATTGAAATTACAAATGACAAAAGAAAGTAAACTGCTGAAATGGAAAGTGTTGTTAATCTAATGAATCAAAACAAGAAACTAGTGAATATGAAAACTAAACTATTCTTGCTGCCAACTGAACACAAAAGAAACTATGCTTATGGAAATTCAAAATTGCAATGAAAGAAATCTAAACCAGATTACATCAATTCATTTTCCGACCCTTCATCATTAGACCAGCTATGACTTGCGGAAGTAATCATAAACAACTTGTGTAACTGATATTTAATTTGCAGAAAGTAAACTAATACTAAACCATACATACATGATTCAATATATCTAAGTTTGCGGAAAAGAAACTAATAATAAACTACACACTTCATCATGCAGCCCCTCACCATCAGTCCAGCTGTGGCTTTCGGAGGAAACTGAAGACGCTATGAGCAGCTTAATATATCTAATTTTGCATAAAGGAAACTAATACTAAACTACACATTTCATCATGCAGCCCCTCACCATCAGTCCAGCTGTGGCTTTCGGAGGTAGCTGAAGACACTATGAGTAGCTTAATATGTCTAATTTTAACTACTGAATCAGATAAACAAAACTGAAGTGCACAAGACAAAACTGAAGTTAAACAAAGACTGTGAAAGGAAACTAGCAGCAGAATAATATCAGTTTCATATCATTAGCAAAAATACTATGAAAATGCCCCGGGCTGTCTACCTAAAACCTGCACAAGAAAACTGATCAGTGATTTAAAAATCATAAAAACATAAAAGACAGGAATGCAATGGAAATTACAGAAATGTATGAACAGAAATAAAACAACTATGAAATATGAACATGTAATGAGTTATGATACAATGATTGCTTAAAGAAATGAAATGAAAAATATATACATTAATACACAGAACCTCGGCTGAGCAGGGGCCCTCTACGCAGCTCTGGTATGATCTTCAAACACGAATTAAGTTATGAAACAGAGTTTTTCACATTAAAAAGAAAGTCATTACAGGCTGGTGGTATTACGGCTCAAGGTAGCGTAATCACCACATAACATAGTACGCACATCAACTTAACAGATATATCAACTAACAACTATCAACTCACATTCACTAACTCTACGTGCGTATGCAAACGCTCTTTATAAAGCAATAAAATGTAACTGTCTCCTGAAGTTTATGATAGCAGTCAGCACGTAGACCACTAAGGCCACAGATTTAGGAGTATGGCCATGTTGGAAAACGAATCTATGGAAGGTGGGCGCTTAAATTCAACTCCAGAACTTTGCACAGATGTCAATTAACCTCCGTAAGCTTGGAAACGGCCGTATGGATGTTTCTATGCCACGAAACAGAGTCCAGCCGACATAGAACTCCACAGTTGACTTCCACGTGGATGGCTTTGACCGCAACTTTCCTTGACGAATTTACTTGAACCAATAGGACACGAACCATGTCCTTGTCATTCCTAGCCTGCCCATGTGGCTCGTTTCCTTCGTTGACACCTGTAACATTGATTTCCACAAAATAGCTGCGGAAAGTTGCAGTGGATGCGGAAAGTGACAAGTTTCCGCAGCTGTATGAACAAAATCTAAATCAAATAGAAAACACACAAACATAATTAAAAACCATGTTAGATACCCTTTTGCACATGATATTTGACAATTTTGGAGGTTTAGGTGAGTGAAAGAGATATGGAAAAGTGTATGGAAGAGAGACAAATTCGGGACTCAACACCAAGTACCTCTTTATTTTTTAACAAGCTTGAGGAGGATAACATGTTCTTTATCTATAATTCAACCCTTCAGGCAAATAAAGTATCACTATTTAATAATTTAACGAGTCTAATAATGAATGAAACTCGATTCTTGCCATGATCGTCAAGCCCATCACTATTTTATGTTTTAACGAGCTTAACAACAATGAAAACCTGGTACTTTTTCATATTTAGAGAGTTTGAAAAAGAGGGAGAAAGAAAATTCCATAAGTACTTTTTCGCAAATTTGTCGCTTAGATCCAAAAAAGTGTAAAATAATATCTAAGAGAACCTCTTTGGTCATGTTTAACCAAGGTATTCATTTTTCATAAATAATTTATCTCAGTATGGAAAAGGGTTAAAATTATACTGAGTAGATATCAATTCATTTACTTTTACGAGCTCGAGAAGGCAAGTGCTTGACAATATTTTCACATTATTGGAGTCTAAAAAGAGCTGAAAGAAGACTCCAGGGGTTCCTTTTTCACTGTTATCGAAGCTCAAAAAAGAGATAAAATTGCGCTTAAACTCCTTTTTCATTTTTAACAAAGCTTGAAAAATAAGGAGAAAAAGTATGCTTTGTGGTCAAATCATTCTTGAAATAAATATGCACGACTAATATGTTCATCAGTTGTAAGACCTGTTCAGAACAACATCAAATGGATATAAAATACCTATTTCATGATTAAAAAACATAATAAAACTATAGTCATAGCAATAAATTCAATTTTCAATAATTAAATTACTATTAAAAGTAGTTTCACTATTAATTTTTACCATTCTATAGTTACCATTTGCATTTTTGAGCTCTAAACCTGATTTTGCCCCCAAACTTCAGCTGCTAATTGTGATTGTTTCTGTGGATGGTTTTTGTTTCCGTTTTATCCGGGTTAGTGATATAAGCCTCCAATTTCCTTTAACATTCATTTAATTTCCAATTTCTGCAAATTTTTAGGGTTTTAAGGTCCCTAGGGTAAATTTTTCCAAAAAAGAGGTCAACGCACCCCTGAATGTCGAAATCTGCATTGCATAGAAATTACAGTGAATGTTACTTGCATACACAACATACTGTCTCTTGTTAGGGAGTGCATTGGGTGCAATCTAGATTTTTGTTTCTTACATTATGCCCAAAATTTTCCTAGCTTTTTGCAATGAATGGAATCTAATGGATCTTATGGTTGTATTTCAGGTTTCCATCGGATTACAATGACGATTACATGGAGGGAAAGAGAACATGAAGAACATAATATGACTGCCTTAAATTATCTGGGTACAGTAAGAGCCCTAAGAGATTGTGGACTGCTTAAGTACTTCAAATTATCTGGGATGAGGCAACAAATAGAACTATTGGAGTTTTTAGTTCGAGCATGGGATCCAACTATCTAGGCATTTCATATTAAGAACCAAGTGTTTCCTATAATAGTTGAGGATGTGTACTTTCTTACAGGTTTGTCGAGGAGAGGCTTGCCCATTTCACTCTCAGGGTCTATTGTTGGAGGAGAGATAGTGGGAGATTATGTTTTGCAACGTTGTTATCCAGGGGCAGATCCAAGAAAATATGGAAAGATAAACATCTGATATGTTAGAGATTTTCCCTTGAGAACTATCCTTTTCATGATCACAAAACTTGTTGGCACTGTTACACTACATGTAGCGAATATATCGTATATGTAGTATGCGCTAGAGTGTATGGAAGCAACAGTCTTCAACTGGTCCAAAGCTGTTCTTTCTCAGATAAAATAACAACTGAATAAAGCTAAGGGAGGAAGGAAGAAGAATTTCAGTTATGGTTATATACTTATATCCTTCGCCTTGGAATGGATTCCACTGATGCAACCACAACATGTGACACTAGATGTGTCTAATCTTAGAGATCCGCAGATACAAAGATGGGTGGAAATCGTAGGTAGGCATGCAGGCCAATCTACCATTGTGTTCTCGACTTCTTTCTTCGCCTGGTTCTGATGATAGATTGTCGCCATCGATGAGTATGCATATGCAGGCATTGATTTCCAAGGAGATATAGATTTACCATTACCAGAAGCGCTTATTGGGGTGCAATAGGTAAGAATGTGTTGACCATGTTTTTGATTTTCCTAAGGTTTATATAATTTTTTTTTATTTTGATGTTTTACCAAGACTAAACTAAATGTTTTATGTAATGCAGATGTTGGTCGTGTTCAACCAGTAGTGGAATCGTAGCACGAAGCAGATGTGCTAGTAGAGAGGGCTATCGGGAGAGTAGTCCTTCAGGATATTGATATGGCTGAGACTCTGACTAAGCTTCAACAACACATAGAGGGTTTGAACTTTGGGGATTCCGGATTGCCAGATTGAAGATCTACCTATGCAGCTGCAACGACACACTATTGGGGTTCCTAACTACTGGATGCGGTTACTTCGTAGGATAGCTAGATCTATAGCATGTTACACGAGCACCACTAGTTTACATGTGATGAGGTCAGATAACCAATGTGTCTTGGGCACAAATTTTTGTAAAAGCCTATAACCATCTATCTATATGATTTAAGTGTTTTCCTATGTTTATTGTGAAATGCTATTCAATGATGTGAATTTTTTCTTTACATATGTTGCAAATGTCTATCTAAAACTTGATTAGCTAATGAATCAGTCAATGTGTTCAAATTTCTGGAAATGTATTGATATTGAGTAAAATCAAAGTGTCTTTCCAAAAGTCGAACTCTAAGGAAAAATATATGCAATGTTGGATTTCTAACAGTATAAACCCTAGTAAGTTGTAATACCACAAGTTGTGAGTCTAACCTTATGATGATACGGTTAATATCAAATGAAATAGCACCAGAGAGAATTTTAATCAACGCGCTATACTCAGTGATATTGTTCGTCGATCTACCAATACAAATCCCTTGAAAACTCACTAACTCGTCGTTCGGAGCAAAAATGGCCCATGCTATAGAGGATAGATTCTACATACTACGACTAGTACCATTAGCATATCCAACAAAGGGTTCTAAAGATTCAGACATCTGCGATGAAATGTAAAGCGGATTATTAACGTCAAGAAAACTTTAAAAAAGAATTAAGATAATGAATGCAAATCAACAACATATATATACAATATAATACAAAAAATTACTATGCTCATGATTAAGCATAGTAACGTTTCAAATAAAACCCATTTCTAGGCTGCACCAACGAAATTCCATCGTAATCAACCAAATCATAGGTGCCCTTAGCAAGAACTCTTTTGAAAATATAGGGGCCTTGCCATAATGGCTCAAACTTTCCTGTACCTATTACATCAGCTTCTTGATCGTAAAGAAGGACCAAGTCACCCTTTGAGAAAATACGAGGCTGGATATTTTTGTCGTATTGTGCCTTTATACGTCTCTTATGCGCTTCGTTGGCCAATTGGGCTTCACGACACGTTTCATCAAGATGGATGAGGTTAAGGAGACACACTTCTTCTTCTGAGGTGTCAGGTAACAAGTCAATTGCAAGTTTTAATGATGGTATTTCACATTGGATTGGTAAGATAGCTTCCATACCATACACCAATTGAAAAGGAGTAAAGCTAGTTGCGTTTCTCACCTAGGTTCGATACACCCAAAAGGCGGAGTACATGATAAAATTCCAATTTATTTTATGAATTCCTATCATTCATTGAAACATACATTTAAGAATTTTGTTGATATCTTCAACTTGTCCATTTGATTTTGGATAATAAGGAGTAGAATTATCATGTGACAATCCTAACTTGACAATCAATTACACCATCATGTGATTGCGAAAATTCTTCCCATGATCTGTAACTATAGCCTATGGGAGCCCAAACCACGTGATAACATGATTAAAGAAAAACAATGCGACTATCTATCCTGTGTTATTGAATGTAGGCATCGCTTCAGTCCATTTGGTAAAATAGTCGACTGCGACAATAATATAATTGTGCCCCCCAGACGAACAAGGGTTACAAGTCATGAACTCAATCCCCCATTTCAAAAATGGTCCCATAGAGACAACAGGATGCATTGGCACTGGTGGTTTACGGATTTTGCAATAAAAAATCTGGCATGCATGACAAATTCTGACCACTAGGATGTAGTCTTGAAAAATAGTAGGCCAAAAGTAACCGGTGCAGAGTATCTTCTGTGATGTAGCATAACTAGATAAATTTCCACCACAAGCCCCAACATGACAACCATTTAACTATTTTTCGACCTCCTCATGAGTGAGGCACCTCCTTAAAATGGTATCAACACCACGACGATAAAGTGTATCACCAACGATCATATAATATTTGGCTTGGTATTGAATACGTCGATGTTTAGAGTGAGAGGTATCAAGTCGAAAAGTTTGAGTTTGGAAATAAATGATGAAATCCACATACTAAGGATTAGATGATCCGATCAGAAATAGAGACTCCTCAGGAATTGATGGTTCCGATGTAGTTGCAATACTATCAGAGGGAAGGTCACAGAGAGGCTCAGCCAAAAAAAAGACTTCTTTGACTTTTATTTGATGAATTCCAAATCAAATTACTGCAAAATGACAATCCATTTTGAAAATCCCCCCCCCCAGCAATTGACATGATAAAATATAAGTCATGGGGTTTCAATCTGAAATGATAATGGTTTTTCAAAGCAGGATATAATGGTGAAATATTTTGATAGCTTGAATAGCTGCCAAGGCAAGATTTTCTACATATGAATACTTAACTTCTGTATCATTGAGATTACGACTCAAATAATAGATCGGATGTTCAATCCCATTTTCTACTTGGACCAATACCATAGCAATGGTAGTTTTGGCCACATTGATATATATGAAATAACCATTTTGATAATTAGGGGGATACATTAATGATGCTCAGACAAGAGTGTCATTGACATCATCAAAAGAAACTTGCGCAACTTGGTCCCAATGGAAGGGAACCCCTTTTTTCAATAGTCAAGTAAATCCGTTAGCCATTTCGACGTAGTTTGGAATGAAATAGGAAGTTAGAATTTCCTTGAATTTTATGTATCTGAAGTAATTTTGACGATGCAGTAAAATCAAGAATGGCCTGAACCTTCAATGGGTCAATTCGAATTCCTTCTTTTGAGACTAGGAATCCAAGAAAATGACTAGAACCAACAAAAAACACACATTTATGTGGATTGAGGCATATTTTGTAGTGTCGGCAGCGTAAGAAAATGGTTCTCAAGTGCATCAAGTGATCAATCCAATTTCTTGAATGCACTGGTAAATAATCTAGATATGGTTGAACAATGTGCTTGATGTCATTGAAAGCATAGTCCATTGCTCTCTGAAAAGTTGCCCTAGCGTTATTTAAACCAAACGGTAGTTTCCTGTAAGCGAATGTGCCATAGGGACAGATGAATGTTGTCTTATGTTGGTCTTCTAGATGGATATTGATTTGATTGTAGCTGGAAAATCCATCCATAAACGAAAAAATTTCACATCTAGCACAATCGTCAATAATCTGGTCGATAAAGGGAGTAGGATAGTTGTCTTTTGGACAAGCAATATTAACATCCTGATAATCGAAACACACTCTAATGGTTCCTTGATTTTTTATGACAGGGACGATATTGGAAACCCAGTCAGTTAGCAGAACAAGGTATATGAAACCAGCACACAAAAGCTTTTCAAATTTTGCTTTGATGGAAGTGGCTTTCTTTGGATGAACAGGATGAAGTCGTTGATGCACCGGTTTGACATCAGGATACATATTAATAGTGTGTTAAAAAATACTAGTATCTATGCCCAACATTTCCTCGTAAGACCAAGAAAATACATCACGGAATTCATGAAATAGAGAGCGATATGATTCGAGTTCTGATGGAGAACAAGATACACCGACATGAATATTTTCTACAACACCAGGTTTGGTCGAAATATTGATAGAAATGGTTTCTTCAATATTTGATAGCTTTCGCTCAGAATCAATTGCATTAATGGGTAAATAATTCAAAAATAAATTTTTTATGGATGGGTGATATAGTTCACTAAGATAATTTTCTTCATAATCAGGAAGATGGGAATGATGATGATAATATTCCCATGGTTCTCCTTCTGACATCATGGCTTCAAAAATATTCTCTTCTGTCAAGAATATTGACGAAAAAGGATCAGAGGGAGTACCAAAATCTAAGGAACGATCAACCCAAACACTTGGCGACACTGATTTCGGATTTGTCTCCCAAGCCAGATAGCTTGATTGCTATGCCATCTCAACAGGGTTGAGCGGCATAAATTCATCCAATGTAGAAATTTCAGAATCACCCGTACTCTCCCTTAAGTGATATAGAGTGGAAGAGATCATGTATCACGTCTTTATACTTGTAATTTCTTCCGATGTCGCATGCGGCGGTAATGAAAATGTTCCCATTAAAGTGGAATCCTTTAAGATTCCTAGACCAATGTTCTGAAGTTCTAGTTGGGGTATGTGAACGAACGAAACACTTCCAATTACCTGTGAAGCAGAGGAAAAGAAGGATAGATGATTAATGACTGTGATAGTACCTTTATGTGGAAAGGCAATCATTCTAAAATATGTAGAAACGATTGCAGTCATTGCATATACCCATGGCCTTCCAAGTAAAATATTATAGTCAAGGGGTCCGTCAACAACCTCAACATCAATATTCACTATTTTCCCCCCTAGTTCAACATGCAGGTTATTAATAATACCACAAGGTTTGTATGTAAGTCCATCAAATGCCTTCAATGTCATTGATGATTGTGATAAGCGAGGCGAGCCAAGTGACTTCCAAAAATTTAGAGACATAATGCATGTAGATGCTCCCTCATCAATAATAGTGTGATGAACAAGGTTATTGAGAACATTTACTTGTATGGAGAATGCCAATTCAGATGGTAATTGTGGAACATAGCCTGTATGATTAAAGAGGACAAGATTAGAATCAGTCGGATCAATTCCACCAATAGACGACAATAAAGCCTGCTTTTGGGAGGGACAATTTTATAATACCTCAAGAGAAAACATAGCTGAAGGGGATTGAGCCAAATCTTCAACTATATTATAATTTTGTGCAGCTCTTGCTCAAGGATTATATGTGGATTTGTGAATTACTCCCTTTGGTGGCTTGATTGTCAATTCAAGAATAACAGTAGGCGGTACTGATTCCGTAGAAGGATTCGTTGTCAAGGTAGTAGGTTGATCAGTTTCCTGACTACCATAATATTTATTACACGTGGACACAAAAATATTTGTTGAAGGTTTTGTGACAGTTAACATTAAAACTTGGGAACTAGGAGCTGGATTTGTAGCAACCATGTTTGTATCTGGATTTGGAAATGAGTCTCTCAACACAGCTGACGCATGAGAAGTCTTGATGATTTTTGAGACTTCAGCACGGTGAGGACAATCCCTAACAAAGTGTTCCTCATTATATATTATGCATGGATAGAAATGTTTCCTAGGTCCAGAAGATTGATCAAATGATCTTTCCCGGGGGTTATAAGTTTGATTTTTCTTAGATTTCCCCTTTTTCTTACTTCTGGGTTGCTTGTCACTTTTTCCTTCATCAAATGACACGGCATTAATTTCAGAAGTGGGAGTAGGATTAGATGCAGTATTTTGATGTGTGCTTGCAGTTCCAATCAAGCTGTCTCTGGCATGAGGGTCCTTTAATTGAGGAGGAACAATAAAATTAGATCTCAACGTGTTAGGATTTTTTTCATAGAGTGTGCTAGAATGAGTGTAAATCAAGTCTAAATACTGGGCACAAGCGATAACTTGCTCTTCTATGATGACACCACCCTTAGCCACATCCTCAATTATAGATGGTAATAGGGACTTAATGAACCATTAAACAAGGAGCTGATCCGAAACAAATGCCTTAACCATTCTATGTCGACGACACCACTCATGAATATGATCAGAGATGTGAGTAGCATTAGTTTGTTTGAAATTGATCAAGAGTTCTGTTCCAGTTTCATACCTAATGGGTGGCTATAAATTAGTTGAAGAGATAGTAGCTAGGGTGGTGAAATTATCAAAAGAAGCTCTAGGTAATTCAATGTACCATTTTATAGCCAAACCTGTGAGCATACACTGGAAAAGACGTAGTTGAACAGAATCATCATTTAGGGAGTTTGATGAAAACCATAAATGATAAGTCATAACATGAGTCTATGGATCTTCTCCAAGGTTTCCATTGAATTTAGGAATATCCGAGGGTAATTTATGAGGTATCATCGGCCACCAAGGAGCATAGTTAATTGCATCATTAGTTAACCAATTTAAATCTGGAAACTCTAAAGTTGCAACAAAGGGAAACTGTCGATTAAGGTCAGGTTGAGCATAGCCATGGTAAGATGGAATTTATTGAGAAACAGGCCTTTGAGCACCAGCATAAGGAATCTGCTGCTGGTAACCCAGATAGGGGTTGTTTTGAAAAGCAAAAGCTTGAGGATTTTGTTGACCAAAACTTGGATATGATACTTGTTGAAATTAAGTTTGAGGCATTTTCACCTGTGGCTGCCAAGGGGTCTGTCCACCAATGTTATAACCCAAATTAGGATAACTTGGATTCATTTGATAGGTATAACTAGGTTGCAGTTGTAACGTCCCATAAAATGGTAAACCAACTTGTGAATAAATGATTCTGGATACAAGTTGTTGTAAATTAACTGAAGGATTTAGAGTCTCTGGACCCAAAATTTGATGATATTGAGTTGAAGGACTCGTTTGATAAGGTTGTACAACATTTTGATTCCATAACAGGGGTAATGTTGTATTGACAAGTGGAAATGATGTGCGTGTAACAGGTTGAACTGGTTGATACGAGTGTACAAGAATTTTTTGTTTGATAGGCAGAGTGGGTTTCCATTGAAAAACATTCATTTTGACATTAGGTTGACCAAAAAGTGACAGAGAACTGTCATATTGGGTGAACAAAGGTTGCCCCCCCAGCATGAGGAGGATAGTAAGACAGAAAATATTTCTCTCCAAATGTCGGGAGTCTGGTAGATATGGTACTTGAAGGAATAGACCCAGAAGGACCGGCTTTATATTGCCCTGAAGATGTGTATAATGAATCAATTCATTTAGTAATTACTATAGGATTACCATTTAAAATACCATATGATGACATCGGTAAAGTCCATGGATTTGAAGATGCACCAGAGAAAATGCCAGATAATGATTTGTAACCTGATGGGACCAAAGGGCCACCATGAAGATATGACTCTAGTGAAGTTGTAAACATCGATGGGGTAGTGAGGGTAGGAGCTGACATAATTGGAACAGTTGGCCCAACCAAAGATGTTGGTTCAAACATGGTTACTTGACCAAATGTATACCCTTTTGAATCGACAAAAGTTTGAAAAGGATTAGGATCAACAAAAGCAGATGGTTTCGATTGGGGAAAAGACTCGTACAGGTAAAGGTCCTCCCCAAAATGGGTTGGAGTTAAAGGTGTCTCGTCTTGTGGGATTTCCTCAATCATAATTAAACCAGGGGGAATTATTTCACCATCAGGCCCAAAGTATATTTCAGGTGGTTGACTGTGTGATATGGGAGCTTCAATAGCTACACAAATTTCAGGGATGACCAAGGTAGGAATGACTTCTGGTTGTATGACTTCAGGATTCAGATGTTTTGGCAAAGAAGAGACAGGATCTAGATCAATTTCTGGTTGAAAAACACCGGGTACAGGAGGTATGGTCTCACTGATTGGATGGATCGTGACCATGGGTAGTTGTGTAGACTCCATTTCGACAATAGTAGATGAACCGAGATGTGTAGAAACAACTTGAGCTAACTATGGTTTATTGGAAAATGATGTTTCACCAGAGGTACGAATTGTACTTGATTCAACATATCGTGATCACCTTCACCTACCAGAAGTAACTTCTGGTGGTAAAGGTGGTTTTAATGTTAGTCTACACGAACGGCGAGGGAAAGGATTTTGTTCTTCCACGATTACTGATTTATTTTAACCAAAAAAAATAAAAATAAATAAAAGGGTAATGCTAGGCAAAAGGGTTTACCAAGAAACTATGAACTGCAGAATACCTCCTGGCGAACCAAGAAGTACGGGCAGGAAATCTCCCCGAATGCTATGTTCAATGTATCACAATTTACAAGGTGGCCGACTTAGTTCATTATGGATGGATAGCACCTAAAATTTTTCCTTCGAAATATACTCAAAGGTACGTGGAGGCCCAAGTCCATATTAGTGTTGTTTGATGTGAAACCACACAGTGAGAGCACCCCTTTATACTTATCGTATTGTAACACCGTCCGATATACCCGAAAGTATGTGGACGAGCTATGATATACTTACGTACGTGGAGTGAGGTATCACAATCGGAATGTATCGTAGACAAGTTAATGACATCTACTATGTTTTATGACGCTGGAACACGTCTCTATCCTAGACCTTCTAAATATTATCGTTATGGTTCCAATGCTTTGTTAGGTAAATTGAGATTAATTTTATGTTGATCTTGCTTAACAATTTTCCTTTCAAAGGTTCACCATGATGATGTATTGGAAAATTCCTAAAATGCAACAAATAATGATAAGAAATCTTTCAGTTTTAGTTTTTCAATGAAAATCCTAGCTACTAGAGGGAAAGAGCAATCAATTTGTGAGCAAACAAATCAAAGAACACAAACTAAATGCAAATTTCCTAATTGTACCTTTTAAAAAATTGTTAAGTCCCTATATTAATAGTGTAGCCCCTTATTATTTTAGTGTAGCCCCCCTTATTGTTATTATTGTACCCCTGTAACCCCCATATTGTTATTATTGTGCCCTTACATTATTATTGTTAGGTCGGCTAGGATTACATTGTGGCCCCACTAGGATTATATTGTGGCCCCATGGACTCCTATATATAGAAAGGAGGTTTTGTTCATTTGTATCATCGAAGAATTGTTCATTTATGTAATGTATTGGAGGTTTCCCCCTCAAAGTGGCTCATTTCTAAGGCGTTGATATATTTTTTCTTCTATTTTTGGAGCTGGTTACACAACATATGGTATCAGAGGTTTGGATTCTAGGGTTTTGCTGCTCCAAACAGGTCATCGTCGCATTTTCGCTATAAATTTTTTTCTACGAAGTTTCAGAAGCTGAAATATTTAAGGTACGAAGAAGAAATCCTGAGGAAGCATGTCAAAAAATTTCAGATCTTGGTTTGCAATATTTTCGGAGATATGATCTGTGGAAGTTAGGTATTTTCTCAGGCTCCTAAACAGGTCATTGTGGAATTTGCGCTATAACTGTTTTTCTACTGAGGTTCAGAATCTGAAATTTTTAATGGTGTGAAGCTGAAATCCTAAGGAAATTCTTCAAAAACTTTCAGAGCTTGGTTTGCAATATTTTCGGAGATATTATCTGTGGAAGTTAGGTCTTTTTTCAGGCTCCTAAACAGGTCATCGTGGAATTTGTGCTATAACGTTTTTTCTACGAAGGTTCAGAATATAAAATTCGTATGGTGCGAAGCTAAAATCCTGAGGAAATTTGTCAAAAAATTTCAGATCTTGTTTCGCAACAGTTTTGGAGATATGATCTGTGGAAGGTAGTGTTTTTTTAGGCTCCTGAATTTCATCTCAAAGAGGTGATCGTGGAAAAAGTTCAATAACTCTCTCTCTGGGCATCGGATTGGAGTGCCGTAAAAAGTGGTCATAAGTACACAGACTGTAGTTTATTGGATATCAATTTCAGAGACAAAGTACGAAACAGTGACACGTGGCAAGTCGTACAAATTCGCTCTACTGACCTAGTCTAGAATTAGGACATTGTGGGAGATTAGACACAACTTTGTCTTGGAGAATCCAAATTAGGTCAGACCTGTGGCTTTCGAAAGATAATTCAGAGGACTACGTTGGTACTGAAATTAAAATATTTAAGTGCTACAATCACAGATATAATCCAATTTCAATATCGAGCTCCTCAAAAGCAAGAAAAATCTATACTATGACGCATGAAGAGGAAGAGTTGTAGTATGAGATATCAAAATTACAGTACAAAGTGAAACAAGTTTCAATCTTACGAAGAGAAATTGAAGATAAAATAGATGGTTTAAAAGCAGAAATGGAGGCTAATTTGGATGGTTTGAAGGATCAAATAATAGCAAATATGGATGATAAATTAGTGGAAGATCACATCGAGCATCAACAACAAGTTCTCCAACTCTCAAAGGATAACCCAACTTTGGTGCAAAATCTAATGAAACAACAGGAAGATCAACATCACATCGAAAGAAGTTATGAAGCAGTCATAGAAACAAGAACTCGACAAGTACGATCAATTTCAGAGTATCTCAGTAAGTGGAAGAACTTTCCTGTAAAATATTTCACATGGGAGGATGAGAATTTTATACAGAAGCATCAAGAAATAATCAAGCGTTGAGGACAACACTTGTTTGAAGGAGAGGGGCATGTTAAGTCCCTATATTAATAGTGTAGCCCTTTATTATGTTAGTGTAGCCCCCCTTATTGTTATTATTGTACCCCTGTAACCCCCATATTGTTATTATTGTGCTCTTACATTATTATTGTTAGGTCGGCTAGGATTACATTGTGGCCCCACTAGGATTATATTGTGGCCCCATGGACTCCTATATATAGAAGGAGGTTTTGTTCATTTGTATCATCAAAGAATTTTTCATTTATGTAATGTATTGGAGGTTTCCCCCTTGAAGTGGCTTATTTCTAAGGCGTTCATATCTCTTTTCTTCTCTTTTTGGAGCTGGTTACACAACAAAAACACACAAACCACTACATGCAAATGCAGATTTTTCTTTTCAGTTCCTTTAATATTATGAATTCAGAAAAGAAACTAAGTGCACTAAATCAACAAAAAAAATGCCTTTTACTTTTGAGAAATGAGGAATACAAACAAAAATTTCTCTTTTGAAGGAAAAATGAGGAATGAAACAACAATTTCTCCTATCAGGAAACAAAGATTTTACGACAATTTCCTTTTTCAAAATCAAATGGATCTAATGCGACAATAAAAATACTTTGAAATTAACTTGCCAATGATAAAGAAAAATACTTTAAACAAACATTAAACAATTTTTCTTTCAAAGGAGGAAGAGGTAGATGAATTCACTGGTCAATATGAGGCTCAGGCTTTTCAAAACACAACAGCAAAAAAACTGAAACAAACTGCACAGACAAATTCAAGGGAATTTGGATGGTTTCAAGAGGAAACACAATCTCTAGAGAGACAGTTCTTTGCAACGCAGGTCGAAAAGGGAGACAGTGCTATGCAAAGCACTGTGTCCTATCCAAGAGTGCGTTGGGCGCAGTGTATAAATAAAAACACAGCTGTTTAACACACTTCTTTTGCAAATTTAGATCTTAAAAAGCCTAATCTTTGTGAGTAACAACTAATGAGTGAATAAACAGAGAAAACCAGATGCTAAAACACCTAGGATAAAGGGAAATTTCCCCAGCGGAGTTGCCAATTTGTTAGTACAGAATTATGAATTACGGATAAATCATTCTTCCCTAGATAGGTGCTAATCTAGAAAAATAGATTAAAGAATTTATGACTATTTTTCCTAACTGTAAATAGACACACATAATGAAATAAGGAACCTATTTGGGATCCAAGTGCTTCCAAAGTCTCCTTCTGTTGTTTTCACAGTAGCTTCAAATTCCAGCCGGTTGTGCAAAATATTTCCCACAAGAATGAACACTAAACAAAAAGAGATAACAATAATATAGATGTCTATTCAAGTTACTTAGCTAAATCAATAAAGCATAAACCATATACATCAACTAAGAAATCATGATATTGAAAATCAAAGCTTATACAGATACATATAGGGAAAAATAATAAGTAATATTTATTGATGATAAAAGGGGAGGTTACAACCCAATGATTGATTTAGTGTCACCATTTCTAGTAGCATCCCAACCTCATCACAATGCAGATATATCCAGCAATCTATCGCTCAAATCAATCTCCTCAATGAAAATTCCACCAGCATTTCTCTACACAGATTCTCCCTTCTGAAACACTAAGATTTGTGCTCAATTTATAGAGGATTTGAGGTATTTTTATAATCAATGACTTTCCAATAATAGGCAAGACATGTTCCAAATCTTTTAGATGTCAAATGGACACATGGATTCAAAGTTTGACACATGTGACCTCTTCTAGAAGGAAGTAGCCAAGTGGAGATTCTGGAACAATGAGAATTTCGCTCCCAATGTGACCAACGCACCCATGAATGTCGGAAAGTGCTTTGCAGAGCAGCCTTGCATAAGGATATGTGCATATGAAATGCACTTAGTCCCTTTAGAGGTAGCATTGGTGAGCTCTCATATGATATATTATAAACTTCAAACTTTGGAAACCTTTGCAGATGAAAGTGTTTGATTGATTTGTCTTGTTCTTTGTCTTAGGGCATGTAGCAACTGAAATGTTAGGGGATGATAGACCCTATACATTGGTCCTAGAGATGATGCCTAGTTAACCAGGTCATTGGGAATGATGCCCAAATTGACCTATAACAATCTTTACAAATATAGAAGATTAAATGTGCATCTTTGACAAAGGTCCATATTTTTACAACTTAGTTGGTTTGTATTAAGATTATAGAGGGAGTGGTTTAGTTTGAACAAAAAATATTTTAAGGCTACCTTGGTTTGGGTCATAATTTATTCCTTGCCAGAAGATTTCTTAAAAGAAAATACTTTAGAAGGCATTGGATATGCACTAACATATTTTGTAAAAGTCTCAAAAGCCACAAAGTTAGCAAGATACATTTCCTATGTGAGGATTTGTGTATACATGAATAAGAAAAGCCATTTCTAGATTGATAGACATTTATTACCATGACATTATTTGGAATCAGACTTGGATTAGGAGAACATCCCCTTCAAATGTAGGAAATTCCTTGAATATAGGTATTTGTTTCAGGATTCCACCCTAATGGTAAGAGTTTCACAAACAAATCAACAAGAGAATAATGATCTCGGGGGTTTTGTAAACCCCATACCTCATAGAAGATGTCAAATATCCCCTCTAACTCCACCATCGAGAAGAATCCCCAAAATTAATAATAGTTTTTATCACCTCAAGTAGGGGAGAGAGACATAAGAGGGCCTCCTTCAACCAATTTAGAAAATAACCCAAGAAAAATGAAAGAGATTCCAAGGACAATTATATAAGAAATAAATATGGAAGAACCAAAAACAGAGCAAAAAATAAGAGAGGTAGAGGAAATTGACATTGATGAAATAAAATTACAAGGAATAACAAAGTATTGGAAAGGAACATACCCTCATTCAATTCTAGAGTATTAGGTCAAATTCTTAGCAAAATCTTAGCTCAAATATTAACTTTAGGTCCAAAAAGTCCTCTCAACTATGAATGTCTCTAGCTCCAATCTAGGAGTGCATACTCATTATTTTAAGGATACCGACAAGGTGCATAAAGAAGAAAAGAAAAAGGGATGCAAACGAAATCAACAAATTATGGAAGAATTAGTAGAAGTGTTATTAAACTCATGGAGAATCAAGATGATATTAGAGGTATATCTCTTCAAGAAACCTAACTTTAAATTAATATCATATCCTGGAACCTCAAGGGCTTAAACTAAAAAAGGAAGCAAACATTCCTATAAAATATATGGAGGAAGCATCAATTGACCTTTTTGACAATTCCATAAACCAAAGCTCCAATAAGAGTGGTGAGCCCTGGTATTGCACCATGAGTGATGCAACTCCCAGGGGCTGCCCTACTTTACTTTATCAACCCGGGGTTCATACAAACTTTGAGGTGACAGTGCTATATACACAACAGATGCATTATATTCATGTCATCCTTTTTTGCTTTACGAAAGGGTGCTACTTTTAGGAGTTCTTAGTGAAGTCTGTCACACTTCAATGAAACTAAACTAAATTATAGAAAGGAAATGATTGAAATGGAACTAATTGAATGTGCAGGTTTAAGAAACTAAATTAAATTGCTGAAAATAAATGAAAGGAACGAAACTAATTTTATTTTCAGAAAAAAAATAGCATAAAGGAAACTAATCCTAAACCATACTTAACTTGGAAAAATGGATAAATTCACTCTACTTATCCTATAATCTATCTACCATGCTTCTATCCATGCAACTAGGCTATCCATGACTTAATTATAATTAAAAAGAGTTAATTTGTAGCTTGGAGGGAAGAAAAGGGCTAAAAGAGGCTAATGGGGGGTTTAAAACATGAAACAAGGTTTGGAAGTGGAAAGAGGGGGTTAAACCCTTATAAAAATTTATGATAGTGTGAGAAATGACTTTACTTTGGAGCGGACATAAATAAAAATGCGATGACAGAGTGTGATGGAGGACAAAAGTTACGATGTATGATGTCGCAATTGAAATTTCGCAAGTTTAAATGGATAATAGTAAGGATTAACAAGAATGAACTAAGTTGTGTGAAGTGCGACCAGTGACATGGCATAGTTATCGCATCGATGGAATGAGCAGTAAGCATTATGTGAAAAGTTAAACTGTGCAATTTGTGATTTACAATTTTGCAATATCGCAAGTGCAAGAATGATCGGTAAGTGTTAAGGGTAAAAGCTAAAATATGCGAAGTGTGATTTGCGATGGCGACGTGGCAGTGGGACCGACAGCGAGCCGCGATTTCGCAATATCACAATCGTAGGAACCAAAGGTAAGTGTTAAGGGAGAAAAGGTAAATGGTGTGAAGTGTGATTTACGATTTCACAATATCGCAATCACAAAGAAGGAGTGGTAAGTGTTAAAGGGAAAAGGTAAACGGTGTGAAAGTGCAATTTGCGATTTTGCAATATTGCAATCGCAAAGAACGAGTGGTAAGCATTAAAGGTAAAAGATAAATGGTGAAAAGCGTGATTTAACAATATCGCAATTTCAAGGAACGAGCAGTAAGAGTTAAAGGTAAAAGCGAAATGTTGCAATTTGCAAAGTGTCACGTTAGAAGGTGGGAGACTCGAGGAGCAAAGGCGCAGGTTTGTTTTTTGGTGGGTTTGAATGGTTTTTCATGTGTTTTTCATAAAAAGGTAAGGCGTCCGTGAACGGAGGAAAACAACAAAATAAGACTTTGAAGGGCTTAAGTGCGTTAGGCAAAGGAAAGGTAAGTGCAAAAATAAGATGAGAAGAAAAGGAGGGGAATGGAGGCATAAGAGTAGTGCTAAGAAGTGATACATACCTACGGATTGATGCACGGGAAATAGTTTGAAATGTGGGATGGAATAGTGAAAGAAAGGCTTGGACTTGGTAATAAAAATTCTTCCCAAAACTCAAATAGAAACAAATTTTGGCCTGTGGGAAGGTCTACCCTGCTCGAACTCTATTGACAAAGATGAGAAGGGGGACTTGACTACAATTTTTTGGAGTTTTCCTCAATTTACTACGTATAAGAAATTAAAAACTACAAAAAAAAAAACTAAACAACAATGAAACTTAT
Organism: Pinus albicaulis; assembly: GCA_034641835.2. Classification (NCBI taxonomy): domain Eukaryota; kingdom Viridiplantae; phylum Streptophyta; class Pinopsida; order Pinales; family Pinaceae; genus Pinus; species Pinus albicaulis. The sequence goes on along the minus strand of CM076575.1, from coordinate 1,505,917,289 downwards.
CAAAAGCATATCTAACTTAGATGGCAGAAGAAAAACTAGCTAAATCATAGAAAGGAAAGAATGACAATAGTAGAGAAGTTGAGGCACATGGGTTGGGCCCTAACCCACGAGCCCAAATCTCTGGAACTAGATCAATAGAAAGTCATCTGAATACTCATTGCATTACGAATACAGTCTTATTACATCCCGAAGGTCTTAACAATAAAAGCATAATAGCTTGTAGCAAAAGTTCTGAATGGAATCGAAGAATAAAATGGAATCGACTAGAATCAACCCACTGGCTAACTAACTCCCTAGCTCTAGCTCTGCTCTATTTATTCTACAGGGCAGCTACTAGAAATTCCCTTGAAAATGGTGATTGAGTCCACTTTGACTCCAAGTAAACATATATTGAGTGCCCTTTGTCTTCAGTTGCTTGGATGCCTCTTGGAATTCGATTTGTTGGAGACTCTAACTGAATTTCATGAGTGCACTTGGTCTTGATTTGCTTGGATTCCTATGGAATTCGAATCGATGTAGGGGAATCTCATGAGGATCCTTTGGTTGCCTTTGAGAGTTAAGGAGGGTGGAAAATCCCCTTGAATCTCTCCAAGGTTTCTCCCTAATTTTCTGATGTTGTGCTCATTTATTCTCCAATCCTGATCTTCAAGTGGGAGGGAGAAAGTCCCTAATTCATGTCCTTCTCCAAATCTATATAATCTTCCAAATATTCTCACAATATTCTACAAAAATAACCAATATTAAAGCATAAGAAAACATTATCTCATGTGGAGGTTTATGTCACTGGCTAATCATTCTAGGTTTGATATCAAAGAAAACCCCAAAAGTAGGCCTTTAAATGTAATTTTTTTTTGGATTTTACACCCAAATTTTCAAGATAAAATTTAAGAATGGTGGTTGGAAGCAAGTGAAATTGAAGGTAATGCAATGTGTGAATCTAGAAAAATCTCAAACATGTCAAAGCCTAAGTCAAAAAACGGAATAAGGAATACTTTGGGAACATATTCCAAGCCAAATAGAGCTTGAGGAAAAAATAAGCGAGCTTCAGTAGGAAGAAGATAAAGTAGGAATATTGAATTAATTGATCAATGAAGAAGCCAACCTACTTTCCCTGCTAGAATATAGGATATAACAAGAAGAGTATATGTGGAAATACAAATCATAGACCAGAATGAAAAAATAAGGGGAAAGGAATACTTCCTTCTTCCATAAATCCATGCTGCAACATAAGAATCACAATAGAGTGACACTTCTAAAAATCTTGGCAGAAAATAAACTCTAAGATCATAAGGAAATAGAATCTAAGCTAGTGCATTATTATGGAACTCTCGTGAATGATCGAAAACCAAATAGAGAAGAGGATATAAATATAGTAACACAACATATTATCTCCTTGGTATCCCAAGAGAAGAACGAGGCATTACTAAGAATCATACCCATTGAAGAGGTGGAATTAGTTATCAATAAAATGCTTAAGACAAGGTGCAAGACCAGACAGTTTCACAATTAGCTTCTTCCAAGCCTCGCGGCCAATAGTTGGACACGAAATTTGGGCTACCATTGAGGAATCCAAAAGAAATATATCAATTCTCCAAGCGTTTGATTCCACATTTCTAACCTTTGTGCCAAAACAAAAGAAATTTGATGACCCAAGTGGTTTGATTAAACCCATCACTTTATGAAATGTGATTTACAAAGTTATCCCAAAGGTAATATCCAATATACTAAAGCCCATTCTCTATCAACTAATATTATTTGAGAAAATAATCCATGTTGTGTGACAACATATTTTGGAGGAGATTTTGGTTTCTCATGAAGTAATTCACTCCTTTAAGAGCACCAAAAATAAGGGAATTCTTATTAAGCTGTACTTCTCCAAATAAATTGGTAAACTCAATTGTTCCTAGAGTTTCCAAGTTTTGCAAGTGTTTGGCTTCGCTAGATATTGGATTAATTTAATCAAAGCACTAATTTCCTCTACCTTATTTTTATTGTTATTGAATGGAGCCCCGATTGGGACTTTCTCCTTATCAAGAGGAATTCATGAGGGAGACCAAATATCCCCATTCCTCTTTTTCCTTATGGGTGAAGGCTTAGGATGGGATTTTAGTGAGAAGTCTCAAAAAAGATAGTGAAAGGGATAAGATTATTTGGGGAAGATATATCTATCCGACGTCAATAATTTGTTAACGATACTGTGTGTATGGTCACCCCCACAGTAAGTGAAGCTAGATATATTCACAATGTCTTGGAGGATTTAATGAGAGCCTTACACACATATATCAACTAAGCTAAATCTCAGATTTTATTTTTTATTAACACTCCTATTACAATGTAGAACTAGCATAGCATGACTATTAGGCTACAAGTTTTGTTAGCTTCCGTACAAATATTTAGGAGCTCCACTAGTGGACAACTCCTTGAAAACTAATCCCTAGTCATAGCTGACAAGAAAGATGAACAAAAAAATAGCTACTAGAATAGTCTATTCTTTTGACATAGTAGGTTGATTGGTTCTTCTAAATTTTTTTATCCAAGCTCTCATGTACTATCTCTTTTCAACGATGATGGATCCCAAATCCATTTTGAACTCTATTTTGAAGCATTTGAATATAATTTATCTAGGGAGAAGTGGAAAAATCATTTAAATGGCCATTGGTTGCTTGGGACAAGTTAAGTATCCCTAAGACAAGAGGAAATTTTGATCTACATAACCCTAACATTCTAAGTAAATTCATGCGAGTAAATTATGGTGATGCTTGATACCAGAAGATCATTCCATATGGAGACAAATTTGGAACTTCAAATATAATGATGGTGTTCCCATTAATGAACTCATCCAAATGCACTTTTCTTATCCATGATCATCCATATAGAATTTAACTAAGAGAGTTGTGCATCTTATTTAGCAAAATTTCTTCTAGGAAATCAAATATGACCACACTAACATTTTATGGGAAGACTCCTAGCAACAACTTAAAAAGTAAATATATGACTTAGAGTTAAGTACCAACATGAAAGCAAAGGAAAATCATATGGTGGTGGATTACCAGGTACATGTCATCTTTAGCAACCAACAGATACAATGGCTTCAAAATGAAGAATGTAAACCACAACACAAAGTATTAGAATGGAAATCCTTCTAGCACTCTCTTCAATAAAGACTTAGTCCCTTCTCCCAAGATCCATACAAGATTTGATGGGGTCATAAATTATGGTGATCCTTCTCCATTAAGTAGGCTTATCACTTGGAATTTAGATTAGGTGATAACCCAAAGGAAGAAATTTTACTTATCATACGTGGATAACACCTTTATCCAAAAATATTTATTTTCCTCTAGCTCCTAGTATAAGGAAAAACATTGTTGTGTAACCAGCTCCAAAAATAGAAGAAAAGAGATATCAATGCCTTAGAAATAAGCCACTTCGAGGGGGAAACCTCCAATGCATTACATGAATGAACAATTCTTGGATGATACAATTTACAAAACCTCCTTTCTATATATAGGAGTCCATGGGGCCATAATGTAATCCTAGTGGGCCACAATGTAATCCTAGCCGACCTAGCAATAATAATTTAAGGGCACAATAATAACAAAATGGGTGTTACAAGGGTACAATAATAACAATAAGGGGGTTACACTAACAACAATAAAGGACTATCCCGGATGCGGGTGTTCAGCCAGCAGATTAACTCGATGGGATAGGGGTGCTGTGAGGTAGGACGACACCTGCCCACCCAGTACATGGAGGATATTTGGCTTTGGTTTGGCGGATCTTGGCATTCACGTCTCACAGATCTCCTCGGCATTGTTTCAAGCGGTTCTAGCTTTCATTTCACACCCACTGCGCTGATTTCTGTCTTCACATGCCTCTGTAGGCTAGAGACTTCGGCTCTCATTAATGCCTATGTTATGATGGGGGACTCTCGATGCGAGAGAGGGAAGGATAAATGGCAGAGAAGCGATGGGCCTTTTGTGGAGATGCCTCAGTCGCATTGCGCCCGTTACTATTTGGTCTCTGGTCTCAATTATGCTCTCAATCTATTTTGTGTTGGCTCTATCAGTACTGGTGTCTCTCACTTCCTGGAGAGGGATGTTCGCTTGGAGCAGAGCTCTGGTCCTATAGCAACGCCACCTCCTTTGGACCCTGGGCACCTCGCTTGGGCCTTTGGCTTCTTTTCAAATTGTTTTCTCCTTGCCATTGCTGATTTTTGGTCCCTTTTTGGCTCCCCTATGCCTTGTATGCGCCACAGAATGCGGAGTCGCAGAGGCGGGACGAGGGGACATCCTTCGAGTGCGCAGTCTAGCCCTTCTTCTGTCTCACCTTCTCTCTCCAACGGATTGTGGGTGGGCCACTACCCTCGCACCCGCAGTGGGAGAGGGTGTGTCCTGGATTCTCGCTATAGCTCGGGCTCCCCTACTCCCCGTCCTTCAGCCTCCTCACCTCCCCCACCACTGGTTCTGCGCGCTTCACCTTCAACAGCGCTCTGCTTTGTCCAAGAATCAATGCTCTCTTCATGGTAGTCTTCCATGAGGAAGCCCATTTGGGGGAGGCTAGCGCTCCTACGACGGGTCTTGGTGCGGACTTTTCCCAGACTTCGAATATCCAAATGAGGGCAGGCGACACGACAATGCAGGCTTTGGATGATCATGCTCGTGGCGTTCCTGATGTTGTGATGGCTCCAGCTGATCCAGGTCCCTCTGTTTCTGAGGAAGCTCTCGCCAGGGATTTTCTTGCTTAAGGTTGGTGTCGTATTGTGGAAGAACCTCCATGTGACTAGTCTATTTATTGTGATGCTTTTTCATTTCCCTACGGCCCATACAATTGGGCTTGTCACTGTGCAAATTTCTATGTGGACTTTTGGCTTTTTTTTTACTCTTTTGGATCCATGAAAACTCTGCATTTTCAAGACGTTCACATCTTGATCCCCTGCGTGGCTTTTGGAAATTTTCTTCAAATTGGTTTCCCTGTCAATGGGAAGTCTCCTTATGTGTTTTTCAAGCTAATTCTGCCTTCTTCTAGGGCAGTTGTTTTGACTACAGTCATGATGTAATTTTACTCCCTTGTTAATAGATTAACCTTATTTAGAAAAAAAAAACAACAATAAGGGACTATACTAGTAATATAGGGACCTAATATGCTCCTCTCCTTCAAAAAAGTGTTGTCCTCAATGCTTGAGTAGCTCTGGGTGCTTCTGTATAAAATTCTCATCCTCCCATGTAGAATCTTCAGTGGGTAAGTTCTTCCACTTGATGAGATACTCTGAAATTGATCGATTCCGTAGCTGTCGAGTTCTTGTTTCCATGACCGCTTCAGGTTCCAATATGTTTTTTCCTTCCTCATCAAGTTCTGGCAATATTGTTTGAACTGGAAGATTTTCACCTATAACCTTCTTTAAGCATGAAACATGGAAAACTGGATGTACTCGCGAAGAAGCAGGTAGCTCCAATTTGTATGCCATAGTACCAATCTTTTGCAACACCTTGTAAGGACCATAGTACTTTGGCGATAATTTATTATCCTTCTTTGCTTGCTTGAGGGACATTTGTTTGTATGGTTGTAGCCGTAAAAATACCCAATCTCCTACATCAAAATTTCTCTCGCTACGATGTTGATCTGCCTGTTGTTTCATTCGATTTTGTGCCAAATTCAGGTTATCCCTTAAGAGTTGGAGAACTTCTTGCTGATGCTCGATGTGATCTTCCACTGCTTGAACCTTCGAATTTTCCCTTAAAGATGATGTGATGGATGGTGGATGATATCTATAAAGTGCCATAAATGGGGTCATTTTTGCTGCAGTATGGAAGGAAGTGTTATACCACCATTCAACGAGAGGTAACCACTTGACCCATTGTGTTTGTTTATCAGATACAAAACAACGAAGATATCCTTCTAAACATTTATTTACTATCTCAGTTTGACCATAAAGTTTTTTGTGAAGTATGGCATAGCTAAGACTAGTGCTCGACACATTGCTTCTTTAAGATGTTCAAAGGCCTTAGTTGCTTCAGGAATCCATGAAAATGCATCTTTCTTCAATAATGTTGTTAGAGGTGCTGCTATTCTGCAATTTTAACAAACTTGTGATAATACCCTATTAAGCCGTAAACTTTGAATTTATTTACAAGAAGTCTGGGGGACTTTCCATTCCTTAATGGCTTTAATTTTGTTAGGGTCTACTTTAACACCCTCGTGAGATATAATATGACCCAGATATTCCACCTCTTGTACTCCAAAGAAACATTTGGATGTTTTTGTATATAATTGTTTCTCCTGCAATAGTTTGAGCACCCTGTCAACATGTTCAACATGATCCTTCCAAGACCTGCTGTAGATTAGTATATCATCAAAAAATACTAGCACAAATTTTCTAAGGAAGGGTTTGAATATGGAATTCATCAACCCTTGAAATGTAGAAGGTGCATTGGTAAGGCCAAAAGGCATGACCAAAAATTCATAATGACCTTCATGAGTTCAAAATGCTGTTTTTGGAATATCTTCAGTCTTCATTCTAATTTGATGATATCCTGAATGAAGATCCAACTTGGTTAAATAAATTGCTCCATGTGATTCATCCAATAATTCATCAATCACAGGAATGGGAAATTTATCTTTAATGGTGAGCTTATTGAGCTCCCTATAATACGGACACATTCACCATGATCCATCCTTCTTGTGTACCAATACTACAAGAGCAAAGAAAGAAATTTGAATAGGTTGAATTATACCCGCCTCTAACATTTCTGCAATCATACGTTCAATTTCGCTCTTTTGGACATAAGGATATCTATAAGGCCTGATGTTTGGAGGAACACTTCCTGGAATTAAATGAATAGCATGATCATGATCACGAATAGGTGGGAGTCCTTTGGGAGTTTCAAACACCTTGGAATGATTGTCCAAGACTTGTTGAAGATCTGCAGAAATAGATGATTTTGATGTTGGAACTTCTAGTGAGCATAATTGTGCAATTACGCCTCGTTGTTCTTTCTTTAGAAGCTTTGTCATGACATTAGAGTTTATTATCCTTCCTGGCTTCCCCGCAATACCCCGTAATTCGACTTCCTTTCCTTCTGAAAAAAATTTCAAGAAAAGTTCTTGAAAATTAAAAGCTACCGTCCCCAAAGATTGTAACCATTGTACTCCTAGTACAACATCAACACCTCCTATAGGAATGGAAAGCATTAGACTAGTCAATACATATTCCCCCATGGTTAGCTTGATATTATGGCATTTTCCAGAGCAATTTATAGTTCCTCCATTTGCAACCATCACTTGAAATTTTGGTGTTGGGTATAGGAAACAATTTAATTCCTTGGCTACCTTACAATGAATAAAATTATGGGTGCTACCTGAATCAATCAACACTATTACTTTTTTCTTCTTGATATGTCCTTCTATCTTGAGAGTTTGAGGAGTGGTAATTCCTGCCAGTGCATTACACGATATGGTTGGATTCATTTCTTCCTCTTCTAGGCCTGGTTCCTGGTGTATATCCTCTTCTTGTTCATTTTCTTCTTCCTCTTCACAATCTATGTAAAATAATTTCTTCTCAGCACACTTATGACCTTTAGTGTATTTGCTATCACAACTGTAGCAAAGCCCTTTTTCTTTTTTTTCTTCCAATTTTTGTGGTGTCAACCTTGTAGGTTGTGGAAATCTAGGCGTAGCAACACTTCCTTCTTTATAGAATTGAGTGGTAGGCTTCCTTGTCGCCATAATTTTACATTCAACTTTTCTTGCCAACCTGAATGCCTTCTCCAATGAATCATGTTCCAAAACGCGAACTTCATGTTGGATGTTATCCTTTAAAGTGCCTATGAAGAGATCAATCCTGTGTTCCTCTGGAATATCAGTTACCCTTATATTCAATTTTTGGAAGTCCTCAATGTGCTGCCCCACTAAACCCTTTTGTTTGAGATTTATCAATTGGCTAAAGAAGGTGTTGATATTTGTATCCTCATAATGTGCTATCATTTCCTCTGTAAAAATTGACCAAGTGATAATTTTTTTACGGGAGAAAAGCCATCGATACCATACAAATGTATTTTTTTCAAAATATAAAGTTGCAATGTGTACCTTTTATGTGTTTTGCACATTATGGAGATCAAAATATTGCTCCATCTGTAGTATCCATGTTACCGGATCCTTTCCATCAAAATTCCTCATCTCCATTTTTGGAATATGGTGGTTCTTCCCGCCAACATTAGATTTTATGAAATCATGATTAACATTTATTTTGTTCTCATCATGAGTTTCTTCTACTATATTTTCACCATTATGAAACATTTCTTGTATCAACTTTGTCAAACCTTCTATCTCTGCTTTTAGATCATTCTTCATGTTTTCCATGTTGTCTTTCATGTCATCCATCTTAGCTTCCATGCCAGATTCCATGCCATCCATCTTAGCTTCCACGCCTTTCTTCAAAACTTCCACTTCATTTTTTGTTGGTCTTTGCGAGAGCGAAATTTGGTGCACTTGCTCTTGTAATTTTGATAGATCATGTTGCAATTCTTCATCTTCATGAGTCATAGTAGAGCCTTCTGAAGGCTTAATGGGTGTTGAATTATTTTTACGGGGCATATTTTAGAACCCAATACTAATATATATTCTACAATATGCCCTTGGAATCAATTCAAATTGATTCTTCAAACAAGACTTATGCAATTCGAAAAAAAATACACACCTTTTTCTTGCTTTTGAGGAGCTCGATATTGAAATTGGATTATCTCTGTTATTACAGCACTTCAATATTTTAATTTCAGCACCTACGTAGCCCTCTGAATTCTCTTTCTAATGCCATAGGTCTAACCTGATTTGGATTCTCCAAGACAAAGTTGTGTCCAATCTCCCACAATGACCTAATTATGGACTAGTTCAGTAGGGAAAACTTGTACAACTTGCCACGTGTCATTGTTTCATCCTTTAGCTCTGAAATTGATAGCCAAGAAAATACAGTCCGTGTACTTGTGACCACTTTTTATGGCACTCCAATCTGATGCTCAAAGAGAGAGTTATGAATATTTTCCCATGATCACCTCTTTGAAATGAAATTCAGGAGCCTGAAAAAGCACTACCTTCCATAGATCATATCTCTAAAAATATTGCGAACTAAGCTCTGAAATGTTTTGAAGCGTTTCCTCAGGATTTCGGCTTCGCACCCTTAAAATTTCAGATTCTGAACCTTCGTAGAAAAAAATTTATAGTGAAAATTCCACGATGACCTGTTTAGGAGCTTGAAAAAAGACCTAACTTCCACAGATCATATCTCCAAAAATATTGCGAACCAAGATCTGAAAGTTTTAGACAATCTTCCTCAGGATTTCGGCTTCGCACCCTAAAAATTTTAGCTTCTGAAACTTCGTAGAAAAGAAAGTTATAGTGAAAATTCCACGATGACCTGTTTGGAGCAGCGAAACCCTAGAATCCAAAGCTATGATACCAAATGTTGTGTAACCAGCTCCAAAAATAGAAGAAAAGAGATATCAACACCTTAGAAATAAGCCACTTCGAGGGTGAAACCTCCAATACATTAAATGAATGAATAATTCTTGGATGATACAATTTACAAAACCTCCTTTCTATATATAGGAGTCCATGGGGCCATAATGTAATCCTAGTGGGCCACAATGTAATCCTAGCCGACCTAACAATAATAATTTAAGGGCACAATAATAACAAAATGGGGGTTACAAGGGTACAATAATAACAATAAGGGGATTACACTAACAATAATAAGGGACTATATTAGTAATAGAGGGACCTAACAAACACTCACTTGGGATAATATCAACAAAAGAGGATTTTCAAGGCATGACTTTTGTCATCTATATAAATTAGCTTCGAAATATATGGAACATATTTTCAATGACTAACGTTCTGTAGAATAAATTTAGAATGTAACAACATCCACTATGCCCTAGTTGGATTGTGACAAGGACAACATCCCTGACAGCTTTACGAACTTGTGGAAAAATACCTAGTAGAGTCCAATACTTAATATAATTTGGTCTCTTCTATTTGGCTTCATCTAATGGTTCATATGGAAAGAAATGGATACAATATTTCACATCTATTCTCTATCTCAGGAAGCTATTTAGACTAAGATAATGGATAACATCAAAGAATCAATAACTTCTCAGAATTAGTCTGACTAAAATTGGCAACCTAAGGTGCAATAATCTAGAATTCTTAAGGACTGGGCCCTTCTTATTGGGTATTTACAAATTTATAACTCCCCCTCTTCAAGCTCCCCTTATATCCCTACGGTTTGAAAACCCCCTCCCTTGAACTTCATAAAACTAAATTTTGACGGGGCTTCCAAAGGAAACCTATTGAAGGAAGACTTTGGAGGATTTTTCCATGACCACTTAGGGAAGATTATATCACTCAAATCAGGATCAATTGGTATAAAAAACACAATGTTGTTGAGCTTGAAGCTCTTGAATTGGCCCTCTACTAGCATAGTTCTAGAAATTATGCAAACTAATCATATAAGGATATTCCGAGCTTGTATTTACAATGAACACAAGACTATTGCATGGAACAACCACAAAGAAAAAGCCAATAAATGATCCAATTGTGGGAATTTAGAATGTGGTTTGGAGCAAGTAGTAAAAAACCTCCATTCATCATTACCTCACATATGAGGAGATATGGGAACAAAATTGTGAACAACCTATCTTATATTGGATGCCAAGATGGAGAAATATTTCTCAAAACCAATTGGGATTCCTATCATGATTTAGCCTTGAAACAAGCATATTTAGATTTGGCAAGGAGGATATTTCCCCCCCTCGCCCCCCTTGGATGGGGTGATTGAGGTGCGCTAAGTGGGAGGGTGCATGGAAGCCATCCCACCAAGCACTAATATATGATATTGTGGCCATGCATCCTCATAGATGAAAATCATGGACAATAGTGCTTCTACATGGAGTATTGTGTGGCATTGCATCAAAACGTTGTTGGATCAACCTAGAATTCCAAGCAAAGTTACTACATAGATTAGGTGGAGATCACAAGAAAGAATTATACTTAGTTTTGGTTATATATGATGCCACCATTATCCATTTGATTCACCTATCCTCCCAAAAAGGAAAATTATGATTTACAAGATAATATTATAGTTATTGGAGGTTGTTAAATGCAATATGAATCAATTTTTTACACATGGTGCTGGGAATTGAATATTTGAAGTTATTATTACTATGCATGGGACTCTCTTATCCTCATGTATCAAGGAAGTTGGTGGTAGACTCTAGGGTTACCTTATTGTGCCTTTCGAATGGTAAGCAATATCTTCCTCACTATTTACATAACTTTTGGTGCAATTCCACAGTGCATTCTCTGGATATTATCAATTTTGTTTCATTTTTTCATATAGTGGATGCTCCTCTAACATATCTCATTTTAGGTAGTATTCACTGGGCATTCCACTCTTTTCTAACCTCACTCATTCAATATATTATTCAACAATATTGCCAACTTAACAAGAAATTTTTCGAGTTCTTGCTTTTTTAGAAATCACATCAAATTATAATCATTAGAGGGAATTTTAGCCTAAAAATGCTCATGAAATTTTCACATAATTTCCATGTCATGATATGTAAACTAATCAAATTCCTTTAAATTTAAAAAGAGGTACATGTAAATATTTTGGAGGGAAAATAAGAAAAGTTACTTTTTTTAATTGCATTTTTTGTTTATCTCCTTATAGTTTACTTAAATTTCAAGTGTAGACATTCGTTGGATGCAAAATTAAATTCCGCATCCAATGAGTACTATTATGCATACTTTTGAGAAGACTCACATTGATAAAAATTGAATATACATAAAAAAAAAAACGTGTTGGGTCTTCTCAAAAGTATGCATAATGGGTACTCGTTGGATGCATAATTAAATTCTGCATCCAACGAGTGTCTACACTTTAAATTTGAGTAAACCTATAAGGATATAAGCTAAAAATACAATTAAAAAAGTAGTTTTTTTATTTTTTCCTCCAAAATTCATAACTCTTATTTTATTATTTTAACTATTATTTTATTATTTTTCCTTAGGAGGCCAATTTTAGGCTAGAATTTCCTCTAATGTTTCATGCTAATTTTTGAAAAGTGGTGAACCATATTTTCATTTCAGGGTTAAAATTCCAACATTTTTTAACCATTATATTAAAAAACAACTATCATGACACGAAAGACATGAAAAACCACAGTGAAATACAAAAGTAGTGATGCAACATCACTTAAAAAAATAAAAATTCAAACATCTTTCATTCATGGTATAAAAGACAAATATCATGAATACTAAATATAAAAAACATGTTGAAATGCAAAAGCGGTGATAGCATTTCAACATAAATTATGGAAATGTATAAGATAAAAATAGAAGTTATATTTGATTTTTTAGTGTTATAGTTCAAACATAATTTTTGTTTAATTATATATATATATATATGAAATGTCAATTTAAAAAATAAAAAATAAAATATTCGTACAAATTCAAAACATACAACAAAATGAAACGTTCGACATAGATTTTAAAAATCAAATAATAGTTTTAAGAAAATAAAGGAAAAAAACATTAAAATATTAAAAAAACCTTTAAAAATCCAAAAAATACTTTAAAAAAGAACAACATTGAAAATAAATAATAATAATAATACAAATAAAAACTAATAAAACATTAAAAAATAAAAAAAATATTAAAGTAAATAAAACATTGAAAAAAAATAAGTTAAAAAAGTTAAAATTCTAAAAATTCTAAATATAACAAATAAAATTTAATTGAAAAAAAACAAATTAATCAATAAATTAAATTAAATTAAAAAAACAAAATAAAATATTAAACCAAAAAAATATTAAAAGATAAATAAAATTTATTTATTTTTTAATTATTAGAATGGAACAACATGTGAATAGTGCCCGACATCACTCCTCTACCATGAGGCAGTGTATGGGCAGTGCAACTAATGATTTGGCCAACTCCATGGCAGATGGATGATGTTGGGCATTGTCCTCCTCACACACAACACTAAAACACCTATATATATATCTTCTAAAAATTTTTGGTTTTTTTTTTTCACGAATACAAGTATATTTTTAGGTTTTATTTAGTTTGTATTTTTAATATAATTTTTTAATTATTGTTTTTTTTTTTAAATATATATATATATATATTTTTAAATTCAATATATTAGTTTAGTTTTGGTTTTTATATTTTATTTTCTAAATAACATGTTAATGGATTTGAGCTCAAATGGTTTAGTAAATAATTTGTTTCCTTTGTTATGTGTGTTCAAGTCTCGAGAGACATGTTGAAATTGACTTGTTGTGGCATTTATGCAATAGTTGTATTTGCTGTGATCTTTACATATAGTTTTTGAATTACAGATTTTATAGAAATTCTCATTCTCGTTAAAAAAAATTACATTAATTTTTTTTTGTTTGTTTTAATCAATCTTTATTAATTAAAAAAAATCTTTGGAAAATTCATTTTATTATTATTTAATTTGTTTTTGAAAAAATTCGTATTTTTAATTAAAAATTAAAATCAGGTTTATCTCTAAGTGGTTGGGAGGAATGATTGTTACCCTTCTCACTTAGGTTCAATTCCTACAAATAGCCACCTAGGGGCAGCTCAATTGGTGATCACTGTGAACAGGAATTATTATGTTCAAAGAGGTTCCAGGTTCAAATCCCTCGATTTTTACACATGGGAAGTGTGTTCGGGGCGACATGGTTCACCTAGAGGTTATAATGGTAGTGGTTTGAATAAACCCCATGTTATGCGAATACAATATTGATCCATTTTCCAATTCCTTTACACACACACACACACACTTAAAGGGTGGTTTTCATGATTTTTTGTACATTAATTATGGTTTTATAAACCATAGTTAAAAAATATTGCAATTTTAGTGCTTTATTGAAAATAGATTAAGTTGTCTTAGGCTAAGATCAAAAGAGCTATACTTTTAACATTAATTTTTTTTTTCTCTTGGTAAAATTACTCTTTGATTTAGATGTTGATTTTTAAGGCTCTTCTAGTCATGATCATTAGAGAAATTTTGAGGACTAAAATGGGCTTTCTAAGGAATATTATAAAATAATTGTGGAAATAATAAAATAAGATTAGATTACGTCATCAAATTTTAGAGGAGAAAAAGACAAAACTATTTTTTCGCAACATGGGTACTCCTTGTATGAAGAATTTTTTTTTGCATCTAGTGAGCGCTCCCACTTGAAATTTGAGTAATATCATATGGAGATAAGTTGAAAATAAAAGTTGAAAAATTAGTTATTTATTCATGTTTTAATCCTTTTATTTTTTTACTCGAAAAATGGTAAATCATCTCCCATGATTGACATCATCATCTTGAATACTATAGGTTTTTATAAAGTTGAATTTGGTTGTACATTTTGGATTTAAAACCCATTTTTTACCTCAAAATTTCTCTAATGATCTGGTTTATAATCCTATGGATGAAAAATATTAAAATTTTAAGGTTTTTTTTACTCATGAATTTGATTTTAATTCTATGGTTGAAAAAAGTCAAAATTTTAAGGTTTTTCACAACCATACTGTTTGATTTTTAACACCATGGTTTAGAATTGTTGGAATATTAATGTTTTCCATGATCATGATTTTGGTTTTTAATGTCATGGATGAAAAATGTTGGAATTTTAGTCGTTAAAGAAAAATGGGCGATGCGGCCTCACCATCTTTTTATTTTTGACTGCTTTTCATGTTATTTGTGCAAAAATATACAATTTTGGGCTAGAGTTCTCATTTTGAGTTTACAATTATCATTAAGTTGGTAACATTTTTATTCTCACTATATCTCTCTCTAGTCATTTCCTGCTCCATCATAAGCGCTTGCATCTTGAGCTTCTTCTCTCCCCCACCCCCACTTAGAACTTGTGCTCCCTTTGTCCCTTCCTGCTATCACTAGACTAATATACCATCTCCGAAGAGTCTATTCCTTTCCCCATTATTGTCATCAACGCCTTGATAAAGAGCTACAAGTAGGAGAGGAGCAAGCTACTAGGTTCATGAACCCAGCAATGTGGTGAATCCTCCACATGTTCAAATTAGACACAAACACCCCAACATATTTAGGATGAAATTTTCATAATGAAATGAGATATTATATGAGAATGCATCTTTCTAATTAATTTAGAAGTTAAATAAGAAGTTGTCGATTGAGTGCCTAACATAGAGCACACCAAAGGAAATTTTAGTCAATACATGCACATCATGGACACCTAGTGGCATTTGAAAATTATTTTGGGTAGAGTATTGCGAGATAGAAATGAGGTGAAGGAGGAAATCCTCCTCATGCTGGATTAATCACCATTATTCTTGAAAACTTTGGATAGTTGCTTGAAGCGGATTACAGACCACCTCAACCTACCTCCATATTTGGGAATTAAACCTAGAAATAGTAAGGAGTTTATAGTGGTACAATTATTATGTACCTCGAAGAATACATGATTATTCATAATTTTTTAGTCTTCTTTAGTTCCCTCTATTTTTTGTTTTGTTTTTACAACACACTCAACCTATAATGCTTTATAAGGGATGTGGGGTGTAGTTAGACCCAACCTTCAAGGTTTAATATGAATGTGGGGTTATCAACTACCTTATTTCCTACATCACCTTAAATCAAAATTTTTATGCCACCAACAACTTCTCCTCTTTGAGAGCTTTCTAATGATATAAATCTCATCTCATTCTAAGCTCCATGCATAAAGTTATGCACATTTGAAGTTTTACCCCATAAGGACCAAAACATCATGTGTATGTGTCCATGTGGATAACACATGGCGACCTTTAGTCGCATATCACCCCCACGTTGGTCCACACCCTAACCACCTATCATATTGAACCCCACTATATTGACATTTTCCATATAACACCCTTATCCAAATCTCCAGGGTTCTGATATTTGCTACACTACTATACTCAAATACAGATATTCCAGATAAGCCAATATAAAAAATCAATTGATATAATGATGTAGTATGTGTGGATGATATTGTGATATGGTTGATACCCTCCAATATATTGGTATGGTTATGTGCACCAATATAAAATACTAGGTTATTGGCCTTTCTACTATAATTGTAAATCATTGCAAATCATTGATGGGTTGCTAGTGGCCAAGTAGTTTTTTATTTTTCCTTCTAAAATTTGTGATGTAATCTAATCTTATTTTATTATTTCCACTATTATTTTATAATTTCCTTAGGAGGCCCATTTTAGACCTCAAAATTCCCCTAATTATTTCTCTTAACCTTAACATATATGGGTAGGACCCGAGTAGGTATTGATCATCTATTTTTGGTTCATTATTGACCATCATTTCCATCTCCATTATGCCTTAGGTACTATCTTGTCTAGTTATAACATAAACCTGTCTATCTTTGCACATCATAGATTTCACATAAATAACACATATTTTAGTAGAAATTTTCCATTTTTAGTATCCATGTTGCATCTTTCTATCAACTTAGATTATCCCTTTATAAAAATAAAATAGAATGTCATCCCATTTCTACGTTCCATGGCTTTTGAAGAATGAAGATTACATGATATTTCTAGGAGATATGTTTTGAATTTCTTATCAAATTATCACTTGAGAAAATTAATAAGATACTTATCAAATGTTTCTAGAAGATATGTTTTGAATTTCTTCCATGATTAAGTTTTTTCTACCACATAATTTCTATTTCTCAAAAATCCATGCAATAACCCGAAGAGATAATGACATGAAGGAAAACAATTTCCACTGTCTTCTATGCCATGTCACATCTTGATTTTTCCAAGTAAGCGTGGTCATCGTACCAAATAACATTCTTCAAAGAAGCTTGCAGAAGCATCTATTAATAGAAGCCTCTATTCATCTAATTCTTTGACTTTTGTAGTTGTTCCCTCCCAATGAATGAAGTGATAAGTTTATGAGTGTATATATATTCATATATCCTCCCTTTGGGGAGGTGTCCACATTGTGTGTGACTTCAGATTTCCTATTCCTGTGTATCCATCCATCAATTCTCAGGGTTTTTGACTCTTAGTTTAAAGATAAGATTATTTTTTTAGTGGCGATGGCTGTTAAATCCAATGAGATGGCACCTTGGTTTGACCATTAGTACAACAATTCTTCAGGACTTATGTGGGCAGATCAATGGGAATACAATGATGAATTTGGCTCTGATGGGTCTGCGAAGAGAAAGAGAAAATTGGAAGATTATAATAAGAAAATGAAATATGTAGTGAGCATAGGGTTTGAGAAGGAAAAATATGGTGCAAGCACAGGCGTAAAGAAAGCTAAAGTAGGAATTTCAGCTGGCGTGCATTGGATAAAGTTGCAATACGACAAAAAGAGGAATCATACCTCACAACACAACCACCTAGATATTTTTAAAATCTTGAGTTTAAGTTGTTAAATTTGTAGAATTTGAGTGCCTCAAGTGGTTTTTCAGGGTGTTGAATCTACTTATGCATTCAAAATGAATTTTGAATAACAAAAAATCACATTCTCTCTTGAAATTGTTTTGAATGATTATAGACGAAAAACTCTATTTCTTCTATAAGTTAGACTATGCCTTTTGATATTTAATTATGGAAATTAAAAATAATCATAACAATTAACAAAATTATAATTTTATTTAAAAAAAATATTATTATTATTATTATTAATATTATTATTATTATTAATTAAAAATAAAATAATATGTAAGTAAAATATATATGCACTTAAGACAACATGTAATAAAATTCTCAACTATGGAGATTCATCCCATTTTACTATGGATATTTTTAATTTTGTAAATAGAATTTGTTACAATTCCATGAGTGAATATTATGACTTATCAATACCACATTGTCCAAAAAATCATTAATCATCTCATAACCAAAATATTTACACTGTAAAGCGTCTTTATTTGAAAAAATGTTTCCTAAACTGCCATGTGTACCATTGTACATCATTGATTTTGATGTTAGACGATTGAAATAATGTCTACCTTAGGATTAAATATTGTTATTATCAATCAGTTATAAAGGAAAACCGTTTTAGAAATAATAGACTTCATCCTCGCTCAATTATATGATCACAGCAAGATCACAACAAGAACAACTTGTGTTGTGGGAACGTTGGGCACATAACATCGGAGTTATATGATCACAGCAAGAATGACTTGTGTGGTGGGAAAGCTGGGGACATAGCGCTGGACCTTGTACAGACGGGGAAACAGTTATGAAGCCATACTTGACCACTGGTTCTGCTTGCACAGAGTTGTATGAGAGCGTCAAGTGCTTTCCGTGAACAGATTGAGCAATCTTTCTGCGATATGCTCCTCGAGCACTCCAAGAGGCCATAAATTGGGTTGGGAATTTCGCCATAAGAGGAAGTGTTGAAGCTTGTTTCTGTAAGGGAATTATGCAGCAGTTGCAACCAAATCTTAAGGGGCTTTGTGGCCACTTTATCTTGATCCTGGAAGAAGGTGGTTATGTTGAGAAGAATATTGTCAAGGGCCTCAAATAAATTTACAGAATCTGACGCTTCTCCTCCTCCTCTATAACATCCTTCATCAGTGGGATGATTGGAGCAATAATTGGGGCGATGACATCTTGGCGACCTATAACAAATACTGAAATGTCACTTCAAGATCTTGAAAGGGTAATCAAAATGTACCTTCTAATTTTTGACTTGTTTCGATGCTCTCTACGGGTTGTTGCTAAGACAGTTGAGACACTGTTGCCATGAATTGGAGTGATGGAGTAGGATTTTGGCCTGTCTCAGATAATTATGCAGCAGTTGCAGCCACACCTTCAGGGTCTCATGGACCACTTCAAGCCACTGATCTTGGATGGTGATAATATAATGCAGAAGATAATCCATAGGAATAAAATCAACTTGCAAAATTTCATGTTCTTCCTCTCCCGAATCGCTTCGTTCGTCAGCTGGATGACTGGCTCAACATTGAAAAAGTTGCTTCTTGCCACAGATTTCTTTAACATTATTGTGGCCTTATCAGAGAAGAATAGAAGGGAGGGAGAAATCTAGGAACTACGGGAGAGGGCCAAAAAATAAGGCGTGATTGAAAGTAGGAATGGAATTGTTACACAGTAATTTGTCACCATCCCTGCAATCCCCCGTCCTACACATTGGAAGGCTTATTCCGTGACCTGTGAGCAGTGACATGACCTGAAACCACTTTCATGGCATCCCCCTTGACAAGGAAAATCATTCCCCCGAAGAAAATTCCCTGTGAAAATCCCTAAAAATAGCCTTTTTAGCCTTGGCGCGACTAGCCAGTTTAGCCCTCGCGCCAATGGGGGAAATCCACCAAAGAGGGCGCGCCAACTGGCGCTCTGTCCCAGTGTATCACCCGCGCTAGGCTTAATAAGGAGTGTTTTTAAAAAACAAATGGTGGAAGTTTGATTCCAACCAACTCCTGAACGAGTCTCTAAAATGAGTTGGGAGGTTTGGCTCCGAATCTCCATGTAGGGGAAGTGGTTTTCCACCTATCATGGAAGCTTCCTTGAGGATAGGGCCAATCCCACCATTATAGGGATCTCAAATCCCCTTCCACAATTTATATAAGCTTGTCATTTTCCCTTTGCAAGCTAGCCTGAATAGAGCTGAATCAATAGTAAGGAGATTATTGTTAGATAGCCGAAGAGAGAGAGAGACTTGTCCTTTTCTCGATGAGCTTTACCGAGACGTACTCCTCTATCGACCCGCTAAAGGAGGACCCAACGTCAGAGCTCAGGTTGTATCTTTCTTTGTTCTGATTAATAATAAATGACTTCAGTTATGGTTCCACTCAGATGTTCATGTTTTATGTTATGAGTTGTATCTTCTCTGACTAATACATAATTGCATGTATTAGGTTTTACGCTTGTTTTTTCGTTGTTTCTTCTTGTACGTGTAGGTGTTCGATCGCATCGAGTGGGAGAATTATGATCAGCCAAAGCAAGGGATGGGAGCGCCATCTTCTCGACAAACGAAGACAGTGTAGGACTTAAGGTAGGCCTCTTGTTGCATCTCGGTCTTTTGCAATTAGGAACTTGCATCTTAGCGTGACTCGGTTGTTGCTAGACCCGATCTGGGCTAGTAGGGATCACCTCTATCCATAAAGGGGATTTAGCTCTCCAAAAAACTGGTGACCATACTAGGGAAACATTGATTGGAGTTTGTCTTGTCTTTTCGGTTGATTTTGGTCTTTACCTGCTCGATCAGCTCTTGTGGTTCGCTCTTTTTTCAGTGTTAAACTTTTGTTTAGCCTCACCATCCCTGATCTGCTTCTTGATTGCTCTTTTTTATCTTTTCCATTAGTAAACTCGACTGGCGTAGTTTTTGCCCTGAAAGTCATGCTAGCTAGCGCATGTTGCCAGTTTATCACCCGTGCCAATCCTATTCTGGCGCTAGTTGCAGCCTCACAGTCGTGCCAATCCTGTAAGGTGCTAGGGTTTGCTTCTTTTTGGGCTTTCTGAGCTTGGTCTGTGGTTTTGGTGTCACTTTTTTGACTGCCTGAGTGTTCTGAAGCCTTGTTTGACTGACTTTGACCTTCATTCTCTGGTTTTTTGCCTTGTTCTATCAATTTTACTTTCTAGCCCTAGGGCATCTAGGTGCTATAGTGTGTCGAGCCTCCTGTGGGAAGTTTTTGGTCCTTGTTCGATCAGTCAATTTTGTTATTGCTTCTCTGCATTCGTTTGGTGGTTGTACACTGTTTTATTGCGTTATTTGAGTGATTGGCTTCTTCTTCATTCGAATTCTGATTTGTCTCGTTTTGAGCCTAGATTACATGGTTCATTTGAGTCTTTTGGATTTCTCTTTGATTTGAGGGACTTCTTTGTGAATTTGAGATCTGATTGTGTGTTTGGTGTCGAGTGAACTTTCTTGTCTTTTCTCTTTTGCTATCACTTCTCAAATTGTTCTTTTTATTAATTTTCATTTTTTTTAGTGCACTTTTCTCTTAAACATTGAAAATACAAAAAAATCTCTTTTGCTTTTGATTAGTTAATGTAAATTGAATCTTTTCTGTGTGATTAGTGATTTGTAACTTTGAAAGAAAAGATTTTAGTTTTCGTTAGCGTGCATTAGAGACACTAGTGGTTGTTTTGTGATCATTTTGTTATTGTGTGAAAGCTCTCAACCTTCCCGTAGTTAGCTATTCATCGAACGAAATGATACATTGTGGCATGTAGTGTGCATTTAGGAGATTTTGAGACATAACATTCGGTAGGGCCTGGAAATTGAAACATAATTGAAGATCAACATTAAAATTTATTCAATTTACCTTAAGGTAGCATTGAAACATTAACGAAATATTTAGAGATCTAGGCTAGTGACATGTTCCGGCGTCGTTAAACCTAGTAGCTGTCGTTCGCCTCTTGTCTTTAGACAGCACTAGTACGGACTTGTGCTCCCCGTACGATCGCGTATATAAAGGGAGACCCCACTAGGTTGCTATCCTTTATCCGTAGGAAGCCAAGTCTACCGCCTTATACCCGTGATACACCAGACATAGCATTTCGGGAGATTGCCTACATGTACGTCAAGTCCTTGGTTGATTTCTTTTTCATTTTGAAACCAAGGTGTATATTGCAGTTCACGGATATCTGGTACACCCTTTGCCTAGATTACCAGAGTAGTCATTTTGATCTTTTCCGACTCTTTAAATTTGAAAGGATCATCAAGCACTTGTCCTTTCAAACTTGTTTCAAAACTAAAAGAGATAGAGTCACCTTTCACCCATTTCTCGACTCTTAAAACATGAAACGGTGAAGTTTCTAAATTTCAATGTGGTAAAATAAATCACCTGTGATCACACACCCTGTTAGAATTTGCTTGTTGGCCGTTTGATTGTGTGCCTTGATTTTTTTTTTTTTTTAGCCCGTGTGTTGTGTTTGATCTCTTCCTTTTGTTGTTACTGTCACAGTGGCGGAACCCTTAGTTTCGTCTACTGGTAGTCCATACACAGACGATTCATCAGATGTCTCTCAGTCCTTTGCTGAACCTCAACAGCCCATCGTTTTCGAGTTTCCCGGCGGGGGACCGGTTCTATCTGAGCTTCCCTTTGGAGGACCAGTTGAGTTCAAATGGCCATTATCTAATGCTTGGTATGGATTTGGAGTAGGGGGGAATTTCCCTCCTCTTACATTGGGTTCGCCTTTTTTAGCTACTGTTATTCCTCCTAGTCCTCGCTGTCTGCTACAAGATCTAGCGGCAGGTTAAGATATGGGCTCATCAAACCATTCCCCTAGTGAGGAAATCCCCACGTCTGGTGAATATTACCAGCTGTTCCCAGAAGACAACCTCGAGTTATCTATCATGTCTTTGCTCGGTCCTTCACTTCCAGCAGGGTATAGATCCTTAAGTCAGATTATGACTGTTGTTGCCTCTATGGGAATATCAACTCCTTCTACGAGGCTAGTTATTCCTTCATTGGGGATGTCTCCTAGGACACCCATCACGTCATCCCCTCACGTCACTTCAGTACCTGTTAGGCCCACTGTTTGTGTGGCCACATCTACACCCACTGTTACCACGTATTCCGTAAGGACTGCGTCGCTTCCCGAAGACATCTATATAGCATCTACTATTCCGGAGAGAATTTCTACTGAAGAGTATCGATTGTCCCTACAACAATCGAACCCCGAGGTCAGTCAATCCTCCCAAGATCCCAAGCGTCCGTATTTTTCGCATTATGCATAGGATGGTACACCCGTTTACATTTTTCCATATCAATACGATGAGCAGAGAAACCCTTTACGTTTACCCGCTCCAGAGGCTTATCTCCATGGTAAAGGTTTTCCGTTTAACCAAGCTGGGAAACCTTACAACCCGCAAGGACAACCCTTTCAGGGCCAACCTTCGGGCTAGTCTGGTTATCTTTATGACTCGCAAGGACAAACCTTACAAGGCCAACCTTCGGGCTAGCAGGGGTTGTTATATGGTCCGCAAGGACAGTCCTACAACCCTTCAGGTCAACCTATGCAGCCTCACCCTATGGTCCAACCAGGGCAACCTCAAGGACCCATAGGTTAACCGTGGTACCAACCGAGGCCGTTGTATGGTCCTGGGGAGCAATTCCAACCTTCTCAACCTATGGTGCAACCTCTGCAACCTCAGTATCCTATTGGTCTGAATGTTTCACAGCTAGGATCATCGTATGGTCCTGTTGTAGGTCAAACCGGTTATCAAGCACAACCTGGCTCTATTCCACCACCAAGCCAGCCGGCCCATCCAACACAGCCTGGTATCCCACATTAGTCAGGTCAACCTGTACAACCTGTGTAACCTGTTCACCCGTGTCAACCTTTTCAACCAAGGCAGCCCATCCAGCTAGGTCAACCTGTCCAACCAGGCTAGCCTGCACGTCTTGTCAAGCCTGTTAAATAGCTGATTTACTCGATGCATCAATCGAATCAATTGGTATGCCCTACTTATCAGGCTCAGCAAGGCCCCACCTATCAGTAGCCCGCTCAACCTGAAGGCGGTTACTATCCTCAAGGTCAATCTCGACCGAATTATTACCAGGGTGGAGTACAGGTACAGGTCCTTATCAAGGGCCTGGCATGCCTTTCAATCCGCAATTACCGTTCTTGGCTACCTTGGAGTTATTGGACGTTTCTAAATTAACCAATGATCCGATTCTTCACAATCCTTATTAGCCTCCGGTTCCGACTAAGGTACCCGGCGACTGTCCTAAGTTTGAAGGTAAAGCTGGAGAAGACCCCTAAGCTCATTTAATGACCTACCATCTATGGTTTTCATCCAATTCTTGGGTAGATGACTCAATTCATCTACGTCTCTTCCAGCGCACTCTTACTGGAACTGCCGCTAAGTGGTATATAGAAATACCCCATGGCATCTTTCAAGACTTCAAGACGTTAGCCATGGATTTTTTGACTCACTTCCAGTTACCAATTCGTTACGAAGCTGGGACGCATCTCCTGACTTCTTTGAAGTAGGATAAAGCCACCCACATATCCGATCATATTCATGAGTGGCGACATCGTTGTAGATTGATCAAGTTTGATATACCTGATCAGCTACTAACTCATTGGTTCACCACCTCCTTCGTTAACAAAATCGCTCAAGATATTACTATGGGGGCATGTGTGACTGAAGAACAAGCCATCGCGCGTGCCCAGTATTTGGATCTAGTGTACTCTCAGTCTGGCACGATTTATGATATTTTGATTGATGCCCCACGGCTGGGAACCTCTAAAGTTCCACCTACCCCAGCGGTGGATGGTGTCATTGGTTCCATTTCTCAAAATTCTCGAAAATCATCAAAAGGGAAGTAGAATTCCAATTCTTCCAATAATTCTGCTCTTCCCGCCCCTCCAGATTCTGGCAAGACAACGAAGGTCAACGCCGTTCAAGCCAATCCTATGGAAAAAACTTCCAAAGGAAAGAAGAAGGGCAAAGGAAAATCCAAACCCGATGCCCCAAAACCAGAGTCTTCTAAACCTCGTACTGAGGACGGTTCCCAACCTAAACCAAAGTACCCCTGCCTTATCTGTGAAGGAGACCATTATACCAAAGATTGTCCTCGACGATCTAAAGTTAGTCAACTTCTGAAAGGCTCCAAATGGACTCCAGCAGTTCTCAAAGAATCGTTCCCATCTCAGCAGACCCAGATGGTTGAGCAGCCTTCACCATCTATACCATTTGGGTCCCAAGTCTTTATGATGAATGGTGCTACACCTCTCTCAATTACTACGCATTCGAAGGACTATGCCGGATCACACCAGGCAGTTGGAAAGGAAGTCGTGGATGGCCCACCTCCCCCACCTATCTCTGGTTCTTTGGAAATAGAGAAGCCTAGCGCTGAACCTGTTTTGAGGCCACATTCTAAAGGTGTTCTGTGAAGATCTTCCTAAAACCCAAATGCCCGTGCAGCTCAGCACTATAGTATTGTTGAGGATTTGGCACAGGCGCCTTTTTCCATGTCTGCAATGGAAGTGCTTCAAAGTTTCCCATCGCAATGGAAAGCTCTGTTGTCTGCAATCGGTGGAATCGATCCCACCGATTCTAATCTTCTCACCTTCGACCTAGAAATTTTTTTCCCCCGACTTCCACATCAAATTGCTCTCGTTATACAAGTCGGGATCAATGGCCTCAATATCCATAGGGCCGTTGTGGATGAAGGTGCTTCTACCTGTGTTATGTCATCCACCTGTTGGAAAGCCATTGGCTCTCCGACTCTTACATCGTCTCCCAATGCCTTAGAGGCATTCGATGGTCGAGAATCAAAATCCCTGGGTTTTCTCGAGAGTTTTTTTATTACGTTACCAGGGAAGACAGTCAACGTAGAATTAGAAGTGGTTGACGCCAAGCTTAACTACAATATTCTTCTTGGCTGTAGTTGGACTCATGCTATGCTATGCGTGCCATCCACCCTCTTCCGGCTTCTTAAGTTCCTTCATGAGGGGAAAATCATTACTGTAGATCAGTTGTCTTTCTTCACCTCATCCTCTGAGAAAAATTTTCCTTACGTGGATCAAATCCCCAATCCCCCCAACAGTGTAGGACCTAGTCTCTTCAAGGACACCGTCCTCATGGGTATTTTTCCCATGCCACCACCGCAAACCGTTCAAGTTAATATGGTCTCTAGGTTTGATGACCCTTGGATCATCCCTTCACCTGAATAGGTGACCTCTTTCGGAGAACCGATGCCGTTAACTCTAGTTGAGATTAATTATTGTGAAATCATTGCTTCATCTGATCCTCCTCCCGAACATGCCCCTTTGAGCATGGATCTGGATATATATTCTCAATCCCCTTTGCTCAGCGATACAGATTCGCTTGACCCTTTAAGAGAATTTTTCCCTTCCGATGAAGCTATTTTTGAAACCATGTCTCTTGAAGATCTGCCGTGGAGCAATGGACATCATCGTTCCTCGTTTATGCCTAGCCTGGGGGCAATGTCTGATTTTCTAGAGTGCTTTGCATCTCAGGTTCCCACTCTGCCTCTTCAAACACCGATTTTGACTCATGAGGTACTTTCTAAGGGAAAGCTGAGTAATATCACCCAAACTATGCCGATTGACATCTCCGTCAAATCAGGGGTAGTTGAGAATATTCATGTGGGAGTGACTTGTTATCCTTAAGAGATACAAGTTTATACAAAAAAATTTCACGAATTCAGAGATGTTTTCACATGGTCCTATGAAGAGATGCCTGGGATTGTTCCCAGCATAGTAGTGCACGAGATTCCTACCTATCCGGGTGCGAAACCAGTGTGTCAACGCCTACGCCAAGTGCATCCCTAAAAAGCCGTAGCTATTGAGACAGAAGTTGAAAATCTTATTAACGCGGGCTTTATCTATCCTATTCCTCTCACAGAATGGGTTTCAAATATTGTCCCTTCAGATAAGAAGTAGGGCACTATACGCGTCTGTGTTGATTACCAAGACATCAATCGGGCCTGTCCTAAGGACAATTACCCCACTCTTTTTATAGATCAAATTATTGATGAATGTGCGGGAAATGAGATTTATTCCCTTATGGACGGCTTCTCTGGGTACAATCAAATCAATATTTTACTCGCTGATCAACACAAGACTGCCTTTATCTGTCCGTGGGGAACCTTCACTTATAAAAAGCTCTCGTTTGGTCTAAAAAACGCTGGGGCCACCTTCCAGCGTGCTATGTCTTATGCTTTCCACGACATACGCCATATTGTTCAGCCATATCTAGACGATTTGCCGACCCATTTAGCTCGGCGTGAGGACCACCCCAAACACCTCCGCTAGATTTTCCTCCGCCGCAGGCGCTACAATATTAGGCTCAATCCTCATAAGTGCATCTTCTGCGTGGATTTTGGCCATCTTTTGGGATTCATCGTCTCTAAAGACGAAATTCGCCTTGACCCCCTCAAGGTTGAGGCCATCGTTAACCTCCCATCCCCTTCCTTGTTACATCAGCTGCAGAGTCTGTAGGGGAAAGCTAACTTCCTGCAACGCTTCATTCCGAATTATGCGGAAGTGGCCAAGGGCTTTACGCGTCTTTTGAAACAGGATGTTCCCTTCCATTGGGACGAGATTGCTCAGCAATATTTTGATAAGCTTAAGATGTTTCTCATCAATGCTCAGCTGATACGTCCTCTTGACTATCATCACGATTTCACCCTTTATTTGGCCGCTGCATTTAGCAAGATAGCTATGGTTTTAGTACAGGATGACGATGATGGAAATGAACACATAGTTTATTATCTATCTCAGAATCTTATCGACATGGAAACATGCTATGCTCATGTAGAGAAGTTGGCACTCGTTGTGGTTCAAGCCGTTCAACGATTCTGCCACTACATCCTGTTGCGTACCATAACCATGGTTTCAGACTGCAACCCCATGACATATATCTTGTCTCGAAAATTGTTGGGGGGAAAATACTCCAAGTGGATTGTAATCCTTCATGAGTTCGACTTAGAGTTCACCACTGCTAAGTCGACGAAATCATTGGTTTTCGCTGATCATTTTCTCTCTCCCGACAGACTCTGTTCCATTGAAATTCGAGGATCATATCCTGGATGAAACACTCTTTCTTATCAACACTCGTGACCCATGGTACAGTGAAATTATCGTGTATCTTCAAACATCCATGTTCTGGTCTGAATTAAAAAAGGATGCTTGACGTCAGATTCGGCATCAATCTCAACCATAACACATTATAGGAGATACCCTGTACCGTGTCGGAGTCGATTCTGTGCTCCGTCAGTGATTGACCCTGGAAGAGGCTGAAAGAGTCTTGAATGAATATCACAATGGCACTTATGGTGGTCACATGTCTAGATATGCTACCTCCCAGAAGATTCTGCGTGTGGGTTACTTCTGGCCATCTATATTCAAAGACTGTATCGTTGCAGTTCAAAAATGTCATGAGCGCCAGGTCTTTCAGCGCAAGATGTGTGTGCCACCCCTACCCTTGCATCTTGTCATTACTATCGGCCCTTTTACTAAATGGGGTGTAGATTTTATGACATGTAACCCTCACTTAGCTGGGGGGCATGCTTATATAATCATCGTCGTAGACTACTTTACGAAGTGGGCCGAAGCGATGCCTACATTAGCTGCCGACGGTAAGACAACTGCACGATTTCTTTTCAACCATGTTATTACATGTTTTGGAGTCCCTCAGGCCATTGTTACCGATCATGGTACCCATTTTCGGGATTACATGATGGCTGAGCTGACGTCAAAGTTGGGCTCATGCCATGATAGCTCAACGCCATACTACCCCCAGGCGAATGGTCAGGTTGAGGCTGTGAACAAGGTTTTGGTCACAATGCTTCAACGAATGATTGGTATCCACAAATCCAACTGGAATCTCTAATTTTTCTCAGGTCTCTGGGCTTATTGAACATCTGTAAAGAGCGCAACCATATTCACACCTTTTCAATTGGTGTATGGTTTGGAAGCGACTCTCTCGATTGAATGCAAAATTGTTTCTCTGAAATTGGCTGTGGAACTATTTCCTAACACTTCTCCAGAGGAAGAAAATCTCTTGTATTTGGAATGATTGGATGAAACCCGCCGCTTAGCTGCCTTGGTCATTGAGGCACAGAAAAAGTGGGTCAAAGCCCATTTCGATCAATCGTTTTCTCCTCGTTCTTTCATTGAAGGAGACCTCATCCTCCTATATGAACAAGCACATGATAAATTTGGAGCAGGAAAATTCCAACCCATGTGGCATGGGCCCTATATAGTTAAACAAGTATTAAAAAATGGGGCCTATGAGCTTATCAACTACGAAGGAGTTCCCCTGGCACAGCCTAGGAATGGGCTGTACCTCAAAAAGTACTATGCTTGAGTTGTTCTTGTGTGGTGTGTGTGTACATAAGTGAGTGTTTTCATTTTTTTGCATGTGTGGTGTGGTGTGCTTTGTAAGTGTCTTTTTGCTGATTGGGTCCTCCTGATTGTGCAGATGTCTATTAATCCTTTTGTTGGTTTCGCGGATGGTGCCTCTTGCACTACCAAGAATCTATCCTCGGCATCCTGGGTAATCTACAATCCTGCTGGTGAGTTGGTTAATTTGTAAGGTGTTTGTCTAGGGCCTACCACAAATAATGTCGTGGAGTATAGTGCCATTTTAGAATTATTAAATGAGGCTTTTAACCTCGGTATTCATGCATTACTTGTGTATCTGAACTCACAACTTGTAGTATTACAACTTAACGGTCATTATTCAGTTAGAAATCCATCCATTTTACATATGTATCTACGTATTCATTTATTGGAAAGGAATTTTGATTACATTACATATCAACATATGCCCAGACACATGAATGCGTTAACAGATGCAGTAGCTAATTTGGTTCTAGATAGACATTTGCACAACTTATAAAAAACATCATCGCATGTAAAAAGATCCATCCAGAAATAGATATATATAAGTCGAATAGTTTGGAGTTTGTGTACATCACATAAAGTCAAAAAATATACATGTCTGTCTAATAATAGTCGGAGACAACATGTCTCTCAAAAATATACATATGAAAATCCTAGATGGCTAATCAACGTGGTGCTCGTGGTAACATGTCACCGCGTGCACCAATCGCCTCAGCAGTCGATGGAGGCAACTAGGCACCCCCACAGTGTGTCGCTGGTAAGCCAATGGGATGTCTGTCAGCCGTTAATAGTCCGGGATTCCCTAGGCGATGCCCTTCAGGTTCTGGATCAGCTCACTCCCTTCGCTACCCTCAGCTTGTGGGTCATATGCGAGAGGGGTCCTCTGTGCAATGGGCGACATGCCCGTAGGCCTCTCTGGGCCAACATTTGCATACACATAGAACTGTTGTTAGAATAGGCATGTATCAAAAAAAAAAAAAATCACAAGAACATAAAAAATAAAAAAGAGTCATACCCAGCTCCTCGTCCCAGTCCTCCCCCTCCGGAAGCACAATATCTGGGTCTCCCGTGAAGTCGGTACCTACGTAGGGCCAATCCTCTACTATAATCAGCTGATGCCATAACCATACAAAAAACTCAGGCCTCCAGGACATCTGCTGGACCCCTCCTGACCTGGGCATAAGTGCTGCCCATCGAGCCATCCTCGGCTCCCTCAACGATGGCTCGGCGATTATCGCCCCTTGGCCCTGGAAAATTGGTAATCGTTCTAGAATGAACGACACCGGAATGGAACCATACCCAAACTGTTTCAGTTTGGCCTTCTTGCACTTTGTTAGCTGCCGTTTGATGTTTGTTGTCACGGCAGTGGCCCAATCAAAAAGTGTAGGATTCATGCATTCAGAGGCTAGTAGGAGTTGTGCTTTGGTTGCCTCATGCAGGGCCTGCGATCCTGCAGCCCACGTAATGGTGTGAAACACTACTCAGAGTGCTAGATCACAGATAGTGTGGATGTCTAATTTCCCACTGCCCAATCCTGTTTGTGCCCCTGGGCACACTCTCGCCATTACCATGTCCATTTTCTGTCTAGAAGGTTTGCTGCTCATCATGATTGGCACTGGGCCTCTATGCGACAATTTAGTTATAAAATAAACATCAGAGACTTCGAGTGATAGTACTTGGTCTCGAAGTTTGAACACTTCTTCATTCTCGTCCCATATACTAACCAAATATTGTAATAGCTCAAGTTGAGCTCTAAAACATGGTGTGAGGAAAAAATTCTTGAGACCACAGTCCCAGAGGGCATTCATGCAAGCTTCATTTTGCATGGCCATTTCGTCCTCTTCCCCATGTTCCCTCTCCTTCCACTCAATCACCATTGTGGTTGGATATCTGCACCAAAATGGTAAAAAATACCTTATTATATCTCTGCAACACTTAAAAATTCATTTGAGTGGCTCAAATTTTGGTTAATTAATGCGGAAATTTGATTTGCGCCATTGGCGTGACCCCTTTGCAAAGAAGAGCCAATTGGCGCGGGTCCGTGCCCGATACCCGCGCCAATTGGCCGAGCCCTAAATTTGCAAAATGGTTCCTCCAGAGGTCAAATACACAATGGAAATTTACAAAAAATGAATCAAAACAAAGCCAAGGGGAGCGCCTCTTACCTGGAACAAACAAGAATCCAGATGATGTACTAGATTGGTCGCAATCACCGCCGCAAGTTCACACACCAAAAGCTCACTGTTGCTTTCCAAATGAGGTAAAAAGTAAAAGTGAATATGTTTTACCATTTTTGGCATATTTATAACTTTTCAAAGTAAAATTAGGTTTTGAAAGTCATTTTCCCAATATTTTAATATGTTTTGTCGAAAATGGATTTTACACTTACTTTTATGTGCAGCGACAGGTTTTTACACAACTTGGACAGTGATACGAGTTGTATTTTATACTTTTTCGGATTCGGTAAAAACACGAAAAAGTCATTTCTGGAGTCATCTTTCAGCTCTTTTCTAACTCTCTAAACATGAAAAGATTGTCGAGTCCCTTATCGTTTCGATCTCGTTAAAGTGGCTATGAAATGACATCTACCCAGTATACGTTTACCCGATTTTTGGGGTGGGATAAATTATTTACGAAAAAGGAATACCCTAGCCTATCATGACTAGGAGGTTTTCTCAGACATAGTTTTCTACCTTTTCAGATCTGAGGAACTATTTACAAAAGGGGATTGCTGGAGTTTACTTTTTTGTTGTCTTTTGAAACTCTCTAAATATGAAAAGATGCCAAGTTCTTCCTTTGTCAGACTCGTTAAACCCTGATGACATTGGATCCAGTCGTAATGACGATATTCAAGTTTCTTTTTCCTAGGGCTCATTAAATGTACTAGGATGGATTCGTTCGAAGGAAGAACTTATATTACAAGCACATGCTATCCCCTTCAAGCTTGTTCTAAAAAATAATTGGGGTACTCACCAGAAATGGTGGGGAAAAATGGAACCAGTATCGTCGTCATGTCGGCAGTATGTCGCTCTTGAACATGGCACTTGTCTACATTCGTGTCGGGCTGGGGACATCTCATCTCACTCTCTGTTTGCCTCCGTGGGTTTGGGTAATCCTTTTTGACCTCTCATCTGCTCTTTGCCTCGTCATCATGACCTCTGATCTTTTGATGTCAAATACTACCAAATCCACTGTCGTGCCACCGATATCTTCAAGAAAATTTTACCTTTGCAAGTTTCAACCTTCCATTGATTTTCATCTGGTCCTGATTCACAAACATTATTTTCCTCTGTCTCGCATCGATGATGTGGGAAACAATATGGCCCACCTTAAATCAAGGTCACTTCCTATCGACTTCAGCTCATTATCTAGGAAGTTGGTCTAAAGACTCCCTTTCGGTACCTTGGAGCCTGCATGCCTCAATGGCAGGTTCTTCCAATTCGACGCAAGGTTTTCATCATTGACCTTCGATCGGATGACTCTGCGAGTGTTCGACACCAGCTCACTATTCACACTTCGTGGATTGTACCTATAATACCTTGAGGTCCATTGTCATTATTGGTGGTTCCTCTCGCGTCTGTTAATGGCTTTCATCATTAGCTACTAATCAGATGATGTTCTTGCATGTTCAACATCAACTCACTTATTCACATGCTTGAACTTGTACTTTGTTAAGGTCGAGATGGAGCACAAGACCCTAGATTTTGTCTGTTAGAATCTAGGCTGTGATTTTGTGGATTA
Source organism: Pinus albicaulis (assembly GCA_034641835.2). Classification (NCBI taxonomy): domain Eukaryota; kingdom Viridiplantae; phylum Streptophyta; class Pinopsida; order Pinales; family Pinaceae; genus Pinus; species Pinus albicaulis. The sequence continues at coordinate 1,505,884,670 of CM076575.1, read as the reverse complement.
TTATTGGTTACATGACTCATTGATTAGATGGCTGCGACCATACCTGCATCTATTTATCGATCCTTACTGGATGGCTGCGTCGATGCCTTGAATATTGATTATTGTGTACTCTGTTACGGATGGCTGTGCCCATACCACATATATATCATGTATTTGAGATGTCAGTTGTACTTGTCTACGCAATTTTTCCGACGGCAGTGTTTTCAGTTGGGCACGTTCTCATAAAGCATTTCACCCCTCTCTCTCTTTCGGGCCTCATGCTTTAGGGGTCATCTGTTACACAAAAATTTGTCACCGTCCATGCAATCCTCCGTCCCGCACATTGGAGGGCTTATTCCGTGACCTATGAGAAATGCCATGACCTAAAACCACTTTCATGGCATCCCCCTTGACAAGGACAATCATTCCCCCGAAGACAATTTCCTATGAAAAGCCCTAAAAATAGCCTTTTTAGCCTTGGCGTGACTAGCCAGTTCAACCCTCACACCAATGGGGGAAATCCACCAAAGAGGGCGCACCAACTGGCGCTCTGTCCCAGTGTATCACCTGCGCTAGGCTTAATAGGGAGTGTTTTTTAAAAATAAATGGCAGAATTTTGATTCCAACCAACTCCTGAATGAGTCTCTAAAATGAGTTGGGAGGTTTGGCTCCGGATCTCCATGTAGGGGAAGTGGTTTTCCACCTATCATGGAAGCTTCCTTGAGGATAGGGCCAATCTCACCATTGTAGGGATCCCATCTCCCCTTACACCATCTATATAAGCTTGTCATTTTCCCTTTGCAAGCTAGCCTGAATAGAGTTGAATCAATAGTAAGGAGATTATCGTCAGACAGCCGAAGAGAGAGAGACTTTTCCTATTCCCGATGAGCTTTACCGAGACGTACTCCTCTGTTGACCCGCCGAAGGAAGATCCAGCATCAGAGCTCAGGTTGTATCTTTCTTTGTTCTGATTAATAATAAACGACTTCGATTATGGTTCCACTCAGATGTTCATGTTTTATGTTATGAGTTGTATCTTCTCTGACTGATACATAATTGCATGTATTAGGCTTTATGATTGTTTGTTCGTTGTTTCTTCTTGTACGTGCAGGTGTTTGATCGCATCGAGTGGGATAATTATGATCTACCAAATCAAGGGACGGAAGCACCATCTTCTCCACAAACGACGACAACGTAGGACTTAAGGTAGGCCTCTTGTCTCATCTTGGTCTTTTGGAATTAGGAACTTGTGTCTTAGCGTGACTCGGTTGTTGCTAGACTCGATCTGGGCTAGTAGGGATCGCCTCTATCCGCAGAGGGGATTTGCCTCTCCAATAGGAATGTAGCTAGAAATGTAAGGATCAACAATCACTCAAATAGCATTCCGCATTTCATGCATTGCTGCATAGGAAGGGAATTAGGGATTCTGCGCCTTAGATGGCTAAATTTTATGCCAATTATAACTTTAAAGTGGAAGTGTATGCACATTATAACTTTAAGTGACAAAGCAAAAAATAATCATGGAATTGTTGTGAAGGAGGGACATTCGGCATTCTGCAATTTACATTCCCATCCAAGAGGGGAATTCTGCATAGATGGAAAATTTTATGCGAATTCCAACGTGAAAGTGAAAGTATATGCAATTTATTTTTCGAAAGAAAATTTTTGTGCGAATTCTTACTTTAATAGAGAGTGTATGACATTCATTCATTTCCACCCAGGTGGTTCATTAGGCATCATGCACACATGCCAAAATTATATGTGAATTCCAACTTTAAAGTATATGCCATTCATTCATTGCCACCTAGGTGGTTCATTGGGCATCGTGCACACATGCCAAAACTGTATGTGAATTCCAACTTTAAAGTATATGAGATTTTTTTTTTTAAATTCTATTGGAAATTCATTTTTCTGATAAAGCACAAAATAAGGATGATTACAAAAAGGAAATGCACTAAAAGAAATAAAATAAAACAACAGTGGTGTTGCTTTTATTATGTGCAATTTTCATTACTAAATGAAAATAATAAAATAAAAGCATCGCCTCTTTGATGTTTGTGTGGAATAGAAATTTGGAATATTTTCACTTTTATGAAAGTTAAAGTTAATTAAGCTGAAGGCATTTTTTTATTGTGAGGTTTGTCATCATAATATTGTTCATAGATTTTTTGTTTTTGATAGAATTTTGGTTGATGTTGGAGTATTTAAATGATGTAATTAGTTTTTTTTGGTTGAAATTTTGGAAAATGAAAAATGTATGATTACTCAAGAGGAAAAATGATGAAATTATTTATGTCTTTATCAAGAGATTTTGTAAGTTATATAATTAAATACCTAATTTATACGATAGATGAGTTGTTATTCTTTTTGATTTTGATGTAATCTCTTTTTTCCCATTGAAAATCTGCTTTTTGGTATTTCGATACTTATGGTTCTTAGAGAAGAAAGGGTTATACTAATCAAACAACTCATTTTATAAACTTCTTGAATGATGATATTTCATCTTAGGACCAAAGAACTGATACTTATATAAAAATGATATTAACATACAACCAAATTATGTAACTAAATATCCCAATCTTGTTGTAGTTGTAGCTATCCTCCATGATTCATGTGAGAGAATTTCCTCTATACTACACTTTCCTACCTGCATGATTCATGTGAGAGCATTTCATCTATACTACTCTTTCCTATGTTATTGCTTTACAACATTTCCTTTGCAACATATGGTGCAATTTCTAGTTTATATATATTTTATTTTAATTCAATTTTATAACCCTTTTAAAATTAAATTCAAAATAAAAAAGACATAGCTACCTTTGGGATAAATCTCTACCATTTTCTTGACTATTACTAATATTTGTGGATGTTCCTTGAGGTTAAATCCTTCCCATCTAGGTATTAACTCACACAACCATATACATTAAGCTTTTGGTAAAAGTAAAAATCGATCCATGATAAACATTAAAACATTTATATTATGATACATCTCGTATTGTCAAAACTTAAGTGGATATTTTTAACTTGTAAATAGTTTTTGTTACAATATCCTACCTTATCAATTCCACATACCATGCCTATCAATATCACATGTCCAAAAAATCATAACCATTTTCATATGACACTTGTTCATATGCTTTTTTTTTTTCAATTAATTAGTTTAATTAAAATAGTAGAAAGGGAAATAACCAATTTTGAGATAAATCTCAACCATTGATATGCGGGAACTACTAAGAATATTTTATAATATTATATTGAAGTTAAATCTCTACCATCCACCTAATATTATTGCGTCGAGAGGTGATATACAACCTAATATGGAAGATATGTTATAATGTCTTGTCATCCCTTGTCATGTCATGTTCTGCCCAATTATGTTATGTAAATAAAAATAATAAAAGTAAAAATAAAAATAACCATGCATTAAAATAAATATAAGGTATTGAACCTCTTTAGTTTATGTGAGGAAAGGACTTTTGTTGTAGTTCAAAAGGAGTTTTTTTGCAGGTTCAAAAGAACACTATTGGTTGTGTTGGAAAACTTGGTTGAAAAACACATCTTGCCGTTGTTAGGACCCCTGGGGTCTGAAGAACGAATTTAGCTTTGTTAGTGCTTATGATTTTTTTTTGGCCCTAAAGAGGAAGCATCCATGCATCCTCAACGAAAATAATGGTGGGTGGATGATGGAAAAAGGGAAAAACCTCGATCATGTGTGTGTGACAATTTCGAGAAAGTATATGCGTTGTTGCAGAGCGGGGGGGGGGGGGGGGCGCTATGGCCCATATGGGCATAGCTGGGATCAGTCTCTGTATAGACATGCTATAAACACATTTCATGTCAAAACTACTTCGGTTGAATTTCACCACCTGGAGGATATGACAACTAAAGATAGACATTCCATGTCAGACTTGGAATCGGTGGAAGAATTTGGACAACGGGTGTTTGACCCTAGTCACACTAGGGGTTTAAGAAAGCATATATTCAATCCCTTTTATTGTATTGGAAAATGAAACCCCTGATGCTGAGGATTCTGATGGAGAAGCATGTTGATCAATATAATATATTTTCCAAACTAACATATGTAAAGAGGGAGAAATAAAATACGATATTTTACATGGAACAAATGGAGAGTCAGCTTGCCAAGATTGAGAGGCACATATATTTCATGACATCTTTAGTACCTTTAGGGTCAAGTGCTTAAGTGAAATCCTATGATTCTTAGTTTTTACCGATGCTTTATGTTGTGGACTCATGTTTGGTTTTATATTCATGGGTTGATTTCGATGTTATCGCTTTTGTGACACTTTAATTTTTTCATATGATGTTTAAATTTTTGACTGGTCATTCATTGAATAGATGGTCAACAGGCGTGGTTTCCCACTGGGTAGGTTGAGACCACCTATCGTAAATTGTATGGACAATGTAACATATTTTTTATTAATGAAAGGCACCAACGATTAGTTTAGTAAAAAAAACATGTATTGACCCATGGTATTAATGTGGAATATAGCCTATTTAAATGGCAAAAGACTCTTTAAAGTGGGAAATACCAACCTAGATCTATCTTAACTTTGGATCTATGAAGCATCGAGACGGATCAAATATATTTTCACTCTAAAAGGGGTTTGACCCTTGATATTTATCCCTCTCAGTGCTTGGTAGATCCAGAGTTAAGATGGATCTAGGCTGGTTTCATCGAGAGACGCTCTCTAGCCCAATATGGAAGATATGTCGTAATGATATTTTTTTATGTTATCTAAAAATTTTGACTTAATTAAATTACATAAACATAAAAATAAAAATAAAAATAAAAATAAAAATAAATTAAAAAGAATAAAATAAAATAAATAAAATTATTAATTATAATTAATAATGGCTAATAACTAAACAACTTAGATGCATCTTAAATCCATATCTATCAAGCATAAAGAGGGATCAAATCTCTATAGGTGCAAACATTTCTTGAAGTTTTTCACTCAAAAAAGAGGTTTTCACCTTGAGAGTTTTGATCTCCTCCCTATGCTTGATAGATCCAAAGTTAAGATGGATCTAGGTTGGTTGTTAATTAAATTAAAATTTTCAAATCCTTATTCCAAAAGAAAAACGTGATTAGTTATTGATAATCAAATTAAAATTTTAGAAGACCTATTCCAAAATAAACACACCTATACTGAATAATTGGTGACAACATTCACAAGTGGGTAGATTATCCATTGAGATTAACAATCCTAAACTCAACCTATTCTAAAAAAAATTAAATTAATATGAAAGTAAAGTAATTGGCCATAAATAAAGCAGTAATAATTAAGTTAAGGATTTACCCACTAATGAGATGCCATTCACTGGGTTTGTACGAATCCCGAGAAGGATCTATGCTACTCACTAGGTTTGTACAAAGCTTGAGAAGGATATACTCACTAATGGGATGCTATTCACTGGGTTTGTGCAAAGATCGAGGTCTGATCCTTCACTGGGTTTGTACGAAGCTTGAGAAGGATCTACCCACTAATGGGATTCTATTCATTGGGTATCTACCCAATAATGGGATGCTATTCACTGGGTTTGTACGAAGTTCGTGGGTTTGTAAGGAGCTCGAGGTTCGATCCTTCATTGGGTTTGTATGAAGCTTGAGAAGTATCTACCCACTAATGGGATGTTATTCATTGGGTATCTACCCACTAATGGGATTCTATTTAGTGGGTATCTACCCACTAATGGGATGCTATTAATGTCAAGAAAGAGTCTACGTACTAATTGGATGCTATTCACTAGGTTTGTACGAAGCTCGAGAAGAGTCTACGTACTAATTGGATGCTATTCACTAGGTTTGTACGAAGCTCGAGGTCTGATCCTTCACTAGGTTTGTATGAAGCTCGAGAAGGATCTACCCACTAATGGGATGCTATTCACTGGGTATCTACCCAGTAATGGGATGCTATTAAGCTTGAGAAATATCTACTGACTAATGTGATGCTATTCACTAGTTTTGTACGAAGCTCTTGGAAGTTTTGATTACTTTCCCCCAAGAGTGGCTTCCACCCCTCCAGCTCCCCATGAGATTTGAACCTATGACCTAGTGTGGACTAAATCCCACACAAACCAATTGGTATGCACCTCATGGGTAATAATTAAGTTAGTATTACTTGTAAGTATATAATTTTCAGATCACTTTAAATATTTTATAGCATAATTCTTGTTTTACAAAAGAATAAATCATTTTAATATTAAAAATAGCTTTGTTTTAAATTTAAACTAGATGTAGTTGTATTTTATTTGTTTTGTGTGTTTGGAGATTTTTTTGGTATATTTTTTGGTTGAATTTGTCTGAAATTTAGTATAAATTTGTTGGAATCACAAGTTTGGATTGTGAATTCTTCAAATATGATTATCATAGGTGTTTTTAGATATAACAAATCCATTTATACATTCAAAAATGTATTTTTTGTGCTAAAAGGAACATTCTACAACCCATAATGATGGTGATGTGTGATTCCGTCCATTCTCAATCTCTAGTTGACATGTGTCCATTATATATATATATATATATATATATATATATATATATAAACAATTTTGAATTTAATAAAAACATAAATGAATATTCATATTTAGTTAGTTTTAATTAAAAGTATTATAAAAATCAATAATCTCACTCTTACTGTGCTCACTTTGGTTGTTACACCAGAGGCACTCTCCAACCCACTATGGTAGAGATGTAGTAATGTAATATCCTGTAAAAATTTTGGTTTTGTTGGGTAGTTAAGGTAAAATTGACTTGGTCAAGTTATCGATGGTTTTTGAGTTCCAAGTCTATGACAATCCATGGTATTCATATGGAGTATAACCTATTTAAAGGGGGATAGTAAAACATCATAGATCCATCTTAACTCTAGATGTACAGAGCATTGAGAGGGATCAAATCTCTTTTCACTCTAAAATATGTTTGCATCTGAATAGATTTAATCCCTCTTAGCCCTTGGTAGATTCAAAGTTAAGATTGGTCTATGCTCATTAATATTACAACTTAATATGAAAGAGATGTAAAAGTATTTCACTTTCACTCTTTCAACCATAAATAAAATATTTGGATGTCTACAATAAATAACATAATTTTATACTATCTTTAGAGAAATAAAATAATTAAAAGCTATAAAAGAGAAAGAAAACAAATTATATCTACCTCATAAATATTTCAAAATAAAATCTAAATAAACTATTTGAATATCCATATTAACTATATATTTTAATATGAACTTCAAAGAGAGAATATATATGGGTTGACCATATTAAAATATTTTAATATCCATAAGGAAAAAACTATTAAAAATAAAATAATTTAATTATTTTATAATAAGAGAGAAATGTGTAATTCATTTAAAAATGCAATTTAAAAAATGAAAATTTATACTTATATGTATATATAGAACCAATATAGATCCACTATAAAAATATATTAAATCTTTTAAATTGCATTTTTTTTTTCAAATTTTATATTTTAAAGAAGTTTTCATATTGAAAAAATTAACCCATTTAGAAGCTTAGAAAATCAATAATTAAGATAAAACTATATTAATAAATAACAAAAATTTATAATATACTTAAAAAAATATCTTAATATAAAACTTTAAAACATAAAATAAATAAAAAATCTATACAATAAAATTTTAAATATTAATAATAAATATAATGTAATATATTATATGAGAGATATTTGATGCCAAAATTTGAGATGAGCTTTTCTTAATGGAAAAAACACCTTCCATAGCATTCCCTCTTGGGGTTATTAGAACAAATTTCACTTTTCGTGTCTTACGAAAATAATTATTTTAAGAAGCCAAAGAAATCTAAGCTATCATTCCATTTCTTCGTTTCATGGATTTTGAACCATAAAGATACATTTAGAGATTAACAATAATGGAAGATAGGAATGGTAAAGAGTACAACCCTTTCGGGATAGAAGGATTTGGATATGAAAAATATTGGAAGTTATTTTAAGAAGTATATAGTTGTTTGGGGAAATGTTATCCAAATAATGAAATAATATTAATTATAGAATGAAAATTAAAGTTTAAGCTAAAATTTAGATTTTTAGAATCACAGTTCGGAATCTTCACAGTTCTCATTTTTAAAGTAAGTAGATGTTGTAATTCTAAAAACCCTGAAAATCTACAATCCATCATTCAGATTTTTATTTTTGATGGTATTTTTTTATATATTTAGTTTGGAAAAGAAATAATTTTTAATATGGTAAAATATTTTTAAAATTAATATTTTTATACATTTTATATGAACAAAAGTGGAATGTATAAAGCATTTTATATACAAAAATATATATAAAACAATAAATATTTCATGCCTAAAAGTTTTACAAGTCCAAAAGGGTAGCAATGATATAGCTTAAGCTTAAAAAGATATAGAAAAAATAAAGGGTAGTAATGATATAACTTAAGCTTAAAAAAATATAGAGAAAATAAAAGTTTGTAAGCCATTGATCTTGACCAAAAAATAAATGTAAATATTAAGGAGTAACAACGATGGATACTAGATTTATTGATTTTTTCATGTCATAGTAGTGATCAAAACCCTAATTTCTTGATGTTCTCCATAAGGTTTTTGTGCAAAACATTTCATGGCATTGGATATAGGAGGGAGCAACGTTCCTCCCTTATAAAAATATAGTTAATGATTATAGTGAACTAACCCACTATAATGCAATCCTGGAATATGAAAAAATCCCTTTTCATTCGTCAACTTGAAATGGAGAATCGAGCAACTCAACACCAAATTAGATAAAATTACAAGTGTAGAGATGAATGTGGAGGAGATTTTTTTTAAAAGAAATGATCGATCTGAAGTTTGAGGTTAAATAAAATAAAATAGTAGAATACATTTAGTATATGTAGGATCACACCTTAATTAGGAAGTTCATGGGGATTTGGCTTTCTAAGAAAGAACCAACATGGTGGATCCAACATAAATGGAAGCCAAAATGCTAGATCAAGCTTGAGCTAGCAGCCAAATTTTTTTGACAGTTATCATAAAATGTGCATCTTTAATAATGCCCTTTGTTTTTACAACTCAATTGTCTTGTATTTAAGATTCTAGATGGAGTGGTTTAGTTTGAAAAAAGAATATTTCAAGGCTTCCATAGTTTGGATCATAATGTATTCCTTACTGCAATATTTCTGGGAATAAGAGACTTTAGAAGACATTGGTAAGTCATTAGAAGATTTTATAAAAGTCTCAAAAGCCAAAAAATTAGCAAGATACATTTCCTATGCAAGGATTTTTGTATACATGAACATAGTGGAATAATTTCTAGAATCGATAGACATCTACTGCCATGACATGCTTTGGAAGTAGACATGGATTCTTAGGGTTGTTAGCACTAGGTTTCTACCTTCCCAAGGGATCCAAATGTTTTGAATATTAGTTAACAACTTCATTTAGAAACAATGAAAGGCTAAATATTGGGCCATGTTAAAAAATTGTGTGAAAGGATGGCATAAGGGTTAGAAACATGTCAGAGAGGTTTATTATGCCATGAATAGTGTTTTACCTAAGTTTTGTAGCCAATCAAATGAAGTATACCGAAAACAGGTGGCGCTACGAAATATTTTCACAGGGCCTACACGAATTTTAAAATTAAAAGGTTCCTAACCACCCTTTGAAGAATTTTGAGTGCCCAAACCATTTTTGAAGTAGTTTAACTCATGTTAAAGATAGATGACATTTGGTGGAATTCCCAAGAATTTGAGAAGGTTTTAAAGTTAAACCCTAAAAACTATATTTTTTTTGTAAAAAGGACATTTCCATCATTCCCAGGTAACTAGTTTAAAGTGCACAAGAGAGCTTTAATCAATGTTTAGAATGTGTGACTAGGGGATTGAATATAGTTTCAGTTGAGAAAAATTGAAAAATGGGAAAATCAGGCCATAGAAATTTGTAGAGGCAACAAGTTTACCAGCTAAAGGAGAGAAGTGACTTAAGAAGAAATGGCAACACCATTTTTTCATGTTTTAGTCACCCTGTTCAAACAGATATTCCAAGAAGGTGGTGATGAATTAAAAAAATACATAAAAAAATTGCTTGGGAACGTGTTGGTTTCAAAAAAAAAAATTCATATTTTACCCAGAAGTCATAGTTTTGAAACTACAGAGGAATGTTTTAGGCCTATTTTTCTAGATTTTGTAATTCTATTTTTTCCCATTTTAGTAATTATTTTCAAATGTAATTTCTGAACATGTGATGATGAAGTTAAAAAACTATACATTTTTTTTGTTGTGAACGAGATGATTTACAAAAACCTATTTCAGTTTTGCAACATGTTTCATGGTTTGGAAGATAAAATGCATCTTTGGACCCTATTTTACAGGAATTTGCTAGATTTATTTTTCTAAAAATAAACTCATAGCCAACTATTGATGATCCACCTTATCAATTTAACTTGGAGATCAGATATAACCATATGATTCATTATTTCAAACAAGTTACTAAATTTGGGTCAAGTGTTTTTCAGATCCATTTCTTTTGGATCTTAAGAATGATTATAATTAATGCTTTCCACAAATTGTGGATCTGAAACCTTTGTAGTATTTCTATAAATTAAATGTAAAAGGAGGACAAAGGGTTGATTTTTGATGAAATATTTAGCCATTTCTTGTGTGTTGAAAGCTTTATCAATCTACAATTTGTCAAGATCAGTATATTTTGATTAGTGAAATAAAGATTCATGTGACAATATAGCTTATTATGTGTTTTCTACATGTTTCAATGTTTCGATCTTTGTAATATCATTTTAATGTATGCTATTATGAATATATGAATAAGAGTAAATGTTATAAAATTCATCCTTGATTTAATGCTCTATTTCATATATTTCAAATATTTTAACTCCTATCTTCTAAAGCTACTTTAGGATTCATTCCATATGCCCTATTGTAGTGGATTGTTCTCCTATTTTGTTCTTTTAGCTAAAATGATCATTAATTCCTAGGATGTGCTATCGACCTTACCTTTATCAATCATGTTCAAACAATCAGTATCTTGGTAAGTTGACATAAACCCTAGCTTGTTAACTCCATTGCCTAATGGACTATCCCCCTCGTGTCCAACCAAACCCTACCTCAACAAAAATAAACTAAAGATCTATCTGTTGTGTGAATGTACAATGAATTTCTAAATTTATTGATTAGGCTATCATAGAGAGCCCTCTATGGATTGAAGGGCCTAGCCTTCGATCTGTAAGATTGGTTTGAAATGTTACATTAGGAATTTCTCTCCTACAACCAAGAGGACATTTCTAAGTGATAACATCTTGGCCACCATAGTGGGGATACAAAAGTTACATCTTCCCCATAACTCCTTTAATGAATAGATCTACTTTCTAAGGGAAAAAAAAGGCTAGAAAACAAGATTTGTTGTTCCATTTTGTCATGGAAACTCCATTGTCAAATGATCAAGAATTTGAAACACGACTGGTGACTCCATTGTCCGATGAATCCAAAGCATAATTGCATATCCAGTTGTCTGATTAATCAAGATCATAAGGTGTGATCTGATGAACTGTGCACATATACCAGGTTTTCCAAATCATATTCCTCGTATAGATTAGAAAACTTATCTTCCAAGATTCAAGGATCAAGAGGGAGATATTGCTGCTCTTCACTTGGTTAAATGTCATATGCATACATGAAATCTAGGGGATGAAATACATGAGGATTCTCTGATAAAGGTGTGTCATGGTCTCTATGGAGGGAAATGCAAAGTCCTGGTATGAAACTTTAATACCTTATAGTCTTTATTCTCTTGAATATTTCCATGTAGTTTTCTAGGATCATTATAAATATTCCTACCCTTCTTTCTTACTGGTTGAAAAATGTTGTCAACATGTTAAAATTTTCATTTAATATCTTCAAAGTTTGTATGGTGATAAGGAGATAACGGATGAGAAAATTCAAGAAACCATTTTTGAATATTCTTCTCGGCATGAAACAATAGAGACTAGTTGTCGTGATAATTAGGATAATTTTCAGTAGATTAGAGCTTCTCCCTTGATTGAAAATGAAATAGATCAACTTCTTGCTGTATATAGTCACGTTTCATCCCCTGAAATTGATGACTATATGTAACAAGTTTGGAAAACTTTATGTGATCAATAGTATGAGGATAGTCAAACAATTGCCTCTTCAAATCAATCATTTTTTGAGTTTTTGTCTCATGATGAAATTACTAAAAATCAAAATTGTGAAAGTGCTCATATTGGTTTTTTCTCGCATTCGCAAGAGAATCATTTACAAGAAATTATTTATGTTCATTCATCTGAAAGTCAAATTGACATTTTTCAAACAAATTTACTGAAGGTTAATGAGGCAAGATCAGAATTGTTTTCAAGAATTGGTTTTCATATTTATAGAGTCTTTTTTTTATGAGAATGATGAAAAATCTACTGCCATTTTTTTGAGAATGATGTTGAGATTCAAGGTATAAAGAAAGAACAACCAATATTTGTATATGAAGTTTTTTATTTTGTGTTTTCTCATTAAAAAAATGATAAATTTTCATGTTTTCCATGATCCTTTGGCCAGCCTATTGCAGTCATCATTGACAATGGATTTTGTTGTTTTCATAAACTCAAGTTTTGGATATAATTTTCGTTTTGAGTTTCCATCCCTTAAATTTCTCTATCTAATTACAGAAGGTGTGAAAATAATTCTAGTGAGTGACCATCTCCTTGCCTGGATGCACTAGAAATTCAATATCACCTGATTGGGAAAACTTTCAGTAGGTTAGTGTAGATAAAGGTGTGAAATAGGTTTGTTAGGGAAAGCATGAGTTTCAGAATTTATGTTAAGGACTTATGTAGGAATACAATAAAATACAGAAATAAACATAAATGAAGTGATGAAACATGAATAAAACTTCATTTCATTAATATCAAATAACTGAATAATGTTTACAGACAGAATGGAAAACAAACTAGCTCGGGCGATGATATCTTATATTTGAGAATATATGTGGCAGCTACATGCCTCTGAAATACATTAAAATGAGGCTTAAGGTCATTTTAATTATTTAAAAACATGGGAAATCACTAAAAAACCAAAACCATAACCCCAGGAGATGGAACACCGAGGGTTTGTGGGCCTTGTTGGGGTTAATTAGGCAACCAAATTCCCAGGGTCATAAATTGCTTATATTATCTTCATTTGGCATGTACGATATATTATTGGAAATATCTCTTTGAGTACTATAGGATTCAGGACCCAAAAAAATGCTAAAAATAGTAAATGTTTCTATAAACAAGGAAACTGATGAAAATGACTAGGGCTATAGTTGGAATAGGTGGGTGGCCACCAATATCCACCTAGATCAATTTATTTCAAATTTTTATTTTTTAGTGTGCAACAGTTTCAGGGCATTTTGCAGAATGTACAGGTTACAAAGGTTAGGTTGTAGGATACATATTGAGATCAACCCAATGGATTAGACATTGGAGCAATATATTCTTTATTGCCTCCTGAGGAGACAACATCCCCATTGGATCTAGCTATTAGCACTAGATTTCTACCTTCCCAAAGAATCCAGATCTCTTGAATGTCAATTAACAACTTCATTTAGAAACAGTGAAAGGTTAAATATTGGGCTATGTTAAACAAATAGTGTGAAAGGATGGAATAAGGGTTAGAAACATAGAAAAGAGGTTTATTAATTCATTCCTAATGTTTTACCTAAGTTTTTCAACCAATCTAATGAAGTATACTGAAATCAAGTGGTGCTACGAAATATTTTCGTAGCACCTACAAGAATTTTAAAATTAAAAGGTTTCTAACTGTCCTTTGAAGAATTTTAAGCGCCCAAACAATTTTTGAAGTAGTTTAACTAATGTTAAATATAGATGTGACATTTGGTGGAATTTCCAATCATTAGATAAGGTCTTAAATTTGAACCCTAAAAACTGCAGTTTTTGTAAAAAGGCCATTTCCAACATTCCCAAGTAACCAGTTTGTAGTGTATAGGAGAGATTCAAGAAATGTTTACACCTTGTGACTAGGGGATTGAAAATATTTTCAGCTGATAACAGTTGAAAAATGGGAAAATAGACCATATAAATTTGTAGAGGTGATAATTTTACCAACTAAAGGAGAGAAGTGATTTAGGAAGGAATGGCAACACCACTTTTCCTATTTTAGTCACCTTGTTCAAATAGATATTCCAAGAAAGTGGTGATGAATAAAAAAAAAAATGGTTTTTTTTGGGAATGTTTTTATTTAAAAAAAACTCTTTCATAGTTTACCCATACATCATGGTTTGGAAACTATATAGGAATGTTTGAGGCCCATTTTTCCAGATTTTGTAATTATATTTTTTCCTGTTTTAGTAATTATCATTGAAATGTAGTTTTTGAATAGGTGGTGATGAATTTCAAAAAAATAAAAAAAAATTTGTTGTGAAAGAGATAATTTACAAAAACCTCTTTTAGTTTTGCAACAGGTGCCATGGTTTGGAAGATCCAAATGCATCTTTGGACCCTAATTTTCAGGAATTTTCCAGATTTATTTTTCTAAAATTAAACTCATAGAGAGTTATTGATGAGACACCTCATGATTTCGACCTGGGGATTAGATATAACCATATACTTGATTATTTAAAACAATTTACTCAAGTTGGGTCAAGAGTTTTTCAGATCCATTTCTTTTGGATCTTGAGGATTATTGTAATTAATAATTTCCACAAATTGTGGATATGAAACCTATGTAGTATTTCTATAAATTAAATGTAAAATGAGGACCAAGGGTTGGTTTTTGATGAAAGAATAGACATTGCCTGTGTGTTGAAATATTTATCAATCTATAGTTTTCTAAGATCAATAGGTTTTGATGAGTGATATAAAGATTCATGTGATGGTATAGCTTAGTATTATTTTTCTACACATTTCAATGTTTCCTTATTTGTAGTATCATTTTAATGCATGGTATTATGAATATTTGAATAATAGTAAATGTTACATAATTCATCATTACTTTAATGCTCTATTTAATAGATTTAAAATATTTCCACTCCTATCTTTTAAAGCTACTTTAGGGTTCATTTCATATGCCCTATTGTAGTGGACTAGTCTCCTATTTTATTATTTTTGCTATAACGATGTTCAATGTCTAGGATGTGTTATCTACCTTGCCTTTATCAATCCCGATCAAACAACTAGTATCTTAGTAGTTGAAATAAACCATATCTTGTTAAATCCATTTCAAAATGGACTATCTCCCTCATGACCAACCAAACCCTACCTCAACACAACTCAATTGAATATCTAGTAACTGTGTGAGTGTACAATCAATTTCTAAATTTAGTGATTAGGATGTCAGAGAGAGCCCTCTTTGGATTCAAGCGGATATCCTTCAACTGTAAGATTGGTTTGAATGCTTACCTTAGGAATTTCTCTCCTAAAGATAAGAGGACATTTCTAAGTGATAACAAGCACATCCCCTTTATATGCAAAATATTTCATGAATATCATGGGCACATGTTTAAGGATTCCCCCCTAATGGTATCAGTTTCAAAACCGAATCAACAAGAAAAAAAGGATATCGATGGTTTTGTAAAGGCCCTGCCTCATGTTAGGGTCCTATAAATTTTTATGGGTCACTTGATTAGAGTTGATGATTATTATATTTCTGTTGTTGTAAATAATATTCCCTGTTGTAAACTATTTCCAAAAATGGTTGAAACCTAAAGAAAAAAATGCTTGCAAGTTGAAATGCAGCATTAAAAGATAATTAAGTATGCTTAGATTAAATTAATCACATCATTTAAATGTGATCAAATAAATTGTAATAAGGCTTTGGTACTATAGTTTTATTTTCTTATAAATCTCAAAGTGACAAAAGTATTTTGTCGTATCTGGTTAAGTGGTGCACTCTTATCCACTGTCTAATCATCACCTCATCAGATCAACGGATGGTAGCATTTTTCTCCCCCCCTACCCATCCTAGCTTTATCGGTGGAGGGGGGGTCTGAAAAGGTGGTTTCACTCACCCCAGTCCCACGCAAAATATCATCCATTTGATATTTCACACCCCCCTCTCAATACCGTATACCGCTCATACCCCCCTCCGAAAGTGGTTTTTTCCACTCTTGCCATAATTTTCACTCCCGGTTACGTCATCCTCCACTTTCGCACCACCTCTACTCCCCTACAACCACATATCTCCTCCCGTCTGATCTCACTCCCGCTTACCGTTCCATTCCCACACTTTCCTTTCGCACTCACATGTCAACTATTTCTGCCAACCATGTGCCTCCACATCATTCCTGACCTCCATGTCACCTCCCGCCTCCATGTCATATGCTCGTTTCATGGTCAGTTAAAACTATGTTTTTTCCATATACAAAATAGTAATTTTAAACATGGTTTACAAACAACTGAGAATGAATTTTCAAAAACTGAAAGAGGTTTTTGTTGATAACATTCTCATATACAAAACCTCCCTCATTTTTTTAAAAACTGCTATGGTTTGGGAGATTCATAGAATATTTGCAGGAATATTTTCCCAATTTTTCTTGTTTTTAGTCAGTATTTTGAAATACTGTTTCCGCACAGGTGGAAATGCGTTTTCAAAAATTGAAAGAGGGTTTTGTTGCTAAAATCTGTATGTACACAAAAATCTCTCTGTTTTTTCATAGAAATTATGGTTTTGGAAATTTGTAAGCATATTTGAAGGTAGATTTTCCAGAAATGTCCTTTTTAGCCATCATTTTGCAGAGCAGATTGTGGCCAATCATAGATGAATCTTGATAAAATGGAGAAGGTTTGTGTTCCTAAGATGCCAAACTAAAAAAAATCCTATCTCAGGTTTTACACTAGTAGTACAAAATGAGAGATACATTCAAATCTCCACAACTTATGTTTCTGACTGTACAAAGCCCTATTTTAGACATCTTTTTGTAGAGACTATTGTGAACAACTAGAGTAGAATTTTTGGAAATTGAGAGAGTTTTATCTCAAAAAAATATTCATCTACAATATCCTATTTCACTTCTACATAGATATCTCAGATTGAGATATTCAAAGGGATAACCAGACCCTATTTTTCAGAATTTCGGGAGGAAAAAGCTCAAAGACAATTAGTGACTTGGAGGCCACCTCATCAAATAAGAGTTTCTATCAAATTTGAATTTCTCTTCTTTGTCAGCAACAATCCAAAAATAGAGATCCAAGTAGATTCATTAGTTTTGAATTTCCTATGTTTCATTTATATTTATGTAACATAGTTAGAGATATTTGTAATAAATCTTGATATTTTTTCAAGATATTTTTTCAATATATTTTAGTTTAGAATTTTTATAAATACTTCATCATTTGAAGTAATAGATGTTGGGATTTGTAATGAGAAATACTACCATTCATTGTAAAGATGTTCAATGATTTCAAGTGACCTTCATCAGTAATACAAGTACATTCTTCACAGGATTCATGTGGTGTACAAATTGGTGATGTTTTTCTCCTCTTCATGTGTTTATTCATTGTTTTCCTTCACTTTCATTTCTTAAAAGCTTAATTACATAACATAAATTGTAACGAATAGGATTTGTTGTAAAGAGAACCCTATTATGGCTATATGTGTTTTATATGTTTTCTGCTGAAGTCAAATTAAGGAATTCTTCATTGCTCAGTTTCTATACTAAACCTTTCATTTCTTTTGTTTCATATTCATTTAAAAATTATGAAAGATCCAACTAGTGCAACCTATCTCTCCCTGTGAAACTCCAAAGTTTGATGCAGATCCACTTAGCTCTTCTGAATCCATTACCCAATGGCCTTCCCTTTTTGTTCCAACCTGTTGGGAAACCAACTCCAAAAATAGAAGAAAAGTTATATCAATGCCTTAGAAATAAGCCACTTTGAGGGGGAAACCTCCAATACATTACATGAATGAAAAATTATTGGATGATACAAATTAAAAAACCTCCTTTATATATATAGGAGTCCATGGGGCCACAATGTAATCCTAGCCGACCTGAAAATAATAATTTAAGGGCACAATAATAACAATATGGGGGTTACAGGGGTACAATAATAACACTAAGGGGGTTATAATAACAACAATAAGGGACTATAATAGTAATATAGGGACCTAACATGCCCCTCTCCTTCAAAAAAGTGTTGTCCTCAAAAATTGAGTAGCTCTGGGTGCTTCTGTATAAAATTCTCATCCTCCCATGTATAATCTTCAGTGGGTAAGTTCTTCCACTTGATGAGATACTCTGAAATTGATCGATTTCATAGCTGTTGAGTTCTTGTTTCTGTAACCGCTTCAAGTTCCAATATGATTTTTCCTTCCTCATTAATTTCTGGAAATATTGTTTGAACATGAAGATTTTCACCTATAACCTTCTTTAAGCATGAAACATGGAAAACTGGATGCACTCGTGAAGAAGAAGGAAGCTCCAATTTGTATGCCATAGTACCAATATTTTGCAACACCTTGTAAGGACCATAGTACTTTGGCGATAATTTATTATCCTTCTTAGCTTGCTTAAGGGACATTTGTTTGTATGGTTGTAGCCGTAAAAATACCCAATCTCCTACATCAAAACTTCTCTCGCTGCGATGTTGATCTGCCTGTTGTTTCATTCGATTTTGTGCTAAATTCAGGTTATCCTTTAAGAGTTGGAGAACTTCTTGCTGATGCTCGATGTGATCTTCCACTGCTTGAACCTTCGAATTTTCCCTTAAAGATGATGTGATGGATGGTGGATGATATGCATAAAGTGCCATAAATGGGGTCATTTTTGCTGCAGTATGGAAGGAAGTGTTATACCACCATTCAGCAAGAGGTAACCACTTGACCCATCGTGTTTGTTTATCAGATACAAAACAACGAAGATATCCTTCCAAACATTTATTTACTATCTCAGTTTGACCATCAGATTGAGGATGATAAGATAAGCTATGAGCTAATTGAGTACCCAAACAAGAAAATAACTCCGTCCAAAAATTTCCAGTAAAAATGGGATCTCTGTCGCTCACAATAACCCTTGGGTTCCCATGTAGCTTTTGAATTGTGTCCATAAATGTAGTAGCAACTTTACTTGCTTTAAATGGATGAGATAATGCACAAAAGTGTGCATACTTGGTAAGTCTATCAACTACCACCATGATGACACTCTTTCCTTCGTACTTAGGTAAACCTGTGATAAAATCCATTGAAATCTCCTCCCAACGTTGACTTGGAATGGATAAAGGTTGTAGAAGTCCCGGGGTCTTAATTGTCTCCACTTTATTTGGCTGGAAAACCAAACATTCCGCCACAAACTTTTGAATATCAGATTTAAGGCCATCCCAAAAAAATTCTTTCTTCACCCTGTGGTAAGTTTTTTTAAAACCCTGAGTGTCCTCCTAAAGGAGAAGTGTGCAATTCCAGAAGAATCTTTTGTTTTAGTTGGGAATCCTTACAAAGATATAAGCGATCTTTGTACCATAAGGAATCATTTTTCCAACCAAATGTATCAGATGTACTAGGATCTTGCTGCAACTTTTGAATGAGTGTCCATACATCTTTGTCCTTCTTCCATTCATCTCTTGCTTCGGTTATCCAATCTGGTTGGATAATAGAAATGGCACAAAGCAATGCTTCCACCTCTTCATTCTTTTTTGAGAGTGCATCTGCAACAACATTAAGCTTTCCTTTTTTGTAGATTATTTCAAAGTCATAACCCAACATCTTTGTGACCCATTTTTGCTGCTCTTCTGAAGATAGTTTTTGTTCCAAAAAGTGTTTAAGACTATCATGATCAGTTTTTACCTTGAAGTGTCTTCCCATTAGGTAAGTTCTCCATTTCTTTAGTGCATGCAGTATTGCTAACATTTCCTTCTCATAAATAGGTTTCTGTAAATACTTTCCTTTGATTGGAAGACTTTCAAAAGAAATGGGTCTTCCTTCTTGTATTAAAACAACACCAATTCCATTTCTTGAGGCATCACATTCCACAATAAAGGTTTTTGTGAAGTCTGGCATAGCTAAGACTGGTGCTAGGCACATTGCCTCTTTAAGATGTTCAAAGGCTTTAGTTGCTTCAGGAGTCCATGAAAATGCATCTTTCTTCAATAATGTTGTTAGAGGTGCTGCTATTCTCCCATAATTCTTAACAAACTTGCGATAATACCCTGTTAACCCGAGAAATCCTCGCAACTGCTTTATGGTTGTGGGGACTTTCCATTCCTCAATGGCTTTAATTTTGTTAGGGTCTACCTTAACACCCTTATGAGATACAATATGACCCAGATATTCCACCTCTTGTACTCCAAAGAAACATTTGGATGTTTTTGCATATAATTGTTTCTCCTGCAATAGTTTGAGCACCCTGTCAACATGTTCAACATGATCCTTCCAAGACCTACCGTAGATTAGTATATCATCAAAAAATACTAGCACAAATTTTCTAAGGAAGGGTTTGAAAATGGAATTCATCAACCCTTGAAATGTAGAAGGTGCATTGGTAAGGCCAAAAGGCATGACCAAAAATTCATAATGACCCTCATTAGTTCGAAATGATGTTTTCGGAATATATTCAGTCTTCATTCTAATTTGATGATATCCTGAACGAATATCCAACTTGGTAAAATAAATTGCTCCATGTAATTCATCCAATAATTCATCAATCACAGGAATGGGAAATTTGTCTTTAATGGTGAGCTTATTGAGCTCCCTATAATCCGGACACATTCGCCATGATCCATCCTTCCTGTGTACCAATACTACAGGAGCAGAGAAAGAACTTTGACTGGGTTGAATTATACCCGCCTCTAACATTTCTGCAATCATACGTTCAATTTCGCTCTTTTGGAAGTAAGGATATCTATAAGGCCTGATGTTTGGAGGAATACTTCTTGGAATCAAATGAATAGCATGATCATGATCACGAATAGGTGGGAGTCCTTTGGGAGTTTCCAACACCTTGGAATGATTGTCCAAGACTTGTTGGAGATCTGCAGAAATAGATGATTTTGATGTTGGAACTTCTAGTGAGCATAATTGTGCAATTACGCCTCGTTGTTCTTTCTTTAGAAGCTTTATCATGACATTAGAGCTTATTATCCTTCCTGGCTTCCCTTCAATACCCCGTAATTCGACTTCCTTTCCTTCTGAAAAAAATTTCAAGAAAAGTTCTTGAAAAATAAAAGCTACCGTCCCCAAAGATTGTAACCATTGTACTCCTAGTACAACATCAGCACCTCCCATAGGAATGGAAAGCATTGGACTAGTCAATACATATTCCCCCATGGTTAGCTTGATATTATGGCATTTTCTAGATAAATTTATAGTTCCTCCATTTGCAACCATCACTTGACATTCTGGTGTTGGGTATAGGAAACAATTCAATTCCTTGGCTACCTTACAATGAATAAAATTATGGGTGCTACCTGAATCAATCAACACTATTACCTTTTTCTTCTTGATTTGTCCTTCTATCTTGAGGGTTTGAGGAGTGGTAATTCCTGCCAGTGCATTACATGATATGGTCGGATTCATTTCTTCCTCTTCTAGGGCTGGTTCCTGGTGTATATCCTCTTCTTTTTCATTTTCTTCTTCCTCTTCACAATCTATGTAAATTAATTTCTTCTCGATGCACTTATGACCTTTAGTGTATTTGCTATCACAATTGTAGCTAATCCCTTTTGCTGTTTTTTCTTCTAATTGTTGTGGTGTCAACCTCGTAAGTTGTGGAAGTCTAGGAGCCTTTTCAGGGCTTTCTTCTGTTGTAGAAATGGCGTCGACCCAGTTTCCTTTATGCATTGCTGGTACACATTCTATTTTTTCTACAACCAACACAGATTACCTCTAATAAATCGAGTTTCCAACTTAACTGTATTCAGGATGTTATCCTTTAAAGTCCCTATGAAGACATCAATCTTGTGTTCCTCTGGAATATCAGTTACCCTTATATTCAATTTTTGGAAGTCCTCAATGTGCTCCTCCACTAAACCCTTTTGTTTGAGATTTATCAATTGGCTAAAGAAGGTGTTGCTCTTTGTATCCTCATAATGTGCTATCATTTCCTCCGTAAAAGTTGACCAAGTGACAATTTTTCACAGGAAAAAACATCACTTGAGTAGCCACAAATGTATTTTTTTCTAAATGTAAAGTTGCAATGTGTACCTTTTGTGTGTTTTGCACATTATTGAGATCAAAATATTGCTCCATCTGTAGTATCCATGTTACGGAATCCTTGCCATAAAACTTACTCATATTCATCTTTGGAATATGGTCATTCTTGAATCCAACATTAGAGTTTATGAAATCATGATTAAAATTTATTTTGTTCTCATCATGATTTTCATCTACTATCTTTTCGCCATTAGGAATCATTTCTTGTATCAACTTTGACAAACCTTCCTTCAAACCTTCCATGTCTTCCTTCAAACCTTCCATTTTTTCTTCCATACCATTCTTCAAACCATCCATCATAGCTTCCATGCCTTTCTTCAAACCATCCATCTTAGCTTCCATGCTTTTCTTCAAAACATCCATTTCATTTTTTGTTGCTCTTTGCGAGAGCGAATTTTGGTGCACTTACTCTTGTAATTTTGATAGATCATGTTGCAATTCTTCATCTTCATGAGTCATAGTAGAGTACTCTGAGGGCTTAATGGGTGTTGAATTCTTTTTAGGAGGCATTTTAAGACTGTCCAATCATGTATGCTCAATAGGCCTTTGAATCATAGATATTTTTTTCAGCTTCAGAGTTATGCAATTTGAAAAAAGGAAAATATATGCATATTTTATAATTTTAAAGGAGTTCGATATTAGGAAAACAATTATCTCGTGATTTCGGATCTTCAATAATGAAAGAGCTGGCCCTAATGTAGCCCCCTGAATCTTCTTTCAATTGCTATAGGTCTGATTTGATTTGGATTCTTCAAGGAAAAGCTATTTAAAATTCTCCCATGACTGAGCCTGAAATTATACCTTGGGTTTAGTAGAGCGAACTTGTACAACTTACCATCATTGGCGTTTATCTCCTTTGGCTCTGAGAATTCAGAATGGAAACTATAGTCCGCATCAATTCAATCAATTTCTGGAATTCCAATCGATGCTCCAAAGAGAGTTACGAAGTTTTCCCACGATCACCTCTTTGAGATGAAATTCGGGAGCCTGAAAAAGAACTACCTTCCAAAGATCATATCTCTGAAAATATTACGAACCAAACTTTGAAATTGTTTGACGAGTTTCCTTAGGCTTTTGACTTCGCACCCTAACAATTTCAGATTCTGACCCTTCTTAGAAAAAAATTTATAGCGAAAATTATGTTGAGTATTTTTAAGTGAAATTAAAGGAGCCTAAAAACCCTAACTTCCACGAGATCATATCTTCAAAAATATTGTGAACCAAGCTGCGAGAGGTCCAAGCTGCGAGAAATTTTGTGATGATATTCCTCGGGATCTCGAGCGTCGCATGCCTCTAAAAATTTCAGCTTCGAACCTTGTGAAAAATGTTTATCATGAAATGCCACAATGATCTGTTTGGAGACGTAGCTTCCTAGAATCCAAAGCTTTGATACTAAATATTGGGAAACAGCTCTAAAAAATATAGAAAAGAGAATATCAATGCCTTAGAAATAAACCCGGATTCAGGCAACCTCTGGCTGTATAGATAATAATTCTTGGATAATACAAATTAAAAAACCTCCTTTCTATATATAGGAGTCCATGGGGCCACAATGTAATCCTAGCCGACCTAACAATAATAATTTAAGGGCACAATAATAACAATATGGGGGTTACAGGGGTACAATAATAACAATAAGGGGGTTACAATAACAACAATAAGGGACTATAATAATAATATAGGGACCTAACACAACCAAAGTAATTCAAAAACCAAAATCTGAGCCCATTAAATAGCCTAAAATCATGTAATATTCCTAATTAGCTTTCAGCTAGTTGGAATATTAATTTTTTCTTTTGTGATTAAGATAGATGAATAAGAGGGTAGAGAGACCTATAAATCTCTTTAGTAGGAATAAAACCACTTCTAATTTGAATGTGGATCATATTATTATTTGAGTAAAGAACTCTTAGGTGTGAATGGGGGCTAAAGCATGTGGATGGGGTCAAGGTTGACTAGATCAACAATGCTGTTATGGAGGTAGTGGATAGTTATTGGAGGACAACGCAGTTATAGTGGGAGGGAGTCTCCATGAGAGTAACATATTTAATGAGTGGGACCAATGGTGAGGAGGCTCAAAAAGCATATAAGGAATGGGATGGAATCCATAGAGGTTATTTTGAATTTTTTTTATGTTTTGTCTTTTATGACTTTATGCACGCTCAGCTGTTTAGTGGAGTTTGCTGTGTTGTTTTGCACAAGGGTGTTTTTGAGTGGAAATCCCACCCTCGAGGGACTTCGAGTGCCCACTCAGGAGAGGTTCATTGAGCTTAATTCCAACATCCAACATCAAGCCAAGCTTAATCCATCTTCAACAGTGCAGTCTCCTTCAGGAATTGCATTATTTTGTAGGGCATTTGTAGTGGAGGGTCAAGTACCCAAGTTTTTGAGCTTGTTTTCTAGTGAGGGGAGCAACCCTTCATCCAGAGGATCTATTGGGAGGAGTTTCAACCATTTTTATATCATTTAAGACACCTCCCATCATTCACCCAGTTGTAGTGCATTATTCAGCCCTAGGGCTACAACTTTCATTTTGTGTATTTCCGAAAACCCCTTATGGGTTGTCTTGGGATGGTGCTAGAAAGCATAGATCTATGATCCTCGCATTTTCTAAGAAATATATCAGTAGTTCTATGTATTTTTAGTTTTATCCTGCAGTTGTTCACCATAGGACTGCGCATTCATGGTCTTTGGCATTTTATGTAGCAGCAACATTTCATATTTTATGTATTGGGTCATTTGAGGCTTGTTTTTCCTAGCTTGAGTGTCTTTTTCCTCAAGATCTTGTACTCATTTTCTGCTATAATGTGTAATAAAATGGCGCTATGATATGCTCCTATTGATGTATTGATATTTTACTACGTTTTCCAGTTTTATTTTATGTATTCTGTTTTTTCCTAATTTGGAATATTACAGTGGTATGAGAGCATAATATTGGCTCAGACTGTGAGACATCGCATCTATGTCATCATCAAAAGAAGAGCCTATCACAGAAAGGGAGAAGCGGTATATTAATAGAATAATAAGGTTTGATTATACTAGAAATGAAGAAGATAAAGGAAAGACTCCAATATCAGGAGAAATAGATGAAAAGGAGTTTCCAAAGCTTCTTCTCCAATCTATGCAGGTTATTTCCAGAGAAATCAAGGAGATGAGGATGGAGAGACATAAATAGACCCCAAGAAGGTTTCTACATGGAGAAAGCTCCGACACTTCACATCACTGGTATGAGAAACCAGTAATGCAACAAGTTTCCCAACTCCCCACTATGCCTACATTTGTAGCAGTAGGAAATGGAGGTGGAGGAACCCAAGAACAAGAGACTCTTGAAGATTATTTCCCAGAGTATGAGTCTCAATCTCAGATATTCAAATATAATCTGAACTTTCGAGAGTTTCGTTAGATCAAGGACAACATGAGACCCCAGAATAACAATCGGAGTGGAGGGTACATGCAGGACAATGATTTGCGACGTACTATGGGTAGATTATTTATGACTGCTTTTGATGGGTCATCCAAGTGCATAACCAAGTCTTGGGTGGAGACACTAGAAATCTATTTTCAGTTGAACCAAGTATTAGAGATTGAAGCCATTAAAATACCAGAGCTGCACCTTGAAGGTGAGGTACATGATTGGTGGTTTCATGGTATTTCTACATTGGGGCATGCCAATGTGACTACATATGCAGAATTCACTCGGAGGTTAGTAAAAATATTTGATTGAAGAGACCCAGAGGTGCCTTTTGTTGAGCTAGACAAGCTCAAGTAGTTAGGTAATCTAGAGACCAATATCTCTGAATTCTAAAACTCTCTGTCATGGTGCCAGATTTATCTTCAGCTAGGAGGGTTTATATGTTCATTAAAGGGCTAGCAGAGCCTCTGCATGGGTTGGTTAAGTCCACTGGACCAATTACGCTCCAAGATGCCATTGAGAGAGTTAGGGATATACAAGATGCTTTTCCAAGAGCAAGAGCTCCATTTTAGCAAAAGCCCACCTTCCAGTCCAAGGGGAAACATGTGAAGGTTCTTCCTCCAAGGGACAACAAGAATGAGGGGCCTCTTAGTGATGATGTCTGAAGAGACTTGAGGAGGAGGAAGCTTTGTTTCAAATGCCAAGAACCATGGGCACTAGGGCATTAGTGTGATGTGGGAAAGGCACACAATATTGAGGTATTCTCTGATAGTGAAGAGGAGGAATAAGAAGAATCAAAAGGAGACATCAGTGCCATGACACCAGGAGAGGATCCACCACCACCAGGAGGTGGAAATGGGGTATTTTCTCCAGTTGGAGGGGCCCTATAATCTTTGTGGGGAGTACCAAGTATATGAATTTGAGAGATTGAGGTACAATTAAGGGGCAACGGGTATCAATGTTGATCGAAAGTGGGGCTACCCATAGTTTTATTGATGCTCAGTTAGTGCAAATGAGAACAATACCCACTAATTATTTTGAGGGATTCTCAGTTTTGGTTCTAGGAGATAGAACCATGCAGTGTATGAAGTATGTCTCAGCATTGTCTGTAACCTTGGGGACATACACGTTGACTGATCACTTCTTTGTGGTCAAAATTCCTGACACCAATGTGATATTGGGTGTGTAGTGGTTGATTACATTGGGGAAGGTCACCACATATTGGGATACTTTGTATATGGAATGGGTAGATAAGAAGAGTGGTAAGCATCATATGATCGGGGGCATGCACACCTATCCACCTCAAGAATCCTCCGAACATAAGATGGAAACTTATTTGTGCAGTGGAAGCAAGGACACATCAGTCCACTTAGATATGTATTTTACTCCAAACCATTATTTTATATTATTTGGAGGCATTCCACCAAGAAGGCCATCGGACAGGGAGTTGGTTAAAGAGTTCTCAAAACAAGTTGCATCATTCATAGATATGGCCAAGAAAGGAGCCTTGGGTGAGTCTAGCACAGTGCAGAGGGCCTTTGATAGGCTCAAGAATGAGATGGATATTTGTTCGGTATCAATATCACTAACTCTCACTAAGCCTCTTATGCTTAGAGCTGATGTTTTTGTTGCGTATGTGTTATATTCTTTCCATGACTAGCCCAACGCGCTGTACGTTGCGTCGGGTGCAGCAGGGGGGTCACAAGGGAGGAGGCAGCCGCCACTATTGGGGTCTGGGGTAGCGCCCCGGCGAAAATTGTTTTGGTGTGCGGACCCACTCATAGGCGGACCCACCCATGTTTTGTGTATATTTCCACACATGACGTTTAGGGGAAGCATGGTTTTTACCGTATGAGGTAGATCCCAAGCCAAGGGAATCACTTGCTTAACGTCCGTGATTAATGGATTGGGGTTTATGTATACTTTGGCATGTATATATATGTGTTGTAACACTAAAAGGAATATAATGAAAATCAAGCTGGTCGTCCCGATTTGGGATCCAGGGGAAAATCTCTGTGTTTATCTGTTTTATGTTTTATGCTCTCGCTATTGTTTATTTTCTGTTATAAGATTCGTGTGTAGATAATTTCTGTTCAGGGTTAAAACCTTCATTTGGAATCAGAGTTGTTTCGGCTTCAAGGGGATGCCTTTTCTCAACAGGGTTTTGCCCTGCTTTGAGGTAGACCTTGCCTGCTGGGGAGATTCCAGACCTGGCCCCGTGAAAGAACAGTGAAATAATTACGTAGATCGAGAAATTTAATGGTCAGAGTTTTGAGTTGTGGAAGCTCAAGATGGAGGATCTGCCGGTGGATAAAGATCAGTGGATCGCGGTAGATCCAGGTACTAAACCAACGACAATGTCAGATGAAGACTAGAAGAAACTGGATCGAAAGGCTAAGAGCACAATATGGTTGTGTGTGCCCTTATCTGTGAGATGTCAGGTAACATATCCCTCGTAAAGCTACTACGAATACCTAGAAAACTTGGGACTTTGTACCAATCTAAGTCTCTGTGAAGAACACCACAGAAAACCAAGGGGTAACCGAGGGATGATGATGAGGACTTATACATCGAACACCTTCAACATCGTGGTAGCCACCGTCATCGTTGATGGCTAAAATCTCGATGAAGACAAGTACCGCCTTGTTGTGTCTTCGACCGTACTCGTGATAGTCTCGTTAATAACAGGTAGCAATACAACTACCTTGAATTTTGATGACATTGTCTCGGCCTTGCGATTTCAGGTAGCGGGAGATGTAGGAACATGGAGGGCCCGAATGGAGATGCCTTATCTGTACAAGGAAGGTCCAAAAATAGAAACAAGAATAAGGTTTCGAGTGGGAGATCCAAATCTAGAGGGAGATCTAAATCTCCTGGAAAGTTTGTAAAGGTATGCTGGAAATGCGGAAAGGAAGGGCACTACAAAAAGGAGTGCATATCTAAAGCTCCTGAGAAAGGAAAGGGATCTGATGATGCTCCTTCTGCAGAGGCAAAAACCACCTCAGATGAAGGTGGGGATGTGTATTTGGCTTCTTCTTCAAATACACATGTAGATCATGAGTCATGGTTGATTGACTCAGGTGCATCCTTTCACTTCACTCCCCATAGGGAGTGGTTCTATGAGTATGAAAAATATGATGGTGATGTCTTCCTAGGGGATGATAGGAAGGCCAGAATCGTCGGACATGGAAAGGTCAAGCTGAAGCTGCAAGATGGAAGGATTAGAACACTTCCTGGTGTTCTGCATATTCTTGCATTGGCCAGAAATCTAATTTCTGTAAGCAAGATGGATGATGCAGGTGTAAAAACAGTGTTCGAAAAAGATGCCTGTAAGATGGTTCGGGGAGAACTATTATTAATGCAGGGAGTTCAGACTGGAACTCTATACAAGCTACAAGGTAGCACTGTTATTGATGGGTGTAACAGTTCTATGGTTCCTGAAAGTGGAGTGGAAAGCCTAGTTGTCTCTGGAGAAAAGACCATGTTATGGCATCAAAGGCTTGGACATATTGGAGAGAAGGGCCTTCGGATACTACATAGAAATGGTATGGTAGAAGGTATGTCTAATTGCTCTCTGGATTTCGATTTCTGTGAAAATTGTGTATATGGGAAACATAATCGAGTGAGTTTTCCTTCTGGTGCTAAGAGGGCGAACAAGATATTAGAACTTGTGCACAGTGATGTGTTTGGACCTATGTCAGTTCCATCACTGGAAAAGTCTGTGTACTATGTTTCATTCATAGATGACTTCTCAAGGAATACATGGATATATTTCTTGAGGAAGAAATATGAATTCTTTGACAAATTTAAAGAATTTAAGGCTCTGGTGGAAAACCAGACAGAGAAGAAGATAAAGGCATTGAGGACAGATAATGGTGGGGAGTTCTGCAAGAAGGAATTTGAAGAGTTCTGTAAGAAGTGTGGTATAGCACGACATAAGACTACTCCATACACACCTCAGCAAAATGGAGTTGCAGAAAGAATGAATAGAACACTGATGGAAAAGGCAAGAAGCATGCTCAGTGGTACCGGGTTAGGACAAGAATTCTGGGTAGAGGCAGTGGAGACTGCATGTTACTTAGTTAATAGATCACCTTCATCAGCGTTGGAGGATAACAGTCCACATGAGGTATGGACTAGTAAGAAACCCTCTCTTTCACATATAAGGGTATTTGGATGTGATGCATATGTACATGTACCAAAGGAGAAAAGGACCAAGTTGGATAATAAATCTGAAAGGTGCATCTTTATTGGGTATAAGGATGGTTTAAAGGGTTACAAGCTTTGGAACCCAGAAACAAGGAAGGTTGTGTACAATCGAGATGTGGTGTTTAGAGAAGTGAAAGATGTTGTTAAACATGAATTCCTACCAAAGGAACCTGAGAAGACAGAGTTTGAGCCAAAGGATGATGAATCAGACTCTACAACAGAAGAAGACTCAGAAGATGATGAGCCACAAACTCCAGCTTTAAGAAGATCAGTTCGGGAAAGAAGGCAACCAGAAAGGTATAGTCCATTTGCTTTCTGTTCAGGTTTTGCCTTAACTATAACTGATGATGAACCCAGAACTGTCAGGGAGGCAGTAGATTCAGAGGATGGAAAACTCTGGAAGGAGGCCATGGTTGATGAAATGGCATCCTTGCACAAAAACGATGCATGGGATCCGGTGGAGTTGCCGGCTGGAAGGAAGCCCATTGGGAGCAAATGGGTGTTTAAGAAGAAGATGAATGTAGAAGGCAAGGTGGAGAAATACAAAGCTCGGTTGGTAGAAAAAGGTTATTCCCAAGTGCCGGGAATTGATTTTGGTGATATTTTTTCTCCTGTTGCCAAGGTTACTTCTATTAGATTACTTTTATCTGTTGCTGCTGCATTTGATTTTGAGATAGAACAGATGGATGTGAAGACAACATTTATTCATGGGGATCTAGAAGAGGAGATCTACATGAAGCAACCTGAAGGCTTCATGGTGAAGGGTAAGAAAGAACTGGTATGTAGGTTGAAGAAGTCTCTGTATGGGTTAAAACAGTCACCAAGGATGTGGTATCAGAAATTTGATACCTATATACGGGGACTTGGCTTCACCAGAAGCAAGGAGGATCACTATTTTTATTTTAAATTAATTGGTGACCGTGTTATTTATTTGGTCTTGTATGTGGATGATATGTTGTTGATTGGAAATGACAAATAAATTATCCAAGATTTGAAGACCCAATTGTTCTCAAAATTCGACATGAAGGATCTTGGTGCTGCAAACTATATTTTGGGCATGGAAATTAAGAGAGATTAGGCAAAGAGGAAGCTCTAGTTAAACCAGAGGAAGTATGTCGAGACTATATTGCAGAGGTTCAATATGCAGGATAGTAAACCGGTGAATGTTCCTATTCCTGTAGGTGTAAAGTTGTCTTCTGAACAGTGTCCCAAGACACAAGAGGAAGATGAGGATATGTCCCGTGTTCCATATGCAAGTGCAGTGGGTAGTCTGATGTATGTAATGGTCTGTACTAGACCAGACATTGCACATGTAGTGGGAGTATTAAGCAGGCTTATGTCAAACCCAGGGAAGGAGCATTGGACAACAGTGAAGCAGGTTTTCAGATATTTACGTGGCACTAGTGATTATGGCTTGTGCTACCAGGGAAGACCAAGATTGGAAATAATGTTGGACATTCGTGGTTTTGTTGATGCAGACTGGACTGGAGATCTGGACCAAAGAAGATCTACAAGTGGGTATGTGTTTAACCTATTTGGAGGCGCAGTCAGTTGGATGAGTAAAACACAGTCTGTAGTGGCTGTTTCAACTACAGAAGCTGAATACATAGTAGCCACTCATGCAAGCAAGGAAGCAGTTTGGTTGCAGAGATTGTGTTCAAGTATGAGGTTGGTACAGCAAGCTATACTGATAGACTGTGATATCCAAAGTGAAATTTTCTTGGCTAAGAACCTTGCTTACCATTCAAATACAAAGCACATTGATGTTCAATATCACTTTGTTAGAGATATGGTTGAGGCTAAAAGGGTGTTGCTGGTAAAGGTGGACACTTTGAAGAATGTTGCAGATGCATTGACAAAGTCTGTGAGAACTCATAAGTTCTCTTGGTGTAGAGAAACAATGGGTGTTGAAGAATTAGCCCAATGACTAAGCTCTCTTGTGGCCCCCTGTGGAAAGAAAACAACAAGTGGGAGAATGTTGGGTATGTGTTATATTCTTTCCACGACTAGCCCCACGCGCTATACGTTGTGCCGGGCGCAGCAGGGGGTTCATAAGGGAGGAGGCAGCCCCCACTGTTGGGGTCTGGGGCAGTGCCTCGGCGAAAATTGTTTTGGTGTGAGGACCCACTCATAGGCAGACCCACCCATGTTTTGTGCATGAGTTTGCACATGGTTTTGGGGTACGATGGTTTTCAGCCCCTGGTTTTTTGTAGATCCGGTCAAGGGAACTACGGTTATGTTCTAATCCAGGGTTAATGGATTGGGGTTTATGTATGCTTCGGCATGTATATATATGTGTTGTAACACTAAAAGGAATATAATGAAAAATCAAGTTCGTCGTCCCGATTTGGAATCCAGGGGGAAATCTCTGTGTTTATTTGTTTTATGTTTTATGCTCTCGCTATTGTTTATTTTCTGTTATAAGATTCGTGTGTAGATAATTTTTGTTCAGGGTTAAAACCTACAATTTTAGGAGTGGGTGATGGCACAATTATGGTGTAAAATGGCTACTCCATAGCCTCTGAGAGTTAGAATATAATTCCATGTAGGAAGGAACCTTCCATATATGGTAAGTGGTTTTTTGCACTCATGCATGCATTGACCAAACTCAGGACATTTTTGAGGAGCAACAGCTTCCAAGTGAAGATTGACCACCATAAACTTCAATATTCTCTTGAGCACAAACAACTGCAAGGAAGGCAACAAAAGTGGGAAGGAAGTATTCGGGCATGTGGCTTTGGCATTGAGCATGTAAACGAGGGGAGAAGTGAGGTGACATGTTCCTTATAACAGAGGCTAGCAACCCTGTCATTGTTGAGTATGGATCCAGATTGGGAGTTGCAACTATTGGTGGAGTATTCCAAGAACCACTTCACATGTGAAGTGCTTGATGGGCAGGTGACTGATGAGAGTTATATAGTGATGGATGGAGTCATTTATTACCAGGATCAAATCTTCTTGACTAGATATTCTAAGCTCAAGGAGAAGGTTCTACATGCAGCACATGATACGCTCCTTTTTGGTCACCAAGATTTCATCAGGAGCCAGTTGGTGGAGATTATCATGGGAGGGTCTCAAGAAGGATGTGCTCCAGCATATTAGGAAATGTGTAGTTTACCTGAAGAACAAGGAGGAAAAAAACCATCCTGCAAGGTTTTTACAACCACATACTTTTCCAGGAGATAGGTGGGAGAGCTCATATATGGACCTCATTACTAGCTTGTCAACAGTACACGGTAAGGGTTGTGTCTTTGTAATTATCGATCAACTAATAAAGTATTTTCATTCCTTTTCCATTCATTTATAGTGCATTTATACACAATAGGGCAAGCCTCTCTTTGGACTTCATGGTCTTCTTGGGGCCACAGTCAGCGATGGGGTTGGCCACTCCCTAGAGGGATTTGGGTAGGTGTTGTCATGTTTGGGGTGTACTCAGTTGACACAAAACATCAGTTACTACCCCCAGGAAAATTAATAGATGGAGGCAACAAGAAAGTGGCTGGGAAGCTACATACCACAATGTGTTCTGGGGCAGCAAGGAGAAAAACTGTGCTAGTTCCACTTGGGGAACTATTTTCACCATCCGAAATTTTGTATGGAATTTATTCCATCTCTATTTTTGGTTCCATATGGTGATGATGTTTTATTCACTGTTGTTAGATTGGTTGGGGCAAGCAAGGTTATTAGAACTAAATATTGGATCCTAGAGAGTCAGGATGTATTATGGTATCTTAAGGTCAACATTTCTACAACCCAAGATTAGTAGGAGTTCTACATAGATCATGGATGGGAAGAGAGATAGTGTGGGGTGGAAAATTATGTCTATCTCCCTTTTCAGCCATAAAAACCATCTAATTGGCAGAAGAAGGGGATTGAGAATCTTTTCTGTGGGTGACATAGAGTGATCCATCTTGTTGGAGGAGTAGTGTATGAGTTGGGGCTTGTAATATCCAAAAATAGGGAAAATAAGCAGTATTGGGAATATCTTAAAATATTACAAAAATGGACTTCTCAATAATGCATTAACAGAAAAATGAATTTCCAGAAATATATTCTATGGAAATGAAAATCATTGCTTGGATCCATTATATACATCCATCTACCATCTAAGCCCAAGAGGAGATCAGAAATAAATGAAACTAGGTGAGGTAAACAGAACTGACCACCTAGTGTAGCTGAAAAACACTAAAACCCCAAACACTGCTACTCAGAAATAATGCACAAAGGAAATTGTGCAGTAATAAGAGGGTTTCACTCATAAATTAAGAATACAAATATATCTTCTCATATATTAGACAATCAAGCTCAAAAACTGAGATCTAGTCTCCTTATTACAATTACAATAAAACCTAGAAAGGGTTTCTTTTCATACACTCTACATAGAAATTTGATCTTCATAAATTTACTGAATAATCACTGCAAAAATGAATAATGAGAGTGTATAAGGCTGAAATATATCTGATATACTTTATATCCCTAAAGGGCTCCCTCCCATGAAAGGATGAACCCCTCAATCACAAGGAAACACTACAAAGAAGCGACTAGACCATCCACTGAAGCTGCCTCCAAAAAAATGCATTCCCTAGCTGGAATAGCACTGGGAATGTTAGGGAAATGTGTGCCTAATGCCACAGATCTGAAATGAGCTCTATATCTCTCCAAACACCTCTCTCAAGTGAAGGAAACCTTCCTCCAATGAGAAACTAGCTCAAAAAGAGGGATTCCAATCTCTTCCACTGTTGCACCCTGCAGAAACTGTGCTGGTGAAGTAGGCTGAAGCTTGTGTTGGAAATATGATGCAGAGTGTTGTCCTTGATGGCAACCCACTGAATGGAGATGAAGACATGCGACTGTTGACATGTGTTGTCCTTGATGGCAATCCACCTGATGAAGTTATTCTTGACTTGATGGACTTGGTAAATGATGTAAATCTGATGTGATATGATGTTTGTTGAATTGATGCTGAGTGGTGTACTTGAAAGGCAACCCCTCTTGATGAAGATGATGACAACTTACTTGATGAAGTTGTGCTTGAGAGAATATGTTCCTGATGAAGAAAATATGATGTATCTACAGTGTGTACAAAAGGCAATGAAGAAAGGAATTCAGAATGTGCTCAAAATATGATAAAAAGAGTATGTCTCTTTGTATACGCGGATATGTCTAAGGGAAGTCGCGTATGCACGTGGAAAAGAACGTGCCAAGTCGCGTATGGGCTAAAGCGCTCTAAAAGTGCAAAACCAAGGGTTACCACCATGGTATTGACCCATGGTATTGGGTAATGATCCGCCTAATTGACCCCGTCCAGGTAGTTTTGGGCTTATGGTATTGATTTGGTCCATGGTATTGAAAAAGGGGCTCATGGTATTGAAAAAGGATAAACCTATATAAGGAGAACAAATTCATTGTGCATTATGTGAGTATGGGTGCAAGATGTCTGAGCTTGAATGAATACTTCTCTCTGAAGTATATATGAATGGAAAGGGTTACACTTGAATGATAAATCTGAATGTATGATGCACCAATGATGAAGAAGGGGATCTAGATCTGAATTTCTCTTGTATTTGCTAGATCTGATTATGGAAGGCTTAGATCTGTGATGAGGCGAGCATCTAGGCGAACATCTGTCTGAAGCGAAAGGGTAGATCTGAACTGAATATCTGATCTGATGAAGTATGCTGCTCTGTAATGATTAAAGATCTATACGCTACTTCGCCGCGGAGGAAGCGCGTATATACGCGGCTTCAGCGAAGAGAAAGCGCGTATGCGCAATAAAATATACACTGAGGTATACGCTGGTTTGTGTGGACGGAAGCGCGTATATACGCGACATCGGTGAAGTAAAAGCGCGTATGCAAACTAGGGTTTGCTGAAGCAAGGGGTATGAAATATCTGATCTGTTCTGCTGTGTTTCTGCTATCTGATCTGTGTTGATATGTATCTGTTGATGATGTATGTTTGTGCTTAAAAGTATGAAAAGGGTTCAGTCTAGAAATATGATGAATTGTGGCCTGCAAGTTGTGTTCTATTGAAGTTGTTGGATCCAGTGTGAAAATTGATGAAACGTGGTCCAAGGTGGTGCTGAGGGTTGTAGCCTTCAGTCAGGGGGTTGTAGCTCCCTTCCAGGTGAGGCTGGTAAACGAGATCGGGGGGTCGTAGCTCCCTTCCGGGAGAGGCTGGTAAACGAGTCTCGGTCGTACGCTGTCTGCACGAGGCAGTGTGTGACGAGCATAGCGGTGGGTGCACAACGTCTTTGGTCAATCCTAGCCAACACATATGTTGTAAGATGTTTCCTCTATAATAAAATATTGAAGGGTGGCATTTATGGCTAACGACGGTGGTTTTCTCCCAGATTTGGGTTTCCTTTAAAATCCTGGTGTTCATGTGATATGGTTTAGTACATTTCTTCTTTTGCACATGTTTACTTCTTATTGAATATCTGATGAATAAATGATGGAATGGTTTAAGTGAAGATTTAATGACATATCTAGATCTCTGTGTATACGCGAGTTTCATAAAGGGGATCTGCGTATATACGCTAGTTTACTGAAGGAAAGTAGCGTATGGGTTTTAAGGAATGAAAAAGTAAAAAGATTTGATTATGCAGTAAATACTGATTCACCCCCCCCCTCTCAGTATTTTTCCCAACAATTGGTATCAGAGGGGGTCCTTCTGCAGAAGCTTAATCGCTTGAAGGAGATCCGTCACAATGGGAAGTATACATACAAAAGTCTTGCTGAATTTTGGTGCAAAAGTATGGGCTCTCGCAAAAGAATGTGAAAAAGAAAAGGGTACCTTTGTGGATTCTCTAGAAGACAATAATCTTCTTGAAGAAAACATTCAACTCAAAATGAGCCTAGAAGAAAAGAACATAATCATTGAGACTTTTAAAAATCAGCTTGAAGCAAGAGAAAAACGCATGGAGGATCTAGAATGTGAAGTAGTAAGTCTAAGGAAGGATAATGAGAAATTGAATTCTCTCAATCTCAGATTTGCTAAAAGTTCAGAAACCTTGGATGAGATTATCAAGGTACAACGGTCTCCCTTTATAAAAACAGGTCTTGGATATACTGGGGAATCTTCTCAGACATCAACACCAAATTCTCTAAAAGCAGCCACCGCTGGTTCTCTACATTCAGCCACTCAGCAAGGGAACAAAGGATCTTTACAGGTAAAGCAAGATCACCTCAATTCAAGAAACACTAACAAGGAGATCTTTCAAAATGGCTACAACCAACAGGTAAAGTCTAATAGAAGATTTCATGATCACAGAAATTTCTACTTCAATGGACAATGTTTCACATGTCACAACTTTGGTCATAAAGCAGTTCAATGTGTTGCATATAAAACCATCATGACCAGAGAAGCAAGAAAGATAAGGATGGATGATGAACCAAAGAAGAACACCTATAACAATTTTTCTCCTCTTCAAAATGAAGTTGAATGTACTTATTGCAATAACTTTGGTCATGAAGATTCTGAATGCAGGAGCAAGGTCCAACCAAAAGAGCATGTTCCCTCTAGCTCTAAAGTGTGGAAAAAGAAAGAAATACCGGTTGAAAATTGTGGGATAGCGTTATTTGCAGAGGGTGAAGAGAATCAATGGTACATTGATAGCGGGTGTTCAAGACACATGACAGGTGACAAAAGCAAACTGCATACTTATAATGCTCTAGAGAAGGAAAAGAAAGTTACTTTTGGAAATGATACTCCTGCTATTATTAAAGGAAAAGGGTCAGTATTTCTAAAAGAAAAGGTGAAGGCTAAAGATGTCATGTATGTGGATGGATTAAGGCATAACCTATTGAGTGTTAGTCAAATGTGTGATCAAGGAGTAGAAGTGGTCTTCAGTTCCAAAGAATGTGTGGTTCGTGATCTTGATACAAGTAAAATCATTATAAAAGGAAAAAGAAATCCAAGCAACCTGTATGTACTCAACGGCATAGAACAATGTTACTTAAGCAAATCATCAGAAAATTGGCTATGGCATCGAAGACTGGGACATCTGAGTTTCTCTCAAATCAACAAAGCAAGCAAACTTCAAGCTGTTCATGATCTTCCCAAGATCAATCTTCCAGAAAGTACCATATGCAAATCATGTCAATTTGGTAAGCAGACCAGAGTCCGATTTAAAGCCAAAGAAGGTTCATCAAGTAAACCTCTTGAACTCATTCATACTGACATCTGTGGACCTATGAGGAAAAAGTCATTACGTGGGGAAGAATACTATATCCTATTTATTGATGACTACTCCAGAATGTGTGAGATCGCGTTTATTAAACACAAAGATGAAGCTTTTGAAAAATTTCAGAAGTTCAAAGCACTGGTAGAAAATGAATTGGATTAAAAAATCAAGTGTCTTAGATCTGATCGAGGAGGAGAATATTCATCAAATGAATTCTTTGAATTTTGTGAACAACATGGCATTAAAAGACAGTTCTCTGTAGCAGGCACCCCACAACAAAATGGTGTAGCAGAAAGAATGAATAGAACAATTGTTCAAATGGCCAGAGCTATGCTTTCTGACTCTAATGTTCCTAACATGTTCTGGAGTGAAGCAGCACGTGCAGCAGTTAACATTCTCAACAAGGCTCATGTCCAGGTAAACAGTGATAAAACTCCATATGAACTCTGGTATGGCAAATCTCCCACTGTAAAGCATTTTAAAGTTTTTGGAAGTAGATGCTTTATCAAAAATAATGATGAAAAACTTGGCAAGTTTGACCCTAGATCAGATGAAGGGATACTTCTTGGCTACACATCTTCAAGCAAAGCTTTCACATGTTACAATAAGAGGCTTCAAAAGGTTGTTGAATGTATTGATGTTGTTATTGACGAGTCTCCTGCAGCTCCTAAAGAAGAAAAACAAACAACAGAAGAAGATGATGATGACATATGGCCTTCTACATCAGATGGAAATGATATAGACGATGAATCAAATGAAGAACCTGAAAATGATCTATCTGAAAAAGCTCCATCCAGATACGTTCAAAAGAATCATCCTGAATCTCAGATTTTGGGAGACAAGGAATCAGGTGTACGAACAAGGAGAACTTTTGTGGGATCTTCTAGTCATCAAGCACTTCTATCCACAATTGAACCACACAATGTCAATGAAGCTAGAAAATATGAATGTTGGAATAATGCCATGGATGAAGAAATTGAGCAAATTGAAAAGAATGACACTTGGGATTTGGTACCAAGACCTCATGATAAAAATGTCATTGGAACTAAATGAATCTTCAAGAACAAGTTAAATGAGAATGGGGATGTTGTAAGAAACAAAGCTAGACTGGTTTGCAAAGGGTATACTCAACAAGAAGGTATAGACTTTGAAGAAACTTTTGCTCCTGTAGCTAGACTTGAAGCCATAAGAATGTTTCTTGCTTTCTCAAGCTATTAACGAATCAAAGTTTATCAAATGGATGTTAAGTCTGCTTTTCTTAATGGTGACCTAGAAGAAGAAGTATATATAGAACAACCGGAAGGATTCATTTTGGGAAATGATGCAAATCTTGTTTGTAGACTTAAAAAGGCTCTGTATGGACTCAAACAAGCTCCAAGGGCTTGGTATTATTGTCTTAACAAATATCTTCATCAACAAGGATTTTCAAAGGGGTCTGCTGATAGCAACTTATACACAAAAGTTGAAAATGATAAACTATTGATTGTAGTTGTATATGTTGATGATATCATTTTTGGGAGTAACGAAGAATCTATGAGTCAAAAATTTGCTTCTGTCATGCAGCAAGAATTTGAAATGTCTTTACTTGGAGAACTAACATTATTTCTTGGCTTGCAAGTGCATCAATCTGCAGATGGTATATTTCTATCACAAGCAAAATATCTTAAGAAAATTCTGAAGAAGTATGGCATGGAAGAATGCAAACCTGTAAGTACACCAATGATAACCGGATGCAGTCTCAGTTCTAATGATGATTCTCCCACTGTGAATCAACCAGAATACAGATCGATGATTGGAAGTCTACTTTATCTCACTGGGACCAGACCAGACATTATGCATGTTGTTGGGATTGTTGGACGATTCCAAGATAATCCAAAAGAGTCTCACCTTCAGGCTGTCAAAAGGATATTCAAATATCTACAAGGAACTCAAGACTTTGGTCTATGGTATCCAAAGGATGCTGATCTTACTCTTCATGCTTACACTGATGCAGATTGGGCTGGAAGTGTTGATGATCGGAAAAGCACTAGTGGTGGTGCAATTTACATGGGGCCCCGGTTAGTATCTTGGTTCAGCAAGAAGCAAAATTCTATTGCCTTATCAACAGCTGAAGCAGAGTATGTAGCTGCCGCATCTTGTTGCACTCAACTCCTATCGATGATGCAAACCTTGCAAGATTTTCAAATCAAATGTGCAACTCCTATCTCCATTATGTGTGATAATACAAGTGCCATCAGTATCTCAAAGAATCCTGTTATGCATTCAATGACCAAGCACATTCCCATCAAGTATCATTTCTTACGTGAACAAGTGATTGAACAAAAGGTGAAGTTGGAGTATGTTACCTCCAAAGAACAAGCTGCTGATATCTTTACCAAACCTCTGCCCAAGGAAGCGTTCGAGCATCTAAGACAGAAGCTGGGAGTGTTCTCTGCCAGTCAAAAGAAAAAATCTGCTTAATTTTTAGAAGATGGCTTGGGATACGCGGGTTTCCTGAAACACAGTCGCGTATGTACGCGAGTTCCTGCACATAAAACCGCGTATGTTTGGTTGCTGACAATTTTTTTGGTTGGTTCAGCATTCTTCAGCACAGCTGCAGTGCTGTTTGGTATCTCTGATACTATTTGGTATCTTTGGTGGTGTTCCAGTTCTCATAATTCTGTTTCTAATGTTTTGATGAAAATGCCTTGATGATTTGTTGGTGGAAGTTTTCAGGATGCACAAACTAAGGGGGAGCCTTAGTCTTTGGAAAGATTGCTTGGTTGCACAGATTCAGGGGGAGCATTAGTTTTGCTGAGCATAATGCATTGCTGGCATTATGATGGTTCTGTTATATGATCTCTCTTGAGGTCTTCTTGGTATTAGTTATGAAAAGTCATTTTTGATGAAAAGGTCATGTGGAGACCCATGGTGTAAA
This sequence comes from Pinus albicaulis, assembly GCA_034641835.2. NCBI lineage: Eukaryota > Viridiplantae > Streptophyta > Pinopsida > Pinales > Pinaceae > Pinus > Pinus albicaulis. The sequence goes on along the minus strand of CM076575.1, from coordinate 1,505,843,796 downwards.
ATTGTAATATTCAGTCATGTATGAACTTGTCAAATTTGTAAACCCACTTGGTTGGGTAGCTGAGTCAATTTTTGTAAACCCACTTGGTTGGGTAGCTGAATTGAAATATGTAAATCCACTTGGTTGGATATTTGATGTAAGTATAAGTCTTTGGTGATAGGAAGAGTCATGTACCTTATTGAAAATTATGTTTGAAGTTTCAGCATGAACTCAGGGGGAGCTTGGCCACTTCAGCACATATCAGATCTGCAGAATGTTTCTTCCACATGAGGAGGAGAGTGTTGGTTTTTGATCCGCCCTTTGCCCTTGATGTCAAAGGGGGAGAATGACATGGTGTTTGAATGAAGAGAAGATAATGATGTCACATATTTGGGAGAGTGACATGGTACCTATCTGTTGTGGTAACCAAACACCATCGTGGTTGCCATCAAGTCCAAAGGGGGAGATTGTTGGAAATATGATGCAGAGTGTTGTCCTTGATGGCAACCCACTGAATGGAGATGAAGACATGCGACTGTTGACATGTGTTGTCCTTGATGGCAATCCACCTGATGAAGTTATTCTTGACTTGATGGACTTGGTAAATGATGTAAATCTGATGTGATATGATGTTTGTTGAATTGATGCTGAGTGGTGTACTTGAAAGGCAACCCCTCTTGATGAAGATGATGACAACTTACTTGATGAAGTTGTGCTTGAGAGAATATGTTCCTGATGAAGAAAATATGATGTATCTACAGTGTGTACAAAAAGCAATGAAGAAAGGAATTCAGAATGGGCTCAAAATATGATGAAAAGAGTATGTCTCTTTGTATACGCGGATTGGCCTAGGGTAAGTCGCGTATGCACGCAGAAAAGAACGTGCCAAGTCGCGTATGGGCTAAAGCGCTCAAAAAGTGCAAAACCAAGGGTAACCACCATGGTATTGACCCATGGTATTGGGTAATGATCCGCCTAATTGACCCCGTCCAGGAAGTTTTGGGCTTATGGTATTGATTTGGTCCATGGTATTGAAAAAGGGGCTCATGGTATTGAAAAAGGATAAACCTATATAAGGAGAACAAATTCATTGTGCATTGTGTGAGAGTGAGAGCAAGATGTCTGAGCTTGAATGAATACTTCTCTGTGAAGTATATCTGTATGGAAAGGGTAAAGGTTTGATGATAGATCTGAATTTATGAAGCTCCAATGAAGAAATGATGAAACGGAATATCTAGATCTGAAATGTATCTGTATTTGCTAGATCTGTTTATGGAGTGATTAGATCTGTGATGAGGCGAACATCTTGGCGAACATACGTACGAAGCAAAGGGTAGATACGGCCCGAATATCGATCTGATGATGTATGTTGCTACGTAATTGAAGATCTATCGCTACTTCACGCGGAGGAAGCGCGTATATACGCGGCTTCGACGAAGAGAAACGCGTATGCGCAATGAAATATACACTGAGGTATACGTTGGTTTGTGTGGACGGAAGCGCGTATATACGCGACATCAGTGAAGGTAAAGCGCGTATGCAAACTAGGGTTTCCTGAAGCAAGGGGTATGAAATATCTGATCTGATTCCTGTTTGTGTTTACGCATACAGCCTGGGTGATATGTTATCTTGTTGATGATAATAACAATTTTAATGTCATAAAATGGAAAGGGTTCGGTCTGGCAATATGATGAATTGTGGCCTGCAAGTTGTGTTCTATTGAAGTGGTTGGATCCAGTGTGAAAATTGATGAAACGTGGTCCAAGGTGGTGCTGAAGGTTGTAGCCTTCAGTCAGGGGGTTGTAGCTCCCTTCCAGGAGAGGCTGGTAAACGAGATCGGGGGGTCGTAGCTCCCTTCCAGGAAAGGCTGGTAAATGAGTCAGGGGGTCGTAGCTCCCTTCCAGGAGAGGCTGGTAAACGAGCGCAGGTGGGTGCCTGCGTGCTGGTCAAGTCCGCGCCAGCACATATGTTGTAAGATGTTTTCTCTATAATAAAATATTGAAGGCTGAGCAACTGCAGCAGTGGTTTTCTCCAGATTTGGGTTTCCACCTAAAAATCTTGGTGTTCATGTGTGATGCTTGGTGTGATGGCTTATTCTGTTCTTACTGCACATGTTTACTGTTTATTAAACATCTGATGAATGAATGATGGAATAATAGGAGTGAAGATTTAATTACATATCTAGATCTCTGTGTATACGCTAGTTTCATAAAGGGGATCCGCCTATATACGCTAGTTTACTGAAGGAAAGTAGCGTATGGGTTTTTAAGGAATGAAAAAGTAAAAGATTTGATTATGCAGTAAATACTGATTCACCCCCCCCCTCTCAGTATTTTTCCCAACAGCATGACTTGATGTGGAAAGATGAATTCAAACTCCCAAGAGAATCTCGAGGAAAAGAGGTGAATTCACCTTAGGAACACCCGGTGCTAAACAACACAACAACCCTGCTAAACGGCAAGAGGAAGAAAAAAGTCCGAGCAGAAAAAATAATAATATAAAACATGAAGAATAATGCTGCCATACTCTTCCTTAAATAGAATATGATTTTTCTTGCCCTTGGACCCACTCAATTAGGTCATCTCCATCAAAATATTCATCTCCCTCCAAGACTGCGTTATTCCTTCTTTGATTCCTGCTCCTCCACAACTGAGCTGTTGACTTAGTCAAAGTGGAATGAACCAACTTGATATTATCCCTGTTCACACATGGAGGTGTTTTATTAAGCTGTAAAGAGTGTCTCCTTTCACACTTGAAGTGTTTGTATTCCTTGATTCCTCTGGGAGGCTACTGATATGTAACCATTTATTCAGGTAAGCTGCGCTAACTCTAATGTTCCATTTACTTTGAGGGCTAAAATTTGGGAGCATTACGGGGCTTCTCATTGGGGAAGTGAGATCCCCAAAATTTTCATGTCCCATGCGTCAATGAGGCCATTAGACAACATGTAGTTTCCACCATGGATATCCCACTTCTTTCTGATGTGAGCCATTTGTTTTTATAACCAAGGGTTAACTTGAACACTTGGGAGGGGCAGCTAAGGGGTAGGTTGATTCGAGAACATCTGATCAATGGAGGAATTTATCGGATGACGATGTCAAAGGGGAAGGAGAGGATATTTTTCAGCATCCATCCTTGCAGTTGCTTGAGGAAAAGAAACATTTGGGAGGGGAGGATTGTAATATTCCTAATTAGCTTTCAGCTAGTTGGAATATTAATTTTTGCTTTTTCCATTAAGATAGATGAATAAGAGGGTAGAGAGACCCATAAATCTCTTTAGTAGGAATAAAACCACTTATAATGTCAATATGGATCATCTTGTTAGTTAAATAAATCACTCTTAGGTTTGAATGGGGGCTAAAGCATGTGGATGGGGTCAAGTTTGACCATATCATCAACTTTGTTATGGAGTTAGTGGAGAGTTATTCGAGGAGAGTGCAGTTATCGTGGGAGGGATTCTCCATGAGAGTAGCATCTTTAATGAGTGGGACCAAGGGTGAGGAGGCTCACAAATCATGTAAGGAAGGGGATGGCAGTCATAGAGGTCATTCTGAATATTGTTTATGTTTGGTATTTTATGACTTTCTGTACGCTTTAGCTGTTTAGCGGAGTCTGTTGTGTTGTTTAGCACAAGGGTGTTTCCAAGTGGAAATCCACCCTCATACTCAGGGGAATTCGAGTGCCCAATCAAGAGAGGTTCCTTGAGCTTCATTCCACCATCTGACATCAGGCCAAGCTTCGTCAACCTTCAGCAATGTATTCTCCTTCAGGAATTGCATTATTTTGCAGGGAAGTTGCAGTGGAGGGTTAAGTACCAAAGTTTTTGAGCTTGTTTTCCAGTGAGGGGAGTAGCCTTTCATCCAGAAAATATATTGGGAGGATTTTTAGCCATTTTTATATTATATTAGTCACCTCCCATCAGTCGCCCAGTTGGAGTACGTTATTCAGCCCTAGGGCTGCAACTTTAATTTTGTGTATTCTCAGAAACCCCTTCTAGGTTGTCTTGGAATGGTGCTATAAAGCCTAGATATTTGATCTTGACATTTTCTAAGCAATATATCAACACTTCTATGTATTTTTAGTTTTACCATGTAGTTTTTCACCATAGGACTATGCAGTCATGGCCCTCCATCATTTTATGTAGCAACAACATTTCATATTTTATTTACTAGGTCATTTGAGGCTTGTTTTTCCTAGGTTGAGTGTCTTTTTCCTCAAAATCTTGTACTCACTTTTCTGCTATAATGTGTAATAAAATGGCTCTATGATCTGCTCCTATTGATGTATTGATATTATACTAAATTTTCCATTTTTATGTTCTATATTCCAGTTTTTTGTAATTTAATATATTAAAAATCCATATAAAACATAGCTAAATTTTACAAAGAGATCCCTCTCTGAAGTTGGCAGGGCTTGATCCCAGCTTCCAAAGTGTTTTTGATGTTACCTCCAAGGTTTTTCCTTTAGCTTTGAAATTACGGTGTGATAACATAGTGGCGACCATACTGGGGAATTTTTTTTTATCTTCCTCAGAAAAGTGTATCAATTCTAGATCTGATTATTGATGGTGGACAATGATCAGACACAAGAAGGATGAATGAGTCACCCGGGAACTCCATGTTCAAAGTATCCAAAGCTTCAAATTTTTTAGGGTGACTCCACTGTCACATAATCCAGGGTTTAGAGCATTCATGGCAACTCCAAACATGTTGATCATATTTCTTGCTAAACGAGATGACAGGGTATGTGGAAAATCCTCTATCTTTTTTAGTTTTAAAAGAATTCAGGGATAAGTTAGTAGAGTTTCAAATTGATGAAGATTTTTTAACGGCCATGTTTCGTTGTTTGAAATCAAGAAATTTTTCTCCTAAAAGTAAAATTTTTCTTCTTGCGTTAGTTGATGAAAGATTCGAGAAGGGTATTGAACTTTTTCATTTTCAGATTCAGTCATATAATTTCCAAGATCATAAACAATTCTTGGAAAATATTCTTTCTCCAAAATAAGAGGAGATTGTATTGCCTTTTGATTTGCAGATTGATGAGAATTATATTTTCAAGTACAAGACTAAAACTGTAGAGTTATAATTAGGGTTTAACCTTGAAGATACAACTAATGAAATCATCCATGATCGATTGGTCATTGAAGGCATGAAAGATAACATAATAAATCATGTTTTGATTGATCCTATAACACACTACAAGGAGGTTCTTTTCAGCTTAAGTGTTCAACCATGCTTTCACTATAAGGACCAGATAAATCAACAGTTTCCATTACATGTTACAACTTTGGTCTTGTGGAAAAATAGTCAAGTTGTCATTTTGATTATGATAACAAGTAGTCAAGTAGTCCACTTGTTGTAGCAGCTACTTGACTGGCTTCATTAGAATTTTTGTATTACTTGATTCAAAATGATTTTCAACAATATAGGGTAGGTATCAATGTGCAAATAATATTAGTGCATTGATCATTTTTTCAACAATATTTCTAGTTTAAGTTTCAGACTTCATTTTAGATTTCAGTTTAGTGTGTTTCAAATTTCAGTTTGCAGAAAGGTTTTGATTTCAGTTTGAGATTTTCAGTCACAAATATTTTATGGCAGAGTATGTTGTAGGCTTGGGATCAGCCCAATGGATCAGCCTACTATCCTACAATGTTCTTGGCACCTCACAGGCAAAGTGTCATCCCCAACTGGAGCTTATGTTAGGGTCGTATAAATTTTTATAGGGTCACTTGATTATAGTTGATGATTATTATATTTCAGATGTTGTAAATAATATTCCATGTTGTAAATTATTTCCAAAAAAAGGTCAAAACCTTAAGAAAAATAAAAAATATGCTTGCGAGTCGAAATGCAGCATTAGAGGATAATTAAGTATGTTTACATTAAATTAATCACATCATTTAAATGTGATTAAATAAATTGTAATAAAGCTTTGGTACTATAGTTTGATTTTATTATAAATTTGAAAGCGACAAAAGGATTTTGTCGTATATGGTTAAGTTTCGCGGTCCTATGCTTTGTCCGATCATCACCTCATCAGATCAACGACTGATAATGTTTTTCGCTCCCCCACCCATCCTATCTTTATCGGTGGAGGGGGGGGGGGGGGTCTAAAAAGGTGGTTTCACTCACCTTAGTCCCACGCGACATGTCAACCCCTCATTATTTTTAACCCCTCCTTCAATACCATATACCACTCCTACCCCCCTTTGAAAGTGGTTTTTTCCACTCTCGCCATAATTTTCACTCCCGGTTACGTCACCCTTCACTTCCGCTCCACCTCCACTCCCCTACTGCCATGTATTTCCTCCCGCCTGATCCTTCTCTTGCTTACCCTTCCGTTCCTGCACCTTCCTTTTTCACTCACACATCAACTATTTCTGCCAACCATGTGCCTCCACATCATTCCCCAACTCCATGCAACCTCCCGCACCGATGTCATATGTTCATTTCATGGTTAGTTAAAACTATGTTTTTTCCCTATACAACACAGTAATTTTAAACATGGTTTACAAACAACTGAGAAAGAATTTTAAAAAATGGAAAGAGGTTTTTGTTGATAACATCCTCATATACAAAAACCTCCCTCATTTTTATAACAACTATTAGGGTTTCGGAGAGTCATATAAATATTTGCAGGCATATTTTTCCAATTTTTCCTGTTTTTAGTTAGTATTTTCAAACATGGTTTCCGCGCAGGTGGAAATGCATTTTCAAAAATTGAAAGTGGTTTTGTTGCTAACACCATTATGTACAAAAACCTCTCTCCATTTTTTCATATAAATTATGGTTTGGGAAATTTGAAAGAATATTTGAAGGCACATTTTCCAGAAATGTCTTATTTAGCCATGTTTTTACAGAGTAGATTGTTTCCAATCAGAGATAAATATTGAGAAAATGGAGGAAGTTTGTGTTCCTAAGATGCTGAGATTCAAAATTCTATCTCATGTTTTAAACAGGTAGTGCAGAATGAGAGATACATTCATATCTTCACAGCATATTGTTCTAACTGTGAAAAGTCATGTTTTAGTCATCTTTGTGCAGAGACTATTGTCAACAACTGGAGCATAATTTTGGGAAACTAAGAGAGGTTTATCTCGAAATCCTCTTCATCTAAAATAACCTCTTTCAATTTTTACATAACTATCTTGGATTGAGATATTAAAAGGGACAAATGGAACCTATTTTGCAAATTTTGGGAGGAAAAAGCTCAAAGACAATTAATTACTTGGAGGCCACCTCATCAAATAAGATTTGCTATCAAATTTGAATTGCTCTTCCTTTTCACCAATAATGCACAAATATAGTGCCAAGTAGATTCATTAGTTTTGAATGTCCTATGTTTAAGTTATATTTTTGTAACATAGTTAGAGATATTTGTAATAAATCTTGATATTTTTTTCAAGATATTTTAGTTCATAAATTGTATAAATACTTCATCATTTGAAGTAATAGATGTTTGGATTTGTAATGAGAAATAATACCATTCATTTTAAATTTTTTCACTGAGTTCAAGTGACCTTCATCAATAATACAAGGAAATTATTCACATGATTCAAGTGGTGTACGAATTGGTGATGTTTTTCTTTTGTTTATGTGTTTATTAATTGTTTTCCTTGACTGTCATTTATTAAAAGCTTAATTACATAAAAGAAAATATGACGAAGAGGATTTGTTGTATAGAGCACCCTATTTTGGCTGTATGTAATTTATATGTTTTATGTTGAAGTCAAATTAAGGAATTCTTAATTTCTCCTTAGTTTCCACTGAACCTTTCATTTCTTCTATTTGATATTCATTTAAAAATTCTGAAAGATCCAACTAGTGTAACCTAGCTTTCCCTGTGAAACTTGAAAGTTTGAGGCAGATCTAGTTATATTTTATGACTCCATTTCCCAATGGCCTTCCCTTGTTGTTGTAACCAAAACAATTCAAAAAACAAACTCTGAGCCCATTAAGTAGCCTAAAATTCACATAAAACATAGCTAAATTTTGCAAAGAGATTCCTCTTTGAAGCTGGCAGGGCTAGATCCTAGCTTCCAAAGTGGTTTTGATGTTACCTACAAGGTTTTTTTCTTCAGCCTTGAAATTACAAACTGGTAACATAGTGGTGACCATACTAGGGAAAAATATTTTATGTTCCTCAGAAAAGTGTATCAATTCCAGATCTAATTACTGATGGTGGATAGTGATCAGACACAAGAAAGTTGAATCATTCACCTCACGAATCCATGTTCAAAGAATCCAGAGCTTCAAAGTTTTCAAGTTGACTCCACTGTTAGAGAATCCATGTTTTAGAGCATTCATGGCGACTCCACTACATGTTGATCAGATTTCTTGCTAAACAAGATGACATGGTATGTTGAAAATCATCTATCTTGTGAAGTTTTACAATAATTCAGGGATAAGTTAGAAGAGTTTGAAATTGATGAAGACTTTTTAACGACCGTGTTTCATTGTTTAAAATCGAGCAATTTTTCTCTTGAAAGTAATTTTTTTTTCTTGAGTAAGATACTGAAAGATTCGAGAAGGGTATTGAAATTTTGGATTTTCAAATTTAGTCATATAATTTCCAAGATCCTAAACAATTCTTGGAAAATCATCCTTCTCCAAAACAAGAGGATATTGTACTGCCTTTTGATTTGCAGATTGATGAGAATTATGTTTTCAAGTACAAGGCTGAAACTATGGAGTTAGAATCAGGGTTTAACCTTGAAGATAAAACTGATGAAATCATCCATGATCGAATGGTCATTGAAGGCCTAAAATCTAAAATAATAAATCATGTTTTCATTGATCCTATAACAGACTACATGGAGGGTATTTTCAGCTTAAGTGTTCAACCATGTTTTCACTATAAGGACCATATCCATCAACAATTTCCATTACATGTTACAACTTTTATTTTGTGGAAAAATAGTCATGTTGTCATTTTGATTATGCTAGCAAGCAGTCAAATAGTCCATTTGTTTCAAGAACTACTTGATTGGATACAATGGCATTTTTGTAATACTTGATTCAACATGATTTTCAACAGTATAGGGTAGGTATCAGTGTGAAAATAAGCTTAGTGCTTTGAGCATTTTTTCAAGCAATGTTTCGAGTTTCAGTTTTAGATTTCATTTCAAATTTCAGTTCAGTGTGTTTCATATTTCAGTTTGTAGAAAGGTTTTGATTTCAGTTTGAGATTTCCAGTCACACATATTTTATGGCAGAGTATGTTGTAGGCTCAGGATTAGCCCAATGGATCAGGCTACTAGTCTATGATGTTCTTGAAACCTCATAGGGAGAGGGCCATCCCCAACTGGAGCCTATGTTAGGGTCCTATGAATATTTATAGGGTCACTTGATTATAGATTATTATTATTATATTTCAGATGTTGTAAATAATATTCCATGTTGTAAATTATTTCCAAAAAAAGGTCAAAACACTAAGAAAAATATAAAAATATATGTCTGCAAGTCAAAATGCAGCATTAGAGGATAATTAAGTATGTTTAGATTAAATTAATCACATCATTTAAATGTGATTAAATAAACTATAATAAATCTTTGGTACTATATTTTGATTTTATTATAAATTTGAAAGCGACAAAAGGCTTTTGTCGTATCTGGTTAAGTAGCGTGCTCATATCCATTGTCTGATCATTTCCTTGTCCGATCAACGAATCATAGCATTTTTTGCCCCCCTTTCCCATCCTAGCTTTATCGGTGGAGGGGGGCTCTGAAAAGGTGGTTTCACTCACCCCTGTCCTACATGACGTGTTAGCCCCTCTTTGTTTCTCACCCCACCCTCTCAATACCATATACCACTCCTAACCCCCTCTGAAAGTGGTTTTTCCACTCTGACCATAATCCGCAATCTCAGTTACATCATCCTCCATTTCCACTAAACCTCCACTCCCTTACTACCACGTATCTCCTCCTGCCTGATTCCACTCCCGCTTACCATTCCATTCCCACACCTTCCTTTCATGCTCACAGGTCAACTATTTCTGCCAACCATGTGCCTCCACATCATTCCCCACCTCCATGTCATATGCTCGTTTCATGGTCAGTTAAAACTATGTTTTTTCCCAATACAACATTAATTTTAAACGTGGTTTATAGACAACTGAGAATGAATTTTCAAAAAATGAAAGAGTTTTTTGTTGATAAAATCCTCATATACAAAAAAATCCTCATTTTTCTAACAACTGTTATGGTTTGGGGAAGTCATAGAAATCTTTGCAGTCATATTTTCCCAATTTTTCCTATTTTTACTCAATATTTTTAAGTACGGTTTTCGCGTAGGTCAAAATGAATTTTCAAAAATTGAAATAGGTTTTTGTTGCTAACACCAATATGTAAAAAAACATTTCCCCGTTGTTTCAAAAACATTATGGTTTTGGAAATGTTTAAGAATATTTGAAGGCACATTTTCTAGAAATGTCTTGTTTAGCTATCTTTTTGCAGACCATATTGTGGCCAATTGGAGATTAATCTTGAGAAAATGGAGGAGGTTTGGGTTCCTAAGATGCCAAAATAAAAAATTCTATCCCACTTTTTACATAGGTTGTACAGAATGAGAGATACCTTCACATATTCACAACCTATTTTTCTGATAGTGAAAAGTCTTATTTTAGACATCTTTTTGCAGAGACTATCGTGAACAACTAGGGAAGGATTTTGGGAAAATGAGAGAGGTTTATCTCAAAATATTCTTCATCTAAAATAATATCTTTCAATTTTTACGTAGATATCTTGGATTGATATATTAAAAGGGATAAATGGAACCTATTTTGGAAAATTTCGGGAGGAAAAAGCTCAAATACAGTTAATGACTTGGAGCCCACCTCATCAAATAAGAGTTGCTATCAAATTCGAATTGCTCTTCTTTGTCACAAACAATGCACAAATATAGTGCCAAGTAGATTCATTAGTTTTTAATGTCCTATGTTTCAGTTCTATTTGTCTAACATAGTTAGATATATTTGTAATAAATCTTGATATTTTTTCAAGATATTTTAGTTTAGAAATTGTATAAATACTTCATCATTTGAAGTAATAGATGTTTGGATTTGTAATGAAAAATACTACCATTCATTGTAAATTTGTTTACTGATTTCAAGTGATCTTCATCAATAATACAAGGACATTATTCACATGATTCAAGTGGTGTACGAATTGGTGATGTTTTTCTTCTGTTCATGTGTTTATTCATTGTTTTCATTCACTATCATTTCTTAAAAGCTTAGTTACATAACAGAAACTGTGACGAATATGATTTGTTTTAAAGAGTACCCTATTCTGGCAGTATGTAATTTATATGTCTTTTGATGAAGTCAAATTAAGGAATTCCTCATTGCTCCTTAGTTTCTACTGAACATTTCATTTCTTCTATTTCATATTCATTTAAAAATTCTGAAAGATCCAGCTAGTGCAACCTAGATTGCCCTGTGAAACTCTAAAGTTTAATGTAGATTCAACTAGCTCTTATGACTCCATTTCCCAATGGCATTCCCTTGTTTTTCCAACCAAAACAATTCAACAACCAAATTTTGAGCCCATTAACTAGCCTAAAATTCACATAAAACATAGCTAAATTTTAAAGAGAGATCGCTCTCTGAAGATGGCAGGGATAGATCCCAGCTTCCAAAGTGGTTTTGATGTTTACCTTCGAGGTTTTTTCTTTAGCCTTGAAATTACGGAGTGATAACACCTCACAAAAAAATTTAGCTAGTTGCTCCACCTTCATTATTGAAAAAAATACCCAAAATCAATAATGGTTTTAAATCTCTTGTATATTTAGAAACTTCATCTAGCTAGGAGACAAAGTAGGTATCCACTTAGAACACTTTGATCACCTCAAGAGGGGGCCAAATACATAGGAAACTCCTTCGATCAATTTGGGAAAGAACCTAAGAAAAATCAAAGAGATATTAGGGACAATTATATAAGAAATAATTATGGAATAATCAAAGGCAGAGCCAGAAACTGGATAGGGAGAGGAATTTGACATTATTTCACTATAATTACCAAGAATAATGGAGTCTTGGAAAGGAAAGGACCCTCATTCAATTCTAGGTTAGTAGGTCAAAACATTAGGAAAAAATTACCTAAAATCATGACTTTAGGTCCAGAAAGACCCCTCAGGTATGAATGTCTCTAGCTCTAATATAGGAGTACATTATCATTATTTTAAGGATACCCAAAAGGTGCATAAATAAGAAAATAAAAAGGGTTTCAAAATAAATCAAAAAAATTTGGAAGAATTAGTAGATGTGTTATTAAGTTTAGGGAGAATCAAGAGGATAATAGAGGTATATATCTTCAAAATCATAACTCTAAATGTATATCATATCTTAGAACATCATGGGCTTAAATCCCATAAGGAAGAAAAGGCTCCTAATAAATAAATAGAGGAAGGATCAATCAAACTTTTTAACAATTCAAGAAAACAAAATCTCCAATAAGAGGATAACCTTGATAGCCACCAAATGCTGGAAGGGTTGTCAATATAAAATAATAAATGGGGAAGGAAAAACTAGGGTATTGGATATCATCTGTAATTCCCAAGAAATACATGTCTTGGAAATTTTTGTTTCTCATAGAATATTAACCATGAAGTTCCATATTATAGGCTTGAATGAGGTTTTATTCTTATCTAATGTTTACAAACCTACATTGCAAAGAGATAAATCAACATTTATAAATTCCATTAGTAATCTACAACCATTCATAGGGAATGCACCTTGGATATTATAAAGATATTTAACCTAATTAAATCACTATAAAAAAGAGGTATTCAACATTTGGAAGGAGAGTGTGCATTATTTGAGAAGATGATGAAATACCTAAAGCTTCTAGATTTGAATACTTTGAATGAGGTTTTCATCTCGAATAATATAAGAGGATGTGCTCTACAAATGGCATCAAGCCTAGAAATATTCTTCATATAAAAAAACCTAATATAAAACGACATTTCCATGGAAGCTTCAATTATCCCATGTGGAATTTTAGATCACTGAATATTATTCTAGATATGTGTATCAAAGCAAGCTCCAAAAATAGACTTGTTAGGTTCAAAAACTTTTATATTTTACACCCAAATTTATAAGATAAAATTTAAGAATGGTGGTTGGAAGTAGATGAAATTGAAGGTAATTCGATGTATATACTTAAGAAAATTTTGAAACATGTAAAATCCTAGGTCAAAAAAGGAACAGACAAGACTTTGGGAACATCTGACAAGCTAAAAGAGAGCTAGATGAAAAAATGAGGTACATTTAATTTGAATATGTGAGAAAACAAGAAGAGGTTTTGTGGAAGAGGAAATCATGGGCCAGATGGATACAAGAAAGGGAAGTGAATAATTCCTTCTTCCATAAATCGATGTTGCAACATAGGCATCACAATAGAATATCATTTCTTAAATACATGGGAAGAAATAAACTCTAGAATCATAAGGAAACGTAATCTGAGCTAGTGCATTATTATGGAACTCCCGTGATTGATCCACAATCAAATAGGGAAGAGGTTATAAATATAATAACACAACATATTATAGACTTGGTATCCCAAGAGTAGAACAAAGAATTACTAAGAATTATATCCATTGAAGAGGTGAAATAAGTTGTCAATAAAGTTCCTAAAAATAAGGTACAAGACTAGACCGTTTCACCACTAATTTCTTCCAAGCTTGATGACCGATAGTTGGACAAGATCTGTGGGCTACCATTGAGGAGCCCAGAAGAAATTTATTAATTCTCCCAATTTTGGATCAAACAATTCTAACCTTTGTGCCTACAAAAAATAAATTTGATGACCCAAGTGGTTTCAAACCCATTTCCCTTTGAAATGTGATTTACAAAGTAATCACAAAGGCAATAGTAAATGTACTAAAGCCCATTCTTCGTCAAATAATATTTTTGGAGAAAATAGTTTATGTTTATGGATGAAAAATCCTAGATGATATTTTTCTTCTCACAAAGTAATTCACTCAAAGAGAACCAAAAATTCAAGAATGTTAATTAATCTAGAACCGTCCAAAGAATTTGATAAACTCAATTGATCCTACCTTTTCCAAGTTTTGTAGGTTTTTTGATTAGTTATAGATTGGATTAATTAACTCATAGCATTAATTTTCTCTAATTTTTAGTGTTTTTGAATGGATCCCCCACTATAACTTCCCCCCCATCAAGATGAATTAACCAGGGAGACCAATTATATCCCTTCTTGTTTAACCTTGAGATTTAAGGTTTAGGGTAGGCTCTTAAGGAGTAGCCTTAGAAAATAAAGTGAAATGGATAATATTATTTGGGTAATATATACCCATATCCCATCAACAATTCATTTGATGATGCTATGTGTATCTACACCCCCACAACAAGCGAAGCTAGAGCTATTCAGAAGGTCTGAGAGGATTTCATGAGGGCCTCAAGTATGGATATCAACTAAGATAAATCTCAAATTTTATTTTCTAATACTGCTCTCACAGTGAAAAATCACATGGCCTAATTTTTATGCTACAAATTTTGTATGCTTCCATCCAAATATTTAGGAGATCCACTAGTGGACAACTCCTTGACAACTAATCCTTGGTCATAGATAATAAGTGAAATGAATATAAAACTATCTAGCTGAACATTTTGTTCTTTGAACATAACATGACGATTGGTTCTCCTAAAATTGGTTCTTGTAGCTCTCATGTACTATCTCTCTCCAATGATGATAGATCCCAACTACGTTTTGAACTCCATTCGAAGAATTCACAGGTAATTTCTCTATGGATAAGTGGAAAAGGAATGGAAATGTGCATTGTTTTATTGGGAGAATTTATGTTTCCCTAAGATAAGAGGCGGTTTTGGTTTACATAACCCTAACATTCTAAACACAATCACAATAGTACAATTATGGTGACGATGGATACCACGAGATCTTGCCTCATGGAGACAAATTTGGAACTTTAAATATAATGATGGTGTTCCCATTAATGCACTTATCCAAACACACCTTTTCAATCTATGATCATCCGTACATAATTTAGCTCAGAGATATGTGCATCTTATTTAGTAGCATTGCTTCTAGGAAATCAAGTATGGTCACACTAACCTTTTCTGGGAAGAATCCTAACAACATCTTCCAAAACTCAATATCTCAGATGACTTAAAGGAGTTAAGGAAAAAAATGAAAGAAAAGGACAAGCATATGGTGGTGGATTACTAGGCACAAAGCATCTATAACCAATGGAGACAATGGATTCAAAAGGAACAATGACAACCACAACATGAAGTACAACAATGAAAATTATTTTTGCACTCTCTTCAATAATGATTTATTCCCTTCTCTTAGGAGCCAAAAAAGCTTTGATGGGATCACACATTGTGGTGATCCTTATATATCAAGTAAGCTTATCACTTGGAAGATAGATTATATTATCAAACTAAGAAAGAATTTTGGCATATCATATGTGGACAACACCTTTATCCAAAATATGTATTTTCCTCTAGATCCTAGTATAAGGAAAAAAACTCACTTGGATAGGCCCATCAAACGAGAATTTTAAGGGCCTTGTATATGTCATCTATGTATATTAGATTCAAAATATTTGGAACATCTTTTCAATGACTACCATTTTTTAGAAGAAATTTGGAATGTGACAACATACACTATGCACTAATCCAATACTTGATATAATTTGGTCGCTTCTACCCAGCTGCATCCTATAGGTCATATGTAAAGAAAAGTATAAATATTTCACAACTTTTCTCAAATCTGAGAAATTTCTTTATACTAAGATCATGGATAACATGAAAGAATCAATAGCTTCTCAAAATTGGTTTGACTACGATTAGTAATATAAAGTGAAAGAATATATAATTATTAAGCATTGGGACCTTGTTATTGGGTCTCTGCAAAATAAAATCTCTCCCTCTTCAAGTTTCCCCTGTATCCTTTTGGTTTGGAAGCCCCCCCCCCCCCATTGAAATTGATCTGAATTTTATGGGGCCTCCAAAGGAAACTCATGGAAAGAAATATTTGGAGGATTTTTTTGTGACCATTTGGGGAAGACCTTGTCACTCTATTTATGGATAATTGGTATAAAAAAAAAATATTGTTGATATCAAAACACATGAATTGACCTTCTACTAGCATAGTCCTAGAAATTCTAAAAAATAATCATAGAAGAAGATCCATATCTTGTCATTACAATTATCACACTAATATTGCATGGAACACCCAATAAGTTATCCAATCAATAGCATTTAGAAATTGGTTTGCAAAAAGTAGAAAATAATACTCCCTTTAAGTCCTACCATTATTTCCTCACATATTGGTCAATATAGGAAAAATATTGTAGACTACCGAGATAATAAAGGATGCCAAGATGGAGAAATGTTTCTCAAACTCAATTGGGATTCCTAGCTTGATACAAAATTGAAATTATAATGAGAAGGAATTATATTTGGTCTTGGTTATCTGATGCTATTCTTATCCATTCAATTCACCTATCCTCCAAAAAATGAAAATTATGATTTGTAGGAGAATATTTTTGTTATGGGACGTGGTCAAATGGACTATGAATAAATTTTTTACTTAGGGTGTTGGGCATTGAAGTTTCAACTATTATTACTATGCATGGGCCTCTCCTATCCTCAAGTATCAAGGAATATGATGGTGGCCTCTAGGGTTTTGTTATTTTTCCTTTCAAATGGTAAGCAAAGCTTCCTCACTATTTTCATATCTTTTGGTGTAATTACATAGCCACATACTCTAGGTGTTATCATTTCTATTTCCTTCTTCATTTATTTCTATGATTATATGGTGATCTTTACCTAGCTCATTCTAGGTGGTATTCAGTGGGCCTTTTCATTAGAGAACTTTTGAGGTCTAAAATGGGCCTCCTAGGAAACATGTACAACAAAAATAAACTTTATAAGAACCAATAATATTCAAGTTCATGATGCCAACCATAGGGAATGATTCAACATTTTTGGGGTAAAAAAGTAAAAAGATTAAAAAATATTAAAATAATAAAACTACTTTTTCAACATGTATTTTTAACTTATCTCCATAAGGTTTTACTCAAATTTTGAGTGGGAGTACTGGTTGGATGCAAAATTTAATTCCTCATCCAAGGAGTACCGATGTTGCATACTTTTGATGGACCCTACTACAAAAAATAAGAAATACATGAAAAAACGTTATTGTCGTCACGTTTTTCATGTATTTCTCATGTTTCATGTAGAAAGGTTTATCAAAAGTATGCAACATGGGTACTCCTTGGATAAGGAATCATAAGTTTCATCCAACGAGTGTTCTTGCTCATAAATTGAGTAAAACCATAGGGAGATAAGTTGAAAATACAAGTTGAAAAGGTGGTTTTTTCTTTTTTCCCTCTAAAATTTGATTATGTAATCTAATCTTATATTATTGTTTCCACTATTATTTTATAATTTCCTTAGGAGGCCCATTTTAGAGCTCAAAATTACCCTAATGATAGTTTTCTGACCTCACTCTCACTCAACATCCTATTCACTCTATGTCTCTCTCTAGTACTTTTTTTCTCCATTAGAAGTGCTTGCAACCTAATATTATTCCTTCCCCCACCCCTGCTTAGAAGTTGTGCTCCCCATGTCCCTTACTTATATCAATAGATTGATATACCATCTCTTGAGGAATATGTGCATTTCCCCATTGTTGTCATCAATTCCTTGATAAAGAGTTAGAAGTGGGAGAGGAGTGAGCTACTACAAAGGTCATGGAGGTTCATGAGCTCAACAAGAAGGCGAATCCTCCACATGTTTACCATTATACCCAAACATCCCAACATATTTAGGATGAAATCACCACAATAGGTGATTCAGACTTATGTAGGAACAAAACAGAATGTAGATATAAACATAAACACAAAGATGCAACATAAATAAATTTTCATTTCTTTAATATCAAATAATTGAAAAATTCTTACATTCAAAATGGAAATAAACTAGCTTAGGAAATGGTAGCTTATCTCTGAGACTAGATGTGGTAGATACATGCCTCTAAACTATGTTAAAATGATTCGTAAGGGAATTTTTATTATTAAACAAAAAAGGGAAACCCTAAACAACAAAAACCATAACCCTAGGAGATGGAACACAAATATTTTTTGGGCCGCGTTGGAGTTAGTTGGGAAGACAACTTCCTGGGATCGTAACTTAGTTATATGATATCTGTTTGGCATGTACAATAAATCATTATAAATCTCTCTCCAAGTAATATGGGATTCATGGAAAGCTCTTTCCTATGACAATGAGCCTGATGCAGACTTCAAAAAAACATTGTTTAGGGGGTCTAAACAACTCTGGAAGTTTAGGACTCGAAAAAATGCTAAAAATAGTAAATGATTCTATAATCAGGGAAAATGATGAAACTTGATGGAGCTCTAGGTGTATAGGTGGTTGGACACCAATATTCACTTGAATCAATCCCCCCTTAGGAACCAATGGTCCTAATTTTGTGCAAATCCTCTATGAGGTGAGGAAATTTCCGTTGAACTTGGTCCCTAGTGAGACACTTGCATTGGTGAAGGAATTGGCCTGCTTTGACAAATCGATATAGATGGATCATCTATTGGAGAGTTTTATTAATTTTTGTGTCTATGATCCTATCTGTTTCATCTTATTCAATACAACTTGGGTTGAACTCTATTTGTGTCAACTTCTCAGCAACGTCGGATGTGTCCAAAAATGGGGGAAAGTATGGCCATAACCGATCCACATTGAATACCGAGTGTAGGCCAAGGAATGGTGGAATGCCTAGATCAAAATAATTACCCCCTAAAACCTTGGTGATGGTATAAGGCCCATATCAGAGAAAGCGAATATTTTGGTGGGCCCCAACGAGGTGCTTATTCTATAAATGTAACTAAAATTTTTCGCCCACCTGGAACTTGTGTGGTACCCAATGCTGATCATGACACTATCTGTTCTTAGAATTTTCTTTGTCCAATATTTCATGGAACTTTTACCAAATGTGTTGAATGAACTCAATGAAGCTTTTATCCCTATAAGCTTTGGACTAGGCATGAGAAAAATCTACCTGAGTAGCTACAAATGGTATGGAAACATCAATGGGACATTGTGGCTGGAATCCCAATCCCACTCGAAAGGGGTTGTGGTCAGTTGAGTTTTGGAGAGCTTTGTTGTAGCTGTGTTGGACATAGGGAAGGCTCTTATCCCATGTGCATGGGTTCTTTGGGTTGTACATGTGTAGGATGTGTGCGATCATTCAGTTGTCGAACTCTGTTTGGCCATAATTTTGGGGGTGGAAGGCCATTGAATTAGTGAGCTTGGTATCCAAAAATGATCAGAGGTTTTCCTAGAATGCACATAGGAAATGACTATCCTAATATGAGATAATGGAATGTGGGATCCAATAGTGTACCCATATTCATTCATTGAATATTTTGGCAGTGGCTTCTACTATGATACTCTTCTTGTAGGCTGCCAGAGTGGCCATCTTATAGGATTTGTCGATGACCACAAAAACATAGTCATTTCTATGCTTGGTAGAAGAAAGGCTCGACGTGTTATCCATGGTGATGTATTCCCAAGAATGGATAGGAGTAGGAAAAGGAGTATACATTCTTTTCTTCTTGATTTTTGGTTTGGAATGATGTAGGCAGTGTAATATCTAATGTACTTCCCAACATCCCGCTGAAGGTTTGGCTAGTAAAAATACTTCTGGAACACTGCCATTGTCTTATCTACCCAAAAATGTCCAACGAATCAACTATAGTGTGCCTCCCAAATCATCTTGGCATGCTTGCTTGAAGGAACACAAAGGTGTCTGAGGTGGCATAATAGTGTGTCTGAGAGGTGAAAATCTAGAATTTTATTACCTTATAGGAGCATTTTGTGTGTGGTGTTGAATTCTAGATCAATCTTATAAAGAAGCAGCCATCTCGAAGTCTTGTGTCCACAAGGGTTGACCACAATGGTGAGTGCCATAACCAGCAGTTGGCTGAGGCATTCTGCAACATTATTAGTGTTACCCTTCTTGTACTTAATGTTCAAATGGAATTGTTGAATATATGTGGACCATTTTTGATGGTGATCATTCCAC
The DNA here is from genome assembly GCA_034641835.2 of Pinus albicaulis. Classification (NCBI taxonomy): domain Eukaryota; kingdom Viridiplantae; phylum Streptophyta; class Pinopsida; order Pinales; family Pinaceae; genus Pinus; species Pinus albicaulis. The sequence continues at coordinate 1,505,823,724 of CM076575.1, read as the reverse complement.
AACTTCCTTGTGTTTTTATGAATTGTAAGGGCTGGTGGTATGCGTGGATGATCGTTTCCTTCCCCATAATGTGTAATATTCCAAAATGGAAAAGATGGGAATATAGAACAAAATGATGGAAATAGCAGTGTATAACATCACATAAGTATATGAGACCAATATGGAGCCATTTCATTAATCATATCAGTAGAAAAATAGTACAATATAATGGGGAAAAAATCATACAACATGAACCAACAAGCCTCCAATGAGTAAACCCCCTCAAGAATGAGGTGTTGCTAATAAACATAATGTCGGAAAGTTGCTATAGAGCAGTCATGACGAGAATAGCTACAACATGAGATAATACAATGACATAAAATATCTAATAAATTCCTATAGAGATGCTATACATAAAGGACAAGGATCTATATCACTTTTCCTAGCCAACCAAAGAGGGTTTTCGACAATACACCCAAAAATACAAATGGTGAACCAAAGCCCTAGGGCTGAAGATTTACTGTAGAAAAATAGTTGGGAATATATGGCTGAAGATGACGTATAAATATGTGCCTCTCCTCTAATATATCCTCTAGGTGAAAGGCTGATCCCTCCACTATAAATATATCTCCCCAAATCATGCACTGAAACCCCCCCTGCAACACATCTCTAAAATAATGCAGTCATAGACTGGAATTGCACTATAGGTGATGGTGGTAGCTTGGCTTGGTTCCAAAAAATGAAATAATTTCCAAGGAAATTCCTTTCTGGCCTCCCAAAGGAAAGGCTACCTCTCCACTGAAATACAAGCTCAGAAAGTGGCCCTACAAACCCTCCAGAACTTCTGCCCTGCAACACAACAAAAATATGGAAGAAACTGCACTATATAGTAAGACTGAAGCCCTCACTTGATGCTGGAATGTGGAATTGAAGCTCAATCACCTCTCCTAAATTGAAACTCAAATTCCCCCAAGGATGAGGGCGGTATTCCTGCTCGGGAACACCCTTGTGCTAAATAGCACTGCAATATCCGCTAAACAGCCGAAGAGAGAAACTAGTCATATAGACCATAGAAAAAATAATAATCCAAACATCCCTTCTATGGCTTCCATCCCCTTCCTTATATTCTTGGTTAGCTTCCTTACCTTGGGCCCCACTCATTAAAGCCACTACTTCCATGCATGGAGTCTCCCTCCAAAACTACACTGTCCCTGAATGAATGCCACTCCTTCCATACCAACACTGTTGATTTGGTCAAGGTTGATCCAGTCTACATGCTCCAAAACCTTTTCACACACAAGGGTGCTTGATAAGGCTACTAAGATGATCTCCATTCATATTAGGAGTGATTTTATTCCTACTAAGGAGATTTATGGGTCTCCATACCCTCTTATTCTTCAGACTAAGAAGAAAAAATAAAATTTAATATTCCAACAAGCTTAAAGCTAATTGGGAATATTACAATCCTCCCCTCCCAAATATTGATTGTCCTCAAGCAATTGTAAAGGTGAGTGCTACAACTCTTCTCCTCCTTCCTTGGTGACACCTCCATGTGATAAGCTCTCCTCATAAACCAAGTGCCTCCAAATCAATCCCTCCATGAAATGATCCTCCCAAGTACTCATGAGATGCCAATGAATCGCCTCATAAGGAAACAAAATATCCCATGTAGGAATCATGGTTTTCCCAATGTCCTCCCTGAAACATGAAGCATAAGAAACATGGAGTATCTCACTCCCAATGGGCACATTCAATCCTTGCATCCTTCCTCCAATAATTCCCACAATAAGAATAAGGACATCATAAATGTATGGGATCATAACCAAGGATACATAAGATTCCATATGTAATCCTAGAGAAGGATCATAGCCCCACATGTGGAACCAACACAATATGTATCCTGACTGCCTCAGAACATGATATAATAAGTGGCTTCGCCACCGCTTGTTTGTTTCCATAGTCTTCTCATATTCTTTGAGAAGGTGAGTAATGTTTGGTGCCAATGGAGTACACCTTGAATGATATGTCATCTCCCTATATCCTCCTAGGGAGTGGCCATGCTTAATATTGTTTATGGCCCCAAGTTGACCATGAAGTTTATAAGGTAGAGTGCCCCCACTTGGAGCAATAGCCTGCACATGTATGGTGAAGGAATTCAAATATTCATCAAGTTAATCATTATGCATAAAACATGATCCTTACCATATACTTTTCTCACACTAATGGAGTGGATCATAGATAGATCCCCACTCATTCCCAAAGAGGAAAGAGGTGGCTGTGATAAATCCATCAAAGAGTTATGTCTCTCCTCCATCTCCACATGATCCATGCATCTCCTAATATGTTGATGTATCTCCTCTTCAAAGCCTTCCCAAGTGAATCCCTCCATGATGGTGTGGTATGCTCTCATGGAATAAGTGTGGCTGAAGAGAAAATATTCATGTGCTTCATGTAGTAAATTCTGCTTCAGCTTGGATTCTCTAGATAAGAAGATCCTACTATGATAGTATATGAACCCATCTCTTACTGAATATCCCTCATCTAATAGCTAGTCATCAAGTATCATGCATGTGAAAAGGTCCTTGGAATAATCCACCAGTAGTTGCGATTTCCAATAAGGATCTATCCTCCATAGTGACAACGTTGATGATCTGTCATGTAAAAAATCTATCATGTGGCTGCCCCCTCCTTTGACATCTCCTTTGCCAAAGTCACATATCGGGATGCTTCTATCCTTCCTCTGTTTCTCCTCTTGTCGCTGCTCATGCTCAAGTAAAGGTTGGAGATTTTGGAGGTTAGTCTTCCATGGGAAGCCATCACCCATCCAAAAATTCCTGAGTCTAGCCAATGCATGCATGAGTGGCCACCATCATCTACCATGTGTGGAAGATTTCTCCCTAAGTGAGAATATCTTCTGAGCCTCCAAGGTCAAAGAGTGGTCTCCTTTCAACATGATAGTGCCATCCTCCATCCCTGTAGCATCCTCTCTCAACGCAAGATGTGGGGTGAGAGTGGGTAATGATGATAGCGGGAGAATGTCTCCCTCCTCCTTGAGCCTACCCAATACTCTCTACACTGCACCATGATCTCCCAATGCTCCCACTCCTCCTAGATCTATGAGTGGTGAAACATGGTTTGAGACATTTCTCACCAACTCCTGATCAGGTGACCTCCTTGGTGGAATGCCACTAAATAGTAATGTCTCATGGGCTAAATTCATATGCATAACTGATAGGACTATGAGGTCCTTGCTTCCATTGCACAAATCCAGCTCTGTTTTCTATGTATAAGCTGTCCATGAGGGATATTTTTGCATGCCCCTAATCATCTGATGTTTTCCACCCTTGTAATGTTCCTACTTAGCCTTGGTTAAGAGGAGACATTCAATTTTGATTTAATTTATGTTTTATGAATAAATGAGTAAAGGAGGACATTTAAAACTCCTAAAAAGTCTAAATAAATCAATTCCCATGTGAACAAAGACAAATCATGGCTATGTACATAATCACTTGCAGGTGTGAAAGAGGTTTGAGCCAAAGATTGGGTCCACCTTGACCAAATCAACTGCGTTGTCTATGTTCATTGCATCTCCAAAAGGGACTGCGTATTTCTAGAAGGGAGCCTCTAATGTGAAGAGGGCTAACTCATCAAAATGGTTTAGGTTTTGCAATATATTTCTCATCTTATAAAAGAAGGGGGAGAGCAACATGAAGGGGTTGTTGATAGATCATATTCCTGAAGTATTTCTCTGCTTAGAAAAATACCGTTCTCTGCTGTTTAGTGGAGGATTGTGATTGGAATTATTGTTTATGGGTTTCATCTCTTCCCTTGAGGATCATTGGAGGATTTCTTTGCTGAAGTGAGCCACTAACTGGTTTGAGGCCAAGCTCTATTTTCATGAGCAGCGCTGGCCCATGGAGGGTTTTGCAGTTGCTATCTTTTGTAGCTATTTGTGTTCTAGATCTGCTTAGATCTAGCTTGTTTTGAGAGGATTTTTCTATTGGAGTGTGTTTTCAACCTCCAAAGATAGATTCTATTCATATTTTGTATCTAATCTACAATTTTATTTAAGTTTATTTAGTCTCCTTCACCCTCAGCGTAGTTTCTGCTCAATACTGCGTTATTTTGTGAGAGGGTTTTCTTATGTTAGTTTGCCATTAGATTGGAGGAAGATCTCTTGGTGTTAGGCTTTATTACCCTTGGTGATCCATGGATTGGGTTTTTGATCCATGTCTCTATAGATCTGATCTCTTTCAGCAATAAAAGTTATCTTCAGAAATTTCTAGTTTTTCTGCATCACTGCAATTTGTAATTCAGATCTACAGCTTATTATGCAATATTTTGATGTAATTCCAATTGGATCTTGTTCTTAAAGTCATATAGTTTCCATATCTGTATTAGATCTCATTTTTAATCCATAAATATTTCATAGATATGAAATTTAATGTACAACAACTGAACCATCTGAAAAATAACGTCGTCTATGTATTTCTGCAGTTTATTTCTAGTTGCAGCTCTAATTTCCGAAGGGATTTTACCCTAGTTTATTTTGTAATCTGTTGTAGAGGAAATAAGATTAAATTTAAATCTTATTTACTATAATAACTCTAAAATATCAGATCCTTGGCTATCCTCCTTTGAGTTTCAGTCAAAACTGCACTATTCTAGTTGTTGGGGTTTCATGTTGTAACAACTCTTCTCTTTGGCTGATTTCTAGCTAGTCTTGATTGTGGGAGATCTATTTAATGTGCTTAAACTTATTTTTTTCTAATAAAATTCCATATATGACTCACATACAGAAAAAATGAGGGGATCCCAGCCTTGATCTGTGTTATTCTTGCTCATATTTCCTTATACAGCATTTTCTTGAAGACCTTGTTGAGATTCCTGAAAGGGATTACTCCAAGTTCTATAGGAAGAGTCTATAGTTGGTCATGTAGCCTCTAGTTCTATCCCTTCTTTGGAAGGATACATAACTAGTAATTTCCTCTTTAGTCCATATTTGAAATAGAATCTTGAGAATCCCCAAAAAGGATCATTACAGTGGTATCGGAGCTCCACTCTTGGCACAACCTGTGTTAGCATTGGAGCCTCAGTCATGTTGCATTCCGAAGATGAAGATCCTATTTCTGAGAGGGATAGTAGATACTAGAATAGAAGTCATATAAAGTATGACTACACTACTGTTGACCTTAACAAGGGTCAAGACAAGGGGAAATCCTCTGAATTGGTGAATGATAAATATAAGGAGGCAGAGGAGTTTGCAAAAACTCTCCTGGAAGCTATGAAATATCTGTCCAAGGAGATGAGGATAGATAGAATGAGGGAGTCCCTTGGGAGATTCCATCAAGAAGAAAGTTTTGAAATGTCTCAGTTTGGGATTGGTCAACCTATGAGCTTGCTACAAGTCCCACAGATCTCACAATGCTCTACAATGCCTACCTTCTTGGCTGTAGAGAATGAAAGGCTACAAGATCCAACCTCTTTGGAAGGATACTTTGTATAATATGACTTACAAAGTCAAAGGTTCAAGGATAACTTGAGCTTTCAAGACTTCTGCCATCTCAAGGACGGGAGGAGGCCATTGTAGCAATATAGAGATGGAGGGTTCCTTCATGGGAGGCACCACACCATGGGCAGGTTCTTCTTTCCTAAGTTGATGGATCATCTTATTGTTCTACTAAAGCATGGGTGGAGAAGTTGGACATCTATTTATAGCTGAATAAATTTCCTGAAGCATAAGCCATCAATATTGTTGCTCTGCATTTTGAGGGAGAAGCCCACAACTAGTGGTTTCATGGGCTTTCTACATTGGGGCACAGTAATGTGTCCACTTATGCTAAGTTCACTAGGAGACTAGTGGACAGATTTGATCGGAAAGATTTGGAGGCCCCTTTCATAAGCTTGGAAAAGCTTAAACAGACAGGAGATGTTGAGGCCTATATCTCTAAATTCCCGAGGTTGTCTGTAATGGTTCCTAGTATTTCAGTAGCAAGAAGAGTCTATATGTTCATTGATGGCTTGGAAGAACCTTTGCAAGGGTTACTTAAGTCTACCAATCGCATCACTCTGCATGATGCCATTGAAAGAACTAGGGGTCTACAAGATGCCTTGCCAAGGGAAAAGGCAACCTTCCCAAGCAAAGCCACTCACTCTTCTAAAGGGAAGGACGGGAAAGCTGCTCCACCCAAGGAGAGCTCACTGAAGAAGCTTCTTGACAATGATCTCCAAAGGGAGTTGAGTAACAAGAAATTATTTTTCACTTGTCAAGAGCCATGGGTATCAGGACATATATGTGCTGCTAGAAGAGCACACTATATTGAAGTCTTCTCTGATTGTGAGGAGGAGGAGGGAAATGATGGACCTAGGAGAGGTCAAAACACTGATAATGATGAGGAGGAGGATCCATCATCATCCAGAGAAGAAGAAGGAGCATTTTCTCCAACCAGTGGGACTCTTGCTTCTTTGAGAGGCGAGCCCAAGTATTTGACTCTTAGAGTGCAAGGTTCAGTTATGAACCAAAGAGTATATATTTTGATTGACAGCAGGGCAACCCACAACTTTATTGATGCTCATTTTGTGCAGAGGAGAGGGATCCCTACTGATACTTTTGATGGGTTCTATGTTTTGGTTCCAGGAGATAGAACTATGTAGTGCATGCAGTATGTTCCATCACTCTCTGTGACTATGAGAACCTACACTTTGGAGGACCACTTCTTTGTAGTGGAAATACCAGACACCAACATCATCTTGGGTGTCCAGTTGTTGATTAATTTGGGAAAATTTACCACTTATTGGAAGGCCTTGCAGATGGAATGGTTGGATTTGAATAGTGGGAAACAACAAGTCATTCAAGGCATGCACACTTACCCTTCACTTGATGTTTCTACCCACACAACAAATATGGAATTGTGCAGTGGGGGAGAGGACCTCATAGTTCATTCTCTCATGTCTATGAGAATGCTGAAAGGGAAATTCCTATATCATGGCAAGCCACTTGGGGTGCCATTAGATTCTGTGGGGAAACCCTCACCAAGTGCCGAAACAATGGAAGAGAGGGTCACAGTGCTGTGGGAGGAAGCAAGGGGAAGGATCAGCCTTCCCAAAAACAATTTTGGCATGCATAGTACCAAAGAAACAAGAAACAACAAGGAAAGCACCACCATATATGCATCAACAGCACTATCTTTGTTGAGAAGTGTAGATCCATATTGGAGGTCTCAACTCCTTGTGGAGTACTCCAAAGATCTGCACACCGGGATGATCTTAGATGGCATGAAGAAAGGAGGAGGCTATTTGGTCCATGAAGGGGTCATCTATAATCTTGGTAAAGTATTATTGTCTCAATCCTCCAATATTAAGCAATAGATACTACAAAAAGCCACAAAGAGTTCCTTTCTAGCTACATGCAGTCAGCAAAAATCTACTCCCTAATCTTGAAGAGTTTTGATTGGGAGGGTATGGAGGAAGAAATACATCAGCATTATGATTGGGAGGAACTATATCAGCACTTACAAGAGTACAGTAGTTAGATTATAAATCTTTCAGGAAATCACATGAGAATTTTCATGGTTATTTGGAGATGGAGTAGCCAAGGGATCCTACATAAGAGACATTTCAGCCATCTCTTTCTTCTCTTAGAAGAGGAGAAAAGCCCATGCCTAACTCTATGTGTATGGGAGTCTTGTATGGTAAGGAATTTGATCTTATGGAGCAAGTTTATTTTTCTAATTTGGCACATTCTCTTACCATATGTATGTAGGCCATGGCTCCTAGAAGGAGTGATATTACATTCATATCTCATGGCATTGATGAGGCCAATAAAATTTCCAAAGCTGGCCACTCCCTTGAGGTGCAAAAGGAGATTATCTATCATGATGGATGCTTCCCAAAGGCACCTAATGAGGGCTTCACTTTCAGCCATGTAAAAGTGATCCATGCAACAAAGATGTGGTGGGAGTACCACCTATCACATTTAGATCTACTCAAAACCAGGAGTGCACTGCGCTGGTACCTTATGTGGGATTGTGACCCACCTCCTCAAGCGAAAATCTTATTTTGCGTATATGTGATTTTTCTTCCATACATAGATGACATATTGGTATTTCTTATGGGTATGTATGGGAAAAATGTAAGTAGTGTACATGTACCACATGGGATGGAACTTTATCCTGTACTTCATGATACATGTTTCAGATATGACATTGCTTCACCCATGTTCATTTCTGTTGAGTTTTACACTCCTTAAGGGGCATACTATGCACCTATCATGTTGGCATTGGAGGAGAAGTTTCTGATGTGTTGGCTTGCTGAGCACTTAATCCATGATTAAATCCTAATTCTTGATGGGGCTATCAATGGAGAAGGTGAAGAACTACAACTCTTACCCTGTCAGTTGCTTGAGGACAAGCTACAACATTTTGGAGGGGAGGACTGTAATGTTCCTACTTAGCCTTAGCTAAGAGGAGACATTCAATTTTGATTTAATTTATGTTTTATGAATAAATGAATAAAGGAGGACATTTAAAACTCCTAAAAATTCTAAATAAATCAATTCCCATGTGAACAAAGACAAATCAGGGCTATGTACATAATCACTTGCATGTGTGAAAGAGGTTTGAGCCAAATATTGGGTCCACCTTGACCAAATCAACTGCGTTGTCTAGGTTCATTGCATCTCCAAAAGGGACTGTGCAGCTCTAGAAGGGAGCCTCTAATGTGAATAGGGCTAACTCATCAAAGTGGTTTAGGTTTTGCAAGAACTTTCTCATATTATAAAAGAAGGGGGAGAGAAACATGAAGGGGTTGTTGATAGATCATATTCCTGAAGTATTTGTTTGCTTAGACAAATACCATTCTCTGTTGTTTAGTGGAGGATTGTGATTGGAATTCCTGTTTATGGGTTTTATCTCTTCCCTTGAGGATCATTGGAGGAGTTCTTTTCTGAATTGAGCCACTATCTGGTTTGAGGCTAAGCTCTATTTTCATGAGCAGCGCTGGCCCATGGAGGGTTTTGTAGCTGCTATCTTTTGTAGCAAGTGGTGTTCGAGATCTACTTAGATCTAGCTTGTTTTGAGAGGATTTTTCTATTGGAGTGTGTTCTTCAGCCTCCAAAGATAGATTATATTCATATTTTGTATCTGATCTGCAATTTTATTTGAGTTTATTCAGTCTCCTTCACCCTCAGCGCAGTTTCTGCTCAATACTGCGTTATTTTGTGAGAGGGTTTTCTTATGTCAGTTTGCCATCAGATTGGAGGAAGATATCTTGGTGTTAGGCTTGCCTTCCCTTGGTGATCCATGGATTGGGTTTCTGATCCATGTCTCTATAGATCTGATCTCTTTTAGCATTAAAATTTATCTTTAGAAATTTCTGTGTTTTCTGCAGCACTGCAATTTGTAATTTAGATCTGTAGCTTATTATGCAATATTTTGATGTAATTCCAATTGGATCTTGTTATTAAAGTGATATAGTTTCTAGATCTGTATTGGATCTCATGTTTCATCCATACATATTTTAGAGATCTGAAATTTAATGTACAACATATGAACCATCTTAAAAATAACGTTGTCTATGTATTTCTACAGTTTATTTCTAGTTGCAGCTCTAATTTCTGAAGGTATTTTGCCCTAGTTTCTTTTGTAATCTGCTATAGAGGAAATAAGCTTAAATATAAATCTGATTTACTGTCATAACTCTGAAATATCATATCCTTGGCTTTCCTCGTCTGAGTTTCATTCAAAACTGTGCAATTCTAGTTGTTGGGGTTTCATGTTGTAACGACTCTTCTCTTTGGCTGATTTCTAGCTAGTCTTGACTGTGGGAGATCTGTTTAATGTGATTAAACTTATTTTTTTATGATGAAATTCCATATATGAATAAAATACATCATAAATGAGGGGATCCGAACCCTGATTTGTATTATTATTGCTCATATTTCCTTATAAATTGTTTTCTTGAAGACCTTGTTGAGATTCCTGAAAGGGATTACTCCAAGTTCTATAGGCAGAGTCTACAGTTGGCCAGGTAGCCTCTGGTTCTCTCCCTTATTTGGAAGGAGAAATAACCAGTAAATGCCTCTATATTCCATCTCTGAAATCAAATCTTGGGAATCCCAAAAAAGGATCATTACAACCCTTTGTCCATCCACTCCATATGCAAATTCACCCAATCTGTTAAGACCTTCCCCAAAGTAATCAACCACTTCACACCTTATATCACATTCGTGTCAGGTATGTCAACCAAAAAATAACGATCAGTCATTTTATATGTCCCCATGGTGACAGATAAATATGGAACATAATGCATGCATTGTATAGTTCTAGCTCGTGGGACCAAAACTGAAAAATCCCTCAAAATAATTAGTGGGTATTGCCCTCCTCTACACTATTTTGGCATCAATAAAGTTGTGGGTAGCCCCACTATCAATCAAAACTCAAACCCTCTAATCCTGAATGGAACCTCAAATGCTCAAGGTCAATTACTTGGGTACTCCTCTCGATGATGCAAGAGCCCCTCCAATTGGAGAAAATGCTCCATTTCCACTTTTTGGTGGTGGTGGATCCTCTCCTGCTATCCCAGCACTGTGACCTCCTTCTGGTTCTTCTTCTTCTTCCTCTTCATCATCTGAAAATACCTCTATATAGTGTGCCTTTACTGCTACACATCTATGTCCGGGTGCCCATGATTCTTGGCATGTGAAGCAAAGCTTCCTTCTCCTCAAGTCTCTTCGGACATCATCACTAAGAGGTACTTTGTTTTGGCCCTATGTAATATCCCAAGATGGGAAAAAGCAACAATACTAAACAATATTGCATATAAATAATGCAGTTTATAAAATTAAGAGAAGGAGGCGAATATGGAGGCTCAATATGTACATTTACGACAGAAAATCAGAGTATATTGAAGCCCATGAGTTATAGAATAGAAAATAGGAGACTTTACATGAAGAAAACCCTAAAAAATGAGGTGTTACAACCATATATTTGATTGAACAAGCTTGACATTGTTATTTTATTGGCTGAAAACAACTGTAGATTACACTTTAGATCTAAAGCATATATGTGTACAAAAATTTAGATCCATATTAGATCTGTACACTAGATTGGATCCTCTTCAAATGCCCCAGATCTGAGATCTGGAGTACAGAATGATTCATGGAGTAGATCTGAGATCTTATGCAGCAGATCTCCAGAATGATTCAGAAATTCTGAAGAAAATACAACAGTATTCAGATCATATCTTAATATGACATGGAATAGATCTGAAATCCATGGAACTTCATAGTGAAGGGAAGATCACCAACACTAGAAATCTCTCTTCCAAAAGTGTGCCAAAACACCCTACAACTGTACACTTGCAAATAATGCAGTACTGGAATGGAAAATGCGTTGTAGGCTCTAGAACATGGTTGGCCTCAAGCCCAGATCTGAAAAATGTGCTCCAATCATTCAATACTCTCTTGCCATTGGGATAGAAGCCTTTCCCATTGAAAAGAGGCACTAGAATGGCCTAGATCTGAGTAGATCTAGCTTCCACTTGCTACAACTAACAAAGACAACCAAAACCTCAACAGGATCTGTGTTGTAGTTGGAAGAAGAGCTTGGTCAAATGCCTAATAATGGACAAGAAATGAAAAAATCCTCCAAGAGCTGCTCAAGGAAAGAGGTGGGATTCCCAATCAGGAACACCCAGTGCTAAACAACACTGTTCTCTACTAAACAGCCAAGAAAATAGGTAATGTCTAAACAGAAAAAATCTTCAAAAATATGATATCAATCAACAACCTTCTCATGATGTCCTCCTCTTCCTTTTATAAGATTTAGATCTTGAAAAACCCTAAACCATCTCAATGATTTAGCTTCTTTCAAATGTGCCACCTCGAACTAAGACTGCGCTGTGCATCAATGAGGATCACTTCTTCTAGACAACGATGTTGATTTGGTCATGGTTGACCCAGTCAAATGATTTAATCCCTTTCACACATAAGGGTGTTTATTTAGATAGCCCAAATTTAGCTTTTTTCACATGTGGCATTGATTTATTTGTTGTTCTAGAAGTTTTTATTGTCCTCCTTTACATATTTATTCAAGAAACAGAAAAATGAAACAAAATTAAATATCCCCATTAGCTTGGGATAATTGGGAACATTACAGTCCTCCCCTCCAAAATGTTTCTTGTCCTCAAGCAGCTGATAAGGTGAGTGTTGCAACACTTCTCCTCCTCCATTGGTGACACCATCATGAGTTAAGCTTCCTTCATAAGCTAATATTTCACCAATCCAACCCTCCATGAATTGTTCCTCCAAATTCATCATGAGATGTAGATATTCCATCCCACAAGGAGTCAAGAACTCAAATGAAACAAACATGGCTAAACTAATTCTCTTCCTGAAACATGTAGCATAAGGTACATAGAGAGTCTCCATCCCATGTAGTACATACATGCCTCCCATTCTCCCTCCATACATCCCCATAAAAAGTACAACTATATCATAAAGGTATGGAAGCAAAACTACATATAAACAAATAGAAATTTGAGCATGTGGAGGTGGGTCATAGTCCCACATATGGTACCAGCTTAGTGCATATCCTACCTGCATCATATCAAGGTGTGGTAAGTGGTTTCCCCACCACTTACTTGCTGCCCATTTTATCTCACTATGGCTGAAAGTGTGAGATATGTTTGGTGCCTTGGGAAGCACCCATCATGATAGAAAATCTCACTTTGCAGATCAAGGGAGTGGCCAAATTCAAAAATTTTAGTGGCCCAATGTTTGCCATGAGATTACATGATACATTATTCCTCCTTAGAGTCATGGCCTGCATAAACATGGTGAAATAATATGTACAATCAGAAAATAAGACATGCTCTACACGATCATATTCTTCACCAACAACGCTACTCATACACATGGAGTTGTGCATGGATCTTTCTCCTCTTTCAAAAGAAGGAAGAGATGGCTGATATAACCCCTTCATGGAGTCATGTTGCTGCCCCAACTCCACATAGTTCATGCATCCTTGAAAATGCTGATATAGTTCTTCTTTCAAGCCTTCCCAATCAAAGCTCCTCATGATGATGTTGTAGATCCTCATGGAATACATATGGCTGAAACATAACTCTTTGTATGCTCCTTGTAGTAGCTTTTGCTTGAGCTTAGAAGCTCTAGACAAGAAGATCCTACCATGATGATAGATGACTCCTCCTTGGACTAAATATCCCTCTTCATGCAGTTGGTCATCAAGTATCATATAAGTGTGTAGATCTTTGGAATAATCCACCAACAGTTGGGATTTCCAATATAGATCTAAACTACTCAACAATGACAATGCTGATGATGTATCAACAGAAATGTCTGTCATGTTTCTGATCTCCTCCTTGACATATCCCATACCGAATATATGTATTGGAAGGCCATTCCTTCCATTCTCCTCTTCCCACAGCGCATATCCAGAAATGAGAGTGGGTGATGATGTTGAGGGAAGAAGATCTCCCTCCTTCTTGAGCTGACCCAAGACTCCCAACGTTGTAGATTTGTCTTCAAGTGCCCTAATCCCTCCTCGATCCAGGTTTGGGGCAGCATGTTTTGAGGCCTTCCCCACCAAATCTGAATCAGGTGGCCTCCTAGGTGGTTCGCCACTAGATAAGAGTGTTCCATGCAGAAATTTCATGAACATAATAGATGGGACTGTAAGGTCCTTTCTTCCACTGTGCAAATCCATATCTATTTTCTGTGTGGAAGTGTTATGTGAGGGGAAAATATGCACGCCTTTAATCATTTGAGGATCACCCCTCTTCTTTTCCACCCATTCCATTTGCAAAGCCTCCAAATCAGAGGTGACTTTCCCTAATGTAATCAACCATTGAACACCCAAAATCACATTGGTGTCCGGTATGTCAACCACAAAGAAGTGATAAACCAAATTTTAGGTACCCATGGTGACTGAAAGTGATGGGAAATAATGCGTGCATTGCATTTTTCTATCTCCTAGGACCAAAATAGAGAATCCCTCAAAAGTATCATTGGGTATTTCCCTCCTTTGCACAAGATGAGCATCAATGAAATTGTGAGTTGTCCCACTATCAATCAATACAAAAACCCTATGATTCAAGATTGAACCTTGAACTCTTAAGGTCAAGTACTTAGGTACTCCTCTCAAATATGCAAGAGTCCCTCCAATAGGAGTAAAGGCCCCATTCCCATCTCCCGATGATGTTGGATTGTAATATTCCTATTTTAATAGGAATATTCAATTTCATTTTGTTCTCTTTGTTCACAGAATAATTATGTAAAGGAGGATCAAAAACTCCTAAAGGAAGAATAAATCCATGCACAATGTGAAAAAGGATAAATCTGGGCCACTTTAATAAACACACTTAAGTGTGAACAGAAAAAAATCCACTTGACCGGGTCAATCTTGACCATATCTACAGCGCAGTATTGGAGGAGTGCTCATCAACGAGGCACAACATAATTCTAGAAGGAGGTCTCTTGTGTGAAAGAGATAATTTGATGAAGGTGGTTTAAGGTTTTAGAAAGCTCTCATATTATAAAACGACGGGGAAGGCAACATGTTGAGGTTGTTCATGATTTTATTTCTAATTTTTTGTCTGTTTAGACACACTGCTTTGTTGGCTGCTTAGCCTAGATTGCATATGCTTTTAGCATTGGAATTTCCTATTTAGGAGTTCCATATCTTCCCATTGAGGAGATCTTGGGAGATATTTTATTAATTTTCCACTATCTAGTTGGAGACCAAGCTTCTACTTCCAACTGCAATGCAGATCCAGTGAGGGGTTGCTTGGTTTTGTAAGCTGCAGCAAGTGGAACACTAGATCTGTTCAGATCTAGCTTGTATTGGAGCCTCTTCTTAGAGAGTGTGTCTTTTAACCTCCTGGAAGAGTGCATCCATTATTTGAGCTTCATTTTGCATCTTGGCATCAGGCCAACTTAGTTATTCAATCTGTAGCACAGTGTCCCTTGAGTGACTGCGTTATTTTCATGGATATTAGATCTCTTAAGATCTAAGTCATTCCAGTGCTCTTTTTCAGTGGAGGAGGCCTCTGCTCTATTGGAGGAAGTGTTAGTTTCTGATATTGGCATGTGGCCATCAACCATCTATTCCCTACAACGCAATTTATACTCTAGATCTGCGTTATTATTATAGGTGGTGTTGCAGGGAGTTTGGGTGCACCAATTGGAAAGCTGGTTTCTAAGTGTTGGGGACCTATTATTCACTTTGAGATCTTATGGAGGAGATCTATACTTTTTATTTTTCAGATCTGATCTGCATATTCTGAATACTACAACATTTTTTGAATATTTCTATAAATCTACTTTCTTATATCTCAGATCTATTGCTTATGCTTGGTGTAAACCCCAAAATTCGAAGGGGATCTGAAAGAGGAGCCTTTCTAGTGCATGGATTTGATATAGATTTAAATTTTTATGCCCAGATCTACTCTAGATCTAATATGTAATCTACAAAAGTTGCAGCCTAATTGAAATAATGTTGTCAAGGCAGTTTTCAGTCTTTCATATGGTTACAACCCTCCTTTGAGGGAATTTCTTCTGTTTATGACTTGTATTTTCAGCCCTGTATTTGATAAACTTCATTGTATGAATTATTTTCTATTGTAAGTACAATTGAAGAAAATTTCATGAGCCTCTTATCACTGCCATGCAGAAAATGCATTATTTTCTGAGAAGACTTGTTTTGTTATTGTTGCAGTCCCTCTTTGGGGCATTTCTCAAATAAACTAGGTGTGGGAAACTTGTTTAACCCACCTAGAAAGATTTCTTTCTGATATCCACTTGGATTTAGGACTTAGCTACTCAGATCTAAGGGATCCAAGTGCTAATTTCAAGATATGTAGCAGCCATCCTGGAAAAATGCGTTTTTCAGGCATTCTTTGCTAGTTGTTCCAAATTTGGAATATTACAATGGTATCAAAGCTGCCATCTTGGCTGAGCCTGTGGACTTCAGATCCAATCAGAAGAGGAGAACAAAATGATGGAGAGAATGAGATTACTCTCATCAATTTTCAGATCTAAGAGAAAAGAAGACAGATGCAATGAAACACCTAGAGTTTTTCAGGAAGGAGAAAGCTATAGTGAGACCTCTAGAAGGTTTCAAGAGGAAGAAGAAGATCCATGCACTTCCTATTCTCATAGAGGAAGTGGAGAGAAAAAATACCACTTAAAACATGAGATCCTGAGTGGGTATTTGGCAAATTACAAGTGCCAACCTAGGGCTTTCAAAGAGACCCTAGATTTTCCTCAGTTTATTTATCTGAGAGAAGGAAGAAGACCATGCAGTAAGAGAATGATAAGAGGCAATAGATTCTTGTTGTCTACATTTGATGGATCACTCAAGTGTGCAACCAAGACTTGGGTGATGAAACTAGAATCATTTTTCCTACTACATTTTTTAGCTCCCCGTAATTTTCTAGATTGATTGAGATACAAATGGATAGGGTAACATCAAACCAAGCTTTGGAATCCAAGGACCTAAGCTTCCCAGATTCAGAGAGGGATCTCTCTAGTAGGTGTAAAGATGTGAAATTGTTTGTTGATTAGGGTTGATTTTAGGCTAGATGTTAAGTGCACGGTATTTTGATTGTTTTTGGTTGGGTATGATGCTCAGATGGATTTAGATAGAAAACATGGAAGATTGTTAATTCATTGGGAAATGGAGTCTAACAAAGTCATGATGAATTCATCGATGGTTTCAAGAGAATTTTCAGGGAAATTTTAACTTGGTTGGTAGGTCTTTGAAGTTGTGGTGGATGATGAGATGAACATTAAACTTGAGAATAAAAGCTAGTGAAGGGCATAACTGAATCCTTAATAACTTTTTAGACTAAGGGAGTTAGAGAATCATAAGCATGGAAAGAGAATCAAAGGCATCAGTGCAACCTAATCCTTTTTATTTCAAACTAAAATAAAAATGATTATCCAAGACAAACATTCAAATGAAATTATAGAAAGGCAAGAAACTTATTTAACTTTCATAGATTTCATTATCAAGAGCAGAAAAACATTTAAGATGCACAAGTAGTTATAACCATAGAAGAAGAGAAAACTATGAACATCTAAAGTTACATATATGAAGGTTCTTTGAAACAAATTTAGCTAGTAAAGGAAAAGAACACGATTCAAACAGACTTCTTTGACAAACCTAGGTAAAGATGCTTTAAACAGGAGATTCCAAGGACAAAGTATTTTAGTGGCCACAATATGCAGGGCTAGCCATAAATCATACTTGACACTAACTGATATAAACCATTCAAGACATGGGAAAACTAAGAACTTCTTAGAGAGCAAGAGATGGATTCCCTAACATATCTCATGGGAAGAAAACATTAAGGCAGTGAAGGACAAACATAAGTAAGGTGCCATCAGGAAACATTTCTTAATATAAATTTTTTGTCCTACTGCAACATAGAAAGATGGAAAACATAATGGAAAACTAGAAAACATAAACATAATAAGCACTTCACCATAAACCAAGCTTATGGATCCTGCAAATAGTCTCTATCCACCAACAAGCAAACCAGGGCATGCATGAGCTCCAAGACATCAAATTGTTATCGAAAACTCCAAGATACTATGTATTTGCTTCAGCATAAGTCATCAAAATCCAACCAATACATAAGAGCCTTAGGCTCTGTTTATGGAGAAAATTAGGAGGTGGAAACCCTAAGAGGCTTCCGAAAACCCTAATTTAACCATAAATGTCATAAATGTGCTTAATGACCATGCAAAGCCCAACACACATAAGAGATAAGATAATAAATGAAAAACATCAAAACATAACTCTCAAATCAAATAGGGAGTGATTTGACCAAAAAAAACATTAAATAACTGATTTGTCATTAATTAGTGTCTTTTGTTGACTTTTGGCAAAAAGTTGTCTTTGTGCATAGCGCCATTTCAGCAAAAAATAGGATCTGTTGTAGCCGAGTTTCGGACCCCTTCCCAGCATAGGATTTTGCCCCGTGATGGCTCATTGGAAAGCTTGATGAGTCTAATTTCCAAAAGTTCCTGATTTGTGCTGAATGGATGCCATTTACCATCTCAAATAAAAAATCTCCCATGACTTCTCTGTGCGCAGCGCCAGGCCTTAAAAGGAGGTAGAAAGGTAATTTTTGAGGTGTTTTTTGACCTTTTGAGGGGGAAAAAATGCTCCAATTGACCTGAAATTTCGTGGGTAGACTATTGGTGACATGAAAAATAAAAAAAATTAAACTCCAGCAGCTGAATATGCCCCAATGTTGTGCGTAGGGCCTAGGGTGTTGTGCTCCTAGGGGTCAAAATTTGGAAAAAACAAAAAGTTTCCAGATTTGCCTCAAAATTGGCGTGTAGACCCCTCAAGGGATTTTAGACATCTAATAAGAAGCATCAGAAAATATTCCAAGGATTTCATGCAATTTGGTATTTTTTAGCTCCTCTATCTCCATGAGAGCTTGCTTGAGTTTGGCATTAGCAAGCATGCTCTTCCTTGCGTAGTGTTTGACCATTTTCTTCTGCAAGGCAAGGTCCCTCTTCACCTCTTTGAAATGTTTGTGCTCCTGTTTATAATAGTAGATGACCCTTTGTGCCCTTTCAAAGTCCTTTTCCCATTCTTAAAGCTGGGCATCCTTTTCTAAGAGGAGAAATTTTGTACTCATCCCTTGGTCCTCAGTATCACTGGCTAGATCAACAAAAAGAGGGCCTTGGGAAGTATTTTTGATCCTTTTTCTCCTCCTTACCTGTACCTTCTCTTCGACCTTTTCCACTTTTTCTTTTCCTTTCTCCAATATTTTCGCTGTTTCAGAAGTGTTGGCCCTTTTCCTTTTAGAGGCAGAAAACACATTTCTTCTCCCTATGTGATATGTGCATGTGAGAGGGGTAAAAATGGGAGTTTTAAAGGTAGCGTCATCATCAATTTGACCTTGATTTTTCTTGATATATTATGCACTTGCCTCACTTTGATTTTCTTTGTCATGTTTGGACTGATTTTTGTGAAGACAGTCATGACTGCTGTCATGACTATCATGGCTCTTTCCTTGACTGCCTGATGTTCTTTGATGGTTTTCCTCCTCATCATCCTGCTCTTCCCCATCATCTTGCTAACCTTCTTCCCCATCATCTTGATGCTCTTCCTCCTCATCATGCTATTGTGCCTCTTCATATTTTTGGCTACCTTCACTAACTTCATCATTGCCATCACTGCTTTATTCATGGCTACTTCCCTCCTCTTCATTATTTTCTTCATTTTCATCATCTTCTTCTTCACTGCTCCCTCCTTGTCCATCATTATCCGTCTTAGTTTCCTCATTGTTGCCTCCTATTTGTTCTTCACTAGGGCTACTATCTGCCCCTTCACTTGGAAATTTAGGGGACGAGGTTTAGAGGTGAAATTATTTGTGGAGAAGCCACATGGGGAGATGATGGGTGTGTGGAGGTAGATGGTTGCGAAGTGGAAGGAAAGTTCTACTAGATGAAGGCCCGGGGGTCTGTAAACACATCATGTGAGATGAAGGTTTCCCAAGATATTCCTTGCTGCTCTAGCTGGTATAGGACAATAATTTTGATTAGGGAGTGATGAAAAAGGCTTGGCATTTGGTGGTTATAGATTTTCTTCATGACAATTGAGGCCATTTTATCAATGCTTCGGAAAAGGTAGTAAGGTAGGTTCATCATCTTGACCGTGGTAAAATGCATCAGCAACCTTATATGATATGAGTAGATCCAAGAGTATCTCCCCTCACATGTGAAATCATACTGATGATCTGCCTCATCAATGCATCATACCTCTCCAACATATGAGAAAAAGGGAAAACAACCTTACAATTTTGTTGATAGTTTGGTTTCAAATAGGGCCCATAATAACTCAACTCTAGCTTCTTCTGTTTGAACCACACCTCACCAATGTCTGGTATACCTATTGCTTTGGAAATGATCTTAGATGAGAGCTCAAATTGTACTCCTGTCAAATTGACTTTATGGTTTTTCAATCTATAGACGAATAATCTAGTTAATTCTACATGGTTGCTGACTTGCTTGACCTTCTCACAAAATCTGTAGCACCCTACATCCTGGAAGCATGAAAGAATCATAGGAGATGAGGTGAGTGGAGTGGTGTCTAAGGGCTCAAATATTTTTTCTTTTCCTCCATGATGTTTTGGCTGACTCTCATCACCACTGGTATGAATATCTCCTTGTGACATGATGACTGGTCTAGAAACAACAGTAGAGCCTTTGAACTTTTCTTGAGGGTTTTTAGGCAAACTAAGTGCTTTTAGTGGATTTAGGTCAACTCTTTGCAATATGAAAAATAAGGTGAAGATGATTTTTTTAGAGCCTTCACTTAGGGTTTAGAGGATAGCCTATAGTCACGCAATATTATTTTTGCATTTAGAACCAAATTCAGTTGCAAAACCTAACTCAAAAACTAAGTAATTTATCTTTATATAGTCTAGGGTTTGGTCAAATTTTGACTATGGATGACTTCATTGTTTTTAGAAAAAGGAGAGCTTGGGAGGAAAAGGAAATTTCACCAACCTTAGACCCCACTTGCATAATTTTGAAGAATAAATTTTGGAATTTTGAGCTTTTTGAGAAAATATGTAACAATCTGGCTAGAGCGCAGCGCTGGGGGGACTGGGCGGTGCCTCGGGTTCCTCCAGTCTTTTCTAGGCCAGTGCGTAGTGTTAGGCCAGGTGCGCAGCACCAGACCGTGAGCACATAGCGTAGTGTATTTTTACACTACTTTCCTCCCTCCCATGCATAGCACCGAAGGCCAGGTGCGTAGCGCTGGCCTCGGTGTGTAGTGCCCAGTAGTTTTCATAGTTTGGTCTGTAAACTGAAAAAATTCTCCTCAACGGATTTCTTCTCCTTGAAAATAGAAAATGGCGCATGGGGAAGGTTCAAGTGACCTTTATATTTGATTTTTAAAGTAAAATTTAAAAATATCAAACCCACTTTTGCAAAGTTAATGTCTCCTAGCTTTTATTGTGCTTTTGACTAATATTTACTGTGAACACACTTTGACACTTTTTGGAAAACATGTTTATTTATGCCTTTTTCAATCTTTCGGTAGAACAATTTTTTTGGCATGGAGGCCCTTTATTGGGAGTCTATCACTAAGATGCGTAATCGAGGTTACACTTTGCCTTTCTAGGCATGTTTTGACAATAACCCATGCCAAACTTTTTACTTTAAAAAACTCTATTTTTTTACTCTTTGGTATAATGATCTTCCTTGAGCTAATACTCTTTGTCCTTTCTTCTCTTAGTGTAGGTGAAGAAATGCTATTTTTGGCAAAACCCTAAGGAGGAGGTTTCTGTCCTTGAAATCTCTGAGATGGTTCTTTTCTTGTCACCACTATTTTGTTAATCTACCAAACAAACCCTGATACTCTTTTACCTATAGGCATGTTGTTTTTGGCTTGTTTGTGTCTGCCTCCTGGTGATGACTATAATATTATTACCTTGCCTCTTCTTGTTGTTGGTGGCCACCTTGGCTATTGTTTGAAAAAAAAGTGAACAAGGGTAGCTGTCCCTTGCAGTGTTTGTGCTCTAAGCCAATGAGGCTTTTATTGAATGACTTTTGGTCAAAATGCTCGATCTTATTCCGCTTTGAATGCAACCTCTTCATGTAGGAAGCCATAACTTGTTGGGCACAAAATCCATTCTATGACTCAGTGAAACCTTAGGTGACCTAATGGGGCCTTTGGACTTGGATTTTGGACAAAGATTTAGACTTAGGGATCACCAAGTATAAGATAGGACTTGTGATAAGCTTAGTGTGTTTTGAAGATCTAGGATCTAGCATACTTGAATATCCAAAGGGTTTGTAGAGAAAATTAGTTTCTAAGAATATTATGGAAGAGGCAACAAGGTTATTTGATTGGTAGGTTTGAATTGTAGTAGGGAATCCTGTAGGTAAGCAAAACAGAGGATTTTGGCCAAAAGGAAAGACATGGTGAAAAATGGGTGACAGTTGGGGTTAAAATAAATGGCTTGAGTCCATGATGGGTCTTCCAGGAGTGGTGTGCTAGTCATGACTAGATAGGAAGATGAAATACTGAAAGTTCTATCTCGGGATAATGAAGGCAGTGAGATTTCTAGAACTCACAATATTTATGAATTTTGTTTGTAGAAATCTAGGACCACTACTTAGTCATATTCAGATAGTGAAAATTATGGATGAATAACAGTGGCTCCACTTGGGGAGGCAAGCTCCTTCTCAGGAGGTGTCTAGAACTTCATATTTTCTGGCTTTTGGAGTTTAGTTCCTTTTCCATTGGGCAGATGTACTCTTTCTTCACTTGTTGATGTTTTTTTTGAGTCTATAATCTCTAAGATCTGACAAGACATGATTCATATCAACATCATTTCTACCTACCCAATCTACCTGCCTAACATTTTTTCTTCCTTGGGTGCACTTGAAATGGTAAACCCTTGACATTTCTCTTTTTGGAAACAAGAATTAAACTATCTAATTGTACCCTAATTTCTTCCAAGAGTTCAGATTAGGTTGTTGAACTCTTTTTATTTTCTACTTGATCTACTCATTTTTCAAGATTAATCTGTTTGAAAAACTTTATTCTCTATCCTACTAACATGAAATTGAAAGCATGGTAAATTAGGATTAGATGGTCTGACTTACCATGAGTTGTGGCATTGAAACAAGATGTACACAAGTGTTATTTTTGTATAGACAAAACTTAGGAAACATGAGGGCCATATATGTCATTTGTTTAAAATCCCCATTTTCCTCTTTGATTCAGATTTGGGCATGTGGAACCAACATCTCTCTATCTTTTGACAAGCCAAACTTGAAAATTTTGACCTACTCTTTTTCACTAACTTATCAACCATAAATTTAAAATATGTTCAGCCATGATTAGGCTGGATGATTGAACAAGGCTTTTTTTTTTTTTTTTTTTTTTTTTTTTTTTTTTTTTTTTTAAAAATAAGTAGTGGAATTTAGACTTGCACACTTTCAAAATTATTAATTTTTCAGGTATGGGGCTGTACCTCTCCTTCAAACTCTGCCCTCTTTTCTTTTTATATTTTTTTTGTGATTTTATTTTCATCAAACAGTGGTATGTACAATGAATGAGAAAAACAACTAGGTTTCTTGACAAAAATAATGTTTAAGCATCCTCCCATTTATTGCACCTCCAAACATTTCAGTCCCATCCAGCTCTAGCAAAAAGAAAACATTGTTGCCTCTAGCTGACTGAATGATGTAAGGGCCTTTCCATAGATTTTCAAACTTGCCATGTTTTTCCCTTGTATTCCCTTCTTGAGTCCCATTTCAAAACCATGTCTCCAATCTCGAAATCATTTTCTTTGGTTCTCCTATCAAATATTTTCTTGATATTGTCCTGTATATCTTGTGTCCCTTTGTAAACTTCCTCCCTTGACTGCTGCAAATGAATGGTTTGGTTCAGCCTCCTCTGCATGTCATTTTATTTTGATTGTACTTCTTGAAGAATATTCATGACTGGAACTCCCAAAGAGGTGGGAAAAACTGTATCCATGCCATACACTAGTTGATAGGGAGACATATGAATAGATTTCTTGGTGGTTAGTCTATCAGCCCATAGTGCATGCACTAGTTTGCTATGCCATACTTTTTGATTTTATTCTAAGAGCTTCTTAATGATGTTTACCAAGTTCTTGTTAGAGGACTCATCTAGTCCATTACCTTGTGGGTAATAAGCGGAGGAGTGGCCTAGGGTGATGTGATATTTATAGCAAAATTCCACCATTTTCTTAGATGAAAAGGCAAAAATGTTATCGGTGATGATATTTTTAGAATAACCAAACCTGGATAGGATGTTGGTTTCAAGGAATTTGATGATGACTAAGTCAGTGGCATTTCTAGAAGGGATGGCTTCTATCCACTTAGTGAAATAATCAGTGGTAGTGAGGATCCACTTATGTTTGGAAGATGAAGTAGGATGGATCTCTCCTATGAAGTCCAAACCCCACTGCTAAAAAGGGGCTTCAACACTGATGGGGTGCAAGGGTAAAGGTAGGATCTTTCTTTTGCCATCAAAGATTTGGCACTTATGGCAAGTCATGACTAGTTTGTGAGTATCAGAAAATAGGGTAGGCCAATAGTAGCTAGCTCTAAGGATCTTGCCGGCTGTGGTATTCCAATAGAGGTGACCCCCACATTCTCCCTCCTGTAATTCATGCATGATTTTCTCTGCATCATCTTCAAGAAAACACTTGAGCAGCAAACCAGCAAAATTCTTCTAGTACAATACTCCATCTAGAATGAAAAATTTTAATGTTTTTTGTTTTAAGAATATTGCTTTGGTTTTTGACAAAGAAGGGGGAGCATTGAGATAAAGAAGCACATAAATAATATCAACATACCAAGGTGAATTTAAAAAAAATTCTTCAGTGTATGGTGTTGTACTTTCTTCAGTTTCTTCTAACATACCAACCGTATTCATGTCTAAAGCTTGGAAATTTGACTCAGCCATAAGTTTTGCAAGTCCTTGTCCTTTAATCAATTTAGTGGGTCTGATTTCTAAATCATATTCTAAAATGGTAGCAATCCACTTTCCCCTTTCACCATCGAGGTCTTGATTAAGTATATCTTTGACAACTGTGTTTTGGACAAAGGCTATGATATGTGAATGGAAAATATAAACTCTAAAATCCTTCAAAGCTTTGATTAAGGCAAAGGATTGTTTCTCCATAATATTATACTTTAGAGGGGAATCCCTTAAGGATTTGCTGAAGAAAGCTATGGGCTGTACTTGCCCCATGATGTTATTTTGCAACAATACTACTGCCACAGTATGTTCAAGGGAAAAGGAGAAAATGTAAAAGTCCTTGGTGAAGTCAGGGTTGATTAAGACTGGTGTTTGTGTGAGTGCTTGTTTTACCAGCTCAAAAGATTGTTTTGATTCCATATTCCACTTCACTCCTACTTCCTTTTTCAAAATATTTGTGATATTTCTTAGGAGCTCAACAAGGTTAGGGATGAATCTTCTTAGGAAGTTAATCTTTCCAATGAAAGATTGCAGCTCTTTAATGTTTATAGGATGGCTGATTTGTAAGATGCCTTCTATTCTTTTGGGATCTATCTTGATTCCTTCCTGAAGGCCAAACAAAGTTTTCTTAGGATTTCGGGTTAGGCCATACTTTCTACATTTTTCAAAGAATTTTCTCAAGTGGATTAAGTGATCTTCATCAGTCTTAGAGTAGACAGTGATGTCATACAGATATATGACTATGAATTAGCCTATGTATTCTAAAAAAGCTATGTCCATTTCCCTTTGGAAAGTATCCCCTGCATTCATTAAACCGAATGGCATTTTAACATACATGAATGTACCCCAAGGTGTAGTGAAAGCAGTTTTGAGTTGGTCACTTGGAAAGAATAGAACTTGCTTATAACCTGAGAAGACATCTAGTAATGAGATTCTTTGTGAGCCAACTACTTTTTGGAGTATGTGATCAATTTTAGGAAATGGGTAATTGTATTTCAAGGAGGCTTTGTTCAAATTTCTGAAGTTGATACAAAGCCTAATCTCCCCGGTCTTCTTCCTAACTAACACAAGGTTGGACACCCATTATGAGTATTGGAAAGAGACTATGATCCCGACATCATACATGTTTTTGATTTCTTCCTCAAATGAGGGTAGCAAGAGGGGGTTAATTCTTCTCAATTTTTGTTTAAATGGTTACTAATTTTATTTGAGAGGAATTTTATGTTGGATGATTTTGGTGTCATAGGATTGCAAGTATTCATACCCCCAAGCAAAAACATCTTTAAATTCTATAAAAAGCTCAATGTATTTTTGTTTTGTGTGAGGTGGGAGAGTTTTGGATAGCTTGATTATCTTGGGCTCTTTCATCCCTCCAATGTTACACTCTTCTATATTTGTTTCAGTGGATTCCATTTTGAGTTTTTTAGCTACATCATTAAAATCAAACATCTCTTCTAGTGGTGTAAGGCCTCTTGGCAAGGTGTCATCTTTGTACTGCAGAATTTCAAGTTCTCTTTGATTTGATTTATCAAATACTTCTGAAAAAAAAGGGATTTGAAGGTGATTTATACCATCATCAAGGGGCAGCTCTATTTTGTGAGTTTCATTTTCAGTAAAATTATTTCTTTCAAATCTTAAACTCTGTTTTGTGCTTGCAAAGTAATTTCTGGATTACAGAAAATCATTTGTTTGGTCATCATTGTCAAACGCTTGCCAATGCTTCAAGTTGTCGGTACATTAGGCTTGTTCTTTATTTTGATGAGGCATTGATTATTTTCATAAGGTAAAGAGAAATCGCTGGCAGCAAAGGCAAGCTCATTGGCAAGGCATTTTTGGGCCATAGGGATGAAAGTGAGCTCATATTTCTCAAAGGTTTTGAGAAGGTCTAGGGCAGCATTTCTATATTCCATTAGTCTAGGGTTCTTGGCTGAATATTCTCCCTTAATTTGATTTATGATCAGTTTTGAATCTCCTTGAACCAATATTTTCTTAGCTTTGAGGTCTTTGAGTAGGTGTAAACCAATAAGGAGAGCCTCATATTCTATAATGATGTTGGTGCATTGGAAATATAGCCTATATGAATGGAATTCATTTGTGTTATGGAACCAAACCCCTGCTCCTGAACCACCCTTACCAGAAGAACCATCAAAGATTGTGTGCCAAAGGGTGTCAATTTCAGTTTTGTCAATGTTCTGCACTTCGAGGTTGCTAGAGTTTTGGGTGTCATTTTCTTGGTTAGAGGATTGGATTGGTTGTTCTAAGGGGCTTAGTTCTTTCTCCTTGTCATTCATTTTTTCACTTATGTCATTTTCATTGTACAGGATGAAGGAGTCCAGGTCCAAGTGAATGGAATAAACCGGTGTGTTATTTAGCCTATCTATATTACTCACCATGTATTTCATGTGGGATTCTCGGTATAATATCCTTGTTTAATTGAAAATTTGGATGGTGGCATAAGTCATGTCCATTTGAAGGCTTCCTTGGAGTTTTCCCCCCCATGATCTAGATAAAACCATGCCATACTTTGGGGGGATGTTAGCCACAACTATATCCATGACTAGACTCTTAGTGGGGATTTGTGCCAGATTGATACACAAATATTTGATTAGGCCTAGACATTTGACCCTACTGGAATGAAAAGAGTACAAGTCTTTGTAGGGCTTTGTGATCTCTAAACCCAATCTCTCCATCACAACTTTTGGCATGAGGTTGTGTGAGGCACCGGAGTCTAACATAACATTATGCAGAATTTTGTCATGTATGTTCAGACTTACATAGAAAGGAGGGAAAACTCCTTCTTGATATTTTACATCTACTTTAGGACCAAACAATAGCTCTGGTTTATCATCAGTTAAGTTTAAAGTATCGGTATCATTCCCTCTATTTAACACTTTGAAAATCTAGGATCTATATACCTCTTAGGTTACCAACTCAGTGAGGGGTATGGTTATCTTGAATTTAGCAATCTCCCTGTAAAATTTGAAAGGCACAGGTGTCTTTATTGTATTTACATCAGCTTTATCAGCCATGAATTTTTCTACATTTTTGATTTTTTGATTCTGATTTGATGGTTTGGACAACAATGTTTTTTCAGGGCTACTAGTTGAAGTACTAGGGCAACTTGAATCATTACTAGTTTGGCTAGTCTTTGGTTTGTTTATGTCAGCTTTCTTAGCCATAGTATTTGTGTTTTCTACTGTCTTTTTAGGAATATGTTCAGAGGCCTTTCTTACAGCAGTGTTTGGATGATTTGTTTTAGGAACATCTTGATTCTTTTTGCTCCTAAGGTCTTATTTCCTATGGAATTCCATAATGGAATTCTCAAATCCTAGTCTATAGTCTTTGGAATCTTCATATGATTTCTCATTTGGTTTTGAAGAAAATCCTTTGTTCGTATTCAGTAAGGAAGGTGTTGTCCTCATCATCTGAACCTATGACATTTACATGGTCTTCTTCCAACTACTCAGGCTCTCTTTCATCTTCATCTACATAATTGTTTTGGAAAGGAGGTCTGATTTGTTGGTCACTCTCTCTTTGTCTGACTTGAGGAGGGTCTCTTCTAAAATTTTGATTCCTATTCCTATTTTGAAGATTGGTTTGATTTTCCCTAGGAGGTGTTCTCTCATTCAAACTGATTTTTTCCATCATTCTCTCCATTGTCCTAACTATGGATTCAAGCTTGGTGTCAGTAGAGGAGTTTGTCGGAGTTGTGTCATATTTATAGGTCACCCTTTTTTCTGATCTCATCCTAGCCCTTTTCTCAATTAAATTGGCCTCTACACTCATAACCCCTTTTTTCATGTCTTCTAGAGTTAGGTAATCTCTCTCCCTTAGTTGATAGGCCATATCAGTATCGAAGCCTTCAGGATATTTTACTAAGGCTAAGCCTTGAGGAGGTTTTATGTGAGGTGGGAGGGAATTGTAAACACTATTAAACCTAGTAGAGTAGTCATGAACACTTTCTCTCAGATTCCTTTTAAGATTGTTATACTTAGAAAGAATTTGAAGGGGGTTTTCTTGATTTCCCATTTTTTTACAAAGGTTTGGAAGAGGATATGGAGATCATGAATGCTGTTGGGAGGTAAGTCTTTAAACCATTTCTTGGGTTCTTCCCCTAGGCTCTGAGAAAAAATCCTCATCTTTATGGTTTCTTCTATCTATCTCCATGTACTCAAAAGCATCACTAATTCTATCTACATGCTTCTGAGCAGTGATGGATTCAGTTCCTAAGAAGTAAGGGATCTTGGAATGATAGTCATTTGGCAGAGGTAACAGTGGTTGTTGTAGAGCCAGTGGAGCATATGAGGCTGCCATGATGGGAGGAAAAGGAAATAAGGGTTGATTTACAAGGGGAGGATTTGTGACAGGTGGAGTAGGATGGAGTGAGGTGGTTTGCACAGTGGTTGTATGAATGGGTGTAGATGAGGTACTTGGACAGGAGAACTGATTCTGAGTGGATTTGAGGTGGAAAGGGCTGAAGTGATAGAGAAGCTAAAAATGAGGTGTAGTGGAAGCAGAAGCTTCTCTACTGGAGCTTTGCTGCAAAACTACAAGGTCAGTTTGGTCAACTCTACTTTGTGACTTGGTCCTGAATAGATTCTTGGTATGGTGCAAGTAAAACTGAGGACCTTGTGAAATTGTAAGGTGTTATGGAATATAAATTTATCTATGAATGGTCCTAACAGAGGGTGAGTTTCCAGCTTTAGAAGTTTACCACAAAATATTTTCTGGGTCATCAACTACGGTAGGAGGATTTGGGTCTAGGTGTGATCTGGTATTGATCCTTCATGAAGCCAGATCTCTTTACTCACACAAGGTATACCTAGGCCTTTAAAACTGATTTGGACTGATTTGACACAATCCTAGAACAACCTATGGGACTAGTGAGATGAAAAAAGGCCTACTAGAGGTTAGTGGAGTCGCCAGGTGGATTCTTTTTTTTGAAATTTTGAGGATATGTATACAATGGTCCACACCAAATTCTTGATAAAAGTAAATCTAGGGAGTAATTTTGAGTTTTTTGTTTTCTTTATGCAGCCTTAAGCTTAATGAGTATCCCCTAGCTGAGTCATCATTTTTCTAGGATGGTGAAGCAATTAGTTTCTACTCTTGGCTATAGGTTGGTTTTTAAGCCAAACTAGGGATTTATATGAGCCTATAAGAGTTTTTCAGGCTACAATGACCTCAGTCCCACTGTGATCAGCATTATGTTAGTTCCCCATAATTTTATAGATTGATTGCGATACAAATGGACTGGGTAACATCAAACCAAGCTTTGGAATCAAAGGACCTAGCCTTCTTGGATTCAAAGAGGGATCTCTCTAGTAGGTGAAAAGATGTGAACTTGTTTGCTGATTAGGGTTGATTTTAGGCTAGATGTTAAGTGAAAGGTATTTTGATTATTTTTGGTTGGGTATAATGCTCAGATGGATTTAGATAGAAAACATGGAAGATTGTTAAGTCATTGGGCAATGGAGTCTAACAAGGTCATGATGAATTCATCAATGGTTTCAAGAGAATTTGTAGGGCAATTTTAACTTGGTTGGTAGGTATTTGAGGTTGTGGTGGATGATGAGATGAACATTAAACTGAGAATAAAAGCTAGTGAAGGGCAGAACTGAAGCCTTAATAGCTTTTTAGACTACGGGAGCTAGAGAATCATAAGCATGGAAAGAGAACCAAAGGCATAAGTGAAACCTAATCCTCTTGATTTAAAACTGAAACAAAAATGATTATCCAAGACAAACATTCAAATGAAATTATAGAAAGGCAAGAAACTTATTTAACTTTCATAGATTTCATTATCAAGAGCAAAAAAACATTTAAGATGCACAAGTATTTATAACCATAGAAGGAGAGAAAACTTTGAACATCTAAAGTTACAGCTGTGAAGGTTCTTTGAAACAAATTTATCTAGTAAAGGCAAAGAGCATGATTCAAACATACAAACCTAGGAAAAGCTACTTTAGAGGAGATTCCAAGGACAGAGTATTTTAGTGGCCACAATATGCAGGGCTAGCCATAAATCATACTTGACAGTAACTGATCTAAGCCATTCAAGAAATGGAAAAGCTAAGAACTTCTTAGAGAGCAAGAGATGGATTCCCTAACATATCTCAACAGAAGAAAACATTAAGGCAGTGAAGGACAAACAGAAGTAAGGTACCATTAGGAAATTTTTTTTAATCTAAATGTTTTGTCCTACAACAACATAGCAAGATGGAAAACATAATGGAAAACTAGAAAACATAAACATAAGAAGCACTTAACCATCAACCAAGCTTATGGATCCTGCAAACAGTCTCTATCCATCAACAAGAAAACCATGGCATGCATGATGTTAGGTCACGATATTAATACTATAGTCCCTTATTGTTGTTAGTGTAACCCCCTTATTGTTATTATTATACCATTGGAACCCACATATTGTTATTATTGTGCCCTTAAATTATTATCATAGGTTTGCTTAGAATACACTGGTTACCCATGACCTCATATATAGAAAGGAGGTTTTGTAATTTGAATCATCCAAGAATTGTTCATTCATGTAATGTATTGGAGGTTTCCCCCTTGAAGTGGATTATTTCTAAGGCGTTGATATCTCTTTTCTTCTATTTTTGGAGCTGGTTTCACAACATTTGGCATCAGAGCTTTGAGATTCTAGGGTTTCGCTGCTCCAAACAGGTCATCATGGAATTTTCACTATAAATTTTTTTCTACGAAGGTTTAGAATCTGAAAGTTTTAGAGTGAGAAGCCAAAATATTGAGGAACATCGTTGCAAAATTTCAGAGTTTGGTTCACAATATTTTTGGAGATATGATCTATGCAAGTTAGGTCATTTTGCAGGCTCCTGAATTTAACCTAAATAGGTCATCGTGGTATTTTCATCATAAATTTTTTTTCTACGAAGGTTCAGAAGCTAAAATTTTTAGAGTGCAAAGCTACAATCTTGAGGAACATCTTCGCAAAATCTCAGACATTGGTTCGCAATATTTTCAAAGATATGGTCTGTGGAAGTTAGGGATTTTTTAGGCTTTTGAATTTCATCTCAAAGAGGTGATCATGGGAAAATATTCATAGCTCTCTCTCTGAGCATTAGATTGGAATGCTGTAAAAAGTGGCCACGGACTTTATTTTTTGTTCTATCAATTTCAGAGCCAAAGAAGGAAACAGTGACACGTGGCAAGTCGTACAAGTTCGCTCTATTGAACCAGTCCAAAATTGGGTCATTGTGGGAGATTGGACATAAATTTTCCTTGAATAATCCAAATCAGATCAGACATGTGGCATTTGAAAGAAGCTTCAGAGGGCTACTACAGGGATGAATTTCAGATATTGAGGATCCACAATTATAGAGATAATTCAATTTCAATATCGAGCTCCTCTAAAGAAATTAAAAGGTGTGTATTTGTTTTTCTGAATTGCATAAATCTTGTTTGAAGAATCAAGTTCAATTGATTCCAAGGGCATATTGTAGAATAGATATCAATATTGGATTCTAAAATGGCCCCTAAAAATAACTCAACACCCATTAAGCCTTTAGAAAGCTCGACTATGACTCATGAAGATGAATAATGGCAACATGGCATATCAAAATTACAAGAGCAAGTGCAACAAATTTCGCTCTCGCAAAGAGCAACAAAAAATGACATTAAAGTTTTGAAGAAAGGCGTGGAAACTAAGATGGATGGTTTGAAGAAAGGCATGGAATCTAAGATGGATGGTTTGAAGAATGGCATGGAATCTAAGATAGATGGCATGGAAGCTGGCATGGAATCTAAGATGGATGATGGAAGCCAAGATCGATGAGAAAATTGAAAACATGAAGAATGATCTAAAAGTAGACATGGAAAGCTTGAAAAAGTTGATACAAGAAATGTTTCCTAATTGTGAAAATAGAGTAGAGGAAACTCATGATGAGAACAAAATAAATGTTAATCGTGATTTCGTAAAATCTAATGTTGGTGGGAAGAACCACCATATTCAAAAATGGATATGAGGAAGTTTGATGGAAAGGATCCTGTAACATGGATACTACAGATGGAGAAATATTTTGATCTCCATAATGTGAAAAACACACAAAAGGTACGCATTGCAACTTTATATTTAGAGCAAAATACATTTGTATGGTATTAATGGCTTTGCTCCTGTAAAAAAATTGTCACTTGGTCAATTTTTACGGAGGAAATGATAGCACATTATGAGGATACAAAGAGCAACACCTTCTTTAGCCAGTTGATAAATATCAAACAAAAGGGTTTAATGGGGGAGCATATTGAGGACATCCAAAAGTTGAATATAAGGGTACCTGATATTCCAGAGGAACACAGGATTGATCTCTTCATAGGTACTTTAAAGGATAACATCCAACATGAAGTTTGTGTTTTGGAACCTAATTCATTGGAGAAGGCATTCAGGTTGGCAAGAAAAATTGAATGTAAAATTATGGCGACAAGGAAGCCTACCAATCACTTATATAAAGAGGGAAGTGTTGCTACTCCTATATTTCCACAACCTACAAGGTTGACACCACAACAATTGGAAGAAAAAAAAGCAAAAGGACTTTCCTACAGTTGTGATATAAAATACACTAAAGGTCATAAGTGTGCTGAGAATAAATTATTTTACATAGATTGTGAAGAGGAAGAAGAAAATGAACAAGAAGAGGATATCCACCAGGAACCAACCCAAGAAGAGGAAGAAGTGAGTCTGACCATATCGTGTAATGCATTGGCAGGAATTACCACTCCTCAAGCTCTCAAGGTAGAAGGACATATCAAGAAGAAAACGGTAATAGTGTTTTTTTATTTAGGTAGTACCCATAATTTTATTCATTGTAAGGTAGCTAAGGAATTGAATTGTTTCCTATACCCAGTACTAGAATTTCAAGTGATGGTTGCAAATGGAGGAACTATAAATTTCTCTCGAAAATGCCATAATATCAAGCTAAACATGGGGGAATATGTATTGAATAGTCCAATTATTTCCATTCCTATGGGGGATGGTAGCTTTTAATTTTCAAGAACTCTTCTTCAAAAAAATTTCAGAAGGAAAGGAAGTCGAATTACGGGGTATTGTAAGGAAGCTGGGAAAGATAATAAGATATAATGTCATGAAAAAGCTTCTAAAGAAAGAACAATGAGGCATAATTTCACAATTATGCTCACTAGAAGTTCCAACATCAAAATCATTTATTTCTGCAGATCTCCAAAAAGTCCTAGACAATCATTCCAAGGTTTTTGAAACTCTAAAAGGACTCCCACCTATTCGTGATCATGATCATGCTATTCATTTGATTCCAGGAAGTGTTCCTCCAAATGTCAGGCCTTATAGATATCCTTATGTCCAAAAGAGCGAAATTGAACGTATGATTGTTGTTGGCGAGTGATCAGGTCTCGCGGGCAAGACCCAGGTTCAGGAGTTGTGGCCAATAAAGGAATCCACTGTAGTCTAGGATCATGCGGGCATTATCACCCTACTCTGGAGAGTAGAGAGTCTCACCCGAGGCATGCCGCGACCACATGCAGAAGGGGAATAGACCAATGGCAAGGAATAGATCTGCAACTTATTCTCATCAGTGATTAGATTACATAAATAGAATCACAGACGCAACGACATTCAGAGAGCATACAGATATTAAGAAAATAAAATTTAAAAGCATCTCAACCAACACACATGCATGTGAATCACACCAATAGACAACAACCTGCAATTATATTAAGCTCTTGGTCAAATACACAGTTACATAGCCTTGCAATGGGCTTACAAATCCGATACATATGCCTTGCGGAACAAAAATTTACATCAATAGAACCTTAGGAACTATAGAAACCTCATCCATAATCTAGGCTCCTGCTGCAGCATACGGTTTCTCTCCTTTGGTCGCTCTCTCTTCTATTCTCTTCTCTTCTCTTCTGGGTAACGGCTATTTATTCACCCGCTGTCGTGACTGTTAGTTCTTCTTATGTCCTTCTTCAACTGCTTCTAGATTTTCTCTGATTATCTGTGTGTTCTGCTTGCGTTCTTCTGCTGTATCTTCTCCTTATCTGTACTTATTCATCTAGTTTCCTCTGCTATGTGCCTGTTCCTTCGCAACCTTGGTAGCTCCACTGTTTGGTGTGGTTGCGACTTGGTTGCAGCTGCCATGTTCCCTCGTTCCGCAACCCCAAAATCTGGCCGTTATTTCAAATTCAAAATGTTCAAAACAAGGTTTTTCAAAACAAGGGCCCCAACAGGCCCCAACCATAGTCCCTTGACTTGTCCCCGAGTCAATCACAAATCACGGTTTCTACCTCCATTGCCCTGCTTAACCCCGTGCCCTGTTCACCCTGTGTGCCTTCATCCTGTGCTCGTTCCTGCTGTGTGCCTTCAGCCTGTTCCTGTCCTTGCTGTGCGTCTTCAGGCGGCTGTTCAAACAAGGGCCCCAACTCCGGGACCCTGCGTAACGATGTAGCTCAAAGCTCGGTAAAATCCGACACAGCCTGCTGCCACCCCTGGACGAGTGAATCTGTTTCCTCAAGGAGCTTGGTGAGAATAGCCTCCTCGATGGGCATTGGGACAGCGCCGAACATTGTGCTAATCTGAGTCTCGGCAGCCGCTGTGAGCTGTTGTATTGTCCGGGCGCTAGATTGGAGGGGCGGTCGGAGCTCACGAATGACGCATTTGGCCTCCGCCGAGCAAGCCTTTGTGTGTTGGAGTTGTGCCTCAAGTTCATCAGCCTGAGCGTATAATTGATCCAGTCTTGTGGGGTCCATAGCCTCTTGAATTTCCCTTGACACCTGCTGGAGTTGGGTGTCAAGCTCTAGTTCAATGATGGCTGGGATGGCCTTTGGAATTTTGGCCCGGCGCTAATAGACCTGTAGAAGTTGCCTTGGGCGCCTTTCCTGGTGCAGTGCGTTCTGAGAATTCAACGGCTCTGGTGCTGCTGAAATTGCTAATTCGAACGGGTCCGACATTCTCGTGCTTTTGGCTTCCATGCAAGTTATGTCAGCACCTGGCACGAGTGGAGTTGATGAGACTCCTTAACAAATTAAATCCTGCTGGCATTCTTTCTGCGATAATCGTGTGATCAATCACATGCCAATGGGGATGCTGATAGTGGCTGACGGTGGCATGGGGAAATGGGCGGACGTGACGGCTGAGGGACTGCGGGTGATGGAAAAATGATGACGG
The DNA here is from genome assembly GCA_034641835.2 of Pinus albicaulis. Taxonomy (NCBI): domain Eukaryota; kingdom Viridiplantae; phylum Streptophyta; class Pinopsida; order Pinales; family Pinaceae; genus Pinus; species Pinus albicaulis. Next base: position 1,505,788,060 of record CM076575.1, on the reverse strand, counting down.
CGTGGTTACTGCCAATTATGGTAATTAATGATGTAGATCTAGGCAATCATACGGACTGACACAAGTGCATGGGGGGACTGAGCTAGACTGACATGGAGACGGGAAGGGATCCTACAGGGCTGACATGCTGGACAGGTGCCTCCCCAACCACAGTTGGTTGCGGTGCGGCCCCCGCAACTGAGCAGTTATTGACACACTACCTATGAACAGAAAAGACCTCCTACGCTCATCCCGGTTGCGGGAGAGTTATTCAACTATGCTACACTACGGGTGCTCTCGGGTGCGAGAGTTATTGATGAGAAATGAAAGGTACTTACTCCTGGTAGGGTTTCAGGCATGCACCATTCAACCACCCAGGGAGAACCGTACCATCCAGCTGTGCCAACTGAATGGCTCCAGAGTCACAAATATCGATAAGAAAGTAGGGTCCCAACCAGTGCATCTGGAGCTTTCCTAGGAACTTTTGGAACTTGCTGTCATATAAAATAACTTTTCCGCCAACCTGGAAGGTTTTGTTCTTAATGTGGCGGTCATGCCACGCTTTCTGTCGGTTCTTCTGAATATTCTGGTGGAATTCGGCCAGGAAGCGGGCCTCATCTAGTTCCTGTAATTCATGGAGGCGCTCCTGAAGGGAGGCCTCTTCCGAAATCTTCAGAGACGTGGCGATCAACAGGCTTGGTACAGTAAACTCGGTGGGGATCATAGCCTCCCGGTCGTACATGAGCTGGAACGATGTTTGATTGGTCAAGCGCTTCACTGTAGTCCAATAGGCCCATAATGCTGCTGATAGGCACTCGTCCCAATCATCACGCTGGGCATTGCAAATCTTATTCAAGCCTTTCTCAAGAATCTTATTGAAGGCTTCCACCGTACCATTAGCCTGCGGGTGATACGGGCTACTCTTGTGATGCTAAACCATGAAGGTGTCCAGCAATGTATTGACCGTGTCATTAATGAAGTGCGTACCCTGATCATTGGTTAAACTTCGCGGGCAGCCAAACCGGCAAATGATGTGCTCAAAAATGAACCGGGTAGCGGTATCCTCCGTGTAGTCGCATACCGCTGCTGCCTCAGCCCACCTGGTGAGGTAATCCATGGTTGTAATGATGTACCAAGCCTTGGAGTGTCTGGCGACCGGGGCTATGGGACCCAAAAAATCGACAGCCCACTTCTAGAACGGCCGCAACACATGCACTGGGTGTAACGGAAGCTCGTCCCGGTGAGAGGGCCGTCCCATCCACTGGCAGACATTGCATCGCTTCATGTAAGCCTTACAATCAGTATGTACTGTCGGCCACCACAGGCCAGCTTGGAGCACCTTTCTTGCGGTGGGTTTCGCACCCACATGCCCTCCCGCAACACCGCTGTGACATTCCCACATGATCGCTTCTCTTTCGTGGTCAAGGACGCATCTGTGAAAAACCTCATCGAGGCCCAATTTATATAGCTGCCCCGTGATCAATTGGTAGTCGGCGGAATGGACGACCAAATGCCGTTTCTGGAGCAGGGTGTAATCCTGAGGGCATTGCCCCATGGTCAGATAGGCGGCAATGTCGGCCAAGTAATCTGGTACAGCTTCGACTCGGAAGAGGTCAGCGTCTGGCAACTGATCATCGAGGGACCCGTCATTCTCCCCCATCTCCAACTTGGATAGGTGATTGGGCCCGACATTCAACCTCCCAGGCTTGAAAATTACTTCGAACGTGAATTCTTGAAATAGCAGAAGCCAACGGAAAATTCGTCCTTCCAGAACAGGCTTATTGACTAGGTACTTCAGGGCAGAGTGGTCCGTGAAGAACTTGAACTTGCCCCCTAGAAGATAGTGGCGTAACTTCTGAAGAGAGTACACCATCACCAGCGCCTCCCTCTCGGTCATGGTGTAATTCTTCTCCGCATTGGACAGTTTGCGGCTGGTGAAGTAGACTGGGTGGTCAACTGCTGTATCACCGGGTTGTGCCAAGACAGCCCCAAGTGCAATACTGGAAGCGTCAATATGCACATGGAACTGCTTATCCCAGTCTGGATGAACTAGAATAGGCGCCGACGCTAGCTTTTCCTTCAAGGTGTCCAGGGCTACCCGACACTCCTCCGTCCACTGAAAGACTGCAGACTTCCACAGAAGTTGTTCTAACGGAGCAGTGATCTTGGCATAGTTGCAGATAAACCTCCTGTAGTATCCCGTGTGCCCGAGCAATGCCCGCAGCTGTTTCACCATCTTGGGGGCTTCCATATGTACGATCACCGCAACCTTGGCGAGGTTGACGCAGACCCCTTGGTTGCATACCATATGTCCCAACAATGTGCCGAACAGAACAGCAAAAATACATTTCTTCAAGTTCAAGGAAATCTACAACTAGCGGCATCGATCAAACATGACCCGCAACAGGGTAGCGTGTTTCTTTAATAAACTGTAGACAGTCCAGTCATCCATGTAGACTTCCAGAAACTTGTGAATGTACTCCCAGAAGGCGGCGATGACAATCCGGGAAAACACAGCCGGAGCGTTCTTCAAGCCAAATGACATGACATGGTATGTGAATGACCCCCATTCGGTGGTGAATGTTGTCTTTGAATTGTCTTCTTCCGCAATACGCACCTGATGGTAGCCCGAAAAGCCATCAGTGAAAGAGTAGGCTTCGTTCCCCGCAACATGGTCCAACACTTCGTCGCTGAAAGGGGTGGGAAACGGATCATGAATGCAGGAATTGTTCAGACTACGATAATCGACATAAACACGTATCTCCGCCTTGTCCTTCTTATTCTGAATGACTATTGGGCTCACCCACTCTTCTTCTTCCACGGGAAAGATTGGACCCGCGGCCAGCATCTTATCAATTTCCATCTCAACCTTCTCTTTAACCCGCGGGTTCAACCGGTAGGGTCGGTGCTTCATAGGCCTGGCCCCTGGTTTCAGCACGATGCGCATTTTGCCAAGGTCGCCTTTGATGCCCTTCAGATCTACTACTGACGAAGGGAAAAATTCCTCATATTCCTGGAGGAGGCTGAAAATCTCCTTGTTCATCTCTTCGTCATAATCGCCCACTGTGGCCAACTTAGGCTTCTCCTCCGTACCGATGTTTAGCTTCTTTGTATTCAGCGGTTGTAAATGGACCCCCTCGGTGGTCGGATCTTCATTAACGTTCCGCTCGCCTTCCTTCTCTTCGAAATACAGGTGCCTCAGGTCTGCCAAACCATCGTCCTCCGGATCGCCATCAATCCGTTGGCAAACCAACTCTCGCACGGCCTCAGGACGGGAGGGCAGCGTGCAGCCATCGGTCTGTGGATCGTGGAAAAAAAGTTCTGCCCTGATAGCATGCAATGCCTGAGATTCAACCTCTGTTTCTCCCGCGAAAGTGAAGCCCCGTGCAAATTTGCTCGCGACTTCCGTCCAAGAACTAGTCCTTCGTTTCCGTTCTTCCTCCAAGTACCATGCGTGGGGGATGGTGTCTAAAGAGTGGACAAACCAATGAACCCATAGCTCTTCCAGGTATCCTATACTTCACCACTGCTCCTCACAGGTCCGCAAGTGGTCCTACGGATTGGAATTTCCAGAGTACCGCTGCCTGCTTCGAGGGCCTTCATCTTCTTTAAACCGCACCCACAATGTGTCCGCCACACTACTCCGTCGTGACAAGGTATTGCGGTGATTTTTCCACCACCGGGCTACGGTAGACTCTAGTGCGACATCCAAAAGGGGTAGTCTGCTCCCTTCCGGCACCATGTCCTCAACCTTAGCAATAAAGGTATTGACAACTTGCATGTTTGATAGGGTGGGGTATTCTCTGAACTCAACACCAATCCAACTGACGCGGCCAACATGAGCACATCTCCGCGTGCTAGTCTCATACCCCCCCTGCTGCCAATCCTCCCACGCGAGCTCCGATCCCAGGTCCGAGCTCTGAACACTGCGCCAACTGACATAACCGGTCGCGGTCGGATTAATATAGTCCTCTCACTTTCCTGTGGTCATCTGGTAGATTTGGTCCAGCATCTGCGCATCTTCCTGGTTATCCATCGTTTATGTATATCGCGGGCCTTGATATGGGTCGAGGGGCTGAGTGACCTGGGCTTCCCCATCCTCAAAGATCATCAGCTCCTTCCTGAGGTCAATTATAGCGTAATTCTCAAAAGCCCAATCAATGCCTAACAGGGCGGGGTAAGGATCCTTGTCTCCCATAATATCAATAACCTCAAAATTGGTGTAAGTCTTTACCCCCGCAATGTCGACCTCGACACCTTCGAGTTGGCCAATCGGCAGAATGCAGTACTGGTTTTCCATTCTGAGTTGGATGGGCGAGTAGGCCAGCCGTGGCTTTCCGAGAGCCTTCCATGTCTTGCGCGGCAGGATGTTGACATCAGACCCTAAATCAAGCATGGTGTCGCTGATTTGGAATCCCCCAACCTGCGTATTGAGCCGGAACCCTTTACTCGTTCGTCGCTTATTTCGCTTGACGCGTTGCACCGATTGGGGGGCTGTGTCCACTGGTTCCCCCAATCCTGTCCTCCCCTACAGTGCCCCTTCCAAAGTACACTTGAGCTGCTGCCGCAGAGCAGCACTGTCAACAATCTTGAGGGATAGCTGGAGCCACTCTTCAATCAGGGTTATTTGGGCATGCTGTGGCCCAGGATATGTCGGTAGGGACGCCTCCAGGCCTCCCGCATCGGGCAGCTGAGCAAATGCCTCAACCGCCTCCTGAAAATACTTCTTCTATTCCTCGGGTCTAATTACCCGATGCGGGGATGCTGGCTTGACAACTGGTGTCGACTCCTTTCTGTGAGCGTCCTCCCCCATTTTCTTACCACCCCTTGTCACAATAGCGATGTTCTACATGGCCGGAGTCGCAGCGTCTCACGGCTTGGAGTTTACCAAATTCGTGCCCCTCTGTCGTGCGCGCTCCTCCCACTTTTTGATGAGCTCTGGACAGTCTTCCGTCGCATGGGTGTTTACGCAACACTGGGAACACCACGGACAGTGAGGGAGGGGACATTCGCAAGCCACATGGCCCTCCTGGTCACAGTTATAGCATTTCACCGGTCCGCGCCCCCTAGCGCGGCCTCCGCGTGCCCTGCCCCCTCTTCCTCTAGGAGCCTCATTCACCCTATAGGAGGGTCGGTCCAACCGGTCCGCGAGTGCATCGAGAGCCCGACATTGCTTAGTGTTGTGAGTCATGGAAGTGCAAAACTCACAATATACGTTGTTTGGGATGTTGGAATACTTCTGTAGGATCGAGCACATCCGAGGTGGATGTCCCACCGTCCGGCAAATCTCACAATACTCCGTGGCGGCTGGGTTGAGTTAGGAGAGGAACCCCGCGTAAGGCTGTTGTGGCTGGTATACCCCCTGCGGATTCAGCACCGCACCACCCCTCGTGGGTGGGCCCCCTTGAATAGCCGCGACCGAGGGTCCCACCCCCGCACCACGCAACCGAGGACACTCAGTTGCGACATGGACTTCGACCAGGCAGTGAGTGCACCAAACGTTTGGCCTGGCTGGTCTGACCGGCTGTATCTCCTTGAGCTTTTTCGTCAAGCTAGCTATCTAATGTTGCAATCCCACCAAGGAGGGATCCTGCAGGGCCGACCCTCCCCGATATTCCTGAGTGTAGCCCACCATGGCCTCGATCTTCATGGCCTGCTCCAAAGCATCCTGCAGATTGTCAATCTTCTGTTGGGTGAGGAGGGTTCGCGTCAAGGGAAGAAAAGCCTTGATGAACCAGTCCCTCTGATGGTTCGGATCGATCGGGTAACTGATTTTCTCGATCGCATCCTTTAATCGCCACATTAGCTCCCATGAGGTTTCTCCTTCCTTCTGTTTAATTTCCTAGAGCTCAGACAGACCCTGTTGGTCCGTCTAGGGAAGCTTAAATTCCCGGAAAAAATCCTACTTCACGTCTGCAATGACAGGGTTCAGGTGGGCCTTGAACCACTTGATTAACCATCGTAGAGCCCTCTCTCTGAGCGTAGTTCGGAACTCTATTAGTTTCCCTGCGTCCGGCGTCTGCCGAGCCCTCCAAATGGCTTCACACAGATACCAGTGTTGCTCTACATCATCATTACCCCGGCCCGAGAACTCGGGATACCGGGTAAAAGACCCAGCCATGTTCACTTGCGGCAGGTTGACCAGGATAAATCCTCCGGGTCCTGGTTGCGTGACTGTTCCACTCGGGAATGCAATACTACTAGTGATGCTGCTACTAACGGGTGTCGCCGTCGACACGGAACAACTGTGCAATTGACTCAATGCTTGGAATTTAACAAAAATATTACTCAAAGGTTGATAAAGTACTAGGGGAAGGTAGGGATCCTAGCCATGCAGATTGGGGGGAGTATGGAAGCTTGGAGAATTGAATGATGTCCGCTCTTGAAACAACTGCTGCATCACAACGTACCATTCACCATTGGAACTTTCCTCGGGCTGCATACCTTCATCATCTTCGTCAGTCACCATCTCCCTTGCTCGCTTAGATGGGCTCCCATGCACCCATCATACTCCCACATCGGTCCCTTCCCATCCCTGGGCATCCGCGTCCATAATTCCTACCCTCTGTGGCACCTCCTTCTGATTCTTCTTCTCGATCTCTCGTCTTTTCAAATCTCGCATCACCCTGCTTCGCCACCTATCGGTAATTTGTGCCCGCTGATGTGCACGTCGCTCCCTCAACGTCCTTGCGGCCTCAACATCCATTCCCCACTCCCCACGTCACATTCTACGTAGCATCAGTCCCCTCAACCCTTCCCCCAGCACTGGTGGTTTACGCTTCCATACTCGTCTTGTGGAATTCTATCAACCCTTCATCCACCATCAGAGCTTTAATCCACAGTGGAATATCCTTAAGCAGCTTCCCTCTTAGCCCGGAGTGGAAGATAGCCTCGGCCTTAGAGAAGGATTGATAGCACTCAGTAGCAAACTCCACAATGTATCCTTCCAACGTGGTCTCCACCCAAAAATCCACCGCGCGGGTCAACTCAGTGTTCAACCGATGCAGAGCCACCAGATCTCCGTGCGCCCACCTACGGTTTATCTTCCACGAGCCATCTCGAGGCACCTTCGTCTGTAACCTCCGCAACCAATTGTAAAGGTCGGTAGGGAGCTTTCCCCAGAAAATTTGGTACGTATCACTGGCTAAATCTGAGAAGAGGACGAGTTCCTTGATCGATGCCTCCCCTTTCTTAGCTAACTCCGCTTGCTGAGCAATGAAATGGTCTAAGTGATTATCCCACCATTGTCGTATCTCCCCTTCGAAGATCTGCAATACCGTGATGTAGATCCCCTCATATCATGCGGGTCCCAGCAACGGAACCATTTTTGGTGAGTGATTAGGTCTCGCGGGCAAGACCCAGGTTCAGGAGTTGTGGCCAACAAAGGAATCCGTTGTAGTCTAGGATCACGCCGGCATTATCACCCTACTCTGGAGAGTAGAGAGTATCATCTGAGGCATGCCGCGACCACATGCAGAAGGGGAATAGACCAATGGCAAGAAATGGATCCTCAACTTATTCTCATCAGTGATTAGATTTCATAAATAGAATCACAGACGCAATGACATTCAGAGAGCATACAGATATTAAGAAAATAAAATTTAAAAGCATCTCAACCAACACACATGCATGTGAATCACACCAATAGACAGCAACCTGCAATTATATTAAGCTCTTGGCCAAATCCACAGTTACATAGCCTTGCAATGGGCTTACAAATCTGATACATATGCCTTGCGGAACAGAAATTTACATCAATAGAACCCTAGGAGCTATAGAGACCTCATCCATAATCTGGGTTCCTGCTGCAGCATGCGGTTTCTCTCCTTCGGTCGCTCTCTCTTCTCTTCTCTTCTCTTCCGGGTGACGGCTATTTATTCATCCGTTGTCGTGACTTTTAGTTATTCTTATGTCGTTCTTCATCTGCTTCTGGCTTTTCTCTGATTATATGTGTGTTCTGCTTGCGTTCTTCTGCTGTATCTTCTCCTTATCTGTACTTATGCATCTAGTTTCCTCCGCTATGTGCCTGTTCCTTCGCAACCTTGGTAGCTCCGCTGTTTGGTGTGGTTGTGACTTGGTTGCAGCTGCCATGTGCCGTCGTTCCGCAACCCCAAAATTTGGCCGTTATTTCAAATTCAAAACGTTCAAAACAAGGTTTTTCAAAACAAGGGCCCCAAAAATTGCAGATTTGTTAGAGGCGAGTATAATTCAACGTAGTCAAAGTTCTTTCTCTGCTCCTGTAGTATTGGTACACAAGAAGGATGGATCATGGTGCATGTGTTTGGATTATAGGGAGCTCAATAAGCTCACAATTAAAGATAAATTTCCCATTCCTGTGATTGATGAATTATTGGATGAATTACATGGAGCAATTTATTTTACCAAATTGGATCTTCGTTAAAGGTATCATCAAATTAGAATGAAGACTGAAGATATTCCGAAAACAAAATTTTGAACTCATGAGGGTCATTATGAATTTTTGGTCATGCCTTTTGGCCTTACCAATGCACCTTCTACATTTCAAGGGTTGATGAATTCTATTTTCAAACCCACCCTTAGAAAATTTGTGATAGTATTTTTTGATGATATACTAATCTACAACAGGTCTTGGAAGGATCATGTTCAACATGTTGACAGAGTGCTCAAACTATTGCAGGAAAAGAAATTATATGCAAAAACATCCAAATGTTTCTTTGGAGTACAAGAGGTGGAATATCTGGGTCATATTGTATCTCACGAGGGTGTTAAGGTAGACCCTAACAAAATTAAAGCTATTAAGGAATGGAAAGTCCCCACAACCATAAAGTAGTTGCGAGGATTTCTCGGGTTAACAGGGTATTATCGCAAGTTTGTTAAGAATTATGGGAGAATAGCAGCACCTCTAACAACATTATTGAAGAAAGATGCATTTTCATGGACTCCTGAAGCAACCAAGGCCTTTGAACATCTTAAAGAGGCAATGTGCCTAGCACCGGTCTTAGCTACACCAGACTTCACAAAAACCTTTATTGTGGAATGTGATGCCTCAGGAAATGGAATTGGTGCAGTTTTAATGCAGGAAGGAAGACCCATTGCTTTTGAAAGTCGTCCAATCAAAGGAAAGTATTTACAGAAACCTATCTATGAGAAGGAAATGTTAGCAATACTGCATGCACTAAAGAAATGGCGAACTTACCTAATGGGAAGACACTTCAAGGTAAAAACTGATCATGATAGTCTTAAACACTTTTTTGGAACAAAGACTATCTTCAGAAGAGCAGCAAAAATGGGTCACAAAGATGTTGGGTTATGACTTTGAAATAATCTACAAAAAAGGAAAGCTTAATGTTGTTGTAGATGCACTCTCAAGAAAGAATGAAGAGGTGGAAGCATTGCTTTGTGCCATTTCTATTATCCAACCAGGTTGGATAACTGAAGCAAGAGATGAATGGAAGAAGGACAAATATGTATGGACACTCATTCAAAAGTTGCAGCAAGATCCTAGTACATCTGATACATTTAGTTGGAAAAATGATTCCTTATGGTACAAAGATCGCTTATATCTTTGTAAGAATTCCCAACTAAAACAAAAGATTCTTTTGGAATTGTACACTTCTCCTTTAGGAGGACACTCAGGATTTTTAAAAACTTACCACAGGGTGAAGAAAGAATTTTTTTGGGATGGCCTTAAATCTGATATTCAAAATTTTGTGGCAGAATGTTTGGTTTTCCAGCAGAATAAAGTTGAGACAATTAAGACCCCGGGTATTCTACAACCTTTATCCATTCCAAGTCAACGTTGGGAGGAGATTTCAATGGATTTTATCACAGGTTTACCTAAGTCCGAAGGAAAGAGTGTCATCATGGTGGTAGTTGATAGACTTACCAAGTAGGCACACTTTTGTGCATTATCTCATCCATTTAAAGCAAGTATAGTTGCTACTACATTTATGGACACAATTCAAAATCTACATGGAAACCCAAGGGTTATTGTGAATGACAGAGATCCCATTTTTACTGGAAATTTTTGGACGGAGTTATTTTCTTGTTTGGTACTCAATTAGCTCATAGATAATCTTATCATCCTTAATCCGATGGTCAAACTGAGATAGTAAATAAATTTTTGGAAGGATATCTTTGTTGTTTTTTATCTGATAAAAAAACACAATGGGTCAAGTGGTTACCTCTAGCTGAATGGTGGTATAACACTTCCTTCCATACTGTAGCAAAAATGACCCCATTTATGGCACTTTATGGATATCATCCACCATCCATCACATCATCTTTAAGAGAAAATTTGAAGGTTCACAAAGGAAGATGACATCGAGCATCAACAAGAATTCTCTTCAATCTCAAAGGACAACCTAAATTCTACACAAAAATCGAATGAAGACAATGTGAACCAACACGCAAAGAAGAGAAGTTTTGATGTAGGAGACTGGGTATTTTTACGGCTACAACCATACAAACAAATGTCCCTCAAGCAAGCTAAGAAGGATAATAAATTATTTCCAAAGTACTATGGTCCTTACAAGGTGTTGCTAAAGATTGGTACTATGGCATACAAATTGGAGCTTCCTGCTTCTTCACGAGTGAATCCAATTTTCCATGTTTCATGCTTAAAGAAGGTTATAGGTGAAAATCTTCCAGTTCAAACAATATTTCCAGAACTTGATGAGGAAGGAAAAATCATATTGGAACCTGAAGTGGTCACGGAAACAAGAACTCGATAGCTATGGAATCGATAAATTTCAGAGTATCTCGTCAAGTGGAAGAACTTACCCATCGAAGATTCTACATGGGAGGATGAGAAGTTTATACAGAAGCACCCAGAGCTACTCAAGCGTTGAGGACAACACTTTTTTGAAGGAGAGGGGCATGTTAGGTCCCTATATTACTAGTATAGTCCCTTATTTTTATTATTGTAACCCCCGTTATTGTTATTATTGTACCCTTGTAACCCCCATATTTTTATTATTGTGCCCTTAAATTATTATTGTTAGGTCGGCTAGGATTACATTGTGGCCCCATGGACTCCAATATATAGAAAGGAGGTTTTTTAATTTGAATAATCCAAGATTTTTCATTCATGTAATGTATTGGAGGTTTTCCCCTCGAAGTTTATTATTTATAAGGCGTTGATATCTCTTTTCTTCTATTCTTGGAGATGGTTTCACAACACATGAGCTCCAAGACATAAAATTGTTATCGAAAACTCCAAGAGACTATGTATTTTCTTCACCATAAGTCATAAAAATCCAACCAATACATAAGAGCCTCAGGCTATATTTATGGATAAAATGAGGAGGTGGAAACCCTAAGAGGCTTCCAGAAACCCTAATTTAGCCATAAATTTCATAAATGTGCTTAATGACCATGTAAGGCCCAAGACACATAAGAGCTAAGATAATAAATGAAAAACATCAAAACATAACTCCCAAATCAAATCACGAGTGATTTTTACAAGAAAAACATTAAAAAAATGATTTTTCATTAATCAGTTTCTTTTGTTGACTTTTGGCAAAAAGTTGTCTCTATGCATAGTGCCATTTCAGCAAAAAATAGGGTATGTTGCAGCTGAGTTTTGGACCCCTTTCCGGCATTGGATTTGGTCCCGTGATGGCTTGTTAGAAATCTTGATGAGTCTACGTTCCAAAAATACTTGATTTGTGCTGAATGGTTTCCACTTACCTGGTCAAAAACCAAATCTTCCATGACTTCTTTGTGCGCAGCACCAAGCCTAAAAAGGAGGTAGAAAGGTCATTTTTTAGGTGCTTTTTGACCTTTTGAGGGTGAAAAATGCTCCAATTGACATGAAATTTTGTGGGTAGACTATTGGTGACATGAAAAGTCCAAAAATTTGAACTCCAGCAGATGAAGATGCCCCAATTTTGTGCATAGCACCTAGGGTGCTGCGCTCCTAGGGATCAAAATTTGGAAAAAAGAATTCTGGATTTGCCTAAAAATTGGCGTGTAGACCCCTCAAGGGTTTTTAGACATCTGCTGAGAAGCATCAACCAAGATTCCATGGATTTCATGCACTTTTGTATTTTTTAGCTCCTCTAGCTCCATGAGGGCTTGCTTGAGTTTGGAATTAGCAAGCATGCTCTTCCTTGCATAGTGTTTGACCATTTTATTTTGCAAGGCAAGGCCCCTCTTCACCTCTTTGAAATGTTTGTGCTCCTGTTTATAATAGTAGATGACCCTTTGTGCCCTTTCAAATTCCTTTTCCCATTCTTGAATCTGGGCATCATTTTCTAAGAGGAGCAATTTTGTACTCATCCTTTGGTTCTCATTATCACTGTCTAGATCAAAAAAAAGAGGGCCTTGGGAAGTCTTTTTTATCCTTTTCTCCTCCTTACCTGTACCTTCTGTTCGACCTTTTCCACTTTTTCTTTTCCTTTGTCCAATATTTTGGCTGTTTGAGAATTGATGGCCCTTTTCCTTTTAGAGGCAGTAAACATATTTCTTCTCCCTCTGTGATATGTGCATGTGAGAGGGGTAATAATGGGAGTTTTAAAGGAAGTTTCATGATCATTTTTACCTTTATCTTTCTAGAAATATTCTGCACTTGCCTCACTTTGATTTTCTTTGTCATGTTTGGACTGATTTTTTTCAAGACAGTCATGACGCTTTCCTTAACTACCCGATGTGCTTTGATGGCTATCCTACTCATCATCCTACTCTTCCTCATCATCCTGATCTTCCCCATCATCTTGTTGATCTTCTTCCCAATCATCTTGATGCTCTTCCTCCGCATCATGTTGTTGTGCCTCTTCATCTTTGTGGCTGCCTTCACTAACTTCATCATTGCCATCACTACTTTCTTCATGTCTACTTCCATCCTCTTCATTTTCATCATCTTCTTCTTCACTGTTCCCTCCTTGTCCATCATTATCCGTCTCAGTTTCCTCCTCGTTGTTGCCTCCTATTTCTTTTTACTAGGGCTACTATCAGCCCCTTCACTTGGAAATTTAGGGGAGGAGGCTTAGAGGTGAAATTATTTATGGAGAAGGCACATGGGGAGATGATGGATGTGTGAAGGTAGATGGTTGTGAAGTGGAAGGAAATTTCTAATGGATGAAGGCCCAGGGGTCTGTAAACACATCATGTGAGACGAAGGTTTCCCAAGATATTCCTTGCTGCTCTAGTTGGTATAGGACAATCATTTTGATCAGGGAGTGATGAAAAAGGCTTGGCATTCGGTGGTCATAGCTTTGCTTCTTTAGAATTGCGGCCATTTTATCAATGCTTCGAAAAAGGTAGTAAGGTAGGTTCATCATCTTGACCGTGGTAAAATGCATCAGCAACCTTATATGATATGAGTAGATCTGAGAGTATCTCCCATCACATGTGAAATAGTTGATGATTTTCCTCATCAATGCAACATACCTCTCCAGCAAATGAGAAAAAAGGGAAAACAACCATACAATTTTGTTGATAGCTGCATTTCAAATAGGGCCCATAATAACTCAACTCCAGCTTCTTTTGTTTGAACCACACCTCACCAATGTCCGGTATACCTGTTGATTTGGAAATGATCTCAGATGAGAGCTCAAATTGTACTCCTACCAAATTGACTTGATGGTTTTGCCAGCTACAGATGAATAATCTAGTTAAGTCTGCATGGTTGCTGACTTGCTTGACATTCTCACAAAATTTGTAGCACCCTACATCCTGGAATCATGAAAGGATCATAAGAGATGACATGAGTGGAGTGGTTTATAAGGGCTCAAATATTTTTCCTTTTCCTCCATGATGTTTTGGCTTGGTGGGAGTATGAATCTCATCACCACTGGTATGACTATCTCCCGCTGACATGATGACTGGTCTAAAAACAACAGTAGGGCCTTTGAACTTTTCTTGAGGGTTTTTGGGCAAACTAAGTGCTTTTAGTGGATTTAGGTCAACTCTTTGCAATATGAAAACTAAGGCGAGGATGATTTTTTTATAGCCTGCACTTGGGCTTTAGAGGATAGCCTATATTCACCCAATCTTCTTTTTGCATTTAGAACCAAATTCAGTTGCAAACCCTAACTAAAAAACTAAGTAATTGATCTTTATATAGTCTAGGGTTTGGTCAAATTTTGACTATGGATGACTTCATTGTTTTTAGAAAAAGGAGAGCTTGGGAGGAAAAAGAAATTTCACCAACCTTAGACCTCTCTTGCAGAAGTTTGAAGATGAAATTTTTGACTTTGGATCTTTTTGAGAAAATATGTAACAATATGGCCGGAGCGTAGTGCCCATGCGCAGCACCGGGCAGACTGGGCGGTGCCTCGAGTGCCTCGATTATTTTCAGGGCCTGTGCATAGCGCCAAGCCAGGTGTGCAGCGCTGGGCCATGAGCATGTAGTGCAGTGTATTTTTACACTGCTTTCCTCCCTCCTGTGTGTAGCGCCATCCTCAGTGCATAGCATCTAGTAGTTTTCACAGTTTGGTCTGCAAACTGAAAAAATCATCCTCAACGGATTTCTTCTCCTTGAAAATGGAAAATGATGCATGGGGAAGGTTCAAGTGACCTTTATATTTGATTTTTAAAAGAAAATTTAAAAATATCAAACCCACTTTTGCAAATTTGATGCCTCCTATATTTTATTGTGCTTTTGACTAATATTTGTTGTGAACACACTTTGACACTTTTTGGAAAACATGTTTATTTATGCCTTTGTTAATATTTTTGTAGAAAAATATTTTTGGCATGGAGGACCTTTGTTGGGAGTCTATCGCTGAGATGCATAATCGAGGTTACACTTTGCCTTTTTAGGCCTGTTTTGACAATAACCCATGCCCAAATTTTTACTTTAAAAAACTCTATTTTTTTACTCTTTGGTAAAATGATATTCCTTGAACTGATACTCTTTGTCCTTTTTTCTCTTAGTGCAAGTGAAGAAATGCTATTTTTGGAAAAACCCTAAGGAGGAGGTTTTTGTCCTTGAAATCTCTGAGATGGTTCTTTGCTTGTCACCACTGTTTTGTTAATCTACCAAACAAACCCTGATACTCTTTTACCTATAGGCCTATTGCTTTTGCCTTGTTTGTGTCTGCCTCTTAGTGATGACTATAATCTTATTACCTTTCCTCTTCTTGTTTTTGGTGGCCACCTTGGCTATTCTTTGAAAAAAATGTGAACAAGGGCAGTTGTCCCTTGCAGTGTTTGTGCTCTAAGCCAAGGAGGCTTTTCTTGAATGACTTTGGGTGAAAATGATTGATTTTATTCCCCTTTGAATGCAACCTCTTCATGCAGGAATGCATAACGTTTTGGGCACCAAATCCATCCTATGACTCATTGAAACCTTAGGTGACCTAATGGGTACCTTTGGACTTGGATTTTGGACAGAGATTTAGACTTAGGGATCACCAAGTATAAGATAGGACCTGTGATAAGCTTAGTGTGTTTTGAAGACCTATGATCTAGCATACTTGACTATCCAAAGGGTCTGTAGAGACAATCTGTGTCTGAGAATATTATGGAAGAGACAACAAGGCTATTTGATTGGTAGGTTTGAATAGTAGTAGGGAATCTTGTAGGTAAGAAAAACAAAGGATTTGGGCCAAAATGCAAGACATGGGGAAAAATGGGTGACATTTGGGGTTAAAATAAATGGCTTGAGCCCATGATGGGTCTTCTAGGAGTGGTGGGCTAGTCATGACTAGATAGGAAGATGAAATAGTGAAAGTTCTATCTCAGGATAATGAAGGCAGTGAGATTTCTAGAATTCACAATATTTATGAATTTTGTTTCTAGAAATCTAGTACCACTACTTAGTCATCTTTGGATAGTGAAAATTATGGATGAATAACAACATCCAGTAGTGGAAAAAGAGGTTGTGGAGATCTTAGCACTGCACTTGGAGGGCAAGGCAAGCTCTTGGAGGATCAACCATGTAATTCATACAAGAGTATCTCCTTTTGCTGATTTCACTCATCAGGTTATCAGAAGATTTGATAGTAGCAGGTCAGAGAAGGAGGAGTCCTCTTCTCCACTTGAGGAGCCTTGTACCAGAGCTATCATAATCATGGGGGGGTAGCCATCTGTAGCAGTAGTTGGATCAGCCAACACATTGAAGAGAGGAACTATTGTAGCCATACAAGAGGTTCCCAAGACTCACCAAGGTATGCATGTATTTCCATTTCCGATCATTTCAGAAAATCTTATGGAAAACCTTGGAAATTTGTCCTCACATGGTCAAGGATCAAAAGACATTGTTTTGGTGGAGCAGAAAGTTTGCACAACGCTGTGCAACTTGGGATTGATCCAGGAGGGGATGAAAATCCATTCCTTTGCACCCTTATTGAGTTGCATGCAACATAAGGGTTTAGGGTGCAATATTGGGGGATGCATGATGAATGTTGAGTCACCTCCTATTGGTATTTGGCCTTCAGCACACTTGGATTATTTTGGATTAGATAGATTGGTTGATGAGAGCTCTTTTCTGAAAGATCTCCAAGGGGTTACATCTCAACTTCCCATGAGGTGCAAGGAGAGAAATCTGCTTTGGGAGATTGGTAGTCTTCATTGGGAGGATACCAAAGGGGAGAATGATGGGTGTTAGTCATCAATATTTTTTACCTGTTGTTGATGACTAGTTTCCTTAGCTGAGTTTTCTAGAAGCTATTCTCAAACTTTCAATTTGTCATCTAGAAAACACCCCAAATTTTTTTTTTGTCTTCCTATCCCTTCCTGTCAGTCTATGATGATGACAAACTATAGTTTTCAAGACCTATCTCGCTTCAGAAAAGTCTCCTTGTCTATATTTGTCATAGCAACGATTATCTGATATCATTTTCCCTTGTTTCTCATGCCATTCACTATCCAAAGGTTGAAAAAGTATCTGCTACTCTATCCCTAATCATCTTGTCACATGAAAATATAATCATGCCTAAGAAAACACTCAGAATCTGTGAAAATTGTCTTTAAGTTAGATAATGGTGTTTAGGGAGCTTTTCTTTGGCTAAAGATATCCTAGGCCAAAAAGCCTCTATCTAGTACCAGTCAACCATGAATTATTTCCTATTCTGCAAAACAAGCCTTGGTCTATCCATAGGTCGCACACCACTAAGAGGTCGCTTTGTCTCATTTCAGAAGAAGTTCAACAAAAATCCAAATCAGAAAAAGATGAAGATGTTCACCGTCTAAATAAATATGCTTATATCAAGCATAAATCCCATGAAACACCAAAGGAGCTCTCCAATGTTCAAAATCATTTGTTTTTACATCTCTGCAGAGGTGTAATTGGATGATGATCAATGTGCACATAAGAGAAAAAAATACAAATTCATACAGGTCTCTCATGCTGAAAGGGTTTTCCATCATGAAGCAAGTAAGGTGTAGTGAGTAAAGAGAAACTAATATATATGGTTTTAAATCCAAAGCTGCCTAAAGAATAGAGATCATTCTCCAAGTCAAATGAATACAAAATACTGAGTGATGCTGATCAGCAGTGCTCCATAATCTCCTCCAAAAGCAGTGTTGCATAATATTTCCAAAGGGAATCATCATGTAGGGCATAAGAAGACAACTTCTTCTTATGTTACTTTGAACCTAGGATGTGAAAGAATTAGTCAAAGGCAATTTCAATATACCTCTGAAAAAACAGTCAAGAGAAAAATTAGCTCAAAGATATCTAGCAGCGAACACTCTCCACATATAAATCACATTGCTTCTGGTCTAGTGTTCACAGTGATATTTTACAAAAAGGATATACATCTCAGACAAGGCCTCATAAAGCAAGAGGAATTGATTTTCAAGTGATTTTAGCAATGATAAATGTACATTCCACTTTTTTTCCTATTGGCATTATTCGAACAAACATACAGAGCAAAGGCATATATTACAAAGCAAAGGCACTGTTGAAACAGATGAAATTTCATATGTTTGATGAAACTTCCTTCATATAAAAGCAGAGGGTAAAAGACACATTGTTGTGACCTCCTTCACTAATAAGCAGAGGGTCAACATGTTTTTAAGTAGCTTCAAGAGTTGTTTCGCACCACCTCCTCCAAATATGAACAGAGAAAGCATAGTAGGGTTTAAAATGTTGTGTTTAATAGAGTCTCTGTTGGTAAGACCAGTTGAGAAACAGTGGTGAAACAAATGAGAGTTCATAGATTGAATGACCTTTTTCATATCACAAGAAAAAGGTTGACATGATAGTGTTAAAAACCTCTGATCTTATGTTTATGAAAACCTCCTTCAAAGGATAAATAAGAGGTTATAATGTTGATGAAAACAACCTCATCTGAATGGTAAACTTGGTATACCAAGCTCTGTTTCTATTCATTTCTGCAAACTGGTATAAAGAAACATTCACATATAAGGTGTATGTGAAAAGGGCATTTTTACTTTACAGATCCATTATGGTTTATCATAACTAATCTCTCCAAATGATGAATGAAGGGCAAGTGCCAAAGGTTAATTTTTCAGCTCATTTAAAGGACAGTGAGCACTTTGTTAAGATAGGTGAACTGTCATTGTTTGAAGGCCTCCTTCATCATGAGCTAAGGGCCCAACAATGATTCTAAATGAGCATAAGTGGTCACATTTGCAAGGATTTTATTCAGGACAAATAGAAGGTGTATACACAGTCAAGAGAAAGTGTTAGTCCATAATGCCCAAAATCAAGCCTTCATCATCTACTAAGCATGTTATTCACTCTTAAAATTCTTCACAATGCTTTTGAGACAAGGACACTTACCATAAACAAAGTCACAAGGGAAAGAGGACAGGTGGTTTGAGAGACTTCAACAATGGCCTCCTTCACAAAAAAGCAGAGGGTCAGCTCTCCAAAAGATCAACACTATGAATCAGCTCATTCAAAGGTAAAAAAAGGGTGATGAAACCATGATTCACATTCAGTCAAAGGGTGCCTCCATCAAATGATAAGAGTCAGAGTCTTAGTGGACACAAGCAGCTTACATTATGAAATGTTTTCAATTAGAGGATAAGTTCTAGTTTCAAATTTGAAAGACCACCTTCAGAAAGACAATATGGCACAGTGTCTTATAAATATGAGTTTTGTTTAGAGGCCTCCTTTGTGTAAACCAACTGAAGGTCCAATCATGTTTAAAGACATCCTTTGTGAACAATTATAAGACCAAACTGAAGGGACCTCCTTACTTCACAAAAAGTGGATTGGCATAGTAGTTTTAAGATGGCTGCATCAGAGTTTTTATAGTGACCTATTTACAAACAAATAGAGACAAACACATGGTTTAGGATCTCCTTCACTTCATAAAAAGAGAGGATGCATGGTGGTGATTGAGAGGCTGTAGTAGTGCTTTTATGATAAACTCCTTTGTAAACAAAAAGAGGCAAAGCACAATTTTATATTTCCTTCATGACAAGTGGAAGATTAAAAGATCATCAGGGTTGAATATAATTTTAAGAGAAAATTTGCAGTGACATCAGATATTGAAGACAATAGTATTTTTTCAAGAGTTTCGTTCAAGCAAGGAAAAAAGGGAAGGCTTCTTCAAATCCCAAAAACAAATGCACCAAGTCCTTTTCAAATATCTACAAAGACAAAGGGGAAGTTTTTTTTTTTTTTTTAAAATTAACAAAGGTGGGAAAGATGGTTTAAAAAACCTCCTAAAGTATAAGAGGCACGAGCAACATATCATTTGTCATCTTGAAAACCAAGCCATGGAGGAGAGAAACAGTCTTGAACAAATTTTTTAAGCCATTTGCAATTTGTTTAATGCGTAGCACGCCTAGAAGACTCTGTGGCATGCTTTTAGGTGCTCAGAACATGATTTTTCATTGAGCATGACACGCCTGTAGAGTGGCACGACGTGCCTGTTATACTTCGCCTAACCCGACTACCTCGGCGTTCAACTGGTGCCCAGGGCCGACCCGATAGTTCAAACGCGGCACCCATGCAATCTTTACCTTTATCCAACCACTCGGACTATTGACACAACTCCACTCACCTGCCTTGTGCCCTCACCATAATCCTCTTTCATTTTTTACCCTTGCACTGATCTTTTTCACCTTCAGCATAGCCCAATTTTGACCCACCAGGGCCACCTCTGAACGGCCCGGCGCCGGGGCCACTTCTGAACGTGGTTTCTGCCCGTCTAGGTCAATACTCAAAGGAGCCCTCAAAGTTGTTGAAGACAGATTTTTTACACAGTAAGCTCATATCCAAACACAACAGGGTCATTTTTCAAAGGTATTTACATCTCCTAAGCCCGAATTTTGTTTGATTTAAATGAAAATTTGATATCAAAGTGTCAAAGAAACAATGAATGAAGGAGGAATTTTTGTTTTCAAAATGATTGTTGTTTGAGTAGTTAAGGGAGAAAAACACAGTTACTCTTAAACACTGTCATTTTTATTTAGAGACAAAGGAACAATATTTAAAGAAGGGGCTTATTGACAGTTGAGAGAGTTTTGTGTAATTAAGAGGAAAAAAGCACATTTTGCTCTCAAAACTTGTCTTGTTGGCCAGTCTAGGAAAGAACAGATATTTCAAAGGAAGGATAGTAATTTTCAAAAGAGGAAAACATAGCTATTTCCAAGAATACTCTGTTTATCTAAAAATCACAGAGAAGTAGTGATAAAGGAAGAAAGATTTGTTGTCAGTTTGAAAGAGTTTTCTTGCTATGAGTAATTAAAGATAAAAACAGTCTTATAGAGAGAAAACTGGGATTGTTTTGAAGACCTTTGCTTAGTAACAAGAGGAGATACTACTTTAGAGAAACAAGCTAAAAAATTCATCCAACAAATCATCTACTTGCCTAGGAATGAAAGGACAATTTTTTCAAAGGAGAGACATAGCGTTTTTTCAAGAGTATACTCTTTTCTTAGAGACAAAGGAACATAGTGATCCTCAAGAGTGCCTTCTTTGTTTAAAAATAGAGAAAGGTAGTGATTAAGAAAGAGTTTTGATCAGTTTATTAGGGGTTTTCTCACCTCTTAAACAGTGATTTCAAAAAATCCAGTGATTGAGGGGAAAGAGTTTTTGTGTCAAAAAAAAAGGGGACTTATCTTCAAAAACCACAAATAGATATTACTCGAGGCATCTTTTCTTAAGACACAGTGCTAGAGAAGTAATTTTTTTTTCATTTAACAAATACTTGTTTGCCAACTAAAGAGAAAATCAGTGCTCAAAGAAGGGGTCTATTTTTCAGTATAGTTCAAGGTCTTGTTTTGGTAAGTCAGTGAAGGGTATCAGAAAGTGAAAATGCCTCCAAAGAAGGACAACAGGAGTGGATATCACAATAGGTTTGAGCCTTTGACAACTCAAGAATTAAATGAATCCCCTTCAATTATTTTTAACTTCCATGAGGTGGGCTGCCTTGATTTTTGCCAAAAGGTCCAGGAGGTCACCAGTTACCCTCCCTTAACACAACTATTTGGCCTGAGGCTGCAAGGAAAGCATGTCCATATAGTAGGTCTATACTTCAAACTCACTCCTAGGGCTATCTCCAAAGCAACTAAGATCCCCTATATAGGAGAAAAGTGGTTCAAACAAGCATACCTAGATCTGAATCACTATAAGCCCTTTATAAAACTAGACCATCATGATGCTTTCCAAGCTATTTTCCTTTTTCTCACTTATTGAGAAGCTATGCCCCCCTCATGAAATTTATCATGAAGTATTTCACATGTGAAGGGAGGTTTTCCTGGATTTACGCCCATCAAATCAGGCTTCTTATGCACTTCACAAGAACTCAGTTGTTGAACCTACCTTTCTTCCTCTAGAGAATCATTGACAAGATGGCCTCTGCTGTCCAAAAGAAGCCCTCCACTCAACAACAAGCTTGTTTGTTTCATCATTCTCTTATCAAGATCATCATCCTCCATCAACTTGAGAAGAAGGGAGTTTCTTGTGACTCTTTCATCTCCCATCCAGATTTTACTATGGCCTCTTCATCTCATGGCCCATCTCATGTTCCTCCCTGACCACCCACTCACCATGTCTCTCCCTCTTCTAGTAAATCTACTCCTAAAAGGAAAAAATCCCCTATGATTGAGATTGAAGAAGAGAATTCTAAGCAAACTAGTGATGAGGAAGGGAAAAGTGAAAAGAAGCAAAGTAGTGATGATGAAGGGAAAAGTGAAGAGTCTAAACATGACAGTGAGGAAGAGGAACATAATGGTAGCCAACACAATAGTAAGCATAGCATTCGTGAAGAGGAACATGGTGGCAGCCAACATAGTAGTAAGCATGAGGGTGAAGAGGGACAAAATAGTGAAGGTAAAAAACACAGCAGTCATGAAGAAAGTAGTGATAGAGATGAAAAAGACAGTCCTCAAGAAAGAAAACCAATTGGCAGCCAAAATAGTGATGATAAGGGTCATAATAGTCCTCAAATAGACACTAATTATGAGAAACATGATAGCCCTCAAGCAAGCAATGATGATGGCAAGAAAACACCAAATAGTGAGCATTTCGAAGGGGGCAGCATGGAGCAAAAATATCAAAATAGTCCTAAGGGAAGCCAAGACCAAATTAAGGACCATGAAGCAAGTGATGATGAATCTAAAGAAGGCAGTGAAAATATGGAGCATGAAGAGAATTCTCGAAAGCATGTGCTAGCTTCCTCTCCTAGGCAAGGGGCCATGACTCTTCCTCCAAAAGTGATAAAGCCTATAAACACTAGATCTGCAAAGAAGAAGATCACTCTAGCAATGACTAGAAATGTCACAAGAGAGCTAAGAAGTAGAGGCAAACTTCCTAAGAAGAGTATTGTTTAATTTCCAAAGAGGTAAAGGACCAAGAAGTCTACCCAAGGCAAAGGTAAAGAAAAATTTGAACAACAGGAGAGTAGTCATGAAAAAGAAAGAGAGTTTGAAATCATACAGATAGACAGTGATGCTGGGGATGATGAAGCTAGAATTATTGAGGCTCTTTTGCAAAACAGAGAATCCCAAATACATGACTTGGAAACTGATCTAGAAAGGTCAAAGGACCTCATACATTTCCTACAAATGCAAAATAAACAAATGAGTGGGCAAATGGAAATTTATGAGGCCTGGGCTTTCAATTACAAAAGGGAAGCCTACAAAGCACAAGTCAAGCTTGAAGAGGTTATGGGTGAATTTGATGATACTGAAGAAGAAGAGTAGCCAATAAGAAAAATACCTAAACTATGGGCCTTAGGAAAGCTTTGGAGAAAAATAAGGAAGAAGAGGAAGCCCTTGTTCGATCTTATCCTCTCACTCAACTGCTAACCCAAGAAATTGAAAATGATAAAGAATCATGGCTTGAAAGAGCCAACAAGAATTTGGAGGATAAATTAGAGAAATCTAACAGAGACTTGAGTCTACAAAGGAAGATGACTGAGCACTACAAGAAGTTGAACCAATTTGCCTGAAGAAAGCTCAAACTTGCTTAAGAAAGGCTCAAAGCTGCCCAAAAGAGGCACCGGGTAGAAGAAGTGGAGAAAGGAATATCTAGGCTTGAAATCTTGGCCTCATCTTCCTTACATGCTTCTAAGAACCCATAAGGTGCTTGCTCGCCAAAATTGAGAAATTTTTTACATGATTTTGTTTTTTGTGTTTTTTGGCCCTAATTGCACATTTTTCAAGGCGCTGCCATGGGTGCTAGGAGCATCCTCAGCTCATGAAATTAATTTGGTTGGATGGAATAAATTTGGGGGCAGCTACTCACAAATTTTTAGATCCAAATGAGGTGTTTTGGTCCTCCAAAGAGGCGAAAAACAATGATTTTTTAACTTTCTTCGCCTTCGAAGACATCAAAGACAGAAGCTACTTTCCGGTTTTTTTTTGATCAGTTTTTCATTTTTGACAGTACCATTATACACTATTTTTGGAAAAATAAAGTATTTCTAGAAATTAGACATCCATGGATTTCCAACGAGCCATCATGAGCCTCATTTTGACATCGAGAAGTTCCTCAAAAGTCCTTTGTAAAACATGTAATTTTTTGCGGCTACGCTCCTGTAGCATTTTGGCAAAAAAGGAAGTTTTCTGAGGATGCTCATCCAAATGTGCGTTAAGTCTTTTTTAGCTCTTGTCAGTCTTGAAAAGTCAATTTTATTTCAATTTTTAACATTTTTAAGATATTTTTGAAGATATTTTGTGGCTTTGGATTTGCAAAGCCTCAAGGAAAAAATTAGATATTGTATTAGGCCAAAGGGCTTGCTAGTTGCTCTAGGAGGGCTTCCTTCTCTTTGGCCTATATAATCCAAGAGAATTAATTGTAACCAGAGGCTGAACTTGATGTTATAGAGCAATACATAGTATTACAAGCTTTGAAGAAATACTTTGTCTCATGAAGTGGATGATCTCTTGTTTGTCTTGGATGTTGGAAGAGGACTGTTTGTAGGATTCCATGTCTTGGTGAATGGTATAGTGTTCCTTATCTGTTATTGTTTCCTTAGTTTATCATACATGTTTTTATGCTTCTTGATTGCTGTATGTCAGTAAATAATAGATTTGAGACATGCCCATGGAGGCACCTCAAGTTTCCTGATTCATTACAACTTCTATGTTTTTCTTCATTCTTGGTTATGTCAAAGAATTCTTAACTTCTCTTTGATACCCTAAAAACTTGTTATCAATTTCATTAATGGTTATTATGGATGCTATATAGTATGACTCATGGTATGCCCTGCTTACTCATAGCTATCCAAAACCCCATCACAAAAGGCTTTTGCATTGAGTGTGACGCGCCTGTAGATTGGCACGACGTGCCTGTTATACTTCGCCTGACCCAACCACCCCGGCGTTCAACGGGTGCCCAGGGCCGACTTGACAGTTCAAACGTGGAGCCCATGCAATATTTACCTTTATCCAACCACTCAGACTGTTGAAACAACTCCTCTCACTTGCCTTGTGCCCTCACCATACTCCTCTTTCATTTTTTACCCTTGCACTGATCTTTTTCACCTTCAGCATAGCCCAATTTTGACCCGCCTAGGCCAACTCTGAACGGCCCGGCACCTAGGCCACTCCTGAACATGGTTTCTACCCACCTACGCCAATACTCAAAGGAGCCCTCAAAGGTGTTGAAGAAATATTTTTTACACAGTAAGATCATCTCCAAACACAGCAGGGACATTTTTCAAAGGTATTTACATCTCCTAAGCCCGAATTTTTTTTGACTTAGACGAAAATTTGATATCAAAGTGTCAAAGAAATAGTGAATGAAGGAGGAAGTTTTGTTGTCAAAAGGCTTGTTGTTTGAGTAGTTAAGGGAGAAAAACACAGTTACTCTTAAACATTGTCATGTTTATTTAGAGACAAAGGAACAATATTTAAAGAAGGGGCTTATTGACAGTTTAAAGAGTTTTGGGTAATTAAGAGAAAAAGAGCACAGTTTGCTCTCAAAACTTGTCTTGTTTGCCAGTCTAGGAAAGAAAAAATATTTCAAAGGAAGGAAAATAATTTTCAAAAGAGGAAAACATAGCTATTTACAAGAATACTTTGTTTATCTAAAAATCACGGAGAAGCAGTGATAAAGGAAGAAATATTTGTTGTCAGTTTGAAAGAGTTTTCTTGTTTTGAGTAATTAAATATAAACATAGTCTTATAGAGAGAAAACTGGGATTGTTTTGAAGACCTTTTCTCAGTAACAAGAGGAGATACTACTTTAGAGAAACAAGCTAAAAACTTCATCCAACAAATTATCTAATTGCCTAGGAAAGAAAGCATAGTTTTTTCAAAGGAGAAACATAGTGTTTTTCAAGAGTATACTCTTTTCTTAGAGACAAAGGAACATAGTGATCCTCAAGAGTGACTTCTTTGTTTAAAAACATAGAAAGGCAGTGATTAAGAAAGAGTTTTGATCAGTTTATTAGTGGTTTTCTCACCCCTTAAACAGTGATTTCAAAAAAGCCAGTGATTGAGGGGAAAGAGTTTCTATGTCAAAAAGAAAAGGGGACCTGTCTTCAAAAAACACAAATAGATCTTATTTGAGGCCTCTTTGCTCAAGACACAGTGCTAGAGAAGTAAATTTGTCTTAATTTAACAAATACTTGTTTGCCAGCTAAAGAGAAAATCAATGCTCAAAGAAGGGGTCTATTTTTCAGTACAGTTCAAGGTCTTGTTTTGGTAAGTCAGTGAAGGGTATCAGAAAGTGAAAATGCCTCCAAAGAAGGACAACAGGATTGGATATCAAAATAGGTTTGAGCCTTTGACAACTAAAGAAGTAAATGAATCCCCTTCAATTCTTTTTAACTTCCATGAGGTGGGCTGCCTTGATTTTTTCCAAAAGGTCCAGGAGGCCACCAGTTACCCTCCCTTAACACAATTGTTTTCTCTGAGGCTGAAAGGAAATAATTTCCATCTAGCAGGTCTAGACTTCAAACTCACTCCTAGGGTGATGTCCAAAGCAACTAAGATCCCCTATATAGGAGAAAAGTGGTTCAAACAAGCATACCTAGATCTGAATCACTATAAGCCCTTTCTAAAACCAGACCATTAGGATTCTTGCCAATCTATTTTCAATTTTTCTCACTTATTGAGTAGCCATTCCCCCCCTCATGAAAGTTATCATGAAGTATTTCACATGTGAAGGGAGGTTTTCCTAGATTTACGCCTATCAAATCAGGCTTCTTATGCACTTCACAAGAACTGAGTTGCTGAACCTACCTTTATTCCTCTACATAAGCATTGAAAAGAGGGCCTCTGTTGTCCAAAACAAGCCCTCCGCTCAACAACAAGCTTTTTTGTTTCATCATTCCCTTATCAAGATCATCATCCTCCATCAACTTGAGAAGAAGGGAGTTTCTTGTGACTCTTTCATCTCCCATCCAGATTTTACTATGGCCTCTTCATCTCATGGCCCATCTCATGTTCCTCCCTGACCACCCACTCACCATGTCTCTCCCTCTTCTAGTAAATCTACTCCTAAAAGGAAAAAATCCCCTATGATTGAGATTGAAGAAGAGAATTCTAAGCAAACTAGTGATGAGGAAGGGAAAAGTGAAAAGAAGCAAAGTAGTGATGATGAAGGGAAAAGTGAAGAGTCTAAACATGACAGTGAGGAAGAGGAACATAAGGGTAGCCAACAAAATAGTAAGCATAGCATTCATGAAGAGGAACATGGTGGCAGCCAACATAGTAGTAAGCATGAGGGTGAAGAGGGACAAAATAGTGAAGGTAAAAAACACAGCAGTCATGAAGAAAGCAGTGACAAAGATGAAAAAGACAGTCCTCAAGAAAGAAAACCAAGTGGCATCCAAAACAGTGATGATAAGGGTCATAACAGTCCTCAAAGAGAAAATAATGATGAGAAACATGACAGCCCTCAAGCAAGCAATGATGATGGCAAGCAAACACCAAACAATGAGCATTCCAAAGGGGGTAGCATGGAGCAAAAAGATCAAAACAGTCCTAAGTGTGACTAAGACCAAATCAAGGACCATGAAGAAAGTGATGATGAATCTAAAGAAGGCAGTGAAAATAGGGAGCATGAAGAGAATTCTCCAAAGTCTGTGCTAGCTGCCTCTCCTAGGCAAGGGGCCATGACTCTTACTCCAAAAGTGGTAAAGCCTAGAAACAATAGATCTGCTAAGAAGAAGATCACTCCAGCAATGACTAGCAATGTCACAAGAGCGCTAAGAAGTAGAGGAAAACTACCTAAGAAGAGTATTGTTGAATTTCGAAAGAGGCAAAGGACCAAGAAGTCTACCCAAGGCAAAGGTAAAGAAAAAATTGAACAATAGGAGAGTAGTCATGAAAATGAAAGAGAGTTTGAAATCATATAGATAGACAATGATACTGGGGATGATGAAGCTACAATTTTTTAGGCTCTTTTGCAAAATAGAGAAGGAAAAATACATGACTTGGAAACTGATCTAGAAAGGTCAAAGGACCTCATACATTTCCTACAAATGCAAAATAAATAAATGAGTGGGAAAATGGAAATTTATGAGGCTCAGGCTTTGAAATACCAAAGGAAAGCCTACAAAGCACAATTCAAGCTTGAAGAGGCTATGGGAGAATTTGATGATACTGAAGAAGAAGAGAAGCCAATAAGAAAATGACCTAAGACTATGGGCCTTAGGAAAGCTTCGGAGAAAAAGAAGGAAGAAGAGGAAGCCCTTGTTCGATCTTATACTCTCACTCAATTGCTTGCTCAAGAAATATAAAATGATAAAGAATCATGGCTTGAAAGAGCCAACAAGAATTTGGAGGATAAATTAGAGAAAGCTAACAGATATTTGAGTCTACAAAGGAAGCTGACCGGGCACTACAAGAAGTTGAACATATTTGGCCGAAGAAAGCTCTAACTTGCTCAAGAAAGGCTCAAAGCTGCTTGAAAGAGGCGCTCGGTAGAAAAAGTAGATAAAGGCACATCTAAGATTTTTTGCCTCAACTTCCTTACATGCTTCTAAGAACCAATAAGGGGCTTGCTTGCCAAAATTGAGAAAATTTTGACATGATTTTGTTTTTTTGTGTTTTTTGGCCCTAATTGCACATTTTTCAAGGCGCTGCCATGGGTGCTAGGAGCATCCTCAGCTCATGAAAATAATTTGGTTGGATGGAATAAATTCGGAGGTAGCTACTCACAAATTTTCAGATCCAAAGGAGGTGTTTTGGTCCCCAAAGAGGCGAAAAACAGTGATTTTTTAACTTTCTGGCTCACATATCAGCAAGGGCTACGTTTCTGGTTTTTTTCACTCAGTTCAATTTTTGACAGCTTTCGCAGCATACGTTTGGGACAAATCAAGTAGCTACAAAAATTAGACATCTAGGGATTTTGAACGAGCCATCACAGGCCTTGTTTTGACATCGGGAAGTCCCTCAAAAGTCCTTTGCAAAACAATAAATTTTCTACTGCTACGCTCCTGTAGCATTTTGGAAAAAAAGAAATTTTCTAAAGATGCTCATCCAAATGTGCGTTAAGCCTTTTTTAGTTCTTTTTAGTCATGAAAATTCAATTTTATTTCCATTTTTAGCATTTTTAAGATATTTTGAAGATATTTTGTGCCTTGGGCTTTGCAAAGCCTCAAGGACAAAATCAGATATTTGTATTAGGCCAATGGGCTTGCTAGTTGCTCTTGGAGGGTTTCCTTCTCTTTGGCCTATATAATCCAAGAGAATTAATTGTAACCAGAGGTTGAACTTGATTTTATAGAGAAATACATAGTATTACAAGCTTTGAAGAAATACTTTGTCTCATGAAGTGGATGATATCTTGTTTGTCTTGGATGTTGGAAGAGGACTGTTTGTAGGATTACATGTCTTGGTGAATGGTATAGTGTTCCTTATCTGTTATTGTTTCCTTAGTTTATCATACATTTTTTCGTGCTTCTTGCTTGCTATAGGTCAGTAAAGAATATATTTGAGACATGCCCATGGAGGCACCTCAAGTTTCATGATTCATTACAGCTTCTATGTTTTTCTTCTTTCTTGGTTATGTCAAAGAATTCTTAACTACTGTTTGATACCCTAAGAACTTGCTATCAATTTCATTAATGGTTATTATGTATGCTATCTAGTATGACTCATGGTATGCCCTGCTTACTCATATCTTACCAAAACCCCGTCACTGAAACCTTTCTCTGAATATTTGATTGTCCTAGTTAAACCAAAGAGGTCTTGTTTTGATCTTGCCCTTTGCCTATGCTTTGAAATCTTAGTTCAAAGTTCCCGATAGCTAAAAATATGATGTTTAGGAGTTCCCTCTTCATAGATTGAGTTGTTTGTTTGACTTATTTGTTTTTCCCAAAAGTCTGAAGGTGATTTTCCCAAAGTTATAGGGTTTTATACTTCTATGTATCACCTGAATGTTTATTTTATGCATCTGTCAGTTTGAGTTTCATTTATAGTGATTAATGGTTAGCCCTGCCACATGAATGTTTGCTGTAAAAATATTTATGCTTAAAACCTCTTTGTCTCTCACAAACTTAGTGTCCATATCATGTTTACTCACACCCAAAGAATCCATTTATCTTGACCAAATCGGCCCTGCAATATACCTTGTCCACCATTTGAGACAGTCTTGACCTTTTCGACCCCATAGCCCAATTAATCTGACAAAATTTTATCTATTTATCCTTTTGATTAGTTCTCCCTCAAAAACCTAAAACAAACAAAAACATACTTAACAACTAGCCTAAAATCAAATACATAAAAAGCAAACAAGTTTACATCTTTTTCATAATAGAGAGAGCCCTCTCTGAGTCCAGGAAGGCTAGGTCCTAGGGCTCCAAAGTTGGTTTGATGTTACCCTGTCATTTGACTTTCCAATCTGCCAAATCACGGGATCCTAACATAATGGTGATCACGGTGGGACATTTCTGAGTTAGTGATAAACTAATTATACCTTAGGACTCCAAAAATCCCTTGTCTTCAAGAATATCCAGTGAATCAGCCACCTCATCACCACACTAACATAATGGTGATCACGGTGGGAATCTGAGTGATAAAAAAACTAAGACTTGCCTAAACATTTCAGCATCCCTTAAGAAGACTATCTTGTTGACTTAGCCCACCGCTCACGCTTAATGGCGATCACGGTGGGACCTTTCTGAGTTAGTGACAAACTAAGTATACCTTAGGACTCCAGAAATCCCTTATCTTCAAGAATATCCAGTGAATCAGCCACCTCATCACCACACTAACATAATGGCGATCACGGTGGGACCTATTGAGTGTATAATATTCTAGCAAACTCTTATAGACTCATTAGCCCTTCAAATTTAGAATCAAACCAACAGCCTATAAATTCATTTGGAGTAGACTCTTTTTGCTTCACCACCTTAGCTAAGTGATGAATCAGGTTTAGGACACTCTTACAAACTAGGCTGCATATAAAAACTCAGAAAAATCCCAAAAAACATCCCTATATTGTTTTTTAATCTGTTATTGGTGGTGGACCATAAATACATATCTCTAAAAACAAAAAAAACATCCACTCGGTGACTCCACTAGCCTCTAGTAGGCCTAATTCTCCATAAAAACCAAAAATTTCATAAATCACACTATCATGTTGACTTACCTTTCCAAAAAAAACAAAGTTCATGATGCAGCCTCTAAAATCAGTGACAAACTAAGTGCAACTTAGGGATTCAGAAATATTTATCTCAACCTGGGAAATCAACATAATAGCCTAAAAATAGGACTTTAGCTTTCTCAACAATCTAGCAAATTGTTGAACTAAGTTTTAAGTCATTTTTATAATTTTTTACAAAAAAGTTTTCTAGAAAAGAATTTTCCTAAAAAACATCTTTGTCAGTATTGGTGGTGGACCATAAATCTCAAGAACATCCATCTGGCGACTCCACTAGCCTTCATTTTGTTTTCACCTTACTCACATTAGCGAAACTCCCTAGATAGGACAATCATCCAAAAACAATCACAACTATCACCCTCTCTAAGCTTTAACTTTGAAATCTGGCTTCACGAAGAATTAATACCAGATCTCACCTAGACCTGAATCCCCCCATCATAGTTGATGACCCAGAAAATATTTTGTGGCAAACTTCTGAAAATGGTAACTTAGCTGCCGATAGGACTGCCCACAAAGCAAGCTCTATACCTGACCATCTTACATCCTTGCAAGAGTCCCAGTTTGACTTGAGTTAAAAAGAAACCCTTTTTAGAAGCAAGTTGCAGAGTAAACTCCACCTTGACGATCTTGAGCCCTTAGATTTGCAAAAGAGTCCCAGCAGAGAAACCTCACCCACTATGCCTCCTGATTTTCAACTTCTCCATCACTTCAACTCTTATCACCCCAAATCTGCTCAAAATTAGTCTACAAGTCCAAGTACCTCTGCCACACCCTTTCAGACCACCACTGTGCAAATAATCTCATCTCATCATACAAGTCCTTATACTGTAAATCTACCATCATCTCCCATCATGGCAGCTTGGTATGCACCCTTAGTGTTACCACAGCCTTTAGTACCTTTGCAAAATGATTACCAATCCAAAATCCCACATTTCATCGGGGCTGAGGCTACTACTACCCAAAAACATGTAGATAGAATTAGTGATGCCTTTGAATACATGGAAATAGAATATGAGACCATAAGAATGAGGATGTTTTCCCAAAGCCTAGGTGGAGAACCTAAGAAATGGTTTAAAAGCTTAGCTCCTAATAGTATACATGATCTCCCAGCACTTTACCAAATTTTCATAAACAGGTGGAAAGTCTGGAAAAACCCCATCCAGCTCCTTTTCGAATATAACAATCTTAAAAGGAATATGGGGGAAAGTGTTCAAGGATATTGCATTAGGTTCAACAGTGTTTATAACGCCCTCCCACCTCACTTGAAACCTCCACTTGGCTCAACATTAGAAAAATTTCCCGAAGGTTTTGATCCAGATATGACATACCAACTAAGAGAAAGAGACCCCACAACTTTAAAAGAAATGAAAAAGGTAGATATTAGTGATGAAGCCAACCTAGTTGAGAAGAGAGCTAGGATGAGATTAGAAAAGAAAGTCACATACTGATATGAGGCCACCCCTTTATTTTCTTCCTCATATCCTAGAATAGACAACCTAGTTAGATCCATGGAGAAAATGTGGGAAAGGATAAATCTAAATGAAAAAGCACCTCCTAGGGACAGCTAGCCAAATCCTCAAAACAGGAACCAGAATCAAAACTTTAGAAGAGACCCACCTCAAAACAAGCCAAGGGAAAATGCCTAACATATCAGGCCACCGTTTCATGAAAACTATGTTGATGAGGAAGAAAGAGATACATAACCAATTGATGAAAATCACTTAAACTTGATAGGTTTTGATAGCGAGGGTGAAGTTTTCCTCATAGAAGAAGAACAAGTTTTATTCTCCTCAAATCAAAATGAAACAAATTATGAGGACCCCGAAGATCCTGATATAGGATTACAAAATGCCATAATGGAAGTTCATAGGCAACATGATCTTAGGAGTAAGAAAAACCAAGACAACACTAAAAAATGTAGCTCATACATTGCTATTACAAAACCTCCTAATACCATTCTTAAAAGAACAACAGACAGTAAAAAAATCATGGCTAAGAGAACTGATCAAAACAAATATAAAGCCAGTCAGGAAAGCCTTGATCCTAACTGTCCTAGTACCTTTACTAAGATCCTCAAAACCACTGTTTTAAACAAAATCCCAAATCAAAATCAGAAAATTAAGAATATGGAGAAGGTCATGGCTAAAAAACCTGAAGCAAACCTATCTAAACTACAAGAACCCTTCAGTTTTGAAGGGAAAATTGCCAAAATTAAGATCACCATGCCTCTCACTGAACTTATTTCCCAAAGCTCATATAAATATCAAGTGCTAAAGGTCCTAAACGTAGGAAATGATGCAGACACTTTACATCTAGCTGATGATACTCCCGATGTGTTGTTTGGAGCAAAAATAGAAGGAAAGTATCAAGAGGGGACCACTCTTCCTTTTTACATTAGTTTGAATATACATGACCAAATCCTAAATAATGCCATGCTAGATTCTGGAGCCTCTCACAATCTCATGCCAAAAGTAGTAATGGAAAGATTAGGCTTAGAAATAACAAAACCTTATAAAGACTTATATTCATTTGATTCGAGCTGAGTCAAGTGTCTAGGCCTGATAAAAGATCTTTATGTCAGTTTGGCACAAATACCTACAAAGCATTTGGTCATGGACATAGTGATAGTAGAAATTCCCCCCAAGTATGGAATGATTTTATCCAGATCTTGGGGGGCCAAGCTTCAAGGAAATATTTAGTTAGATATGTCTTACGCCACTATTCCTGTGTTTAACCAAACAAGAAGAATATATCCAGAATCGCACATGAAATATATGGTTAGTGACCAAGAAAGGCCTGATAACATCCCTATGTATTCCATACATTCAGACCTAAATTCCTTCATTTTACATACCGATGAGGACATTGATAAAAAGGTAAGAGAAACTAAAACAAATCTAGGCACACCACATCCGACACCCCAGATTCTCTATGATGAGCTGGATACTCAAAACTATCATGACCCTGAACAATTATGTCTTGAAGAATGGGAATGTGATTTTCTAGAAATAGAGACAAATCAGAAGACAGAAGCACTGGAAAGCTTACATAATACAAATCTCTTTTGAAATCAGGAGCAAGGGAGTCTTATGTTCTTGCCATACTTGAACGCTTCACCATCCCAAGACCTTACCTCTCCAAGTAAAGCTTTAACTTTTTCAACCACTTTGATGAATCCAGGAAAAATGTCTGATAAATTTTTTGAAGGGGAATATGATACAGTAGTCCCAAGACACCTGAGCTAATCTAACTAGCTAAAATTCTGTCATTTCACCAGAGATTAAGAACTACTAGAGTATGCAAAGTTGTTCAAGATACTAGTGCATGTCGGGAAAACTGTTTGAAACACTATGACACTCCCATCATTTCAAGAAACAACTTTGACAAAAGGAAATACAAAAATCTTGATCAAACATTAACAATCAAAGACAAGACAGCTAGACATAAGATATGTGTCGATTTCAGAAACACATATACACACCCTCGGAACACTTATATCCTTCCCAAAACAGATCTTACCATATAGAAGCTAGGATTTTCTAATCATATGTCTTTGCAAAGTTATGTTTCAGGATATCATCAGTTAATTCCTCTTCAAAGAAAACAACTTAAAGATTTTTTCAAATACACTGGAAGCAGCTCCAAATTGAAACCTAGAGTTGCAAAACCACCAGACACCAAAGACAGGTTCCTGAAGGCCATGTTTCCAGTTCTGATTTTTTTCATTATGATGTACCTTGACAATGTCATCATCTGTTTTTAAAATGACAAATAATATCTGTATTACCTAAAGAATATGTACAACAAAGGTAGGAGCGGAAATCAAAGGTATAGAGAAAAGTAGTAAGCAGATACACAATTTTTCAAAGACTCTTGCAAAAACCCTTATGTTGTGCTTGAAAGGGAAAAATTTCCAAACTTTACTTTTCAAGAGCTGACTGGACCAGGAGCATCTGGAGATCCCTTTGAAGACAAAATTCTCAAGTTCCACCATTTTCAAGATTTCTAGTTTCAAAAACATTTTCACTCATTGTACATATCACTGTTAGAAAAAATAAACCAAAAACAGAAAATATAGAAACAATAGAAAAGTTGAAAAGAGGGCAGTTTTAGAAAAAAGAAGAAAAACCCCATGTTCAAAAAATAGTCATACTGAAAGTGCGCAAGTCCAAATGCCACTACTAGTGCTCAAAAGACTATATTGTTCAGTTATCTAGCCTAATCATAACTGGACATGTTTTAAATTGATTGTTGATAAGTTAGTGAAAGAAGTGATAGTCAAAATATGTAAGCTTGACTTATCAAAGAAAGTATATTAGGAAAAGATACTGGTTGCACACGCTCAAAACAGAACCAAAGAGGAAAACAGGGATGAAAAACAAACTATATATCCTAGCCCTGATTTTTCTAAATCTCATTTTGTGCGGAAATAATATTTGTGTGTAGCTTGTCTTTTATGCCACAAACGTATGATGAATCAGACTGTCTAATCCTGATTTGGTCATTTTTCAATTTCATGTTTTAGCTTAGTGAATGAAATCCTGTTGAACAACATAATCTTGACAGTCGATCTAGCATAGGTAGAGAAACAAAGGAGTTCATCAGTTTAATCTGAACTCCTGGAAGATATAAGTGTAGAATTAGATAGTTTTATTTTTTCAAAAATATCATGTCAAAGGGTTGCTGGTCCAATGCACCTAAAGAAGAGAAAATGTTAGGAAATATAGCTGGGTAAGTAGAGATGAATTTGATGCTAATCATGTTGTCAATTTTCAGAAATAGCATCAAGAAAGAAAGAAATTTGCGCCAATGGATAAGGCACTGGTTTTCACAAGCTAGAGATCTACAATTCTGGACACATTCTGAAAAGGAGCTGCCCTCCCCAAATCGAGCTACTGTTAGTCATCAGAATTTTTTACCTGTTGTTGATGACTAGTTTCCTTAGATGAGTTTTCTAAAAGCTAATCTCAAACTGTCAATTTTTCATCTAGAAAAAACCCCAAAACAATTTTTTTCCTTCTACCCCTTCCTGTCAGTCTGTGATGAGAACAAAATACAGTTTTCAAGACCTATCCCACTTCAGTAAAGTCTCCTTTTCTATATCTTTCATAGCTGTGATTATCTGCTATCATTTTCCCTTATTTCTCATGCCATTCACTATCCAAAGGTTGACAATGTATCTGCTACTCTATCCCTGATCATCTTGTCACATGACAAACTGATCATGCCTAACAAAACACTCAGAATCTGTGAAAATTGTCCCTAAGTTAGATAGTGGTGTTTAGGGAGTTTTTCCTTGGCTAAAGAGATCCTAGGCCAAAAATACTCTGTCTAGTACCAGC
This sequence comes from Pinus albicaulis, assembly GCA_034641835.2. Taxonomy (NCBI): domain Eukaryota; kingdom Viridiplantae; phylum Streptophyta; class Pinopsida; order Pinales; family Pinaceae; genus Pinus; species Pinus albicaulis. The sequence continues at coordinate 1,505,751,826 of CM076575.1, read as the reverse complement.
CAACCATGAATTATTTCCTATTCTGAAAAACAAGCCTTGGTCTATCCATAGGTCGCACACCACTAAGAGGTCACTTTGTCTCATTTCAGAAGAAGTTCAACAAAAATCCAAATCAGAAAAAGATGAGGATGTTCACTGTCTGAAGAAATATTCTTAGATCAAGCATAAATCCCCATGAAACACCAAAGGAGCTCTCCAATGTTAAAAATCATTTTTTTTACATCTTTGCAGAGGTGTAATTGCATGATGATCAGTGTGCACATAAGAGAAAAATAGAAAAATTCATACAGGTCTCTCATGCTGAAAGGGTTCACCATCACGAAGCAAGTAAGGTGCAGTGAGTAAAGAGAAACTAATATATATGGTTTTAAATCCAAAGCTGCCTGAAGAACAAAGATCATTCTCCAATTCAAATGAATACAAAAGACTGATTGATGCTGATCAAAAGTGCTCCATAATCTCCTCCAAAAGCAGTGCTGCATAATATTTCCAAAGGGCATCATCATGTAGGGCATAATAAGACAACTGCTTCTTATGTTACTTTGAACCTGGGATGTGAAAGAATTATTCAAAGGCAATTTCAATATACCTCTGACAACACAGTCAAGGGAAAAATTAGCTTAAAGATATCTAGCAGTGAACACTCTCCATATATAAATCACATTGCTTCTGGTCTATTGTTCACAGTGATATTTTAAAAAAAGGATATACATTTCAGACAAGGCCTCATAAAGCAAGAGGACATGATTTTCAAGTGATTTTAGCAATTATAAATGTCAAATTCCACTTTGTTTCCTATTGGCATTCTTTGGACAAACATACAGAGCAAAGGCATATATTACAAAGCAAAGGCACTGTGTTGAAACATATGAAATTTCATATGTTTGAAGAAACCTCCTTCATATAAAAGTAGAGGGTAAAAGACACATTATTGTGACCTCCTTCACGAATAAGCAGAGGGTCAGCATATGTTTAAGTAGCTTCAGGAGTTGTTTCGCGCCACCTCCTCCAAAGATGAACAAAGAATACATAGCAGGGTTTAAAATGTTGTGTTTAATAGTCTCTATTGGTAAGACCAGTTGAGAAAAAGTTGTGAAACAAATGAGAGTTCATAGATTGAATGACCTTTTTCATATCACAAGAAAAAGGTTGACATGCTGGTGTTAAAGGCCTCTGATATTATGTTTATGAAAACCTCCTTCAAAGGATAAATCAGAGGTTATAATGTTGATTAAAACAACCTCATATGAATGGTAAAATTGGTAGACCAAGCTCTGTTTCTAGTCATTTCTGCAAACTGGTATAAAGAAACATTCACACAGAAGGTGTATGTGAAAATGGCATTTTTACTTTACAGATCCATTATGGTTTATCATAACTAATCTCTCCAAATGATGAATGAAGGGCAAGCACCAAAGGTTACTTTTTCAGCACATTTAAAAGAAAGCAGGCACATTTTTAAGATAGGTGAACTGTCATTGTTTGAAGGCCTCCTTCATCATGAGCTAAGGGCCCAACAATGATTCTAAATGAGCATAAGTGGTCACATTTGCAAGGATTTTATTCAGGACAAATAGAAGGTGTATACACAGTTAAGAGAAAGTGTTAGTCCACAATGCCCAAAAGCAAGCCTTCATCATCTACTAACCATGTTATTCACTCTTAAAAAGCTTCACAATGCTTTTGAGACAAGGACACTTACCATAAGCAAAGTCACATGGGAAAGAGGACAAGTGGTTTGAGAGACTTCAACAATGGCCTCCTTCACAAAAAAGCAGAGGGTCAACTCTCCAAAACAACAACACTATGAATCAGCTCATTCAAAGGTTTAAAAAGGGTGATGAAACCATGATTCACATTCAGTCAAAGGGTGACTCCATCAAATGATAAGAGTCAGAGTCTTAGTGAACACAAGCAGTTTACATTATGAAATGTTTTCAATCAGAGGATAAGTTCTAGTTTCAAATTTGAAAGACCACCTTCGGAAAGACAATATGGCACAGTGTCTTATAAAGATAAGTTTTTTTTAGAGGCCTCCTTTGTGTAAAATAGCTGAAGGTCAAATCATGTTTAAAGACCTCCTTTATGAACAATTAGAAGACCAAACTGAAGGGACCTCCTTAATTCACAAAAAGTGGATTGGCATAGTAGTTTTAAGATGGCTGCAGCAGAGTTTTTATAGTGACCTCTTTGAAAACAAACAGAGACAAACACATGGTTTAGGATCTCCTTCACTTCATAAAAACAGAGGATGCATGGTGGTGATTGAGAGGCTGTAGTAGTGCTTTTATGATAAACTGCTTTGTAAACAAAAAGAGGCAAAGCACAGTTTTATATTTCCTTCATGACAAGTGGAAGATTCAAAGATCATCAGGGTTGAATATAATTTTAAGAGGAAATTTGCAGTGACATCAAAGATTGAATACATCAGTCTTTTTTCAAGAGTTTCTGTCAAGCAAGCAAAAAAGGGAAGGCTTCTTGAAATCCCGAAAAAAAATGCACCATGTCCTTTTCAAATATCTACAAAGACAAAGGGGAATTTTGTTTTATTTTTTAAAAAACTAACAAAGGAGGGAAAGATGGTTTAAAAAACATCCTAAAGTATAAGAGGCATGGGCAACATATCATTTTTCATCTTGCAAACCAAGCCACGAAGGAGAGAAACAGTCTTGAGCAAATTTTTAAGCCATTTGCAATTTTTTTAACGTGCGGCGCGCCTGGAAGACTCAGCGGCAGGCTTGTAGGTGCTCACAACAGGATTTTTCATTGAGCATGACGCACCTATACAGTGGCGCGACGCGCCTGTTATACTTCACCTGACCCGACCACCCCGGCGTTCAACTGGTGCCCAGGGCCAACCCGACAGTTCAACGCGGCGCCCATGCAATATTTACCTTTATCCAACCACTGGGACTGTTGACACAACTCCTCTCACCTGCCTTGTGCCCTTACCATACTCCTCTTTCATTTTTTACCCTTGCACTGATCTTTTTCACCTTCAGCATAGCCCAATTTTGACCTGCCCGGGCCACCTCTGAATGGCCCGGTGCTGTGGCCACTCCTGAACATGGTTTCTGCCCGCCCGGGCCAATACTCAAAGGAGCCCTCAAAGGTGTTGAAGATATATTTTTTACACAGTAAGCTCATATCCAAACACAACAGGGACATTTTTCAAAGGTATTTACATCTCCTAAGCCTGAATTTTGTTTGATTTAGATGAAAATTTGATATCAAAGTCTCAAAAAACAGTGAATGAAGGAGGAAGTTTTGTTGTCAAAAGGCTTGTTATTTGAGTATTTAAGGGAGAAAAACACAGTTACTCTTAAACGCTATCATGTTTATGTAGAGACAAAGGAACAATATTTAAAGAAGAGGCTTATTGACAGTTGAAAGAGTTCTGGGTAATTAAGAGAAAAAGAGCACAGTTTGCTCTCAAAACTTGACTTTTTTGCTGGTCTAGGAAAGAACAGAGATTTCAAAGGAAGGATAGTAATTTTCAAAAGAGGAAAACATAGCTATTTCCAAGAATACTCTATTTATCTAAAAATCACAGAAAAGAAATGATAAAGGAAGAAATATTTGTTGTCAGTTTGAAAGAGTTTTCTTGCTGTGAGTAATTAAAGATAAACACAGTCTTATAGAGAAAAAACTGGGATTGTTTTAAAGACCTTTGCTCAGTAACAAGAGGAGATACTACTTTACAGAAACAAGCTAAAAACTTCATCCAACAAATTATTTGCTTGCCTAGGAAAGAAAGGACAGTTTTTTCAAAGGATAAACATAGTTTTTTTTCAAGAGTATACTCTTTGCTTAGAGACAAAGGAACATAGTGATCCTCAAGAGTGCCTTCTTTTTTTAAAAACAGAGAAAGGCAGTGATTAAGAAAGAGTTTTGATCAATTTATTAGGGGTTTTCTCACCTCTTAAAAAGTGATTTCGAAAAAGCTAGTGATTGAGGGGAAAGAGTTTCCGTGTCAAAAACAAAAGGGGACTTGTCTTCAAAAACCACAAATAGATCTTATTCGAGGCCTCTTTTCTCAAGACACAGTGCTAGAGAAGTAAATTTGTTTTCATTTAAAAAATACTTGTTTGCCAACTAAAGAGAAAATCAGTGCTCAAAGAAGGGGTCTATTTTTTAGTACAGTTCAAGGTCTTGTTTTGGTAAGTCAGTGAAGGGTATTAGAAAGTGAAAATGCCTCCAAAGAAGGATAGCATGAGTGGATATCACAATAGATTTGAGCCTTTGACAGCTCAAGAAGTAAATGAATCCCCTTCAATTATTTTTAACTTCCATGCGGTGGGCTACCTTGATTTTTTCCAAAAGGTCTAGGAGGTCACCAGTTACCCTCCATTAACACAACTGTTCACCCTGAGGCTGCAAGGAAACCATGTCCATCTAGCAGGTCTAGACTTCAAACTCACTCCTAGGGCTATCTCCAAAGCAACTAAGATCCCCTATATAGGAGAAAAGTGGTTCAAAAAAGTATACCTAGATCTAAATCACTATAAGCCCTTTCTAAAACTAGACCATCAGGATGCTTGCCAAGCTATTTTCCCTTTTTCTCACTTATTGAGAAGCAATGCCCCCCTCATGAAAGTTATCATGAAGTATTTCACATGTGAAGGGAGGTTTTCTTGGATTTATGCCTATCAAATCAGGCTTCTTATGCACTTCACAAGAACTCAGTTGCTGCACCTACCTTTATTCCTCTATAGAAGCATTGACAAGATGGCCTCTTCTGTCCAAAAGAAGCCCTCCGCTCAACAACAAGCTTGTTTGTTTCATCATTCCCTTATCAAGATCATCATCCTCCATCAACTTGAGAAGAAGGGAGTTTCTTGTGACTCTTTCATCTCCCATCCAAATTTTACTATGTCCTCTTCATCTCATGGCCCATCTCATGCACCTCCCTGACCACCCACTCACCATGTCTCTCCCTCTTCTTGTCAATCTACTCCTAAAAGGAAAAAATCCCCTATGATTGAGATTGAAGAAGAGAAGTCTAAGCAAACTAGTGATGAGGAAGGGAAAAGTGACAAGAAGCAAAGTAGTGATGATGAAGGGCAAAGTAAAGAGTCTAAACATGACAGTGAGGAAGAGGAACATAATGGCAGCCAACACACCAGTAAGCATAGTAGTCGTGAAGAGGAACATGGTGGCAGCCAACACAGCAGTAAGCATAAGGGTGATGAGGGACAAAATAGTGAAGGTAAAAAACACAGCAGTCATGAAGAAAGCAATGACAGAGATGAAAAAGATGGTCCTCAAGAAAGAAAACCAAGTGGCAGCCAAAATAGTGATGATAAGGGTCGTAATAGTCCTCAAAGAGACACTAATGATGAGAAACATGATAGCCCTCAAGCAAGCAATGATGATGGCAAGAAAATACCAAACAGTGAGCATTCCGAAGGGGGCATCATGGAGCAAAAAGATCAAAACAGTCCTAAGGGCAGCCAAGACCAAATCAAGGACCATGAAGCCTGTGTTGATGAATCTAAAGAAGGAAGTGAAAATAGGGAGCATGAAGAGAATTCTCCAAAGCATGTGCTAGCTGCCTCTCCTAGGCAAGGGGCCATGACTCTTCCTCCAAAAGTGATAAAGCCTAGAAACACTAGATCTTCAAAGAAGAAGATCACTCCAACAGTGAGTAGAAATGTCACAAGAGTGCTAAGAAGTAGAGGCAAACTGCCTAAGAAGAGTATTGTTGAATTTCCAAAGAGGCAAAGGACGAAGAAGTTTACCCAAGGAAAAGGTAAAGAAAAAATTGAACAACAGGAGAGTAGTCATGAAAAAGAAAGAGAGTTTGAAATCATACAGATAAACAGTGATGATGGGGATGATGAAGCTAGAATTCTTGAGGCTCTTTTGCAAAACAGAGAAGCCCAAATACATGACTTGGAAACTGATCTAGAATGTTCAAAGGACCTCATACATTTCCTACAAATGCAAAATAAACAAATGAGTGGGCAAATGGAAATTTATGAGGCCCGGGCTTTCAAATACCAAAGGGAAGCCTACAAAGAACAAGTCAAGCATGAAGAGGTTATGGGCGAATTTGATGATACTGAAGAAGAAGAGCAACCAATAAGAAAATTACCTAAGACTATGGGCCTTAGGAAAGCTTTGGAGAAAAAGAAGGAAGAAGAGGCAACCCTTGTTCGATCTTATCCTCTCACTCAATTTCTCGCCCAAGAAATAGAAAATGATAAAGAATCATGGCTTGAAAGATCCAACAAGAATTTGGAGGATAAATTAGAGAAAGCTAACAAATACTTGAGTCTACAAAGGAAGATGACCGGGCACTACAAGAAGTTGAACCAATTTGCCCGAAGAAAGCTCAAAATTGCTTAAGAAAGGCTCAAAGCTGCCCGGAAGAGGTGCCTAGTAGAAAAAGTGGAGAAAGGCATATATAGGCTTGAAATATTTTCCTCAGCTTCCTTACATGCTTTTAATAACCCATAAGGGGCTTGCTTGCCAAAATTGAGCAAATTTTGACATGATTTTGTTTTTTGTGTTTTTTGGTCCTAATTGCACATTTTTCAAGGCGTTACCATGAGTGCTAGGAGCATCCTCAGCTCATGAAATTCATTTGGTTGGATGGAATAAATTTGGGGGCAGCTACTCACAAATTTTCAGATCCAAAGGAGGTGTTTTGGTCCCCCAAAGAGGCGAAAAAAAGTGATTTTTTAACTTTCTGCCTCACATATCAGCAAGGGCAACTTTTCTGGTTTTTTTCACTCAGTTCAGTTTTGACAAACTTCCCTGCATAATTTTGGGAAAAATAAAGTATTTATAGAGATTATACATCTATGGAATTCCAAAGAGCCATCACGAACCTCATTTTGACATCGGGAAGTCCGACAAAAGTCCTCTGTAATACAGGCAATTTTCTACTGCTATGCTCCTGTAGCATTTTGGCAAAAAAGGCAGTTTTCTGAGGATGCTCATCCAAAAGTGTGTTAAGACTTTTTTAGCTCTTGTCAGTCTTGCAAAGTCAATTTTATTTCAATTTTTAGCATTTTTAAGATATTTTTGAAGATATTTTGTGCCTTGGGATTTGCAAAGCCTCAAGGACAAAATTAGATATTGTATTAGGCCAATGGGGTTGCTAGTTGCTCTAGAAGGGTTTCCTTCTCTTTGGCCTATATAATCCAAGAGAATTCATTATAACCAAAGGCTGAACTTGATGTTATAGTGAAATACATAGTATTACAAGCTTTGAAGAAATACTTTGTCTCATGAAGTGGATGATCTCTTGTTTGTCTTGTATGTTGGAAGAGGATTGTTTGTAGGATTCCATATCTTGGTGAATGATATAGTGTTCCTTATCTGTTATTGTTTTCTTAGTTTATCATACATGTTTTTATGCTTCTTGCTTGTTTTAGGTTAGTAAAGAATAGATTTGAGACATGCCCATGGAGGCACCTCAAGTTTCCTGATTCATTACAGCTTCTATGTTTTTCTTCTTTCTTGGTTATGTCAAAGAATTCTTAACTTCTCTTTGATATCCTAAGAAATTGTTATAAATTTCATTAATGGTTATTATGGATGTTATATAGTATGAATCATGGTATGCCTTGCTTACTCATAGCTATCCAAAACCCCATCACTGAAACCTTTCTCTAAATATTTGATTGTCCTAGTTAAACCAAAGTGGTCTTGTTTTGATCTTACCCTTTGCCTATGCTCTGAAATCTTAGTTCAAAGCTCTTGATAGCTCAAAATATGATGTTTACGAGTTCCCTCTTCATAGATTGAGTTGTTTGTTTGACTTATTTGGTTTTCCCAAAAATCTGAAGGTGATTTTCCCAAAGTTAGAGGGTCTTATACTTCTATGTATCACCTGAATGTTTATTTTATGCATCTGTCAGTTTGAGTTTCATTTATAGTGATTAATGGTTAGCCCTACCACATGAATTTTTGTTGTAAAAATATTTATGCTTAAAACCTCTTTGTCTCTCACAAACTTAGTGTCCATCTCCTGTTCACTCACACCCAAAGAATCCATTTATCTCGACCAAATCCGCCCTGCAATATACCTTGTCCACCATTTGAGACAATCTTGACCTTTTCGACCCCATATCCCAGTTAATCTGACAAAATTTTATCTATTTATATTTTTTATCATTTCTCTCTCCAAAAACCTAAAAGAAACTAGAAAATACTTAACAACTAGCCTAAAATAAAATACATAAAAACCAAACAAGTTTAAATCTTTTGCATAATAGGGAGAGCCCTCTCTGAGTCTGGGAAGGCTAGGTCATAGGGCTCCAAAGTTGGTTTGATGCTACCTTGTCATTTGGCTTTCCAATCTGCAAAATCACGGGACCCTAACAATGGGAGGCATGCACATTTGGATGAAGGGAGGTGGATGGAGAGCAAGAGGCTGGTGAGCCACTTGCAAATTTATAATACAGGGCAGCAAGAGGCAAAGTTGCGCTGGCTACTCTTGAGAGAGTTTGGACATCTTGAATGATACTCTTTGTCAGAATGTATATGGTGGATGGAGACATGGAATGGCACCCATATGATAGAACATCAGGAGGTTTGTTTGTATGGGGCATCATACAATACAACCATCATGATCTTACTCTATGGCTTGTATGAGGGAGAGATGAGGGAGCATAAAGAGTTGTTGTTGCTGTGGTTACACTTGGGAGAGTATGGGTAGGGATTTTCCCTTAATTTTCATTATATTTCTAGAGAGAAGGAGGGCACCTTCAAGGTGCAAGGAGGCTAACCTTCAGTATTGGAGGATTATGAGAGGCTTCTATTATCGTCTCGTGATTTGACAAATTGGCGGACCAAATGACGGCGTAACATCAAACCAATCTTTGGAGCCCTAGGACCTAGCCTTCTTGGACTCAGAGAGGGCTCTCTATAATGAAGCAAAGGATGTGAGCTTGTTCGCTTAGTTTGTTTAGATTTTATGCTAGTTTTTAAGTATGTTTATTTTTATTTTTTAGTTGTTTGGAAGTAAAACTGATTAAGTGGATCAAAATAGAACAAGAAAATGAGATCAACTGGGCTATGGGGTCAAAAGCAAGCCAAGGATGTTGAGACAATGGGTAGGGTGTACTGCAGGGCCGATTTAGTATAATGAATGGATATTTCATGTGGTTTATGAAGTGAAATGAACATTAAGTTGTGCAAGACAAAGAGGTTTTAAGCATAAATAGTTTTAAAGCAAAAAATTCATGTGGTAGGGCTAACCATTAATCACTATGAATGAAACTCAAACTAATAGATGCATAAAATTGACAATCAGGTGACGCATAGAAGTATAAGACCCTCTAACTTTGGGAAAATCACCTTCAGTGGTTGAGAGCACATGTAAGACAAACCAAAAACTCATAATGTGGAAAGGAAAATCCTAAACAACACATTCAAATTGACGAGAACTTTGAAATAAGTCTGCAAGTCTAGGCAGAGGGCAAGATCAAAACAAGACCTCTCTGATTTAAACTAGACAGTCAATACTTCAAAGGAGATTTCATTAATGAGGTTTAAACAACTATGAGTAAGCAGAGCATACCATGAATCAAACAAGATAGCATGTCATAATAATAATTAAGGAAATAAATAACAAGTTCTTAGTGGACCAAAGGGTAGTTAAGAATCCTTTGACATGACCAAGAAAGATGAAAACATAGAAGCTGCAATGAAACAAGAAATTTGATGTGCCTCCATGGGCATACCTCAAACTATTATTTACTGACCTACAGCAAGTAAGAAGCATGGATACATATGTGAAAAAATAAGAAAACATAACTGAAAAGAAGAACAATACCATTTACCAAGCCATGGAATATTGCACATAGATCCTCTCCATCATCTAGGAAATTAAGTTAAGCTATCCACTCCATAAAACAAGTTTGATCATCAAAATTCATAACATATATTGCTCTAAGCTCAGTCAAGTTCTTAAGCTCTTCAAAAATCCAACTTTCTATCAACTCTTCAACAATATTACAATGTCTCTCCATGAGTTATATAGGAAATAAGAGGATAAGCTTCACAAAACTAACTAGAAGCTCATAGGCTTAGAACAAATATCTTATTTTGTCCTTGAGGCTTTGCAAAGCCCAAGGCACAAAATATCTTCAAAAAATATCTTAAACAGCCAAAAATGGCAAGAATATTGAATTTTAATCTCTGACATAGAGTTAAAAATAGCTAAACACACATTTGGATGGGTAGATTCAGAAAACTGCTTTTTAGTCAAAATGCTACAGGAGCATAGCAACAGAAAGAAGCCTGTTTGAAGACAACTTTTGAGGAACTTCCCGATGTCGAAACTAGGTCTGCAATAGCTCATTGGAAAGCCCTGGATGTCTAGTTTCTGGAACTACTTGATTCTTCCCAAACGGATCCCTAGAAGTATATCATAAAGTGGACTGAGTGATAAAACCCAGGAGGGTCTCATCCGCTGATATGTGAGGCAGAAAGGTGAATTTTGACTATTTTTTTGCCACTTTGGGGGACCAAAACACCTCTTTTTGATCTGAAAATTTATTAGTAGATGCCCCCAGATTTAATACATCCAAAAAAATTATTTTCATGAGCTGAGGATGCCTTTAGAAAACATGGCAGTGCCTAGAAAAATGTGAAATTAGGGCCAAAACACACAAAAAACAAGATCATGTCAAAATTTTCTCAATTTTGGCGAACAAACCCCTTATGGGTTCTTAGAAGCATGCAAGGAAGTGGAACCCAAAATTTCGATCCTAGATATGTACTTTTCCCTTTTTTTCACTGGACGCCTCCTTTGGGTAGTTTTGAGCCTTTCTTGAGTAAGTTTGAGTTTTCTTCGGGAAAATTGGTTCAATTTCTTGTAGTGCCCGGTCATCTTTGTCTGCAAACCCAAGTATTTGTTTTCTTTGTCTAATTTATCCTCCAAATGCTTGTTCTCTCTTTCAAGCCATGAATCTTTATCATTTTCTATCTCTTGGGCAAGCAATTGTGTGAGAGGATAAGATCGAACAAGGGCTGCTTCTTCTTCCTCCTTTTTCTCCAAAGCTTTCCTAAGACCCATAGTCCTAGGCCTTTTTCTTACTGGAAGCTCTTCTTCCTCAATATCATCAAATTCACCCATATACCCTTCAAGCTTTACTTGTGCTTTGTATGCTTCCCTTTGGTATTTGAATGCTCGGGCTTCATAAATTGCCATTTGCCCACTCATTTGTTTATTTTTCATTTATAGAAAATGTATACGGTCCTTTGACCTTTATAGATCAGTTTCTAAATCATGTATTTGGGCTTCTCTGTTTAGAAAAGGTGACTCAAGAATTATAGCTTCATCATCTCCAGCATCACTGTCTATTTGTATGATCTCAAATTCTCTTTCCTTTTCATGACTACTCTCCTACTGTTCAATTTTTTTTTTTTGCTCTTGCTTTGGATATACTTATTTGTTATTTTTCTCTTTGGAAATTCAACAATACTCTTCTTAGGCAGTTTTCTTCTACTCCTTAGTGCCCTAGTGACATTGCTAGTCACTGCTGGAGTGATCTTCTTCTTTGTAGACCTGGTGTTTTTAGCCTTTGGTGCTTTTGGAGAATGAATCATGGCCCCTTGCCTAGGAGAGGCAGCAAACACATGTTCTTGGCTGCTTTGAGGAGAAGAGAGAGGAGTTTTTATCACTAGTACTTGCTCAACTTGGTCCTTTACCCTGCTGCCTCCATCATCACTTGCTTTGCTGCCCTATTCACTATTTTCCTTACTGTTTCGAGTTTGTTTAGGGCTGTCAGATTCATCATCCTTTTCTACTGCTTGACTATATTCACTGTCTGTCTGTGGACTACCTTGTTTACCCTCCTTACTATCTTGAATTTTTTGAGGGCTTCCTTCATTAGGACTGTCTTCATTGTCATTTTTCATGTTGTCACCTCCTTCACTGTTCTCCTTAGACTCTATGTGTGGGCTGCCATTATGGTCACTACTTTGCTGGGAGGCACTTTTTTCACTGTCGCTACTGCTCTGTTGATGGTCACTTTCCTTATTCCCTTCACTTTCTGTTTGAGGAATATTTTTCTTTTCATCATCACTACCTTGCTTGCAATCTTCACTTTTCCCTTGAGGATTTTCCTTTTGATCACTATGTTGCTGATGGGCACTTTGTCTTTCATCACTGCTTTGAACCTCTTCCCTTTGCTCTTTATCACCACTAGCTTGTTGTTCTTCATCATAATTATTCCCTTGCTCACTTTTACTGCTCTATTTAGGGCTGCTTTACTCTTTATCCTCATTAATTTGTTTAGTGCCACTGACTTTATTATCACCACTAACCTCATGCCTGCTTTCATAAGACTGCTCTTTTTCACTATCAATCATGGGTGATGTTTGACTTTGAGGAGTATTTTGACTTGATGGAGGAGAGACATAGTGAGTGGAGGGTGAGGGGGTTATGTGAGATGGGCCATGAGATGAAGATGCAGTAGCAAAATTTGGATGAGAAATGAAAGTCTCCCAAGACACTCCTTTCTTTTCAAGCTGGTGAAGGATGATGATTTTGATGAGAGAATGATGGAAAATACTAGCCTTTTTCTGAGCAGGAGGTCTCTTTTGAACAAGGGAGGACATCTTGTCTATGCTTTTGTAGAGGAAGAAATGGAAATTTAGCAACTGAGTTCTTGTGAAATGCATGAGGAGCCTGATGTGATAGGAATAAATTCAGGAATATCTCCCCTCACATGTGAAATACTTCATGATAATTCTCATGAGGGGGGCATAGCTGCTCAATAAGTCAGAAAAAGGAAATATTGCTTGGGAGCATCCTAATGGTCTGGTTTTAGGAAAGGTTTATAGTGATTTAGATCTAGGTATGCTTGTTTGAACCACTTTTCTCCTATATAGGGGATATTAGTTGCTTTGGAGACAACCCTAGGAGTGAGATTAAAGTCTAGACCTACTAGGTGGACATGTTTTCCTTGCAGCCTCAGGGCGAAAAGCTGTGTTAAGGGAGGGTAATTGGTGACCTCCTGGGATTTTTGGCAAAAATCAAGGTAGGCCACCTCATGGAAGTTGAAAATAACCGAAGGGGAGTCATTTATTTCCTGAGTTGTAACAGGCTCAAATATTTTGTGAAATCCACCCTTGTTGACTTTCGTTGGAGGCATAGCTTTGTTTAGGCTTTCACTCTTTTATCAAAACATATTTTTCAAATGAACTAAAAATAGAACTCCTCTTTCAACACTGTATCTCTTTCTTAACTAGAAACCAAGTTCTTTTTAATGAAAATAGTTTTCCTTCCTAAGAACTGTGCCTTTTCTGCTTTGAAAACACTTAGTTCTCCCTTTTCAAAAACTATTCCTAGCTTCTTAAGAAAAATAGGCCTTTCAACTGACAATGATCCCTTTCTCAACAACTGGGTTTTTTCTTCTTACTCAACAATAGGCCTTTTTCAACCAGACAATAGCCCTTTCTCCTCCATCACTGTTTTGTTTCCTCTTTGTAAACATGGTGGTTTTTAGCATAAACAGTTTTTTTTTTCCTTCATTGGAATGTGTCTTTTTCTTAACCAAATTGACTCTTAACACCTCCCAAAATAAAAAACTTAGGCAAAGAAAATAGTAAAATACCTCTTAAAAATGCATTGTGCGCTTTTGGAGATAATTTCACTGGGCAAAAATCCAATTTGAGGTGAGTTTGAGGTCTTTTGAGCAGCGCTACGCTCCTATGTATAGGTGCGTAGCACCTGCATGCCGTTGTGGATGTTGTCAGGTCGGGCACTGGGCGCCCTCTGAACGTCATTTGGTCGACATGCACAGACGCATCGCATGACGCTACAAGTGTGTCGCGCCATGTGTAAACTTCTATGCAGAGACGCTACAGGCGCGTCGCAGCAAATTTCAGGTGCGTCACATTTATGAAAGTTAGCAAATGGTCATTTGAAGCTCGTCTCTTTCACCCACAAGGTTTGCATAATGAAACGAAGATACTTTGGCTGAGCCTTTATAGTTTGAAAAACACACTTTTCCCTCTCTTATTAATCTGAAAAAAAAAAAAACTTCTCCTTTTACTTTGTAGTTTTTTTGAAAAGCATTTTTGTGCTTTTATTGAGGGGTTGCCCTTTTTAACAAACTGACTTATCCCTTCCTATTTGCAAAGTGTCTTCTTTGAAGATTGAAATTTGTGCCATGAGTATGCTTCTCACTGTGTATTAATGACACCTTTTCTCAACCAAAAAATTAATATCTGGTGATTTCCCCCCTGCTTTTTATGAGAGAGGCCATCAAAATGTGTTTTGACCCTGTTGCTTCGAATAGACCATTAGGAGAAAACTGTGATCTTTTCCACTAGACATTCTTGAATATATTCAAATAAACTGACCCTCTGCTCATTTTGAAGGAGGTATCTTTAAAACACTTTCCGGGCATTTTTTGATATTTTTAGGTTTCAACTTTATGCATCCAAGCTCTGTCTGTCAAGAAAGCTTCCCTCAAAACTTTGACCTTGTCCTTATCATTTGAAAATTCTTACAAAAACATCACTACTGCAACATCTCAACACCATCATGTAAATCCTCTATTTATGATGTGAAGGAGGTCTTTTCATATGAGTTCCCTCGGTTACTTTGAATAGACCACTAGGGGTAAAATGTGATCTTTTTCACTTTTCATTCTTGAATATCTTCAAACAAACTGAGTCTTTTTACTATCTGATTTCTCTCCTTTTTTGCATGGTGTCTTCACAACAAGACTGTTGGAGCATAAAAGGTATCTTTTAAACATCTAATTAGCCTACATTAATTATCAATTCAGGAGTGACTTTTTATTTCAAGAGTGTACTCTGTCTGAGGCTGCAATTAACTAAGAGTAATGCTATGAAGATGTAGTACATAATTCTAAATACAAGAGTAAATGGATGTTTGTAAAGAAATCTAATTACAGTAACATAAATGGAAATGCTCTGAAATCTTAACTATATCAATCTGCAAAACATCGATCAGGGATACAGTAGCAATAACTTCTTCCCTTAGAAATCGATGCAATTGAAATCACACTGGGGCAAGATAACCAATCCGGGGACTTGGAAGTAGTAACCACTGTCCTCTACAGTTGGTGGTCTTGTTCTTAAAGCTATCAAAATGAAATCAAAATCAAACTCCTTGCTGATGAAAATAACTGAAAGGAACATCCTCTAATAACAAAATCTAGAAAGGAACAACAACTTGTAATTCCTATGCATACACAACAAATGTAACCAATTTATCTGTTAATCTGAATCTATGAATCAGAAATAAACAATAAACAGAAATGGAATAGCAACATGAATTGAACAACAATTCTAAAATTAACGCAATGAAGAAACTAATCTTAATACTTCAACCCTGTCGACAGCCAATACCATGAAACAGTCAATCATAAAGAATCATAAACCAATAGAACAACAACTAGAATTAAATATAGAATAGCAAAGCTTTATAAAGATAGCAAGGTAAATAAACATCAAATACACTTCTTGCAAATGATAAAATAGAAATGCAATTCATTAATGCTCACAACGAATCTGTATTCAATCCAACAGTAATCAATCAATTCTGCAATCGTAATGAACTTAAACACAACTTCACACAACAGTAAGCAAATATTAGAAATACAAACAACAGGGTAATTCCACCAGAGTCAGGCCCTTAGCACTAGTGAAACACTGCTGGGCTACTTCAGAACTTGAGAGATGAAATGAAACGCATCTTTGATATTAATCGAACATAAAGTATTACAGAGACCGCTCTCTAAAGCCGAGAGTCAATGAAACACAATATTACAAAGGAAATGTTTTTAATACAAGAATTTCCGACCCCTTCAATCACTAAAGGCATTGCCTTATCAAACCCTGACAGACAAGACGAGGAATAAGATGAGGCTTGAACAACGATCCCTCAGGATCGAAGGATCCTGAGGGATTCACTTCCCTTCCTTTAGTTATCATATGGTTTACTTTGACCGAAGCCGATTTGTCCCCTGCCTTTTCTTAGCGATGCGTTCAGATTTCCTTGTCCTAGGCAGGATTTGGTCTAATGCTAGAGGAATATCAGTTGTATTAATCTTATCTTTGCCTTTGGTACAGTTGTTCACTTCGTATAATTCCTGTTTTTATCAAAAAAAAAGAAATATTTAATCATCTTTTTACAATAAACATAAACCTTTCCAATTCTACCATAATTCTTATAATAAATCACCTTTCTAAGGTAAAAAGGATTATGTCTACAGTAAAAGAATGAGAAAATACACGGTGATTTCATACCTTTTCCACTGCTCAACATACACCTCTGCTTAATATTTTTCATGTCCTCATGAAAACTATAGTTCACATGTAGAGAAGTTAAAGAATAAGCCAGATAAGTTTTTTCATCAAAAGGCCTAAAACCATGCAGTGTAGCTAATGCTTCAAAAACATATTCTGTTTGTCCTTCGGGAATTTCATAAATGGCTTTGTAGTTGGTAGCAGGATACCATGCAATGGGGCTTCGAAACCTACACTTTAGCCAGAATGGTCCTTATTTTAAAATGAGATTACTATAGGAAACCAAGCGGTCTGCAGCTAGCCCAAATTTTTTATAATTAAATGGTTCTCTATTTTGCACATTCCAATTGGAAATTCTCCATCGGACCTTAGCTGCTATGTAATCCTGGTTTCTAATAGATAATAAATAATCTATCCATTCAAGATATTTGATTTATGGATAGGCCCCAATGCTGGTATAACACCTTCCTTTGTCATCAAACTCTTATGCCTAGTCCAAAATTGAAATGGGTCCTGAGGCTCACTCGTAACCCACAAATATAATTCATTTTCTTGCCTTTAAAAAACATTACGGGCTTTAAGCCATTTTAACTGATTAACAACAAAGGAAATAAACACTTGGTATTGGATATCTCCCACAAAAGGGCAAGGATTTGACTCATAATCATTTTCAAGTATTAGATTATGAAAATAAAACTCACACAAGAGGCATTGTATCTTTACCCCATAGAGTTTGCAACATGATACAAAGTCATCTATAGTTTTTAGCTCTATAGATTTTCCTACCCTAACTGCCTTAATCTTTAGCTGTAAATATCTTTCCAATAAAAATAAAGCATATTTTTTGGCAGGGCATCTACAGGCTAAAACATCAGTGTACAATGAGTAGAAAGTGTCCATTCGATTGTGGGCTAATTTTAATTGATTCATTACCTTTTCAGCCTTCTCTTCTTCTTTTCGACACTTTTCGTTGGCTTCAGCTTCTGCTTCATGGATGGTCTTCATCTGTTGCTACAACTCTTGATATCTCTTCCTAGGGATAGTGTCTTCTTCCAACATTTTCCTTTCCAATCGAGCCTGTGCCAACTCCTCTTAGAGTCTGGCTAATGTAGGGTCACTAAAATTATTCTGACTACTAGCTTACATGTTTTCACTTGAATTGGGTCCCTCTAGAAAATCTTGTGTTGGAACAACTTTTGTTGTTCTGTATCTCCATAATTAGGCTCAGGCATGTCTTCTGCAACTTGGGGGTTCATCTTAGCGGCCACTTTTCTCTTTTTCGAAGTTCGCTTGGTGGCTATGCTTCTTCTCTTGGGGGCTCGCTTATGCATTTGTTTCATTCTAAGAACCCTAATGGTTTACCTGAGTTGTTCCATGAGTCTCTGAAGCTTCATTTTTTCCCTTCAAATATTTTCAATCTCAGTTACTTTCTTCCTTTTTCTTAATGGAATGGCTGTTCCTTTTTCTGAACCTATTTTCTCAATAGGGTTTTGGTCCTCATCAGCCATGCTTTCAGTTGGGTTTTCTTCTTGGGGTTATTCTCCAACATTCATATGCCCTTGGTTAAATTCTTCGGGAATTATACCCTCAATTGACTCTGCAATCCCTTGAGAGCTTCCAAGTTGGGATATTGCTTCGGTGTTCTCCTTTTATTGTTCATGCTTTTCAGGGGAAGCAACCCTAGTGGATTCTATCACTTCGTTAGGGTTTGATATTTCTTTATTGACATTAGAGTGTTCCTGCAACTGATCAATATCAATGCTAAGGTCCAAATGGCTATGAGGCTGCACATAGTCACTCATATTGGCCAAAATTTGGGCCAATTGGTCTTCCCGTAAAGGGCTTCGTGGTGAACTTACAGTAGTATTTTCAGGAGGCTCTGTTCCTTCTCTTTCACTGCTATGATTATCTTCGTCCTCCTCATAGGTATGATAGCTTCCTTCTTCCTCATCCGAATATCGAATTTCTCCTTCAATTTCCTCTTCTTCATTATCTTCTTCTTCTGCACTAGTTTTTTTCTCACCACTGGTGTGGTGACTTATTTCTTCTTCATCTGATTAGCAAATTTCTCCCTCCATTTCCTCTTCTTCATCAGTACGAGGACTTCCTCCTTCCAATTTTGGAGGTTGTTCATCCTCTGACCTGGGCAATTCTAAGGGCTGGCTACTACTGCTCGGAAATCCTTCTATCATTCCCCTACTTCGTTTTGAACACAGGGAATGTCTACGAATTGATGGCTCAATTGTTAAGCTAGCCATTCTCTTCCGTTTTGGGGTGGGTAAAGCTAGCCCTACATCAATGGAGAATATCAACTCTTCCCAGCTGGTATTTTGTTGGGCGAGGCTACGACTCACTATTAATCAGATTAGGCAATGGTGGCTGACCACCATGTCTGCGTGCTGATATTTTCTTATACTACGGGAAATATCATGAAGTAAGGAATTTAAAAATGCAGGCAAATTTACAGTGCATTTCTGTTTTAATACAGCCAGTAACTTAAGGTGTTGAGGTGTTACCACATCTTTCCTTCCGTCGCAAGTTATATAGGAATGCACTATCCTAGCCAATTCCGTCCATGGTTCTACCAATGATGTTGGTTGAACTCCTTTTCCTTTGACAACCAATGTCTGTCCATCATCCTGAAAAATCTTCATGGATTCTTGAAGCCTGACCTTCTTCTGAGTCCATATAGTTCCTTGCGCTGGTATACCAGACACCTCTGCAATTATTTCATCGGTTACAACTATCTGTCTTCCTCTGACCATGGAGTATCCTTCTTGCGAGTTCTGTAAAAATTCGGTGGCCACTGCTTCATGGGGTTGTTGCATCCTTGTGAAATATGTAATCCATCCCAATCTTTCCAAAATATCTCATGCATCATTAGAAACAACTAGCACTTGTGGCTCACTCTGAATTGGTCATCTTTCCATCAGCTCTGCACACTATTAGTTCTTTCCAAACACACAGTGATTGTAATGGAACAACACAACATGGTGAATTGGAATAATGTCGTTAAATTTTTGTTATTCTCTAGAATGCAGGGATTTGGTTCACATACAGGTAAAGAAATATCGGGATTTGATCTACATGCAGACATCCATGCCCCCCTAAAGGATGATAGGTCATCCTCGACCATCAATTAAGAGAGGCAAGTGTGGCACAGTAGTTGTACAACAAAAAAAAGCAGGCATAATTATGATACATTCAATCAAATTATAGTAATTATGGAAATCAATGCGTGTGATAAATCATAAATAGATATAAAATCATTTGTAATGATTCAAAGATAAGGAGAAGGGACAGCTTAAGATAAACATAAGTACAGATGCGTTTATTGCCCACTCAAACTAATGTGATCGATTTATGATGATTTTCATGTATAATAGGTTCTAAATAAAAGGTTAAGGATTCATACTTTCATTTGATATTTAAAGAGAGATATAGGAAAAAGGGTTTAATATGACTATTGATGTGTATAAATGTGACTCCAATACCATCAGCAAAACTCAGTTTCCCAAAGGTGTCCATAACCTTGACAGAGTTTTTTTCTTACCCTTGGAACCATTGTCCTTTATTTATGCTGAGGAAGTGCTTGTTGAATTTCATAACGGAGGCCATTGTGCTGGCTTGGTGACTAGATAAATCACAATGCCATTCACTGGGAAGAAGTGAAAAGTGGGCAGGCCGGCTCGTGATGAGACCTCCTGTTCCAAGGACATCTTAATTTTTTCGATTGTCCAATGGACCATATCCCTGGTTTGGTGGCCATGATGGGAATGCCACTTCACTGAATTCCTTATGATCATGGTAGGATGGCTCTTGATGAGACCCCCTATCCTCCATCTGCCAAATTATAAAATTATTAGTGAAATATGTAAATATTTTTGTTTTTCATATAGAACTTTCCTACTTATACATAAATGGCTCAGCACTCCTTAAGAGTAGGGATGGTGGAAGAAGTATGAACATCTCAATAGAAAATAATATGCCCTTATTCCTACTCCATAAATATAAATTAAAGAAATTTATAACATATGGGAAGAACCAACATGATAAGGATAATCGATCAGATTAATTCAATGGTAGTAAGACAACAAAATCATGTTATTGATTATGTCCCTTTTTCCTTTTTCTTATCATTACTAAACAAATTTCTTAAAAATGACGATTTATTTTGATTTGCTGATTACAGTAAGCTTTAATTTGTATGATTGTATATGGATAGTATGTTTTCCTTTAGAAGAGTCATAAAAAATATTCAAAATTATGATCTAAAACAAAAACAATCCACTCAAAAGGTGTTGTTCCTTTAAAAATAATAGTAGAAACAATCTGCAGAAATGTTGTTCCTTCCGAAAGGGACAACAAAAATCTGCGAAAATGCTTTTCCTTTCGAAAGCAACAGCAAAAATTCAAAACAAACTAAATAAACAGAGTTTTGAAAAAAACTGAATTCCATGAATCAAACAACAAAAACTTAAAATAAATGAAATAAACAGAGATTTGAAAAAATGAATTCCATAAAAAAAACAATCCAAATAAATGAACAATATTTATGTACAAAATTTAAAAAAATAAATGATTTAATAAATGGGTGCCAAGGAGGAGTTATCCCCTTCAGCCAGAATTTTCATGGTAGAATCTTCTCGTAATTGTTGGTAAAAGAATTCTCGGGTAAGTGGTTTATGATACAATCGTACTCGAAGACCGTTTACTTTGAAGGAATGGCCAGATCCATCAATGGTGGTTAATGTAATAATTCCATTGTCATGCACTTTTTGTATTTCATAAGGTCGGAGCCATCATGTCTGGAGTTTCCCTGGAAAATATTGAAACCTAGAATCATATAGGAGTTCCCAGTCTCCTTCTTGGAAGATCTTTTCTTTGATAAGGGCGTCATGCCATTTTTCTCTCTGTTGTTGGATTAACGTTGTGTGTTGAAGAGCAGAGAGCCTAATTTCATCTAATTCATTAATTTGTTGCAGTCTTTTCGCCTGGGCTTCATTTAAATCTAGACCCACCTTTTGGGTTTTTCTTAATGTCTGAATTTCAAACTCTATTGGAAAGATGGGCTCTTTTCCAAATACCAATTGATATGGTGAATATCTCGTAGTGGGTCTCCACGTTGTTCGGTATGCCCACAATGATTTTGGAAATCTGTAGGCCCAATCACGTCTGTGTGAGGCAACGGTTTTTGTTAATATAGATTCAATCACTTTGTTCATGCTCTCTACTTGGCCATTTGCTTGTGGGTTGTATGGGGTTGTAATCTTGTGCTGAATGTGGTAATTTTGTAGTGTTTCAGCTAGTTTATTACCTACAAACTGTGGTTCTCCATCTGTGGTTCGCACAAAGATTTGGAAAATAAACTGAATTACAGAGTCCTCTATAGCTTTTTAAAGTGCCTCTGCCTCAACCCATTTAGTGACATACTCGGTTGCAACTAGGATGTATGTTTTTTGGTTTGATGGGGGGCTAATAGGGCCAAAAAAATCAAGGGCCCAGCATTCAAATGGTTCAATTACTAGTTGAGGGTTCAAAGGCATTTCATTAGACTGCCCAGGGCATCCTGCCCTTTGGCAGCTATCATGGACCTGCACAAATTTTTTGGCATCTTTAAAGATGGTAGGCCAATAATAGCCTGTTCGTAAAACCTTATGGGTAGTTATCAGATATGCAAAATTCCTGCCACACTGCCCATCATGGCATACTTTCAAAATATCAAATACCTCGTCCTCTCGGACGCATATTCTTATTTGCATATCTGCCCCTGTATGAACTAGGTAGCCGCCAATCTAAGAGAATCGTGTACTATGTTGTATTATCTACTTTCGTTCATTAAGGGATAGATGTTTAGGTAGTTTACCTATTGCCAAATAATTTTCTATATTAGCATACCATGGGGTTCTGACAGTAACAACAAACAAATGTTCATCTGGGAAGTGGTCTTCAACTGCTTCTGTGCATGTTGGCTTTGGCATTCTTGACAGAAAATCAGCTACAGGGTTCTCTTTCCCAGGTCAATCTTTGATTGTAATGTCAAATTCTTGCAATAAAATCAACCATCTTGTCACTCTTCCATTTGTAACAGGTTTATTTGCTAAAAATTTAATGGTAGAGTGATCAGTATATAGTACTACATTATACCCAGTTATATAATGTCTAAACTTATTTACAACATGTACTACAGCTAAAAATTCCTTCTCAGTCACAGTATAATTTCTCAGTCACAGTATAATTTAATTCAGCAGGGGATAGATTTTTGCTAATGTAATAGATTGCATATGGTTTCTTGTCTTCCTCCTGCCCAAGTACTGCTCCAATTGCTGTGTCTGAGACATCGGATGAAATTTGGAATGGAAAATTCCAATTTGGGCCCCTCAGCACTGGGGCTGTTGAAACAAGCTTTTTCAGATCATTGAAGGCATTGTCACATTTATCTATCCAAATAAAATCAACATTTCCAGTTAGTGCATATAAAGGTGCAACTATTCGAGAATAATGTTTTATAAATCTTCTATAATAACCAGAAAATCCATGAAAGCTACGTACCTCTGTTTGTGTGATGGGTGTGGGTATTAACAAAATTATCTGAATTTTAGCTGGGTCCACCTGAATTCCAGCTCCTGAAATATAGTGCCCTAAGATAACTCCTTCGGTCATCATCATATGACACTTTTCATGGCTTAAACAAATCCTAGTGTCAATACATCTTTGCAACACCTTTTCTAAATTTTCTAATGCAGGCTCAAAGTCATCCCCATAAGGTGTGAAGTCATCCATATATACTTCGAGGCCTTCATTTATCAAGTCTACAAAGATGCTGAGAATGGCCCTTTGGAATGTAGCAGGGGGATTGCATAGGCCAAAGGGCAAGACTTGGTAGGAAAATTTCCCCCAAGGACAGGTAAAAGTAGTTTTGTCTTGGTCTTCAGGAGCAATCTGGATTTGATTGTATCGACTGAAGTTGTCAAGGAAGGAAAATAATTTCTTTCCTGCCAATGTATCTAATACCTGGTCAATGAAAGGAAGAGGAAAGTGGTCTTTCTGGGTTGCCTTGTTAAGTTCACGGTAATCTACACATATTCTCCACTTTTCGTTCTTCTTTGGTACCACTACTAATGGAGAGACCCACTTGCTATCAGATATTGGGTAGATGAAATTAACATCCAATAGCTTTTGTAATTCAGCTCTCACAATATCTTTAAGGTGAGGGTTTAGTATTCTTTGGGGTTGGCGAATGGGTCTGGCATCTTTTTCAATATAGATGTGATATGTACACAATTGGGGGTCAATTCCCTTCATGTATGGGTAATCCCATGCAAAGGCTGCTTTGTATTTCCGTAGTAATTGGACCAACTTCTCTTCTTGTTCAGCAGTCAGATTTTTGTTAATGTTTAGAGTTTTTCCTGGCTCAATTTATACAATCTTACTATTGTACACAGAAGTAGTGGGTATTACTTGATCAGGAATATCTTTTCGAGGATCTTCTTCTTCCTTATTATCAAATGCTGCCTTGATCATGTGACATTGTCGATGGGATATGATTTGTGGTTTATTAATAAAACTATTGATGATATCATCCTCTGTTTGATCTTTAAAATCAAGAGAATTTTCTATAGTTAGAGGTGATCTAATATTTTCCATAAGATATGATACAGGTTGTTTTCTTGTTTTGATTATTGATAGGCTTAGCTGGGTTGGGGGGTATAAAGCTAAATTCTTGACATAGTTTCCCCTTGTTATTGTCATGTTGCCTTGTCGGCATCCAATATAAGCATCGGTAGTTTCCAACCAAGGTCTACCTAAGATTAACGGGCGTCCATATAGCCAGTTCTTTGGATTGATAACTAGGAAGTCAACAGGGTATTCCCAGGAATCTACTGATACCATTACATATTCTAGCATACCCTTTGGTTTGCTACCGATCGGTCAGTCAATTCCAATAAGGTTGTTGTTGGTTCTAGCGATGTAATGCCAAGTTTTTGACAGGTGGTGGTTTTTAAAATATTGATTTTTGCTCCCAAATAAACTAAGGCATTTGGAAACAATTGCCCATGGATTTGCACTATCACTATGGGATTTCCTGGGTCTTCATATTTTACGGGTGTTTCCATTCCTAATAATAAGTCAGATAAAGTACCGACTATTTGGACAGTTGGATTGGTGGTTGTTCTCCTCTTTGGCTTCTTTATGCATAATTCCTTAATGGTTTTTTCATATATAGGGATGTCTTGGATAGCTTGGAGGAGAGGGATTTTTATACACAAATTTTTTAGTTCTCCTAGAAGATCAAAATCAAGATGTTCTAATGGGCGTGGTATGATTAATTGTTCTGGGAATGGTGGAGAGGAAGTTGTTAGTTGTTGTTGACTTTTTTGTTGAAGCTCCTTCTCTTTTTGTAATTTTTGTTCTATAGGTAACAGATCTTCAATATGAACATTATTGTTTCTCTCTATTTATACTATGTGCCCAGACCTTAATTGAAGGTAATTGCACTCCCTCAGTTCAGTTTCTAATTCTGGGGGTTGCATTATTTGGACAGACTGAAATTGCCTATTATTTGGGTTTGGGTTGGGCTGGGCTAGGAGTTGAGGTCTTAAGTTGGTCTGGGGGTTTGTATAGGGAGCTAGTAGTGTAGGTTGAGAGAGAGGGATTGTTCCATCTCAATGATTTGTAGGTCTTTTCCAGTTTGACTGCCAGGCCTGACTCTGCGAAGTAGAGGGGGACCATTGTGTTGGATAAGTATTGTTTTGCCAAAATGGTGGGCAGAAGGAAAACTAGGCCAATTAGTTTGATTTGTTTGATTTGGCCAAGATGTTGTAGGGAATGGCTGTTGTGACCAATTGGGGAAAGGTGGTTGATTTTTCCACATTCCACTATATTGCTGAGCATTGTATTGAGGAGACTGAAAAGAAGAAAATGGATCAGTTGGCATACCTGATTGTCATGGCTGCCATTGTCAGCGCTGATTAAGTAGCCATACTAATTTTGATTCTCCTTCGGCCTCCTTATAAAATTATTTTAGGCCAAGAAGTGAGGGACATCCTTCTGTAGGGTGATCTTTCGTGCAAATGGCACAAAATTTGATTACATCCAGCGGGCACTCTTTGTGGCTGTGTTTCTTTCTGCATCTAGGACAGAATATCGCCAAATTTTGCTTTGCTTCTGCTTGCTTTTGTTTGGCTTGCATAATGTTGAATTGCATTGTTAGAGTCCCAAGTATATCTGTCTTAAAATCTTCCAGCAGGTTTCCAATCTCTGCACGATTCACGCCTTCATTGGAGGTCTTGTTGTCTCTTGTAATCATATCACGTTCTATTGATTTTAGCCTTGTGTTGCCCCTCGAACTCCTGATACACAAATCAATGATGTTATCATAGCTTTCCTGATATTTATCACCTTTTCCCATAATATTCAATGTTTCAAGACATTGATATTTCATTCCCCTAATTAATGTAGTTTTCAGCACATTATCAGATAAGGGTAAAGATGCATAGGGAGATCTCTGAAGATTGTATTGAAACCATTCCATATATTCTTCCAAGGTTTCATTTGGTTTCTCTGTCATTTGGAATATTTCATCTTTTAGTTCCTGAGACCTGCAATAGTCTTGATACTTCTTTAAAAATGCAGATTTCATCTGATCCCAATCAGTTATGACACCCCCACCTAATCCCATAAACCATCGTAATGATGCTCCTTTTAATGTAGAAGGAAATAGTTTTAATTTTTGGGGATCGGTGGTATAATCATATCCCCTGCATAACACATCGAATTCAAAAAAAAATGCATCTGGATCTTCCGATGTTAAGCCATGAAATGTGGGAATATGTTGAAGGGGAATGGTCTTCATAGGTGCGTTGACTGTAGTATCTACTATAGGATATTGCAGCGTAGAGGTTTGCTGGGGTGTTTGCTGGTTCTGATTTTGGTTCTGGCCATTTGGTCAAAGATGTGCCAATATCCTTCTGGGATCTCAAGGGAATTTCTAGGATGACTAGAAGGAGCAGGAATGGCCTTGACATCACTTCCCTGGTCTGGAACAATAAGTATTCCTTGTTGACCTACTGTTTGAGGTGATTCAGGACCTTGATTTTGAATGAGTTTAGTAGCACTTCCCTTATCTGGATTGCTTACTATTTGGGCTATTTTGATAGGAGATTTTGGTTCTTCAGTTTCTCCTATTTCCCCTTCTCCTTCACGGAGATTACTAGAGTTCCCTTCTTGAGGGGAAATTATGCAGGGATTCTCAATTTCTTGGGAATATTTCTCAATTCCCACTGTTTGACTATGTATCTCAGCAAAGGCTTCAGATGGTGACTCTATAGCCTGAAGGGAACTAGTAGGTTGTCTAGAGATAGCTTTTCTAAGTCCTACTGATGGATGAGATTCAGTTCTTTTAAGGATTTCGTCAATAAAAGTTGTCTGCCTAAGGGTCACCAGTCCCTTAGGTTTTTCAATTTTAGGAGGAATTTTGTTTTGCTTAGTTGGTCTATTCATTCAAGAAAACAAGCCTTCATTCCTACCTAAAGAAAGAAGCTTACCTAATTCTACTATGAAGCGGGCTGTGAGCAAGTGTGTTTCTTGCCCGGTGCGCAGCTTCTTACCTTCCGTCTTTAATACCCAACTCTTCGCAAGCAAAAGAAAATCAATTGTGCATCACTCCTTTGAAATGGCATACACTCTCCCTGGCAACGACACCAAAATGTTGGAGCATAAAAAGGTATATTTTAAACACCTAATTAGCCTACATTAATTATCAATCTGGGAGCGACTTTTTATTTCAAGAGTGTACTATGTCTGAGGTTGTAATTAAATAAGAGTAATGCTATGAAGATGTAGTATAGAATTCTAAATACAAGAGTAAACAGATGCTTGTAAATAAATCTAATTACAGTAACATAAATGGAAATTCTCTGAAATCTTAACTACATCGATCAGGGATATAGTAGCAATAACTCCTTTCCTTAGAAATTGATGCAACTGAAATCACACCGAGGCAAGATAACCAATCTGGGGACTTGGAAGCAGTAACCACTATCCTCTACAGTTGGTGGTCTTTTTCTTAAAGCAATCAAAATGAAATCAAACTCAAACTCCTTGCTGATGAAAATAACTGAAAGGAACTTCCTCTAATAAAAAAATATGGAAAGTAACATCAACTCTTAATTCATATGCATACACAATAACTGTAACCAATTTATCTGCTAATTTGAATCTATGAATCAGAAATAAACAATAAACAGAAATGGAACAACAACATGAATTGAACGACAATTCTAAACTTAACGCAATCAAGAAACTAATCTTAATACTTCAATCCTGTCGACAGCCAATACCATGAAACAGTAAATCATAAAGAATCATAAACCAATAGAACATCAACTAGAATTGAATATAGAACAACAAATCTTTATAAAGATAGCAAGGTAAATAAACAACGAATACACTTCTTGCAAATGATAAAATAGCAATGCAATTCGTTAATTCTCACAACGAATCTGTATTCAATCCAACAACAATCAATCAACTCTGCAATCATAATGAACTTAAACACAACTTCACACAATAGTAATAAAATATTAGAAATACAAACAACAGGGTAATTCCACTAGAGCTGGGCCCTTCGCACCAGTGAAACATTGCTAGGCTACTTCAGAACTTGAGAGATGAAATGAAATGCATCTTTGTTATTAATCGAACATAAAGTATTACAGAGACCGCTCTCTAAAGCCGAGAGTCAATGAAACACAATATTACAAAGGAAATGTTTTTAATACAAGAATTTCCGACCCCTTCAATCACTAAAGGCATTGCCTTATCAAACCCTGACAGACAAGACGAGGAATAAGATGAGGCTTGAATAGAGATCCCTTAGGATCGAAAGATCCTGAGGGATTTGCTTCCCTTCGTTTAGTTATCATATGGTTTACTTTGACCGAAGCTGAGCTGTCCCCTGCCTTTTCTTAGCGATGCGTTCATATTTCCTTGTCCTAGGCAGGATTTGGCCTAACGCTGGAGGAACAACAGTTGTATTCATCTCAGCTTCGCCTTTGGTACAGTTGTTCACTTCGTCTAATTCCTGTTATCAACAAAAAGCAATATTTGATTACAATAAACATAAAACTTTCCAATTCTACCATAATTCTTATAATAAATCACCTTTCTAAGGTAAAAAGGATTATGTCTACAGTAAAAGAATGAGAAAATACACAGTGATTTCATACCTTTTCCATTGCTCAACAAAGACCTCTTCAGATTAGTATTTTCCCTGATGGTTTTTCTTAAAGACAGAGCTAAAACTTAATGATTTGACCCTCTGCTTTTCATGAAGGAGGTCTTCTGCAACTGTGGTAAGTGGGTCCTCTGCTTATTTGTGAAGGAGGCCTTGTAAACACTATGTTTTTACCATCTGCTCATAATTGAAGGAAGCCTTGTAAACACAAAGTTTATTTCATCTTTGTTTATCATTTGAAGACTATTTTTGAACAAGTTGTTTGTGGGCCTTCTACTTATCATGAAGGAGGCAATGTTTGAAAAACTGCATGGGCACTTTTTTTGACCTCTGTTAACCAAATGAAGAATGGTCATGAACAAAATGTTTGTGTCTCTGTAGACAAACTATGTTTATCATTCAAAATATATCTTATGCTTGTCATTCAAGGGAGGATTCTCTATGACTCTGAGGGATGCCCTTTATTCTCTAGAAGGAGGTCTTTGATTTTTCAGTGTTAACCTTTGAGAAAGGCTACCTGTTCCAAATCTGGGCCCTCTAAGACTGTGCCTTTACTCTCTGCCTATATTTCTTCAACATAGAAATTTCATCCATCTCAACATTGTGCCTTGTTGTGTAATATATGTCTTTTCTTTGTACTATATCGCTGTAAATTTTTCCTTTGGGAAGTAAACAATGTGATTGGTACATGGGGAATGCTTACTGCTAGACATCTTTGAAACAACTCTTCCCTTGACTGCATTTTCTGGGGTAGTGAAATTGTCTGTGATTGTCTTTCAAAGCTTAGTTCATGATAAGGTATAAGAAGCAGTTGTTCTTCATTGTTCCTTCACCATGATGCCTAATTTTATTTAAAACTCTTTTTTCCAGAAGACTAGCATTGTTGGTTGTATAAGGCTGATTTGTAGGGCTGGCCACAATATGCACTTTCTCTGACTTCCATAGTAAACTGATACAACATGAAACTTTCTATTGAGGTGCTCTTTTTGCTCATACTTTTCTTGGTGTCATAAATCAGTACGTCCCTGCAGAGATGTAAAAACATATGCTTTTGAAGTTTGGAGGGATTCTTTGATGTTTCATGGGGATCATGCCTGATCTAATCATATTTCTTCAGACAGGGAAAAACTCTATCTCTTTTCCTGATTTGAACATTCCTGAGCTTTGCTAAAAATAAAACCAAGTGACCTATTTGATGGTGTGTGACCTAGGGATAGACAAGGGTTTTGCTTTGGAAAATAACAAGACATGATGGCTGACTGATATTGAAGACAGGGTTTTTGGCTCAAAACAGTCTCGCCAAGGAAATTTCCCTAAAACACCACCACCTAGACCTACAAATTTAGTCACAACTCTTTGAATGGATTCTTAGGCATGAGTAGGTTATCACATTACAAGATGATCGGGGATTTAGGGGTAGACACTCTGTTAAATGTTGGACAGTGGGTTGTATGGAAAACAAAGGATTTTGATGGTGGAGAGACAAACTTATAATAGTTATAGACAGGGAGACTTTTCTGAATTGTGATAGGTAGGGAAACTGAAGGGTCTTTCTCATTATAGGCTGAAAGGGAGAGGTAGGAAGACAAAAATTTGTTTGAGGTGTTTTCTAGATGAAAAATTGATAGATTGAGATTAGCTTCTAGAAAACTCAACCAAGGAATCTAGTCATCAAAACATGCAAAAATACTGATGACTAACAGCTTCCATGTAGGAGGAAGATCTTCTCACATAGTAGCATGATGGTGGATGGATTTGGCATATGGAATGTCAAAGGGAGGAGTCATAGAGCCTTATTACTAGGGCCTACAATGCTATCACATGGGAGTGTGTTCTTATTGATGGAGTGTCCCAAGGAGTATATGTATCCCTTCTTCTTGCAGATTTTTATGAGAATATTCTCATGGGGGGATTCCCTCATGGACCTCACCTTTAGCTCACACATGATGCATGGTAAGAAATACATTTATGTGCTTGTTGGTTACTCTATTAATTATTTGTATTGTCTCACCATATGTAAACAGTGCATTTCTCCACAAGAGAGCAAGATTATTTATGGGTTTCATGGTCACTTTAGGGCCAAATTTTGTGATGATGATAACCCATATCTACATGAATTTTGGCAAGTGTTTTATTGTTTTGATTGTATACATATGATCTATATTTCTTCTTACTACTTCTTAGTAGATGAGATAACATGCATAGATGAAAATTCCTTGGAGGACAACTTGCCACTTGATGATCTGAATTAGTAGTTGGAAAGACTGTGTTGTATCAACCAGAGAGACCATGTGTATCATCCAAACTTACACATAACCTTCAGCCTTGGTGGAATGATGAGGGTAGAAAGTAAGTGGCATGTAAACCACTTACCACATCTAGATCTAAAGCAGGAAGGAGATGACCTGTGCTGGTTTCTATTGGGTGAGTGTGGGTACCACCCAAAGTTTTTGATTTTCTTGTCTCATGCCTTGTATCTTAAGAAACGAATGCATAAGAAGAAGGCATGGTTACTTGGGTTGACAAGAAGAAAGTATGGGCACATCATGATGAATTCCATGTCCATACATTTGTTTATGCCTATGATGTATGTACATGTAGTTCTGTTTAGAATGAATATCATAACCATGTATGTTCTTTGGGTTGGGGAAAAATATAACCTTCTCATGAGGTGGCATAAGGGAGCTTGTTTATATCATGGTATCAATAATTATCCAACCTTTGTTATGAACATGAGAGGAGGAATGACACGTTGGGTGAATGTGTCCATTGGGAATGTATTCTCCCATATTCATTTGTACTTCAAGAAGAGGATGGGACCTTTTATGACTATTTATTTATATACTATGTTTACTTATGCAAAGGGTCATGTATTGGGTTCATGTCATGGAAAAATATCTCTCATAAGAGAGCACTTGGAGCAAGACATGTGTTGCTAGTATCATGTTCATTCAACACCTATTATCCTCCATCATTTTTTAGCTTTGGAGAAGCTTTTTGCAGCAATGAGGTGGTGGGATGGCCACTTATTATACTATGATTTGAGGCAGCAAGATGAAGGACAACACTGGTCTCAAGGGAGGGACTATTTTCACCATTCGATATATGATATGACACTTAGTCCATTTTTATTTTGGAGAACATATGGTGAAGATACTCTATTCACTATATGCATGGAAGACTGGGCAAGAAGGCTCACTAAAATCCATGGATGGAATCATGAAGTTCCAAATCTCTTTTGGCTTCATGAGGACCCTATTGTTGCAACCCAGGATCATCAGATCCATATGTATCATAAATGGAGGGAGAGACAGAGTGAGTTGAGTATTCTTATCTCTCATTTCCAGCCATGGAGCCCGTACACATTGCATATGGTGGGGATTGGTGACTATTCCTTTGAGCTGTCAAGGATGGCTCACTTTGTTTGGATGATATCATGGAGATTGAAGTTTCTCATGGGGGTTGAAGTGCCCAATGTTGACCATCTCTTATGCCTTTAAGAGACCAATGGACAACATATGATTCTTTTATGTATCTCCCACTACTTCATGATGACAGCTATTTGATTCATCCACCAAAGGCAAACTTGTATTCTTGGGAGGAGACAATTCCATTGGAGATTTTGCCAAGTCCTTGTGATTTGCTTGAGGACACGCAACATTTTGGAGGGGAGGATAGTAATATTCCTATTTTAATAGGAATATTCAATTTTATTTTTTTCTCTTTGTTCAAATAATAATTATGTAAAGGGGGATCAAAAACTCTTAAAGGAAGAATAAATCCATGCCCAATGTGAAAAAGGATAAATCTGGGCCACTTTAATAAACACACTTAATTGTGAACAGAAAAAATCCACTTGACCGGGTCAATCTTGACCATATCTACAGCAGAGTATTGGAGGAGTGCTCATCAATGAGGCACAACATAATTCTAGAAGGAAGTCTCTTGTGTGAAAGAGATAAGTTGATGAAGGTGGTTTAGGGTTTTGGCAAGCTCTCATCTTATAAAAGGAAGGGGAAGGCAACATGTTGAGGTTGTTCATGATTTTATTTTTGATTTGTTGTCTGTTTAGACACACTACTCTCTTGGCTGCTTAGCCTAGATTGCATATGTTGTTTAGCATTGGAATTTCCTATTTAGGAGTTTCTTCTCTTCCCATTGAGGAGCTCTTGGGAGATCTTGTATTACTTGTCCACTATCTGGTTGGAGACCAAGCTTCTAATTCCAACTGCAACATAGATCCAGTGAGGGTTTGCTTGCTTTTGTAAGATGCAACAAGTGGAACACTAGATCTGTTTAGATCTAGCTTGTATTTGAGCCTCTTCTCAGACAGTGTGTCTTTTAACCTCCTGGAAGAGTGCATCCATTGTTTGAGCTTCATTTTTGCATATTGGCATTAGGCCAACTCAATTATTGAAGCTGCAACATAGTCTCCCTTGAGGGACTACATTATTTTCATGGAGATTAGATCTCTTCAGATCTAAGTCATTCTAATGCTCTTTTTCAGTGGAGGAGGCCTATGCTCTATTGGAGGAAGTGTATTGGAGTGCATGAGCTTCATATTCTGATCTTTGCATGTGGAAATTAACCATCTATTCCCTACAGTGCAGTTTCTACTCCAGATCTGCGTTATTCTTGTGGGTGGTGTTGCAGGGAGTTTGGGTGCACCAGTTGGAGAGTTGGTTTCTGAGTGTTCGGGATCTATTCTTCACTTTGAGATCTTATGGAGGAGATATATACTTTGTAATTTTCAGATCTCATCTGCATATTCTAAATACTACAACATTTCTGAATATTTCTGCAGATTTTCTTTCTTAGATCTCAGATCTACTGCTTATGCTTGGTGTAAACCCCAAAATTTCAAGGGGATCTGAAAGAGGAGCCTTTCTAGTGCATGGATCTAATATATATCTGACTTTTTATGCACAGATCTGTTCTAGATCTAACATGTAATCTACAACAGTTGCAACCTAATAGAAATAATGTTTTCAAGGTAGTTTTCAGTCTTTCATATGGTTACAACCCTCCTTTGAGGGAATTTCTTTTGTTTATGACTTGTATTTTCAACCCTATATTTGATAAACTTCATTGTATGAATTATTTTCTGTTGTAAGTACAATTGAAGAGAATTTCATGAGCCTCTTATCACTACTCTGTAGAAACTAAGTTATTTTCTGAGTAGACTTGTTTTGTTATTGCTGCAGTCCCTCTTTGGGGCATTTCCAAAAGGAACTAGGTGTGGGAGACCCGTTTAAC
Organism: Pinus albicaulis; assembly: GCA_034641835.2. Classification (NCBI taxonomy): domain Eukaryota; kingdom Viridiplantae; phylum Streptophyta; class Pinopsida; order Pinales; family Pinaceae; genus Pinus; species Pinus albicaulis. Next base: position 1,505,718,084 of record CM076575.1, on the reverse strand, counting down.
CCACCTATAAAGATTTTTTTCTAATATCCACTTGGATTTAGGACTTAGATACTCAGATCTAAGGGATCCAAGTGCTAATTTCAAGACTATAGCAGCCATCCCTGAAAAATGCGTTTTTCAGGCATGCCTTGCTAGCTGTTCCAAATTTGGAATATTACAAGGATCTCCTCCATTAGTTTCAACGTTGTGACCCCTTCTTGGTTCATCTTATTATTCCTCCTCATTATCTACAAAGACCTCTATGTAATGTTCCTTTCCAATAGCACATCCATGTCCCAGTGCCCATGGTTCTTGGCAGGTGAAGCATAACTTCTTCTTCCTTATATCTCTCCAGACTTCATCATCAAGAGGCTTCTTGTATGTGCTCTCCTTTGAAGGAGAAGCTTTTTCTTCCTTTCCCTTAGAAGGAAAAGAGGGCTTGTGCTGAAATTTTTCCTTTACTTTTGGCAAGGCATCTTGAAGGTCTCTAGCCCTCTCAATTGCATCATGCAGGATAATGGGGCTTGGTAGATTTTACCAACCCATGAAGAGGTTCATCTAGACCATCGATGAACATGTAAACCCTTATTGCTGCAGAAAAAGCAAGAACCATAACAGATAATCTCAAAAATTCAGAAATATAAGACTTTGTATTACTTGATTGCTTCAACTTTGCAAGGCTCATGAATGGTACCTCTGGATCTCTTCTTTCAAACCTTTCCACTAGTCTTCTAGTGAACTTAGAATAAGTAGTTAGATTGGCATGACCCAATGTAGACAAGCCATGGAACCACCAGTCATGTGCTTCACCTTCAAAGTGCAGCGCTGCAATATTGATAGCCTACATCTCAGGGACCTTGTCCAACTAAAATAAGATGTCAAGTTTTTCTACCCATGCTTTGGCAGAACATTTGGATGAAACATCAAAATTGGGATGAAAGAATTTTCCCATAGAGTGATGCCAATCATGATTCTGAGTGAATCCACCATCTCTATGGTGATGCCTTGGTCTTCTTTTGTTCTTCAGGTGACAGAACTCTTGAAAACTCAAGTGATATTTGAATCTTTAATTTTGAGACTCATATTCTTGAAAGTAGTCTTCAAGGGATGCTTGCTCTTTACACCCTTCATTTCCCACAGCCAAAAAGGTAGGCATGGTAGAGAGTTGGGAAACTTGTGGCTAATGCACTGGTTGATCATTCGAGTGGTAAGACATGCCAAAGCTTTCTCCAAGATGAAATCTCTTAGGATATTCTTTGATTCTGTCCAATCTCATCTCTTTGATCTCTCTAGGAAGATCTTGTATGGCTCTCAAAAGGATCTTTGCAAAGTCCTTTCCTTCTTCATCACTTCCAGATTCAGGGGCTTTACCCTTGTCTCTATCATCATTTGTGTAATCAAATTTCTTTTGTCTTCTTTTTAGATACCTCTTATCTCTTTCAATAAGAGGTTCTTCTTCTTCTAAATAAATATTGGCTTTTTACAAGTTGTGCCAAGGTGATTGCTCTGATACCACTGTAATATCCCAAAATGGGAATAACAACAATACTAAAAAATATTGCATAGAAATAATGAAGTTCAAAAAAGTAAGAGAAGGAGGCCAATATGTACATTTACAACAAAAAATTAGAGTATATTGAAGCCCATGAGTTATATAATAGAAAATAGAATACTTTACATGAAGAAAACCCTAAAAAATGAGGCGTTGCAACCATATATTTGACTGAACAAGCTTGACAACGTTATTTTATTGGCTGAAAATAGATCTAGATTACACTTCAGATCTAGAGTAGATCTGTGTACAAAAATTTAGATCCATATCAGATCTATACACTAGATAGGCTCCTCTTCAAATGCCCCTTGGGGTTTTCAGCAAAACGTGAAGTACATGGAGTAGATCTGAGATCTTATGCAACAAATCTACAAAATAATTTAGAAATTTTGAAGAAAATACAATAGTATTCAGATTAGATATGAATATGGCATGGAATAGATCTGAAATCCATGGAACTTCATCGTGAAGGGCAGATCTGCAACGTTAGAAATCTCTCCTCCAAAAGTGTGCCAAAACACCCTCCAATTGTAAACTTGAAAATAACACAGTACTGGAATGGAAACTATGTTGTAGGCTCTAGAAGATGGTTGGACTCAAGCTAAGATCTGAAAAATGTGCTCCAATCATCCAATACTCTCTTGCTAATGGGATAGAAGCCTTTCCCACTGAAAAGAGACACTAGAATGGCCTAGATTTGAGTAGATCTAGCCTCCAGTTGTTGCAGCTTACAAAGAAAACCAAACCCTCGACAGGATCTACGTTATAGTTAGAAGAAGAGCTTGGCCAAATTCTTGATAGTGGAAAAGAAATGAAAAACTCCTCCAAGAGCTACTCAAGGAAAGAGGTGGGATTACAGATCACGAACACCCAGTGCTAAACAACACTATTTTTTGCTAAACAGCCAAGAGAATAAGAAATGTCTAAATAGTCCAAATCTTTAGAAATATGATATCAATCAACAACCTTCTCATGCTGTCCTCCTCTTCCTTTTGTAAGATTGAGATCTTGCAAAAGCCTAAACCATCTCAATGATTTAGCTTCTTTCACATGTGCCACCTCCAACTAAGACTGGTCAGTGCATCAATGAGGATCACTTCTTCTAGAAAACGCTGTTGATTTGGTCATGGTTGACCCAGTCAATAGATTCAATCCCTTTCACACATAAGGGTGTTTATTTAGATAGACCAAATTTAGATTTTTTCACATGTGGCATTGATTTATTTGCTGTTCTAGGAGTTTTTATTGTCCTCCTTTACATATTTATTCAAGCAATAGAAAAATGAAACAAAATTGAATATTCCCATTAGCTTGGGCTAATTGGGAACATTACACCCTCCTTTGAAGGATGAGCCTTCTCATCTTTTCCCTTTGATGGAAAAGTGGGCTTTTACTGAAATGTTACCTTTTCTCTTGGCAAGGCATCTTGTAGATCTCTAGCCCTCTCAATGGCATCTTGAAGGGAAGTGGGTTTGGTAGATTTAACTAAACCATGTAGAGGTTATGCTAGCCCATCAATAAACATATCGAACCTTCTTGCTGTAGATAAATCAGGAACCATAACAGAAAGTTCTATAAATCTAGAAATATAAGTTTCTTGATTACCTGATTGTTTGAGCTTAGCTAGCCCAATGAAAGGTACCTCCAGGTATATTCTATCAAACCTCTCCACAAACCTCCTTGTGAACTCTGAATATGCAGTCACATTGGCATGAACCAATGTAGAAAGTCCATGAAACCACTAATCATGTGCTTCACCCTCAAGGTGAAGCGCTGCTATTTTGATGGCCTCCATCTCTGGTACTTGGTTCAGATAGAAGTAGATGTCTAACTTCTCTACCCATGATTTTTCAGTGCATTTTTATGACCCATCGAAAGTGAGTAAGAAAAATATTCCCATAGTCTAGTGAATATCATTGTGTTGTATGAATCCTCCACCTCTTTTGTGATGTCGGGGTCTCCTATTTTCCTTTATCGGATAGAACTCTTGAAATATCAATTGGTCCTTGAATCTCTGAGATTGAAACTCATACTCAAGAAATTATTCTTCAAGAGTTTCTTGTTCTTGAACCCCTCCATTTTCCACTGCTAAAAATTTAGGCATTTTAGAGCGTTGGGAAACTTGCTGCTTCACTGGTATATCACTCCAGTGATGAGAAATGTTGGAGCCTTCTCCATGTATAAATCCTTTAGGGGATTATTTTTGTGTATCCATCCTCATCTCCTTTATTTCTCTTGCAATGTCTTGCATAGTTTGAAGAAGAAGCTTAGGGAACTCGTTTTCATCCCCCTCTCCTGATATGGGAGTTTTTCCCTTGTCTTCTTTATCATCTGTATAATAATATCTCCAGTTTATTACTTTGAGATACCTCTTCTCTCTATATTTGAGAGGATCTCCTTCTTCTGGTGACATATTGGCTTAAGATGCACAGGCTGAGCCAAGATTATGCTCTGATACCATTGTAATATTTGAAAATGGAAAAGACAGGAATATAGAAAAAGTGATGGAAATAGTAGTATATAACATCACATCAAATATATGAGACCAATATGGAGCCATTTCATTAATCATATCAACAAAAAAATAGTACAATATAATGGGGCACAAATCATACAACACTACAAGGAAAAGACCCTCTAGCAGAGGTTATAAAGGAGGTTTTAAGTGTTATAAAATTGGCCAAAATTGTCAAAAAAACATTTGTTACAACATCTGCTTATGGTTACAGAGGTTTTGGCAGAGCTTTTAATGGAAATTCAACACAACTAAAAAAAGTGGGTGGCCGAAGGTTATTACATATGCTTTTTTAATCGGTGTGCTACTAAGGTTTCAATGCCCCGGGGTGGTCTAAGGTTCTTGTACCGGGTCGTCAAGGTATAAAAAAACACCGGGCACAGTGTTGGTGATACAACGCATGGGGCCGTACCAATGGGTCTTGGGATTTGTGCAGTGCCCATAGGTAATCTCAACGCACTAGTACGTAGACTTATAGAAATGCACCGGTGCATCGTATCAAAAAAACACACTGATATTTATAATTGGTATTGGTATTTGTGCAGTGCCCATACGTCGTATAAATTCACCGGTGCATAGTCTTAGATAAAAGCACTAGTGTGCAGTATCACACAAACGCACCAAGATTTTTAATTGGTTTTGGTATTTGTGCGGTGACCATAGGTCGTAGAAATGAACCGGTGCACTTCAGCATACAAAAGCACCGGTGTACAGTACCTAACATGCACTGGTGTTTATTTTTTATTTTTTAGAAACATCAACTTGTGACAGTGTAATTATTGTGATTTTTCTAAATTCATTATTCATCAAAAGTCAACGCATCTTATAACAATATTCATATTAATTAAATTTTTATTAATGCATTTGAATGTGATGTTTGGATTAATTTGTTATATCATATTATAATTACTGTGGTTTTTTAAAATTCATTATTCATCAAAATTAGACACATATATATCTTATAACAATATGCATATGAATTAAATTTTTATTAGTGCATTTGAGAACGAAAATGGAGAACACAATAGTGACAATGGAGAACAGAATAGAATAAATTAAAACACACAGACACACAGACACACATACACACACACACACACACACACACATATATATAAGATAGTCTTTGTCACACAAAATGGGACAGTTATTGGTATCCCTTTGTCTCTCAATTGGGACACTATGTCTATTACATTAAACAAAATGTTTGATTTCACAGACATATTTCAAAAAATACAATGCCTTGCTATGATATCCAAACATAGTGATCATCATTCTTCGCTTGACTGTTGTCACTTCTAGAGCTACTTCCATGACTTGGGTTATTTTCAGGTTTGTTTTTTCACAGTGTTGATTATTTTCTTCTTCTTCACCTTCCATCTACAAACATAAAAATAAACTGAAATGAGTGTATATACATTGGTGAGAATAATGAAAATTGCAATATTAAATAATATACATCAATGTAAATCGAAAAGAAAAATGACATACCATAGCAACAATTGACTCATAAACTACATACATTCTATCAAAACCATGTACCATGCCATCTTTCAAAATTTCATATGTTGGCATAGTTCCATACTTTGTTTCCTGCAAGTTTTATAACCCATAACAAATCATGTATTTAATATAAAAGATTTTGTGTTCTATTAATTATAGACGAAGCTAAGAAAAACAAGATCAATAAATGCTTAAAAATTCCACAATTAATTTTTGATATGCCAACATATACTCACAACCCATATTTAACCCAATTTCAATCAAATCGTCTGATGGTTCTTCTTTGTATGTTAGCACATATTTGAAGACATTCAATGATGATTTTTATAAAACAACTTTAAAAATACAAAAATTAAATCTATTTAAGTTGTTATAAGGAAGCAATAATTACTCACAAACTTAGATATCATCTCTTTTCTTCCTTGTCGTCTTGTTTTATGTGCTGAATGGGTTCCATTTTCTTTTCTTTTCTGCAAGTAAATTCTTGAAAAAGAATATTTAATGCTAAATTATTTATTTATTGTACCTAATGATCGAAAAATTCAATGATTACATATTACATTTGAAGCACGTTTTTGTTGAGATGGGTCCTCCTGTGATGCAATTTTGTCCATTTCCTTGACCATCTCCTTGTACACCTTTTCGGACATTCCTACTAGCATATTTTTGATATCAGCTCGTTCATCTTTTGAGATTTTCATAATCTTCTTGCAAATGTAACATGACAATAAAATATTTAATTTTTATATTGATATATGAAAAGTAAATATAACAAAAGTGATATTTATAAATAATTCTAGACAGACATTTAAAGGAATATTTCTTTTTCATTCCTTTTTTTTGTTGTTGTATGTTTTTCCTATTAAAAATATGACATGTCTCATTGACCAATTCTCTGGAAACACTTCCTGTAATTTAGATAAAATTTGGTTCTTGGAATCATTCGATTGGTTTTTGTATTGTAAGTGGAAAGAATGTTTATACATTCATTCCACTAGATCCCTCAAACTTTTGTAAAAGCTTTCCCCCCTTTCGTTATCCTCCAACACCACTCCATATGAGCTAAGGAGAAATTCATTTTGATTTGCATGTTATATTTTCTTTTCTTTTCTTAGAACAACATTCCTTTTCTGAGTTGTTGGTCCCTATAGAACATTAAACAGATGTGAATTAATTGACTATTCCACATATGTTATCTAATAATTTTAAGTATATTATTAATGAAAATTAAAAAAAGAAACTCATACTGGATAGATAGTATTTTTTCATTCACCTGATTCATCCTTTTTCAATTTTTCCATCAAGCTTTGATGCTCTTCTGGTCCTAGATCATAAATAATCTTATCGAGCTGCACCATTTTGTGGCTCTGCATGATACACAATAAACAATACATACTATTTAAACTTACATATAGTTCAAAAATAATATTTTTTATAAAGAATTTACAAAGAACTTGCCTTTTTTTTTTTCTTGATGTGTTATTAGTATTTTTGTTACTTGATCTCTTATCAATCATTTCTTTGTCAATCTGAAACCTATACCATATCATTCATTAATATATTTATAAATAAACTGTCAACTTTTCAGGTAAAAATTAAATCTCAAGAAACCGGTGCACCTTTCATGCTATACGCACTGATATCGGTGCATGGGGGTATTAGAAACACACAACCAAAACAATATAATAGACCATATGGTGTGTGGGGGTATTATAAACACACCGCACAAACAATGTAATAGACCGTACGGTGCTATCCTCGTAACATAGAGCACTAGTTCCCTATTTTAGATATGACGCACTGATTTAAAAAAAATGTTTTCAAATTTTTTATTGCACAATACTTGCGCAGTGCACTGTATAATACAGTGCACCGGTGCACTATGTTATGCAGGGCGCATCGATTAAAAAAATTCCATTTTTTCCAAAAATTCATGCAAGGGCTGAATGGATTTGGATCCGACTATGCAAGTCGTCCCGTGGGTTGGATGTCAATATAAAATGAAAATCCCTATTTCTAAAATCACAGAAACAGGGAGAAGAAAGGGCAGAAAAAAAAATGAAGGGTTTAGGGTAAAAATGGATAAAAATGCAGAAAAAGTAAAAAAACTACAGAAAAAGTAAAAAAAGAATAAAATTTAATCACGAGATGGTTTGAAATTCTATGATATAGGGTTTGAATCACCAGAGGTTTGGTTTTTGATTGTCTGAATACTTCTGTTCGAACATATTTCACTGCTCCATAGTGCTCTCATGCTCTCTTGCTCCAGGTATGTCTCCTGCAAAGCTTTGGCTGAAAATTTTAGCAAAAATAGTGAAATAATGAAAAGTGTTTAGTATTTAAAGAATTATTTTATGAAATTAGATTTTCGAAAATATTTTTTCTGCCCATTTTTCAATTTTTCGCTTTTTTTCACTTAAATAAAATAGAGTTGCACTTTTTTTATTTGCGTTTATTGGTCACCAATGCATCACTTAATAGCATCGCACTGGTGCGTCCATTTGTAACACTGGCACTGGTGTGTAGTAACTAAAATGCACTGTTGCAGTTATATGTACAATAGCACCGATTTGCAGTTAAGGCACCAAAATTGAGAATTAGAATTTTGTTTATTCTTGAGAATTAGAATTAGAATTAGAATTGAGAATTGGAATTGGAATTGGATAAATTCTTGATGGAAATAACTATTCTTCCAATGCATTTTGTTTATTGCAAGAGGTCCCCACTGATTATGTGGATAGAATGCAATGTGGGGCATGTGAAGATGCAATACTACAGGGCCCAAGTGGGAAATTGTGGCATGTGAACCTATGCTATGATAAGACGTGGACAATTTTCACAAATGGTTGGGAAAGTTTTGTTTCTGAACATTATTGAAGTTGGAGATATTTTAATTTTTAGACGTGTTGGAAATGTACATTTTTCTATGAAAATCTTTGGGCCATTTCTTTTCAAAACTACACCTCTTCTTCTTTCAGAAAAAGAAACTTGAACCTTTCCATAACTTGCAATAAGAAAATGTGCCCCATGATTTGCTTGCTGACCCATGATCTACTTGCTCATTTGTAAGTTCCTCCTCCATCTTGGCATCCAATTTCCTCTTTTCTCCTTTGTGCTTTCTATCTTGATCTTAAAAAAACTTATACAATATTTGTTTTACTATAAACTGACCTTGAATGTCTGGGAGCAATGACAATGAGTCCTTCATTCTGCATTTGTTAGAAGAAGAAGACCGATTTTCGACTAGATGATGCAGTTATTACATGTGGAGGCAATGGTTTCCCGTAGAAAATGAGTATACGGTTGAGCAGAGGAAAGACATTGAAAAATGGGCTATTACATTAGCTTTTCCAATGGGAAACTGATTTGCAGGTGGAAATATGGTAGCTGCAGGTATCTATGCTTTTCTTCCCATAGAAATGGTCATTGGATTTCCATTTATAATACAAGTATACTTTTTACTGCTTTCACCCACAGGACCACAACTCAGACAAGTTATAGATGCCATTCAGGTTCAATTGAAAGCTAAATGTGATTTTATGCGATGTCAGCTTTGCCGGTAAAAGTTTATGTAAGCCAACCAAAGCTTGGAAAATACTCCCAGCTGCTTTTAAATGCATTATGGAGAATCTTTCCCTTTATGGTACCTACCAGCTCGATCAACAACGTCAATTGATCTTTCTCTGTTGTCCTTAAGGGAATGAGAATCCTTCCCTTCATGGTGCCTCTTGGCTTTATCGACTGCCTTGATTGATATTTCTCTGCCATCAACTATGACCTCCATTTCTCCATCATGGGACCTCTTAACCCTATCGCTGGTCTCAACCAAATGCTCTCTGCCGGTCTCAACCTGTACTCCTTTTCTCCTTTTGTACTATGCCGAGCTCTGTAGTCATATTCATCCCTGTAAGTGTCTTTGTTTGTCTTTCTGTTTGAAGCACTCATTTCCGCTGTTATAAAATTCTTAGCTGAAATTTGAACTCTCGTCTTTTGAAAACCTCATCTCCTTAGAAAAATTCTTGCTTGTGATTCGAATCCTCCGCTGCTCCAATACTGCACTTTACAGAATAACCCTATTCCAGTGTGCGGGGTTTTATAGGTGCACCAGTGCGGTTTCACAAGATCAAGGTTTATGTTTTGGCGTGGTGTTTTATGATGCACTGATGCGGAAGAGTTGTGAAGCACCGATGCGTCTTAGTACTTAGACACACCAGTGCGTGTTATGATGATAAGCACAATGGACTATATAAAGTTCTTTTTTTTGGTATTTAAGATCATAATAAAATAATGATAATTCTAAAGTACATGAATTTATTTGCATTATTTTCTAAACTTTATTATGTTACAAAAATTCATATTATTCTAGATTTATTATTTTACAATTATTTACAAATTTACAAATTTAAATATTTTAATAAAATCATTTCACATGAATACAATTAAAATTTTAAAAATATTTTACATATAATTAGAATTAGAATTAGAATTAGATTTAGAATTAAAATTACAATAACAATTTTACAATTTCACATACAATTACGATTAGAATTAGAATTAGAATTTTAATTTTACATACAATTATATTTACAATTACAAACATTTCACATACAATTAAAATTTTACAAATATTTTAAATACAATTAGAACTAGAATTAGAATTACATTTACAATTACAATTACAATTTTACAAATATTTTACATGCAATTACAATTAAAATTACAATTACAAATACAAATACAATTTTAGAATTTTAAATACAATTGGAATTAGAATTAGAATTTTACAATTTTTCATATATACAATTACAATTAAAATTACAATTACAATCATTTCACAATAAATTAAATATTACAATTACAATTAAAATTTTACATTAAATATTTTACATATAATTATAGTTAAAATTACAATTACAAATACAAATACAATTTTACAATTTTACATACAATTAAATTTAAATTTCAATTACAATCACGACATAATATTTAATAAATATCATGGTCATTTAATATTAAATTAATTAATAAACATCACGATCATGATAACCGTTTTACAAACATCATATTCGACTAAAAAACACATTCAAAATTGCTAACATCATCGCGATCATGATCATCTAACAAAACACAATTAAAATTATATATTAACATCATCACAACACAAACATAAAATATACATCTCATGTCAAATAACTCATGCTATCACATACACATCTATCTGCAAGCTGCACATTAAATGAACATATCTAACATGACCTAAAAATATACACATCATGATGATCACCAACATGTAAATTAAGTACAACTGCAACATGAACATAAAATACATGGAACATATATATATATATATATATATATATATATATATATATATATATATATATATATATATATATATATATATATATATATATAACTAAATAATGTTAAAAATGTACAAATGTAATATAAATGTCATGGATCAGTTGGTGGTAGTAAAACATCAATATCAGTACTAGTGGAGGCCTGCTCAGTCAATGGTGCAACCTCGATGGTCGATGGTCCAACGTACTCATGATCATGAGTACTGATGGATGCTCCAGGCTATTGAATGGACATGGTCGATGGTCCAGCCTCATCTCCATAATGACTACTACTAGATGCTAGTGGAGGCTCATGCTCATCTGGCGCGATGCAAGGTGAATAATAATGAGATGATGAGTCGCTACTCACGGACTATCCATCATGTGTTGTGGCTCTACCACACCTATAACATGCAACAATCTTCCTCTATCACGTAACAGTTGTCATAGCTCCTATGCCATGCTGCATCAGGTTTTACATGTCACACAACATGCCTCTCCACATCTGTAATAGCCTATCATCGGCCTTTATGTCTCTGTAATGAGCGGGTCTAATGCCCGCCTCAACAATCAATGCACTAAGTTGGTCACCCAACTCCATCCTATATCTAGTATCAAGTCAATTGTGCCTAGAAAAAGGCAGTACCGGCACACCAGCAGGAGCATGTCTCTCTGCACCGATGTCTTAATGATCCTTGGCATCTGGCATGCCCTAATCGTCATCAGGATCCACACCTGGATCATGTGGTGGTGTCTGAATCTCCGTGCCATAAAAAGAACCAATGTCTACAAAATATATACAAGTACACAACAATAATTAGACAATTTCATTACACAATTTAATAAAAACAAGTTAAAGAACATGCTAGAATAAATTTAAATAAAATAGTAATATTACCTCTATCATCTGCCGGCTCATAATCTGTGAAGAAGATGTTGGCACGCACTTGCCAATCCAATCCAACATAAGGATAAGGGACCATAATGAAGGGATGCATCTCATCAACACTAGTTAGTAAGTCCAGCGCATCATGCGATATCCTGAATGGAAACATAGTCTCGTTGCTCTTGGGCATCATCTGCCCCACATGTGCATCCGTGCCTCCAACATTGGCCTACGAGGTTACCGAACAAAAGTAGGCCTCATCTCTAGAAACCTCTCCAAAAATAAACAAAAAATCTCTGAAGAAAAAGGGAATTTGACCCTCCCTTGCGCATGAGCATAACATCTATATAAGGTTGTATAGAACTGCTACAAAAAAATGGCATAACACCTGAAAATTTGTGGCTCCTGTACTAAAGAATCAACATAATATAGAAGCGAGAAACTAATGCATTTTTCGTCACTGGTGTTGTGTGAAATGATCAAAATGAGAAGTGAGAGGCACTTCACCTCCTCAATACCAAATGCACCAATATGTAACTGACCTCCAACAACTTGAAAATATGCAGGAGACAATAATGATGATCCAGTGTATCTCTGGGAGTAAACTAACTGAATCCCTACTACACAACCAGCTAAAACCTTTGGGAATGAGGGAAAATCCACCCCTCTCCTTGATAGCCCTGTAATGAAATATATATCCTCCTCAATGGATGTGTACCACTAGTTAGGACCAAATTGGAAAGCCTGTTGGTGGGCATTCCACCTACGGATAAGATGTCTCAAAAACACACTATGGGCCTCCTCATAGAACTTGAGGAGGCCTACCTACCTTAGGAGCCCCTGGGTAACTGTTGTAATAGGGCGAGGATACACACCTCTCTCCCTCTCTCATGCCTCCGACAGGTGAACCATGTCATACTGCTCCGCCTGTTGTTGCTAATTTTCCCCCTCTTCTCTTTGAATCATTGACATATTAAATATTTTTTTTAATTAAATTAGACATGTATTTAGGAATATACATATATATATTTTTTTTGAAACAAAAAATACAGACCAGTTGGTGCACCACAAAAATAGTCATGCACCAGTTTTGGTGTGTTTGTTTGTCATTCACCGGGGGTGGTGCCCCAGATGACATTCAACACACCATATGCAGTGCATTGTAAAAAATTTAAAGCACTGTTGAATATGCATGGTGTCAGAAGAGCGGTGTGTTGACTAAAATATACGCCCCAACACGTATAGTTGTGCCAACGCACCAACTTCTTGAAAAATTACATAGTCAACGATGTGGTCTTTTACCAGGCTACACAGTTGACCCTGTCAGAATGTCGAATGTGGTGCAATGATAGACACTGAGGCAGATATTTTCGTCAACGCATCACATTTCTATTCCCATGGTCAACGGTGTGACCGGCTAAATGACCGCACCACACTTTTTTTTTTTAATTTTAAAATAACACGGGGCGCCTTTCGGTACCGCCCCCAACATGGCACGGATACCATTAGCACCGGCTGTGGTGCAACTTATAAATTTTACAGGAAACACCGCTTATTGGTGCGAGCCGAATGGCTCGTGCGTACCACACTACAATTTTTTTTTTCTTCTTTTAAATGGTTAATTTTAAGGTTATTTGAAATTCTAATTCACTAAAAAGCTTAATTATGGAAAAAAAAAGAAAAATACATGTACTCTTCACCATTGAGGAGGCATATTGGCTGTAGAATTTTCAAAAGTAAATTTGCCCACCGTTTTGAAAAATGCAAGCTAGTGATTGGTGGGAAATGCACAACAGCAGTGTGTGCAATGGGTGCAATGGGAGCATCGATGTTAGGGCGGCTCAGACAAGGATAAATTACACCAGTGCTTGAGAGCTCTAGAGCACTAAGAAAAGTGAAAAATGTGGGTTTTTGGCCGCATTTTTTTTTTATTTAACCATGTTCCGGTGCGCAGGGTTTTATAGGCGCACCAGTGCTATTTCTGACGAGTGCACTATTTGGTTTCTGTTTTGGTGTGGTATTTTATGATGCACTGGTGCGGCTTCTTAAAACTGCACCAAGCAGTTTCTGTTTTGGTGCAGTGTTTTATGATGCACCAACGCGGAAGAGTTGTGAAGAACCGGTGCTCTACAGTAATACGACGTAGCAGGCGGGTGTGTACAGAGTGCACAGTGTCTGGTGTGCCAATGTTTTGTGTGCACCGATGCTTTCTCTTGTAGAGAACATCGATGATTGATATCTTTGGAGCACTGAGAAAAGTGAAAAATGTGGTTTTTTGGTCATAATTATGATTTTTATTTAACTCTGTTTCGATGCGCAGGGTTTATAGGCGCATCGGTGCTATTTCTTACGAACACACTAGTCAGTTTCTATTTTTCCGCGATGTTTTATGATGCATTGGTGCGGTTTCTTAATACTGCATTGGGCGGTTTCTCTTTTGGCACGGTGTTTTATGATGCACTGGAACGAAAGAGTTGTGAAGCACTGGTGCTCTACAGTATTACGACGCACCATGCGGTTGTGTACAGAGCGCATGGTGTCCTGTGTGCCAATGTTATTTTCACACTAGTGCGTTCTCTTGTAGAGTGCACCGGTGTGATTTGGGATTATAAGTGCACTGAGAGGAAAACATCCGCAAAACCCTCCGCTTTCCAACCTCCTCTAGTAACCTTCACTATAAATGGATGTATGGGGTATTTTTATAAGGGGTTCCTAAAAAACATCTGATATAGGGTCTTTTCCTTGTAGTGCAACATGAACCAACAAGGCTCCAATGAGTAAACCCCTTCAAGAATGAGGCTTTGCTAATAAACAGAATGGCGGAAATATTCTACAATGCAGTCATGATGAGCATAGCTACAAAATGAGATCATACAATGACATAAAATATCTGATAAATTCCTATAGAGATGCTATACATAAAGGACAAGGCTCTATATCACTTTGCGTAGCCAACCTAAGAGGGTTTCCGACAATACACCCAAGAATAAAAATGGTGAACCAAAGCCCTAGGGATGAAGTTTCATTGCAGAAAAATATATGGGAAGATAAATTGAAGCTAATGTATAAATATGTGGCTCTCCTCCAATAGATCCTCCGGTTGAAAGGATGATCCCCCCATTGGAAATATATCTCCCCAAATCATGCACTGAAACGACCCCTACAAAAATTCTCTAAAATAACGCAGTCATGGATTGGAACTATGCTGTAGGTGATGATGGTTGCTTGGCCTAGTGCCAAATGATGAAATAATTCCCAAGGAAGTTCCTTTCTAGCCTCCAAATGGAAAGGATACCTCTCCACTAAAATACAAGCTCAGAAAGTGGCCCTACAAACCCTCCACAACTTCTTCCCTGCAACACAACACAAATCTAGAAGAAACTATGCAGTATAGTAAGACTAAAGCTTTGGCCTGATGCCAGAATGTGGAATTTTAGCTCAATCACCTCTCCTGAGTGGGAACTTGAAGTTCCTCGAGGATGAGGGTGGGATTCCTACTCAGGAACACCCTTGTGCTAAACAACATTGTAGTCTCCACTAAACAACTGAAGATAGCAACTAGCCATATAGACCATAGAAAAAATAATATTCCAAACATCCCTTCTATCGCTTCCATCCCCTTCCTTATATTCTTGGTGAGCTTCATCAGCTTGGGCCCCACTCATTAAAGCTACTACTTCCAATCATGGAGTCTCCCTCCAAAACTGCATTGTCCCTCAATGAATGCCACTCCTTCCATACCAAAGTTGTTGATTTGGTCGAGGTTGACCCAGTCTACATGCTCCAACCCCTTTTCACACACAAGGGTGCTTAATAAAACTACTAAGATGATATCCATTAATATTAGGAGTGATTTTATTCCTACTAAGGAGTTTTATGGGTCTCCATACCCTCTTATTCTTTAGACTAAGAAGAAAAAACAAAATTTAATATTCCAACTAGCTTAAAGCTAATTGGGAATATTACATAATGTAATTGTTCCATTACCAGTAGTCTTGCATGATGGAATACATCTCCTTTTCATATGTGAGATACTTTTGGACTCTATCTAAAAGTGTCTCACTATGATATGCCTTTGAATTCCCCTGTCGGGTAAGTACCGCGCCAATAGCATACTCAGAGGCATATGTCTCAGTTTCAAATGGTTGTTGTAGGTATGGTAATGTGAGCACTAGTGAATAGAAGAGGTGATGCTTCAACTTGGAAAATGTATTATGTTGGGATTTATACCAAAATAAATTTTCTTTCACTTCGCCCTTGGTGACTTGACTCGAAGGCCAAGTGATATGCGAGAATCCCCACATGAATTTGCGATAGAAAATGACACGACCCAGAAAGATACATAGCTCTGATCAAGTGGTTGGGGCTGGCCAATCCTGAAAAACTTATATTATGGATAGGTCAACATGCACACATAAATCATTAGTGATCTACCCCAGATATTAAACTTGGGTCATACCAAAAGTGCATTTCTCCAAATTAGCACACAATTTGTGTTATGGAAGGGTTTGGAGGACCTGTCGAATATGGTGCATTCTCTCTTTATAACTCTACGTGAAGATAAAAATTTCATCTAGGTACAATACCATGAATGCTTTGTTGAAGGGTCGAAAAATATCATCCATCATGTGCATGAAGGATGCGGGGGAATTCGTCAACCCGAAACACATGATCAACCATTTGAAAAGGCCCTTCTTCGATTTGAAGGTAGTCTTCCACACATCATAGGGTTCAATCAGTACCTGGTGATAAACAGACTTCAAGTCAATATTGATGAAATATTTGGCCCCCTTAATCTAGTCTATAAGGTCATTAATAAATGGAATTGGATAATTATTCTAGACAATGATCTTATTCAGAGCCTGATAATCAATAAAAGTCCTCCAAGTTCCATACTTCTTTTGTACCAACATGATTAAGATCCCATAGGGTGATGAAATTTTCCTGATGTGCGCTTTTTGTAAAAATTCCTGAATATGTGTCTTGATTTCATCATTCTCCAAAATAAAGCGTCAGTAGATCGATCCATTGAGTAGCAATAAACCTGGGGTCAGATCGATGGAGTGCTTGACCTAACAGTGTAGGGGTACCCCTATGGGTGAGGTGAGTATGTGCTTGTATTCCTCCAAGACCTTGTCCATATGTTGTTGTTGTGCAGAGGAGCCTTGTTTAGAGGCTATGGCAGTTGCCACAATTTTATTCTTTTCTTGAGGGTGAAACATAAGGAAGAAAAATTTAATGATCTGGGAAGTGATCTTACTGCATTTCTAAGAAGAGATCAAAGAGAAGGCGATAGGTGGTGCTACCTCCAGTATCCTATATAAATTATTCCCCAAAGTAATAATAACAATGAGAGGTATAGACTCATACACAACATGACGCTTCCATAAGTATGTTTTTCCTAATAATACATTGCAAACTTGAAGAGGAGCAACATCAAAAAATACCTTATCCGTGAAGCACTTGATGTTATAGGGAAGGTGACACTATTCACTGACACAAATATCTCATCCTTGGTGAAGCCACATGATCGTGTATGATTGTGGGTGTGGTTGTTATGTATAATTTATTAATTATTATTTAAATATAGTTATCTTAGGTTTATTAAGTGAAAGGGCATGATCAATGATCATGCCTCTTCACCAAGGGACACTGTAAGGCTGTATTTAAAGCCTTGGTGATTCCCAATTATAATAATATCATCTTTTATTAATAATAATATATAATTATTCAATTTTACCATAGTTTTTACACTCCATTGGTATCGGAACAGTTTCTCTTCATGATCTATGTGACCATCAAAGAGATTAAGAAATTACAGAGAAAATTTCAAATTTGTTTAAAATCCAGGTGCTTGTGGGAAATGACATTTGTTTAAAAAATTACAGATTTTTCCTACACTATCATCATCCCCATCCTCCCCTACCTTTCTACGCTTGCCATCCCCCCTTCTCCCTCCCTCGCTATCTGTCATCCCCTCCCTTTCCCTCCCCACACTGCTGCCATCCCTCTGTAGTTCGGATGTTTTCCTCTCCCCTCGGCCCCCTCACACAACACTCCCCTCCCAACACTCCACCCCCTCACTCTACCCAACCCGCCGTCTTCCCCACTTCTCGACCCTCTCCCCACCATATCCCCTACTCCTTCTTCCCCACTTCCCAACCCTCTCCCCACTGTCTCCTCCACTCTGTCTTCCCCACTTCCCGAACTCTCCTCCCCGCCTCCCTTGTCCACCTCTCCTTTCAACCTCCCCCGCCGAGCCCTCCTCCCCCGCCGAACCCTCCTCCCCACATCCCCCGCCCACCTCCCCTACCCTCACTGTCCCCCGATCACCTCTCCTATCGCCACCTCCCCCGACCACCTCTCCTTCCCTCCTCCCCCGCCGACCCGTCCTCCCCACATCTCCCACCCATCTCTCCTACCGCCGCCGTCCCCCGCCACCTCTCGTGCTCCCCACCATTCCCCACTATTTTCCCATCGCTGCAATCACCTCCCCGCTGCCGCAGTCCATCCTCCCACGTCCTTTTCATAAGAAAATTGTTTTAAAAACAAAATGAAATTTATTTTAAAAGAAGGTGACTTTTTTGAACGGGTAAAATTTTTAGTAAACGAAAATTTTTATCGTTAATATTCATAATTATATACATATATATAATTCAAATAATAAAATAATAATAATTATTACTATTATTAAAAAAAAAAAAAGACGAAAAAAACTGGAAAATAAATATTCACCACCACACACGCGTTCAATGTCTTCGTCAATGTTGATGGCCAAATTCTAAAAAAAATTGCTGGATCTTGAGAAACAGATCAATAATAATTCCAAAGATTTCGGAAAAATATTAGTCAATCTCGAGGGTACAGTTGCAAGACATTCCAATGACATCAAAAAGCTTCAAGATACGACAAATCGGATAGAAAGACAAATTTGGTTTAAATCATAGGGAGGCCACAGAAAATCATATCCAAGCAATGAAAAAGCTAACACAACTCTGCGACAAGATAAATCAAACACAATGACCAATATTCCCCAATATGAAACATAATCAATAGAACAATTCAACAGATTCAGGGAATTCAGAAGAGCATCATGAAAAAATCAATTCCCCACACCTTCACGAAGATAGTAATACCGATTCTCAAAATAAGAAGCTTTGGAATGCATTTGCTAATCAATACCCCTTTCTCGTTCCACCATTAGTATATCATCGAAGAGAAAAAATCGAGCTACCCAAGTTTGACGGTAATGAAAAAAATAGTGTTGCATGGCTTAATAAAGCCAAAGAATATTTTGAGATTTATGACATTAATAATGATTACGAAAAAATTAAGCACGCTTCCATGAAAATGGAAGGAGAAGCATATAATTGGTATATGTGGTGGAAAAATACGACGCTTGCTATTAGTTGGACAAAATTTAAGGATGCATTCTTTAAAACATTTCAAGGTATAAAAGAAGAAATTTTTTTTTCAACATTTATCAAATTACGCCAAAAAGGAGATGTGGATGAGTACACTCGAGAATGGGAGACCTTAGAGACACGAGTACCTGGATTGTCAGAATCTCATTTAATCCAGTCTTTCATCTCAGGACTTAAAATCCATATACAAGAAGAGCTCAAACTTCATGACATTACATCAGTATAACTAGCGAGGCAAAAAGAAAAAGCTGTTGAAAATAAATTTGAAAGGTTATCTTGGTCAAAATCAGAAAGAGTATATTTGAGACGAATATTTCCTCAATTTGAAAATATAGATAACACAAAATATGTCCCACCCCATCTTCATTAAGAAGAAAAATCTAACATGGAAATACAAAGGATGAGAGAGGGAAAGTGCAAACGTTGCAGTGAAAAGTGGAACCTTAAGCATAGGTGCGCTAAAGGAAACAAGACAAAGAATCTGTATAACTGTGAAGCAACTAATGACTCTAACAATGATGAATCAGATGCAGACACCACAGAGTTCCCTCCAGAACTAGAGGATGGAAACATTACGCAAATGTCCTTATCAACTATGACAGGTATATCACAACCTCACACACTAAAACTAAAAGGACATATTAAGAAGAACAACGTAATGGCTCTCCTTGACACCGGCAGTACCCACAAATTTTTAGATTCGACCATGGCCAAAAGACTCAAAATATTTACGTTTCCAATGCCCAATATGAAGGGGCCGATGGTAAGAAAATTGATAAGATAGGGAAATGCCATAAAGACAAATTGCAGATTCAAAATTTTAATTTAGAATCTCCATTCTACACCGTGCCATTACGAGGATTAGATGTGTTCTTAGGAATTCAATGGCTACAAACCTTAGGTACTTATTTTTCCAACCATCAGAAGTAGTTTATAAGCTTTAAGTGGGAAGGGAAAAAGCACGAGTTGTATGGATTACAAGCACCAGAAAATCAAATCGTGTCATCATCCCAGATGATGAAGATGATTCAAAAAGGAGCACCAAACTATATAGTACAATGTCATCAGTTAGAAATGTTATCTACAAAAAGGATCAGCGAAGGGTCACCAGAAGTACAAGGACTAGTTTAGAAACATGAAAAAGTATTCCAAGACCTGCCAATGAAAATGCCTCCTAATAGGGAAATCGAACATACAATAGAAGTAAAGGCAGGATCCGACCCTGTCAACATCAAATCTTATCGCTATCCACATCACCAAAATATTGAACTCGAGAAGATGCTCCAAGATCTTTTAAAAATGTGGGGTTGTCTCAAAAAGAAAGAGCTCGCCTCTTGGGAAACCCAAGCATTCGTCAACAATGTCCATCATTACGTATGCTTTGAGGACAAAGCATATTTAAGAGAGGGGCAATGTTATGTATAATTTATTAATTATTATTTAAATATAGTTGTCTTAGGTTTATTAAGTGAAAGGGCATGATCAACGATCATGCCTCTTCACCAAGGAACACCGTAAGGCTTTATTTAAAGCCTTGGTGATTCCCAATTGTAATCATCTCATCTTTAATCAATAATAATATATACTTATTCAAGTTTACCAGAGTTTTTACACTCCAGTGGTGTAGTCGGTAGGCCCAACCACTTCACTACCTCTACTGAAATGAGTTTATTTTGGTTGCCATTATCGATAATGAACTGCAATGGAGAACCTTTCACCCACATTTGTGAGTGGAAGAGACTCCCGCTCCTTTGGATATTCAGGCTCAATATTCTAGATCTTGGTGGTGGCCATGGTGGCGTTGGTTTCCACATTAATAGTCTACTCCCCTTTTTCATTCCCATTTTCGGGTCCTAACTTCAGCTCGGCGTCCAAAGATTGCTTGGCTCGACACTCACTTGCGTTGTGAATTGCGCTCTTATGAAACTCACACCATTTTCATGTGTCCTTTGTATTTGTGCTGCTTTTATTTTCTTGCAGCATTGGTGAGTTGTCTTGGGTCACCTCGCCTTGGCTTTATATATATATATATATATATATTATTTATTTATTTATTTATTTATTTATTTATATTTATATTTATATTTATATTTATTTTTTATTTATTTTTTGATTTTTTTTCAGTTTGGGGGAACCTTTCCCTTTCTTTAGATTCACAAATCCAAAGTTTCTTTTCTTCTAATTAATTTTTCACTCAATATTGGCAGCATATCGGTATGCTACACCAAGCGATGAGATTTATAGGAAATCCATTTCCCCCTGAATTTATTTGTGCAAACAATTTCGGTACTTGAGAACCAAATGTTTCTAAATTTTTTTGATACCCAACTTTGTGCGCAAGGTATGGAAAAGATTCATAAGCTCTTGCACATCTTGATCCCTTTACTTCCACAGCGTAGTCCATTGGATGTACTTGTCCTCATAGCTCCCTATGAGGTAATATTATTCCTTTATGGTGTCTCAAAAATAATTCCAAGTGGGTAAAACTGAAAACAATGAGGTTTCTCTCTCGTCCCTCTTTCCATAGTAGGTTTCCCACTATTCCTTGACATGGGGGTTAATGTTAAGGAGTGAAAAATTAATATTTTCCCTATCAGAAAAATCATGAACCAAAAAATATCCTTACAAAAAATTTAACCATGTATCTTCAAGGTCTACATCTATCTGTCCTTCAAATATGGAAATTTCAAAGTTGAATTGTACCTTGAAGGGAGTGGCCGCCAGATGAAGATGCGTCGCCTGTGGGAATCCGCCAAAGGATCTAGGAAAAATTATCCATAATTGTGTTCCTTTTTATCTCAAGGGATTCTTCGAGAAATATTTTTAAAGGATATCCTATTCCCTCATATTTATTTTCTTCTTCCATGGGAGGTCATCAGGGTTTGCAAGGCTAGTCTTGAAAACGTTCAACCAGTTCGAGCCCTAACTCCTTATACCTCGGCCTTGATGGGGACATGCAAAGAAAAAATTAGAAAGATCAGTCTGCTCAAATACCATTGATTCATAATTATGTAGGAACAAAAAAAAATATAGATATAAACATAAGAACAAAGATGATGTAGAAATAATTCTTCATTTCATTAATATCAAAGAATTGAAAAATGCTTACATACAAAATGGAAATAAACTAGCTTAGGTGATGATAGATTATCTCTGAGAAGAGATGTGGTGGCTAAATGCCTCTAAACTATTTTACAATGAGTCTCAATGGAACTTTTATTATTGAACAACAAAGGGAAACCCTAAAAAACCAAAACCCTAACAATACGAGATGGAACACCAAGAGTTTGTGGGCCCTTTTGGGATTAGTCAAGCAACCAAATTTCTGGGGTCGTAACTTGGTCATATGATGTCCGTTTGGCATGTACAATAACTCATTAGAAAGGTCTCTCTAAGTAATATAGGATGTGTGGAAGTAAAATGCTGCTGCAAACTTAAAAAACACTGTTATGGGGTCAAAACAAATTTGGAAGTTGAGAACCTGAAAAACTACTAAAAATAGTAAATGCCACTATAATAAAGGAAGATTATGAAACTTACTAGAGGTGTGTGTGGAATAGGCAGGTGGCCACCAATATGCACTTGGATCAATAGAATGAGACACTACATGAGAGTGTGGTTGTCTAAATAATTTAGAGGTTACAAAAGAAGTTGTAAATTAAGTTCCTAACGGAGGGAACACCAAAGGTAGGTTTATTCAATACATGCACTTCATGGAAACTTGGTGGAATATTAAGGTTATTTTAGATAGATTATTTATAGATATAAATGAATCTGAGGAAGAAATCCTCCTCATGATATATTAATTACCATTATTATTTCAAACCTTGGATAGGTTCCCGAAGTGGATTAATTACCACCTCAACCTCCCTTTGGATTTAGGAAGAACACCTAGTAGTAGTAAGGATATAATCATGGTATACTTATTAGATACCTCTAAGACTACATGACCGTTCATCTTTTTAAGCTTCTTTAGTTCTCTCTATTTTCTTTTTGTTTGTTTTTTGTTTTTGTAACACATTTAACCCCCTAATGTCTTATAAGGGATCTTGGGTGTAATTAGACCTGACCTTCAAGGTTTACTATGTATACGGGGTTATCAAATATACTCTTTCCTCCATCACCTTAAATAAAAAAAATTATTCCAGCAACACCTTCTCTTCATCAAGATCTTTCCAATGATATAAATTTCATCTCATTATGGGATATGGGCATAAAGTTATGCCCATTTTATTTTTTACCCCTTAGGGGCCGAATCATCATTCATATGTGTCCATGTGGATAACACATGGTGGCCCTTGGATACGTGTCACCCCCACTATGGTCCATGCCCTGACCCACCTATAATATTTTACTCCACCATATTGACATTTTCCATATAATTTCCTTATCCAAATATCTAGGGTTCTGATTGTTAGAAAGTAAATAAAAGAACAAAGGAACATCTAAAATATTGGGGAAACACAAACAAAAAAAGCCTAAAACAAGAGAGAGATAGATATATATAGTTCACACAATTTGGCTACGTCCACGGAGAAACAACCAAGCCTTCCTTTTATATTATCCAATAAAATGAAGAGACAACCTACAATAAATTCACTGTAATTTCCTCTTCACTCTCACACAATCTCCTCTCTTTTTCTTGCAAAAAATGACACACAACCGAATGCAATCCCCCCATATAAACTAAAGGTTTCCTTCTAGGGAAAAAAACCCTAAATTAGCATAACTTATACTATAATATATTCATCCTAATGAAGGACCAAATTGATTATAAAATTACAATATTTTAGAAGGAAATTTTTTATGTATTTTTTTCTTCATGGGTGCTACCCCTGAGCCCCCAGCAAGGGGGTTTCCAAAGAATTACAATTTCCCCCGTCACCCCTGAACCCCCCTAGTGTAAATAGTGGGGGGTGGGGGTGGGGGGGGGGGGTGGGGGTAATACCCCCACAACCCCCTATCAGTGACTGGGATCCAACCACGATTGAAACAACAAACCTTTGAAAAATCAGGAAGATTATTAGGCTCCACACCCAACACCGATGTATGCTATGTCAGTATACCTAAATTTCAACATGTTGTATAAGCCAATATAATGAATAATTCAATGTAATGATTTAGTATTTATGGATGATATGGTGACATGATTGATACCCTATGATATGCCGATACAGTTTTCCACCAATATGAAATATTGTGTTGTCAACATTTCCGTTATAGCTGTAAATCATTGCAAATCATTGATGTGATGATAATTTGATGCCCAACTCATCATGCTACCTCATTTTATGACATTCAATTACAACCCACCACAAGGTGAAGGATGTGATAAAAAATACATAGTACATATAACATGTATATCATGATATTGGATTATAAAAGGTTTTTCCAAGGTCTAGCCCACATGAAAATATTGATATGCCGATGCTAATGTGACTTCTCAGCCTGCCACATCATCCTCAATTTCCATTCCCCAACTAAGACATGTATACTACCAACGTTTCCTCTAATACATGACACTTTTGACTTGTTCCATGCATTAATCATATTTGCATGACATACATGCCCAAAATTCGAAATCGAGGTGACATGTTTCATACATGTGGCATCTCCACATTATCGCTTGTGATGTCATAATGATGTCACCCTATAGGGACACCCAATACTATAATACTTTAAATATTCCAAGATTTTTTATGGACAAGACCAATTAATGGAATTTTTATTTTCAAGTAATGACCCATCTATTGAAGCCATGCCATATTAGGTATTTTACAAAACATAATTATTTTCATCCTTTTGAGGCTAATATACCATCATAACCCCCTTTTTGTCTAGCTCCTAGTCCTAGCTCCCCTTGGACCAAGTGACTAAAAGCTAAGGATGAGACCATGTTGTCAAGATAAATCCCCTCTGTGGACAGAGTCGATCTCTCTAGCCTTAGAGTGGGTCTAGCAACATGAGATACTTTATAATGCAAAGCTCCCTTAACTAACATTTACAATGTGACAAGAAAAGAGATAGAAGTACTTTTTTCCAAATGCTACATCTGAATCTGTTGATGATGAACTTGATCCACATCCTTTTAGGCTCGCTCCCTGCTATTGATGGCACACGAATACCTGTGAATGATCAAGAGGAAACATCAAACGCAATCTAATGCATAATAATTGTAAACATTAGCTATATAGAAGATCAAGGAGTACCATAATATTTGAATAAACAATTTGACAAATATAAAAGTAAAACATCATATGTTTTATTGATAAATATAAAACGAAGAGCTTACAACCCATGCCTTGATGTTGGAGTCCTCCTTTGGTGAAAATTTGAGTCCTTCACTAAAGCTCTAAATAATTCCTTCTCTTGAACACTTAGGAATTATCACAATGCAAGGATGAAAAAGGAACGAGGCTTCAAACTAGCCCGACAATGACCAACTAAGCTAACATTATTGGAATGAGGGGTATGAATTTATAGAAAGGGAGAAGAGGTTGGGATCCCATGAAATGGGGAGGAAGGCCCACTTTCAAAGGGATAAAACCCCATGGATGAGATCAAAGATCTAAAATCAGAGAGCTCAACTCTATCACCACCGTTTAAAAACCAACTTGCCACCTTGGAACTTCTAGAGGTTGAAACTTCTCCTCCATTTGAGGAAAAAATTCCAGAAAGGGATCAACGCAATTTTCCAAGAAATAAGGGCATTGGAAATGCTAAGCCATAATTGTGAATATGACATCACTGTGAGCATGACACCAGGAAAAGCGTAGAGACAGGAAACTAGGAATTTGACCAAGTTTCTTCAGTAATATTCAAAGGAAATCATCTTTGAATCTTCAGGGGATGTCTTAAATTTCTTCATGGTGGAAGCATTACAGAGGATCTGTCACTGGGCATTTCAGGATCAGGGATGGGAAAATGAGCATGGTGAAAAATTACTATGCAACAAATTCCCCCTAAAGCATGAAGGAAGAATAGGGAGTGATTGCTTAAATGCTTTATGAACCAAGGCAAAGAATGCAAACCGCCTCCAGAAAACCTGCCAAATCAAACATATTACAATATATGACATCTCTGGTATGAATATGCCCAACCAAATAGCTCTGCACTAGGCATCAAATAATACATGGAGCCACGTCATGGTCACAACCATCTGTTTAAAGAGATCATAGAAATGGATCCGTGGTATGGACACAACCATATGTATAGGTAGGATCATGTATACAATCATGAATACTCAATAATTCCTCGCAGCCTGAATAAAAAATCAAATGTGGCCCAAGATCTTCACCACGATATCAGTCAACCAAATGTATGAATCTATCCATGCGAATAAATGTGTTGGTTTCGAACATGGTAGAAACCACCTGCTTACTTGTCAATGATGAAAACTGTTAACATGCACAAGAGAAACCACCAATAATGATGATGTACCTCAAGGTACAACAACACAATCTACAAGCGTGAATGGATGTGTTGAAGTCGAACACTTTTAGAATCATTTGATCGAAGGCCAATGATGTGAACCTGTCGTTGATCACGAAGAAATTTCTATTGAGGCATGCAAGCTCCAAGGTACTGAAAAGAAGTTTCTGAATCACCTTCCCGGATAATGAGCTGGAGTCGACAAGAAGTGATTCATCGAAGGAGGGCCATGATGATTCCCACGTCATCGACATGAAACAAAATATATCTTAAGATGATAGGAGTGATTCAGGATTGTAACATATGAGGTCAGATAAGAAAATATGTTTGACAAAAATGACTTCTCTTGAACATATTGGCGACATGACTCTGAAGTGTGGCAACATTTGACTTAAAAAGGATTAGTGGTCATGTTGAAAAAATTTGGTAATCAAATGAGAGGAAAATAGATTTCCCAAACCCGTAGAGGCAAAGTGATGAATGTAGGATGGCCCCAACATGACACAAAATGTAGATTAGTGTCATGTTCAAGAGAAATAAGCTGCCTAAAATAAACATAGGATGTTCACTTTCAATTTTCCCCCATTATTGCTAACGAGTACCTCTTTATTTTTTATAGCCAACTTGAAGAGGATAAAATATGTTGAGTGTGTAAGTTCATTCTTTGAATGAATCCATCTTAGTAATTTCAACAAGCCCTACGAAGGAGGAACTTGGTCTCGTCATGGTGACAAGTATTTCTTCGTTTAATATTTGAAGAGTCCAATGAAAGGATAAATTGGTAAATTTTTTCATGTTTACGGAGTTTGAAAAGAAACAAAAAGAAAAATCCATCATGTCCCTTTTCATAAATAATATCTCGAATCCGAAAAGGTAGGAAAAAATATTCGAGAGAATCTATTGTCCATGTTCAATCAAGGTATTCCTTTTTCATAAATAGTAAAACTCAACCAGAAAAAGTGGTAAATGTATACTGAGACCACGTCAATTCATTCACTTTAACGAGTTAGAAATGAAAATTACTTGGAAATATTTTAATTTTTCGAGAGTCAGAAGAGAGCTAAAAGTTGACTCCACCTAGAGGAACATGTGGTATAAATGGTAGCAACTAGTTATGATGATGGTGGAACTACTCAAGACATGTAAAGGTCAAGAGGCTGGCTAACAAGACCACATCATTGCAATGGTTCCCTAGGAAAGGGTTAAACAATAAAGTGAGAGTGTATGATCGAGAAATAAAATAGTGATGATGGAATGAGAAAACCAAGGCTCATATGGCAGAAGAGGAAAATAAAAGGGAAATCATGAGAAGTTTAATGAGAAATGGTTTCAATTTTTTTTCACAAGCTTGAAACATAGGAAACTATACTTGAAATTGGTTTCATTTTTACACAAGCTTGAAACATGTGGAAAAATTGTGCTTGGATTTGGTTTCATTTTTACACAAGCTTGAAACAGAGACAAACTATGCTTAGGATAATTTTTTATGCCCCCAACATGGTGAATTAATTCGAGGTACATGCCCCCTAAGATTCATCTCATTCACCTAAGTAGACTAGTGGTTACTAACATGTGGATGTAATTTTTGGGGGCTGGTTTTGTACATTTTTCCTACAGTTATCTTCCTTGTTTTTCTTCACAACCATAACCAATGGGAGTATCTTTACCCATTTTTCTTACCTTTTTACCCTTACTTGTGTTGTTTCACCTTGCTGTAATTACTTTTCCAATTCACCAATTATTATGATCTATTATACCTTTTTATGACTAATTGATGGTGAATGTTTGGAGAAAGGTCGATGGTCTTTGTGTTGTCCTTTTAGATGTCAAAGATCCCAGACACGGAGTTCACAGGAGCAATTCGGATGGTGCTATTACAGCAAAGTGATGTTGTTACATCTTGCTGTTACAGACCCACTAGCAAACCACTGTTACACTCTGTTGTTATAGACTCGTTGGCGAACTACTATTACAGTTGTACCATTGAACGCTCTTGTTTAAATTGTTTTTGATCTGTCCTCTGGTAGTTTCACTACAATTTTGTTTACATTATGATAGCTATAGGAGTTGTTAACATTGTACTTTTGGGATAGAAACCTAAGGGAAGTTCTGATTGTAATATTTTATTTTCTAATCAAAACTTTATTAGGAAGTGGTTATAACTATATGAGTTCTATTTCGATCAACATGAGAATCATAAGACTCTCATGATTGATCTATCCCTGGATTTTATGATGTTACCATTATATATCTCTCAGCCCTAGAGGTCGAGAGGTTAGCAGAGAGCAACGTTGTTTTGGCTCTGTAATTGTGTTCAGATTAATACAGAATTTCTTGTTATTTCTATTACATGCATGATTCTATTTAGTTTAAGTTAAAGTTCCTTCTCTACCCGCGCCCTGCTAGGGAGGAAGGGCCCTCCTTCTTAGCAAGGATTGCAGTGATTAAAGTAGTTGTGTGTATGTAATTGTATTTCAGTTTATGTATAATTAGAGTGTTGTTGCTACTGTTCAACTGAGAATATATCTACTTCGATTTCAATACTTTATATGTTGTTACACATGTGATAATAGAGATACCAGCTGGGTACTTATTGTGTGGCGAGCTAGACAGATCAATTGAAGTGTTATTTCAATCTTGTGGATTCTTTTATTTCTGCATGAGTGATTTATTTCTAGCATTTACTTCAGCAACGATTTATTTTATTTGAAATTACTTATGGTTGGTGTATCGGCACAAACAGTGCAACTGTCATTTAAATAAACAGACGTCCCTAGATTGATAATTAAATGTGTGATGTTCAGTCATTTAATAAGTGATTTATATAGTCCAACATTTTGGTGTCATTGCCGGGGATGGCAGTGACAATCTAATTAATCAGAGTTGTTTCTAAGAAGTTCAATTTCCATGTGTTTTTATAATGTCTCCAACAACACAATTTCCAGGTAGTAAAACAAGAGGTAAGAACCTATGCAGCACTCTAACAGGCTTGAGCAGGCTCACCAATGTCTTGCTGGGACACTTAGGAACTGAATTTTGGGTGTTTTTTTCAGGGTGCCTTCAGCTATATAGTCGTTGGGCGATAAGACGAGAGGTAAGAACCTGTGCATCGCTCTAACAAGCTTGAGCGGGCTCACTTCTGTAGAAATTGAATCACTTATAGGATGAATTGATACGCATAGAGCCCATGTGTGATGGTAGGTCAACATAAAAATATACAAACACTCCCCACTCTACTAACTACAGGAAATACAGGTCGTAAGAAGGAAAATAGGAGTGCAAATTTGGGAAGGAAAAAATTCTTTGGAGATTTGATTTCAAGGGCAGAAAAGGAACAATCCACATCATAAAAATATAATAGGAAGACAAGACCACAGAAAGCATTTACCTTATTAAGGCTTGGACCATCAGTGTCTTCAGTGGTTGGACCTCACCATCCATCAAATAGAATATCCACTCTATATATCAAAACTCCAGACTCAAAATAGCAATGGAGAATTGTTGATCAGGATCTAAGAATTGAAAGACAAGGAGAGACCAGTGGGGACAATCAGGAACCCGAGGAACATCAATTATTTGATCATCAATTGGACGTTGGTAGATTTGTTAAAAAATTGATCCTGGAGTAGCCTGATCCTTCTATTTCTCAATCTCCAGTACACT
Source organism: Pinus albicaulis (assembly GCA_034641835.2). Taxonomy (NCBI): domain Eukaryota; kingdom Viridiplantae; phylum Streptophyta; class Pinopsida; order Pinales; family Pinaceae; genus Pinus; species Pinus albicaulis. The sequence goes on along the minus strand of CM076575.1, from coordinate 1,505,687,789 downwards.
CTGAGGCTAGTTCATCCTATCAAGAAGAATTAGCCATGGGGGATGAGAATGTTAAAATAGATAGCTCTGTTACTTTTGAATTCCCAATAGTAGTAACATGGGACGAGGCTCCTATGAAGAAAATCCCTTTATCATCCCTACCATCCTTTCAAGGGATGGCTGTTGAGGATCCTGATACCTTTCTGTTCGAATTCAATGTGCTGTGTAGAGGTTATGGCTATACTTCAGACACCCAGAAGTTGAAATTATTCCCTACTAATCTAAAAGGAGCAGCATTAAGGTGGTTCATGAGATTGGGTGTTGGCAAAATTAAAACATGGAATGATATGAGAGAAGCATTTCTCTTTAAGTATCAACACTACTTCCGAACCAGGGATTTTAAGGATGAAAATTTAAAAATTGCACAGAAGGAGGAGGAAAGGCTACAGGTTTATCTAGAGTGATTCCACTACAATTTACAGAGGTCTAAGTTCAGTAACTTAGATCCATATATTCTGAATCCAATATTCTTAAGAGGATTAAGAGATGATTGTCTGGAACATCTGAATATAATAGGAAAAGGAGACATATCGCAAGAAACGTTTGAGGAGATAATGAATCTTTGCCTACGTAGCTCTGGACGATTAGTCAAAGGGAAAGTTTCAGTTTGGGACCCTTCACTCCAGATACAAGAGTCCACAAGTGGAGGATTAAACCGATCATAGATCAAGAACTTATTCGAGGATTTTAAAACCGATCTCCTTAGCAACCTCTCTTCCTATATCACTACGACGTAAATCAAGAAGGCACAAGTAGAAGCTGAAGCAGCCTTATCAATATTATGTTCTCGATGAAAAAATGAACATTTGGAAAGATAATGCAGACTGAATAGTGTCAACCTGTGCAACATTTTTGAGTTAGCGCACTCTACAAATTAGTGTCCTGAGTTGCCCAGACTTAAGGCAGTACTCCAAGAATCAATCGAGGATGTTCAATATTTTTATTTTATCGGATCAAAGAGACCATGGCAGCCGCGACATACAGTTATGCCTTCAGATTTTTCTTCTTTTTATGCTTGGAATAATATTTATAACAGTCACCAATACCCATGGCAGTATCCTACTCCTTCCTTAACACAATTTCCTTCACCATGGAACCAGTGGCCATCTCCTCCACTAATGCAATATCTTCCATCATGACCCAATCCTTGGGGTCAGAACTGGAGAGACAATGGCCAAGGTCCAGTACCCCCTCCAATACCAATGCAAGAACAACAGTTACAACTGCATTCTATTCAGAATCCTACACCTTCTGTCTAATCCCAATTACCTGTATAACCTAACCCCAATCCAAATATAAGGCAGCCTAGAGCATGGATGCTCTAGTTACCCTCCATACTTACCTTATCACTCCTATTTGACTTAATGAGGTTCAGCTTCAGTCATGGAAAGTAATGAGATCTGAACACACCCCCATTATTATTGAAGAAAGTGAATCACCTAGGAAGGATATGGACGATTCTGAGGCAGCTGTTACACATGTAACAGCTAATACAGCACCGACTGTTACACCTATAACAAATGGCTCAGGAAAGTCTGTTGTTCCTACAACAAGCAATCCGAGTAAGGCTGGTGCATATTTGGTAGCTGACTCAGCTATTAGCATTCAGAATCCCCCATACCCTTAATGATTAACTTAAAATGGGTTGGTCTTACAACCTGAATCTGAATTCCTTAAGGAGCTACAAAATTTATATGTATGGATTCTACTGTTACAAGCTCTTAACTGCCTATCTATGCTAAAACAGTGAGGGATCTATGCGTCAAAAGACCTAAAGGAAAGATAAAGACCTTGCTACTATCCCTGTCATAGGAAAATTGTCTGATCTTATGATTGATAATCCTTTGTTGACCAAGTATAATGACCCAAGGAACCCCACAGTGACTGTCCATATTGACAATCATCCTATAACCAATACCTTGATTGATCTAGGGCAGTTATTAACATTATGACTAAAGGCCTCTTCATCTCTCTAGAACTTCATGGACCTAGACCTACACCTACATTTCTTGAACTATTAGATAGGTCTCCAGTTAAGCCTTAAGGAATGATTGAAGATGTGGTTATCACTGTGGCCTCCTAGAACTATCCAGCTGAGTTTCTCATCTTACAAACCAAATCCAATCTGGGGGGTCATCCTTTAACCTTGGGAAGACCATAGCTAGCCACTACAGATGCATATATTGAATGTAGGTCTGGATCTATGGTGATATCAAATGGATAGGCCACTCAGAACCTGAATCTGTATCCCCCAACAAAACCTTATATGGATTCGAACAGTCCCTGGTGGGAAGAATTTGTACCTGAATCTGATCTTTCCGTACCTCTTCTCACGCTTGGAAAAGAACAATACTTTAAGGATGAAACAAAGGATGATATTATTAATGGATTTATCAGTAATCCACTCCCTGATGCCTCCATTAGATATTTGGGAGAAGGAGGTGAGGAATATGATGTAATTATTGAACATTTGAAAACAACTCCACTTACTATCATTAGTCCCATTGAAATCGAACCTATAAAATGTTGATTATCAATCCTAACCTGATTTCTGAACAAAAAAGATTTATGACACAACTGTTACAGAAATACAAAATGGCATTTGCATGGGACTATACCGATATGAAAGGAATCCATCCTACCCTATGCACTCACCACATTTACCTTAAAGAAGATTGCAAACCTGTTAGACAACCTCAGCGTCGAATGGACCTCACACTTAAGGAGATAGTAAAAGAAGAATTGCATAAAATCCTTAATGCTAATTTCATCTACCCTAATCTGATAGCCAGTGGGTGTCTCTTCTTGTCATAGTTTCGAAGAAGAATGGAAAATTGAGGGTCTGTGTTGACAATAGAGAACTTAACAAGGCCAATCAAAAGGATCATTTTCCCTTACCATTTATTGATCAGGTCGTGGATACTCTTTCTGGAAAAAAATATTTTCATTTCAAGATGGGTTTAGTGGCTATAATCAAATATAGATTGCTCCAGAAGATCAAGACAAGATAACCTTTACTTTTCCATGGGGTACTTTTGGATACAGAGTCCTTCCCTTTGGCCACTGCAATGCACCAGCAAACTTTCAAAGGGCAATATTAGGTATTTTTTCTGATCTTTTGAATGATTTCCTTAAAATATTTATGGATGATTTTACACCCTACGGGGATGCCTTTGAGACATCATTAGCTAACTTGGAGAAAGTGCTGGAATGTTGTGAACAAACTAATGTTTCTCTGAGCACGGAAAAATGCCACATGATGATGACCAAGGGAATTGTGCTGGGAAATTTCATTTCAACAGAGGGAATCAAGGTAAATCCTACAAAAATTGAGGTAATCTAAAAAATCCAGACCCCTAAGACTCCAAAAGAGGTACGTAGTTTTTTGGGACATGCAAGATACTATAGGAGGTTTATAGAGATATTTTCAAAGATTGAATCTCCTTTATTCTCATTACTGATGAAAGATGCAGAATTTGTTTGGATAGAGAAGTGTGAGCAAGCCTTTTTAAAGTTGAATAACTGTGTAACAGAAACACCTGTTTTACGAGGACCAAACTTAAAATTGTCGTTTCATATTGCTATAGAAGCATATGACATGGTTGTGGGTGTTGTTTTGGGGAAGATGGAGGATAAGAAGCCTTATGCCATATATTACATCAACAAGAACTTAACTCCAATAGAACTTAACTACACTGTTACTGAGAAATAAATCTTAGCAGTAGTGCATGATATCAACAAATTCCGACACTACATCACCGGCTACCAAGTATTTGTACAGACTAACCATGCTACAGTTCGATTTTTAATGAAAAAGCCTATTACTAATGGTAGAGTTACATGATGGTTATTGCTATTACAAGAATTTGACATTACTATTTTAGATAACCCGGAAAAGATAATGTAGTTGTTGATTTCCTTTCTAGATTAACTATAAATGATGACTGCACTACTACTGAGGATTATTCTCTAGATGAGTATCTTTTTTCCATTTCTACTCACTCACCATGGTATGTAGGTATAGCCAATTACCTTACTGCAGGAAAATTCCCACACCAATTGTCTTCCAAGGAAATAAGGAGGATTACACAACAGAGTGCTACCTACTCCTGGATAGAAGGTAATGTCTATCACATCGGGCTAGATTTCTAGATTAGGCAACGTGTTAGAAAAGATGAGGTATTTGAGATCCTAAAGGTTTGTCATGAGGAACCTTGTGGAGGACACTTAGTTGACAAGAGGACAGGACATAAATTACTCTCAACAGGGTACTACTGGCCAACTATATTCCAGGATGGCAAGAATTTTGTGGAAGGATGTGATAGTTGCCAAAGAATGGGCCAGCCTCTAAAATCAGGTGAGATGTTGTTACAACCTCAGATAGTAATAGAACGATTTGAGAAATGGGCCCTAGACTTTGTGGGGCCAATAAATCCTTCATCACGGAAAAAAGAATACATATTGGTCTGCACTAATTATGTCTCAAAATGGGTCAAAGAAAGGGCACTAAATAGAGCAACAGAGCAGGCTATTTCAGACTTCCTGTTTCAAGATATTTTTGTTCGCTTCGGGATACCCAGAGAGATAGTGACAGATGGGGGTCCTCAGTTAAAATCTCATTTGATAAATAAGTTGGTTGAAAAGTATGGAATCCATCATAGAATCACCACACCTTATCATCCGCAAGAAAATGGTCGAGTAGAAAGCACCAATAAAGTCATTGAGGGAATCTTGACAAAGACAATAGCCAGCCACCGAAGAACTGGGCTGAGAAAATTCCAGAGGTACTGTGGGCTTACAGGAAAACATCGAGGAATGCTAAAAGCTTCTCAAAATATGAATTTATATATGTTAAGAATCCCTTATTCCCCATATAATTTAAAATAAAGACATTAAGAACAACATTGTAGGTCGATCTGGATTTGAGTACAACACAGACTCAAAGATTGAACCAGCTTAATGAGTTGGAAGAAAAATGGTTGGCTACCATTCAACAGAAAAAAATTATCTAGTAGCAAAGAGACAAATGGCATGGTGGGTTTATTAAGAAGAAAAACTTCCAAAAAGGAGATTGGGCTCTTTTGTATGATTCAAGGTTCAAAGATTTCAAAGGAAAGCTCTACACCAGATGGCTAGGTCCTTACAAAGTGGATACGTTCTTTGACAATGGGACTATACAATTGGTCACCATTGAAAATGCTAAGACACCGTTACTGGTTAATGGACACCGTCTAAGGTTATATCATCAACCCACTTCGAAGGAATCATTTGTCAACATTGTCGCGGACTATGATCTTCATGGTATGACAACAGGGGAACATTCTCCTCTACATCCTTAAAATTTGAAATTCCAATAAGTGCAGCAATTGAAAACCACCTTTGTGGCAACTATTACACATGTTTTAAAAAAAGAAGAGAAAAATAAAATAAAATAAAATAAAAATAAAATAAAATAAATCTAACTGTGAAAAACCCTTTTCGGGGCGCAGTAAGATAGCCAGTAACAGTTGAAAACCACTCTTGTGGTGGCTGTTACACCCATGTGTCTCTCCCTGTAATATCTTCTTCCCTTCCTAATCCATGTCATAGGATGATGGTATTCATGTAATTTCCTTTTCTGTACCAATTTCTTCTGATTATTATGTTTTTTTAAGAATAATTTATAAGTTGTCTTGGTTGTTACACATGTAATAACCGATAGCCACGAATACTTCTCTTTGTAATTTATTCCATAAATAGCAATAACCATGCCGGCTAAACACAACAACACCAGCGCTACATAAAGGACACCATCAACTCAAGTCTTCCTCCACGTCACCTCAGGTATGTCATTAAAAAGGTAAATGATTGTCATTGATGATTCAATGATTAATTGTCAAGGTAATAACGCTCCTGTGATGACCGTGGGTGGCCATCACAATTAAATTGGGGAAGGGGATATGACTTGAAATCATTTCAAAAATGTTGTAATCATAAATATATATTAAATTCACATGCATCTAATCAATAGTAGAATTGATAATGATGACCGAATTGGTGGGAAAAGAGCGTGTGTACAAAATTATATCACTTTCCATAATAATCCATTTATGAATATTAGTTTAGGGTATGTTTTGATAAATCTGCGAAAATATATCAGCTTTCATCAACCTCCTTCTGAAACCTTGCATTCTCATTGTAAACTTGTCGATTAGGATAAGGGAAAGGTGCCGAGTAGCAGCTATTTGAGAGACACAGTGATGTTACAGCAGGACTGATCATCAAAGAAGTGAACTCAGAAACTCAGTGATATTACAGTGTTGCCAAGCATTAAGAAGAAAATTTAGGAACAAATAGAAGAGATGGGTGGAGGAGCAGTTAGGCATGGGTTAGGCTCTATGGATGCTCTATAGAATTTCCCATAGGCTTACCATATATTCAGAGATGTTGGATGGGTTGAGTTTTTACAGAAGCTTGAAGGCTCAGATGAGGCAGTGACAATTGAATTTCCTCAGAACTTTAACAATAATAAAACCCGAGTAAGAGGCCGGTGTCAGTATGCATGACATGTTTTCAAAACTTAAAAATAACAGGATATAATGCCCCTAGAGAAAATATCATCCCAAAGGAAGTAGAAATAGTAAAACAGGAGGTTTTTACACAAGAACCTGCTGATGATACTGCTACTACACAAGAACCAATAGTTAAAGCAGAGCCTCCTGTAATAATCGACCTAGAATCTGACCCACAATAACCTATGGAGGCCACTCCTATTGTAGAAGAAACAACAATGGACATAGAGGCGACTCTAGCTAAAAACAAAGGGGCTGACACACAAGAACCCACCAAAGAGGCTACTGTTAGACTTGAACCAGTAGTAGAGGTGGAACAACCCCATGAAGTAGAGGTTGGTACACTTATTTTTTATGAAGGTATTGAATCTAGGAGAATGCCAAGTCCCATCTCGAGATGGAACTCTAAGAAAATCCTGTTAATTTCTGAGTTACAAAAATGGAAGCAAGAAGAAATCTCCCTTCGGGATGGGATGATTTCGCTAAAGGAACATTAGAGAGAAATAGACACCTTACATGAAATATGGATGGAAGCAGAGTTGAAGAAAGGGTGGGAGGATTACAAGAAGAAAGAAGCTCTGAAAAAATAAGAAGAAATATTTTTGCTGTTACAGGAGTAGATTCGAGACCTCACCGTAGATAAGCAGAGACTTCATGGCCTCACCCTCAACTTGTTGGGTTGTAGGAAACCTTCTCCATCCTATCCTATTTTTCTGTGGGAACTTTAATTCTTGTTTCAATTGAAAGCCATTATGAAGGAGAAACCTTATTTATGTTCCTCCACTTGAACATTTCTGGATGTTTTCCGTGCCTCAGATTTTGATGAGAAAAGTTTGTTGTGTGAATTATTTTTACACAACATTATTTGTGAACATGTGAGTATGAATATGATTGTGACAATATTCTCTTATATGGGAGATATTCAATTAAGGGATTTTTTATCCTTCATAAGGAATCATATTGAATGGCATCTAGCCATTAAATATATGGAGAATAATGAGGAGAAGACAACATTGCGAGTTCAGGAAGAACCAGGACAGGCTACTAAGCTGAGACGAGAATTCAGGAGAATGCTGAGTAGCCCTGGGATTAAAGAACTAGATGCCACTTATAGAAGAAGAATTGTGGATTTCTGCCTCAATCAATTCACAATGATGAATAGACGAGATTTGACAGGGTGTTTAAAATGCACGGAAGCCAGAAGTGCTAAGCTACTGAAGGGAGATCCATTCTCATTCCATAATTTCATGGTGGCTGTTACACATGCACCAGCCTACGCACAAATTGTACAATCTCTTAGTGCTTTGTGGTTGGGATTGAAGTTCAAGTTTCCTTTGATCTGGTTTCCCATTGAGGATTACCAGACCAATTACGAATTAAGTAAGTATGAGTTAGAATCCTGGGTACAACAGTTGATGGCCAATCAGGGATACATGTCTATAGACATGGACACAGCTGGTGCTTATGATCTCACTGACCCGCGCTGAAGATATTCCCATGAGAGATGAGTCTGCATGAGGACATGCAAGTATTTCATTTAGGGGGAGATGTTGGGTGCTAGTTTTGTACATTTTTCCTACACTTATCTTCCTTATTTTTCTTCATAACCATAACCATTGGGAGTATCTTTACCCCTTTTTCCTACCTTTTTACCCTAACTTGTGCTATTTCACCTTGCTTTCGTTACTTTTCCAATTCACCAATTATTATCATCTATTATACCTTTTTATGACTAATTGATGGTGAATGTTTGGAGAAAGGTTGATGGTCTTTGTGTTTCCCTTTCAGATGTCAAAGATCCCAGACACAGAGTTCACAGGATCATTCCAGATGGTGCTATTATAGCAAAGTGATGTTGTTACACCTTTCTGTTACATACCTGCCAGCAAATCGCTATTACACTCTACTGTTACAGAATCATTAGCAAACTGTTAATACAGTTGTACCATTGACTGCTCTTGTCTATATTGTTGTTGATCTGTCCTCTGGTGACTGCACTACAACTGTGTTTTCATTATGATAGTTGTAGGAGTTGTTAACATTGTATTTTTGGGATAACAGCCTAAGAGCAGTTCCAATTGTAATATTTTATTTTATAATCAGAAATTTATTAGGAAGTGGTTATAATTGTATGAGTTCTATTTCGATCAACATGAGAATTGTAATATTCTCATGACTGACCTATCCCTGGATTTTCTGATGTAACCATTATATATCTCTCGGCCTTAGTGATCGAGAGGTTAGCAGAGAAAAATGTTATTTTGGCTTTGTAATTGTGTTCTGATTAATACAGATTATCATGTTATTTTTGTTACATGGATGATTCTATTTAGTTTCAGTTAAAGTTCTTTCTCTACCTATGCCCTGCTAGGGAGGAAGGGCCCTCCTTCTTAGCAGGTATTGCAGTGATTAAAGTAGCTTTGTGTATGTAATTATATTTCAGTTTATGTATCATTAGAGTGTTTTTGTTGTTGTTCAGCTGATAATATATATATTTCAATTTCAATACTTTATATTCTATTACACGTGATAATAGAGATACCAGCTGGGTACTTATTGTGTGGCGAGCTAGACAGATCAATTGAAGTGTTATTTCAATATTTTGGATTCTTTTATTTCTGCATGAGTGATTTATTTCCAGCATTTACTTTAGTAATGATTTATTTTCTTTGAAATTACTTCTGGTTGTTGTATCAACAAAGATAGTGCAGCTTTCATTGGAATAAATAGACGTCCCTGGATTGATAATTAAATGTGTGATGTTCAGTCATTTAATAAGTTATTTATATAGTCCAACAGTAATTAAGGTGCATTTACGAGATCAAGTGAAAGACTCGACTGTGAATTTATGAGATCTAATCAAAGAATTGAATTGAGAGGGGATTTTTTTCATTTTTTAATGAGATTGACACAGTAAAAGAACTATGATCTTAGGGAACTATTTCATTTTTTAACAAGGTTGACATAGTAAAAGAACTATCCTCATGACACCTTGTTTCATTTTTTAAGGAGCTTGACACAAGAAAAGGAACTCTGCTTTGAAGAGTTTGATTCCTTTTTTAAGTAGGTTGACACAAGAAAAGGAACTTTGCTTTGAAGACCTTGTTTCATTTTTTAGGGAGCTTGACACAAGAAAATGAATTTTTCTTTGTAGAGCTTGTTTCATATTTTAAGGAGCTTGACACAAGAAAAGGAACTTTGCTCCGAAGATCTTGTTTCATTTTTTAAGGAGCTTGACAAAAGAAAAGAACTTTGATCTAAAGAGCTTGCTCATGGCCCATAAAAGTTCATGGCTTCCAAGAGGTCCTCATCATATGGGAGAAAAACACTCTAGAAATTAGGATCGAATTCCCCCAATACATGACGCGTTGTACCACTGACCATATCATCAACAAACACGAGCATGGAACAGGTGGCCACATAGTTAACCTGTGGCGGGGAAGATATCACTTGTGTGTAAGAAAAATTAAGGGAGGATGTTGGGAGCTAGATTAGGATCAATGAATGATAGCTAATCAATGGTCACAATTCTTCCTTCATGTGGGAAACAAATCACAAAAAATAAAGAATAGACAAGAGCTCACATGACACAAGTATAGTCACGCCTAAGGAGTAAGTTAAAATCCAATGGGCCCTGGACAACTATCATGTCTATATAGACTTTATTCCCTCCCAAAGTAATAGGAAACTTAGGAAGGATCCCTAACAGTGGATTGATTCATCTATTAAACACTAACATATTATAGGTAACAGGCACAAGATGCAGAGAACCAAAAACTTTCCAAGTAGTTGAAGACAAAATACTAACAGATGCGCCTTCATCTATTATAGTGCTAGGCACGACTATATTATAGGCATGTACTTGATTTTAAAAGGCATGTAAGAAGGAAGATGCTATCCCGTCAGTCAACTCCAATCAAAGGAAGTGACCAAACTACTTGGAGGGGGTGTCGTGTGAACGGGTGAGTTGCCCCCTTGTGTTACAGGAACAAAAGGATAACCCTCTTGTACTGTGGGAATAGGAGTATTACCCTCCAATTGAATATGGGAATCTGAAGAAACAAAGAGAACCTGAGTGGTATGAGGTTCATTCTCTACAGGAAAGGCATGATCCACTAAAGGTGGAATCAGGTCAATCGTTTTCTCAACCAATGGATTGTTGGGAATGGACTCATGTGATTTAATTTTGGAGAGAGCGGGATTGACCAAAGATGAATTTTGATCAATCACATGATCAACCAATGGAGGATTAGGGAAAAGCTTTCGGTAACCAGTTGGAAGTCGCGCCTGAGAAGAAGTAAGGTTATCCAAACTTCTGAGGCTTCATCCATATAAGGAAAAAGGTGAATGGGAAGATTCCATTCACATAACCTACAGGGAAATTTGACTTTACCCTTTTTCCCATGGGCCTTATTATTACTAGCTGAAGACTTGTCACCAACATAATCTCCAGAGGCCAATGACAAGAGCCAATTTGAGTTGGTGGACCATACTTCTAATATCCTAGGAATGCCAAGAAAATCACTTAGAAATTGGTCTCCCTTACATAGCTTGCAAGGGAATTTGAATTTTCGAGATGGATTGTGTTAGGGTCCTATACTTTATAGGATCTCAAGGTGATGGAGTACTTTATATTTTTTATTTTTCAATGTAAATAATTTTCAATTTGCAAATGATTTAAAAAATAATTATATATAAAAGAAAATTAAAAGAGCTTATGTCAAAAAGAAAATTAATATGAAGAAAAATAGAAAACTAAATAAAATTGAAAAAATAATAAAAATAGAATAAAACCCCACAAGAGAAAAATAGAAGTAAGACTGAAAGTGCTGCAAATTTAAATTCCACTACTATTAAATTAGTTTCCTTTATGTTAAAAACCCAATAAGATTGTGTGTAGCGTGTCTTGAAATGCAACAATCACTAGATTTTTTTTCCAATCATACAACTTAATCATGATGGAATAATTGTGAATTTCGTGTTAATTAGGTTAGTGAGTAAATATTTTCCAAACAGTTTAATTTTGGAAAATTAGTAGTTAGGTAGAAAATGAGATTGATTCAATAGTCTAATCTGAATCAATAGGAGAAATACGTGATAGAGTAGGCTAGTTTTTTATAAAAATAATATCTGTGGGTTTTCCAGCTTAAATGCACCCTAAGGAAAGAAGATGAAAAAATGTTAGCTTAGAAAAAGAATTGAAAATGAAAGGGTAGGTAGAATTTGTGTTATAGCTTTGAAAAAAATGAAATTTTTATCCTAATTTTGAAAATTACAAAGTTATATTTCATGTGCATAAGAAGACAAAGGGGTAAATATTTTATCCTAAGTTTAAAAATATTAGGCATATCAATATAAAGTTTGGAAATATAATCTATTATCCTAATTTTTCACCTTTATCAAACCCTCCTCATCCTACGACCCTTATCACTTTTCGTCCCCCCCTCTCCATCCGATCTTTAACGTCGGGGGGGAGGGGGGTTCGAAAAAAGTTTTTTTGTTTGTTTTGGGCCCATGCTAATGTGGCACACTCCTATCATTTCGCACCCCCTTGCTTAAACCACTTACCACTTTGGACCCCTCCGAAAAGTAGTTTCTATGCCATATCAAAAACTTCCAATTCGTCGTTAAGCGCCTATCATATCACACCACCTAGATCAAGTCATTGCCAATTAAATGTCTTCCTGTGGTAATTCAACTGTTGGTGAATTTAATTAATCACTAACCATTAATCGAATCGATTCGCGCCACTGTCAATGGGAAATCAATCGAATTATGTATAAATCCATGCTTTCTAAACTTCTAAACCTTTACCTAGTCTATTTATCTGCTCTGTGCATGTTTGTTACAAGTTTATAGAATTCCAAAAATCCAATTCAGTCTTTGCCAAAGTACTCTCTACAACTGTCGCAGCTTATTTCTAATCCTAGACTTTTACATAGTCCAGATACCCATTTGTTTATCAGAAACCATAATTAAATATAAAAACCTGATCCAACCATGCCTCCTAAGAAGAAGGGATAAGAGGAGCCTATAAATCCACTGCTCCATCCCCCAATTGACCTTGATCACCTACCTTTGGTAGTTAGGGATTGTAAAATCCATGAAACCCTGTGTGAGTTCGAGTTATTCGAAATGTACTGCTGGCTAGAAGACAAGTTCATTTAAAATTGGATGATATTAGACTGTGGGAGTCTAATTTACCCCATTACATATTTCCCCATATCCATAGTTCCCCTAAATTCATCAAGAAATTTCAAGCTTGTTATGTACCCAGCCATAGAGCTATAATTGCCCCTATAGGAGAGATTTTATTTAACATAACTGCCCAATACATAGACCAAATGATGGCCCCTATCACAGAAAATGCTACCCTTTATATCAAGAGGCACTCACTAAATTATATCAAAAGCTATATTTTTCAAAAAGGGCTAAAACCCTTGAGCTTTTTCTGGCTGAAGATGCCCAACTACCCAAGAAGAATCCTCCCTATACATCCTCCATTTTCCATGGTAGAGAAAAAATATCATTACAGTTATCTCCTACCTCCTAGGATATTGCTCAGATCAGTTGGTACATGAGGCCAATATAGGATTCCTTTCCATTTTCTCCACATATTCTAAGCCTTCCATCTTATTCAACTTTAGCCAATTCCTTGTTGATGCCATCCATGACTAGTTTGTCAGATTCAAAACTGAAGAGGTATTTAAATATGCCTATGTTTTAATATATAATTTTTTGTATTTTCAAGGAGATAGGTTAAAATTTGCAATGCAAAAGTTGGATGATGATGGAAATCAACAATATACCATCTTTTGGACTATAATTGTAATGAAGGACCAAAAATAATACTCATACAAACAGTGCATAGAACTGTTTGTACATCCAACATTCAATCTTCTAAGAAGCATTTCAAAGCAAGGAATAAGTGAATACATTAGGTAATTTTACAGTTATCAGACCAAACCAAAATAGGAGAATGGTATATTTACCATAATTACATAGAACTTAGAATCTATGGATGTGATATTTCCATATATAAGCTCCCAGAATTCCTCCCAATGAGGATTTTTACTCTAGAATACATCATGAAAATTCTCAATGTTGATGATGTCCATTTTGTGTCAGCAAAGAAGAAATACCAATTCAGGATCAAAACATAGATAAGACCCTTCATTTGTAAAAATAGGACAATAGGGGAGGAAACAAACATATTTCTAAAAGATATGCAATTCAGCCTCAGTTTTACATGGTCAGATGATCCATTAGTTACCATCTCCAAGACAAGGGTAGAGAAAAAAATCTACACTTTACATTCATACACACAGGCTAGAAATTGAGAGGTACATGAACCAACTAGAATGGACTGAGAACACCCTACAAGAGGTCGAGGAATAGTTGGTTTATATTTGAACATCACAGACTCCTGTCCCAAAGGAGAAAGTAGGAAAAAGGATCAGGGAAGAAGAGTCACGTTTAGTTATTGACACTTCTAGAAAAGAGTTCAAAATCATGTACAGGAAGAGGACTAAGCTCAATCCCAAGGTGAACCCAAGTAAATACTAAGAGAAGGAAGTCATCATCATCACCAAAGAGACACCTACTTCCTCACAAGTAGGTGGTCAGACTACACTGTCTCCTACCACCTCGATAGCTTCACAAGATCAACAAAAAGGCATTCATACAAGTACAATTGTCACATGGGAGAAATAAAAGAGGATATTTGATACATTCAAAGAGATTAAATTGAAGAATGAAGTTTTGAAGAAAAACACTTATAATCAGTTCTAGAAGCAGACTTCCAGCTCTCAGAGTAGACGATTGTCAGCCTTTGACTCTGAAAAAGGAAAGTGCAGATGCCTTTTCTCCAAGAAAAAATTCCACAACCGAAGACATCAACAGATTGAAAAAATAATTCATTTGAATTTGTTATTAAATAGATGCATCCCATTGATCAAATGGAGATGAAGAAGAATACAGGTGAAATAATTTTATCTACACTCACTAGAACTACTATGAGTTTTTCCAAGTTGCAGGTGTCCTTAGCCAATATCTAGTTGCAGCTCAAGATGGAGAAAATGTATTATTTAGCCTAGGATTCAAGGATTAAGTCTTTAGAAGACTTAGTGATCATAGTTGGATATGATCCCTCAAACATAAGAGCTACAGAAGAGGTGATTAAAAAGAAAAATAATAACATAGCATCATTAAGGAAGCAACTAAAATTTCCAGCTACAGAGGACCCCTTGACCAAATAAGTCAAAGAGATAGAATACTAGAAATTAGACATGATGAAGCTCATTATGGAACAGAATGTTCAGATGAGATATATGGAATCATAGATGGAGAAGATGATAAAGGAAAAAGAGCAGGTTGCCAAACTTTCATTAGTTCCTTCGGAGGTTGTACCCCTTACAGCCATTCCCATAGCCACACCTTCTACAACAAGTACAACAGATGGAGTTGAACAGCTCCTAAAGCATTGAAGAATCTGTCAATCCTAACAAAATATATAAATAAGCTTCAGGACCTGTTGAAGCCTAGAAAATCTCTGCTTCAAACATTGGGGAAAACCACCCGATCGGGACCTTAGGACAGCTCCTTTTCTGTTTGGTATGGTGGCTCCGACTGGATTTAAAGGACCAGTTACCTTATAACTAATGGGCTGGTGATGGATTGATTTGGATGGATGAAAATGGGAATAAATTGACTGAAATAAAACTATCTAATTTAGACTAAATACTGGTAAATAAATTCTAACACTAACCCGGGCAATCATATGTGAATACAACTTAAGATTATTCCAATCTAACAATAACCATAAAAATGTATTATCATTTAAATTGAAACGTGCAGCAACAAATAAAGATAACTCTGTTTAAGAAATTAAACAGAGTTGTATTAACATATTGCATTCATCATAATATATCATCTACATATACTTATGAAAGATAACATTTCAATTATACTAAAAAATGATATATACAAAGAAATGTTATGAGAACAAATATCTGTAAATGATAGCAAATTTTAAAGCGAATATCATAAAACAAAAGAAATCAGTAATGAACAGATAGAAATACCTTATTCATCTTGAAAGCTTTCAAATGAAATCTGATACTCTAATCCAGTAATTCTGATGCAAAATCAAATTCCAAGGTACAAAAATGCAACACTTCGAAGATAATTCCGCATAAAATCACCAGATGTGATCCTTTTAAAAAATATATAAGTCAGTGGAGTACAAAAATGTAATCTCCAAGTAAAAAATATTAAAATCCAGGACCCTTCTCTAAATGCATGAGAAGGGTTTAAATACTACTTAGCTAAATCTAAAAATATTCTATTACAAAAATTAAGGATTCGGTTTAATGACCGTCCTTTTCCTAGCCAAAAATACAGTAAAATTAAAACTAAATCTAAAAATAAAGACTATTAACTAACTATTTATGAACTTGATCTTTAAACTTGTAGGCATCTAGCATAGTTTTGAGAAGATGTGGTTGACCGACTTCAGAATTCAACTGTCCTGAAAAGACAGAGTCGGCAAGTGTAGGCACAATCTTCTCTGTAGAATTGATGATACAATTAAGCGCACTGTGCTGACTGTGTGGCTTCACCAAGTATGTCCAGTATGAGTCCCAATTTAATCTTGTCAGCCCTTGGATTGATTTCGCTCTTTCTTCTGCCTTTTTCCTCCATTCTGTTTGTAGTTGATGTGCCTGTGGGAGATATCCTGGAACAGTTTCTGAAATCAAATTAGCTTTGTGTAAATTATCATTTACACAATCAGTAAGAGTGTTTGCCGCTGTAGCCGCCTCCTCTGCTGCCTTCTCTGCCCTTCTGATTTGTGCATCCCAGTTATTGAACAATATTTCTTTATGATTTTCATTAACAATGGGTGCACTAGCTTTTCTACTTTCTTCTGTTTTTTGCCATGCTAGATAATCATTGATCTTTTCATTAATCAAATCATAATCATTTCGTAAATCTACGACATGATTTGTGATTTTATCGCTCTCTTGGCAAAAAGAATTCCATTGCAAGATTTTTTGGCATAAAACTTCCTCTTGTTGCAGTAGTTGATTGTTTAAAGAGATAGTTTCTGAAATGAATTCTGGAAGCTTAGGATCATCTTTGTGCTGATCTTGGATAATCTGTATTTGTTTTTCTTTATCAGCCAAGCTTTTTTGATGTCCTATTTTCATTTCTTGAAGTTTTTGTTGTAACTCTTCAAGTTTCAATTGTGCTTCATTATTGGCCTGTACCTGTTGCAATTGTTGTTGTAGAACTTTTATCTGTTCTTATTTTTCATTCAACAAGAGTTGTATCTCAAATTCTTTGTCAATTGTTGCAGAAGCATAAGCTCCTGTCATTTGAGATAACTTAGTAAGATTCTCAGTAGGCTCTGTGGAAGGATCCTTCCACAAGACATCTATTTGTTCTATTTCAGTAGCAATTGCACCTTCTAACTTTCTCTTTTTTCTCTGTTTCTTCACTACTGCTTTGTATTTTAGGCTGTAGAATACATCTAGAGGAGGAATTTCCTCTACATTAAGTACAATTTCAGAGGAGGGTGTGATGGGTATGTGCTCAGTTACTGTGGTTGTGCTACTTATTCATGTGCTTAAAACTTTGGTTGTTTGTACAGGGGTCTGTACATTCTGTCCTTCTACATTAATCAGTTGGTTAAAACTTTCCCATTCTTTGTCTAACTCAATGGTGACTGGTTGTTGCTGTACATTGGTTGGAGGAGGATTTGTCTGTTGATAAGTAAAAATTTGCTATTGAGGAAGTTATTTTGATTGCGCAGAATCTTTCACTGATTCTTCAATTTTATCTTCCTTTTCATTAGACTTATTGGAATGTTCAGAAGTCTCTCTGTCAGACTTTGACTTGGATTTATCAGTACTTGAACTGTCGTTAAGAGTAACACTAGGAGTTTGTTCCCTTGTGGGTTCCAAGCATAGATTTTCCAAAGGAATATCAGTTAGTCTTCTTTCTCTGTTAAGTTTGAATTCCTGGAATTCCTCTGGAGATAACTGCATTTGAGCTGAACTCAAAACTTCTTTAAATGAATTTCTTGTTTAGAACATATCATCAAAAAGATCCTGTTCCCCGGAAAATTCCCTTACTTTGATTGCATTGGTAAAATTCTTAACAATATTTTTTGGGTCAAATAACCTTCTTGAAAATTTGAACAATTGTAAGCATGTAATGTTGCTTACTTCTTTTAATGCATGTCCAACATCAAACAGTGAAAATGTTCCACAATTTACGGGAAATTATGGTCAAATGCCTTTCTTCTTCTCTTTTAATTCCTTTGTTAAACCTCCTTGGCCACAGGTCTGATAAGCAATCTTCCGCGCTACAAGTCTATCTAGAACATATAGGGGTAAAACATGGGGGGAAGCAGAACTTCCGAAAACCCTAACATAAGTGAATAATTATTCTCCAAACCATCTTGCGACGGGGAGAATGTCAACCTTAGTTTCTGGGGATAACCTTGGGGCATCCTTATTATGCAATGTTTTGTACAATGGCAGCATTACACCATGGAAAATTTGGTAAAAATGGGGGACAAACTTAGACTCCCATAGTTCTTTATGGTACACATGAATAGGCAAAGGATCGTGGATAGTCCATTGCCAACCCATCACAGGGAATTTAGAGATAAAACATATAGCGTCCATGACATAAGCAGATAGATAAAAAGGCGGATAAATCTGATGAGAAACATTTCGTTTGGACCAATAGTGAAAAATAACATTGGTCAAATTATCAGATAGGATTTTGGCCCAGTCTACAATTGTAGAATTAACGGCAGCATTCAACAAAGGGAGCCATTCAGGCAAGATCATATTTATGTCAGGCTTTCCAAAAATCCTGCATAACATGGTAGTGGCAAAACAATAATGAGAGGTAAGTGAACCAGTACTGTACATACCGTGTTTTTTTTTCTTCAATGGTTCATCTCTTTTGGTCCACTCCTGTGTGCATTCTGACAAATTCGCATGTTCTCTCGAAAAATCTTCTGTGGTGAATGACCCGATTAGCTCTTGAGATGGAGTTCTAAATTGCCTGTTTGAAATATCGGTGTTGTCCAACACCCATTTCACCATGTCCATATATGGGAGAATCCTCGACCTTGCTGCTATTCTATGCAGAAATGAGCAAGCCAGTTCTTTAAGAGTTGCCTTAGACGTATTACTGGAACCTGCTGTAGTCGCAACTTTAATCACCACTTTATTTTCTTCTTCCAGCAAATTATACATTCCTTCCCATGTGGCTATACCGGCATCCTTATTGCAAGCGGTGTCTACATACAGTGAAGCCATTTCTCTGTTTTCAGAATTCGAGCTCTTCTCTTTCTAACCCATAGTGTTCTGTGAAAGCTTTGTATAGACGTTTGCTCCTTCGTGCCTGCATTTTATGAGTTAAATGAGAGTAATGGGATAAGAAAGGTGATGAGATAGTTTTAAATGCAAAGGCGGATGAAATATATTATTTTATTGTGAAACGACTTTCAATCAAAACAAAATCTCTTTTACCATTAATTGACAATCCATTCATTTAATCCAATCATTAAAGCACATAACAGATATTGATATATGGGAAGATTTTCTTTGAAAAACGCGCTTTTATGAATCAGTGACATTGCAATCTGTGATTTGCTGTGCAATATCGCAATATCGCAATGTCGCAATATCGCAATATCGCAAAATGAAACCATCGCAATTTTGTAAATAGCGCAAAAAGCACAAATTGCGAAATAGCGCAAAAGCGCACATAGCAAATATCGCAAAAGCGAAAAATTGTAAATAGCGCAAACAATATTCGTTTAACATTTCTCTTTTCTACGCTATGCGATCTGTGACCAATATGTTATTGTATAGGCTTTTTGGGATCGGGTTATCGCAAAATCGCAAAGTCGCAATTTCAGTTTTTCAAAAGATATCTATCATTTTGCGATGGATGCGCTATTTTGTTTAAAGAACAATTTTATTGTAATCTATCATAAACTTAAGTGTTTCTTAAGGTTCTTTCTAAGGGATTTCCCTAAGTTTACGATAGAAAGTTTTATTTGAAAAGAAAACAAGTCCTAATTGATTTTTTTGGATTTTTAACTAAGGGTCCCCATTTATTTAGTATTATTACTAATATTAAATAAAAAAGGGGGGTTGTTGATGGTCACAACAATTGGCGATTCACTGAAAGAAACAGTTATCTATGAAAAAATAAAATGAACACTATATTTCTAGTAAATAAAGATTTTTAAAGATAATGAAAACTATCTTAAGATTTTTTTTAAATAAAATCTAACTATGAAAAAGAAATAAAAATCATTCACAATTTCTTTCTAATTCCTTAAGAATAAAAACATTTTTTGGTTATCTCAAGCTTTGATTGGTGTTGATAATGAAGTAAGTGGATTTCTCCAAGTTTTGGTTTTATAATATACTCTATTGCCATAGGTATTGCCTCTGCTGCCTGCAAACGTTCATAGTCTCGACAGGGTTACCTTTAAACCATTTAACCATTCATTGTCCCATCCAACTAAAATTATGACTTTTTAAAAGATAAATTCATAAGACCTATTATCTCATGTTTTTGTCTTTTACTTATTTCTATTTTTAAGAGCCATTGTTCTGGTTTGGTAGCCAGTTAATAACAATGCCATTCACTAGTTATAATTAAACTGAACAAGCTGGCTCGCGATGAGACCCCTTGTCTTATATTTATAAGCCATCACCCTGTTTTGGTATGCAGTATTGGTAATGTCAGTTTTATTACTCCTCATGAACATGGTAAGTCGGCTCATAATGAGACCTCTTATCTCTTAAATTTTCATATAATTTCTTAGAATTATATTCTAAAAAATCACAACTTAAATGGATGGGGTGAAATAGTTTTATCCTTAAGAATCAATGGATGACAATTTTCAGAGTTTTTTGAGTACCAAGACTTTGAAAAATATTTACTTTTATAGATAACTTTTCTCTGCTCAATAAACTTATAATGATTTACATTCTCCTTAAGTTTTCAAAAGATCATGCAAATGATTGGAATAATCTTTCAAAGTTTAACATCTTATTTTAAACTATCCAAAAACTGTGATCATCTCTTTAAAAATTCTTATTTACACAAAATAAATATTTATAATATTTTTCCTAAGAAATTTTCCTAAATAGTAAGCAGTCAATTATAGACTTATTAACAACCTTTATTTGCAAAAAAAAAAAAATCAAAAAACTTTGCAGAAAGGAATATGTACAGTTTAAGAAGGGGTTACCTCCTTATTAAAAGAATTTCTTCAAGATAAGCCCATTTACAGGAAGAGATTCTCTATTACCTGTTAGATCTTGGAGTATGAATGTATTTGAGCCTATCTTTTCAACGATCTGAAATGGTCCAAGCCACATTTTCTGAAACTTGGTATGTTTACCTTTTTCTTCGTGTGCTTTATCCCATTTCAGAACAAGATCACCAATTGACAAAAATTTTTGGCCAGTAGAACTTGCATCAAAAGAAGATTTTACAAGCTGTTGATGTTTTTCATGAATAATTTTTGCTTTATCTCTATCTTCTTCTAGTTTAAGGATTTGATCATATCTCAATTGAATGGATGAAGAAGGATTTTCTTCAATAAATTGCACTAGGGCTAATGATGGAAGAGTTAAATTTGATGGTATCACAGCTTCTTTTCCATAAACTAAATTGAAAGGTGAAGTTCCTATTGAAGCTTTTTCAGTGATATGATCAGCCCATAATGCAAATATTAAATACTAGTGCCAATTCTTTTGATTTTGATCAATGGTCCTTTTAATGATTTTGATAAGATTTTTGTTAGTGGATTCAGCCAAACCATTACCTTGTGGATAATAATTTGCTGAATATTTCAATTTAAAATCTCTTTTGACTGCAAATTCTATTAAATTATTTCCAAAGAAGTAAGATGCATTATCAAAGACTAGAGCGTTAGGTGCACCAAACCTGGTTATGATGAATTGATCTATGAAATCAATAATTGCATCAGAATTGGCTACCTTCAACGGGATTGCTTCTACCCATTTTGTAAAGTAATCAGTTGCAGTAAGGATGTACTTGTGCTGTTTGGAAGAATGAGGTACTATCTCACCAATAATGTCAAGCCCCCATTGTTCGAATGGTTGCTCAATAGTCACTGGTTGCAAAGGAAAAGTTGGTTTCCTTTGTCTTCCACTTGCAGTTTGACAAATTCTTCACTTCCTTACGTAATCATGCGTATCTTTAAACAGGGTAGGGCAGTAATAACCAGCACGAATTATTTTGTGAGTTGTGGTATCACCTCCAAAATGACCCCTTGCTGGTCCATCATGCAATTCCTGCAAAACCTTTTCAGCTTCAGTCTTTTCAAGACATCTTAATAAGATTGAATCATAATTTTTCCTGAATAACACATTATCAATGATCTCATATTTAATAGCCTTGAACCTTAAAGTGCGTTTACTCTTATCGCTGAGATTAGAAGGAGCATACCCATTTTTCAAGTAATAGATAAGATCAGCATACTAAGATTCAGAATCTGTAACACTTATCTGACTTACTTGAATATCTTGATTTGAATCTTGATTTTCTGGTATGTTATGAGCTCCTGCCAATAATCTACACAAACCTTGTCCTTTAACAATCTTAGCTGGTTTAATAACAATATCATATTCTTGCAAGGCTGTTACCCAGTTAGCTCTCTTTTCTCCTACTTCTTTTTGAATTAATAATTGCCTCACTGCAGAGAATGGGACAATGATTTTTGTATGTTTTTTCAAGAGAAAAGGTCTAAAATGTTTGATTGATTTAAACACGGCAAAGGCTTGTTTTTCAACATCAGAATAATTAAGCTCAACTCCTTGCAGATTTGAGCTAAAGAAAGAAATTGGTGCCTCAATTTTCTGATCATTGAGCTGTGTTAAAACAACTACATAAGATGTTTCGGTGGCCATAGTATAGAAAGTAAAATCTTTAGAAAAATCTGGGGTATTCAATGCTGGTGCATTAATGATCACTTGTTTGATTGCCTCAAAGGCTTCTTTCACTTTATGTCCCCATTTGAATACTGAATTCTTCTTGATCATATTTTGCATAGGTAAAACAATTAAAGAAAAATCAGGAATGAATCTTTTAACAAAATTGATCTGCCCAAGAAATGATTGCATGGATTTTTTGTTATGAGGTAAAAAAATATCAGAAATTTTTTTGACTCTATCTGGATCAATATATATACCATCTTTTGACACAACAAATCCTAAGAGTTTTCCTTCAACCAAAGCAAAGAAATATTTCTTTGGATTTAAGGAAATACCAAACCTTCTACATCTTTCAAATATTTGCTTTAAATCATGTAGATGATTCGCTCTCTTTTTTGAAAATATTGTTATTTCATCAAGATAAACAACAACTGATTTATTGATCAGAACTTTAAATGCTATGTCCATGGCTCTTTGGAAAGTTGCTCCTGCATTTATTAGACCAAAAGGCATTTTCTGATAAGCATAAGTTTCCCATTTTGTTCTGAAAGTTGTTTTCAATCTGTCATCTGGATGAACTAAAACTTGATTATAGCCTGAAAATCCATCAAGAAAGGATATAAGTTCAGAACTATCTACCTTTTGAAGTATCTGTTCCATGGTTGGTAATGGGAAATTGTCTTTTAAACATGCCTTGCTTAAGTTTCTAAAATCAATACAGATTCTTATATCACCATTCTTCTTCCTTACAGGTACCATATTGGAAACCCAATTGGAGTGCCTTACAGGAAAAATGATTTTGGCTTTTAACAGTTTATTAAGTTCTGATTTGATTTGTCCTTCGAGATTTGGATGAACCTTCCTTAACTTTTGTTGAATAGGTTTAATATTAGGAAGCATTGGAATTGTGTGTTGAATAACCGAAGTATCATACGTTTTTAAATCATCATAATTCCAAGCAAAAACGTTTTTATATTTTTTCAAGATTTTAATGAAAGCATTCCTTTCCTCTGGTGTTAAATTGAGTCCTAAATTAACGTTTTGAGGTTTAGAATCAGAACCAAGATTTACTAATTCAAACTTCAAAGTGGAACTTTGAAGTTTAGAATTAGTGACTTTCTTGAATCTGTCTTTAATGTGATATAAATCCTCTAATTTAATAACAGATTTTGGAATGGGATTTTCATTACCTTTTGAAGCAATTTGTAAATCATGATCATTCTCATCAATAATTTGCTCATCATATGATTTCTCTGAAGTCATGAAATTTAAAATATCTTGATCATGATAGAAAACTCTCGAATTTGTGATATTATCTGGGACAGATGGGCAAAAAATCAATTCTATAGAAAATCTATCAGGACTGCAATCTTCAGCAGGCAGGAGTTTAGATGCAACATTAGCTAACAAGTCAGCTGATGTATTTTGATTCCTAGGAATAGGAGAAATATTGAATGATAAAAAATGAGTGGTAAGATCTTGTACTAGGGTTTGATAGTGTTTAAGATGTCCTGAAAGGCAATGAATAGTATTCCTAACTTGTTTTATAACAATTTCGGAATCACCAAAGACTTTCAAGTATTTAACATCTAACCCTATAGCTTTATAAAGTCCTTGAACCAAGGCTTCATATTCTGCGGTATTGTTCGTGCACTCAAATTGTAACCTACATGACAGCATGGTTTTCTCTCCATATGGATCAATTAAGATGCATCCTGCTCTAGCTCCATCAATAGACTTTGATCCATCAAAATATAACGAGCAAAATAAAGATTTATCTATTGACTTATCTACAATTACATCAGAAATATTTACAATTCTGGAAGAATCAGATTGTGAAAAATTTTCTATTTGAGAAACAAAAGTATTT
This sequence comes from Pinus albicaulis, assembly GCA_034641835.2. Lineage (NCBI taxonomy): Eukaryota > Viridiplantae > Streptophyta > Pinopsida > Pinales > Pinaceae > Pinus > Pinus albicaulis. The sequence goes on along the minus strand of CM076575.1, from coordinate 1,505,663,325 downwards.
ACAGAAAAAGGTGATTGAGGTGCTTTGAAGTTTCCAAGAAATGACTCAGCAGAATATCCTCCGAGAATATTGTTGTTGAATGCCACAGGCTCATTAGGTTGTTCAAATTCAGTGACAGTGTGCATCATATGTTTTTCTCATTCAACTTTGATTTGATTTGGTTTCCCTTTGTAGGGAAGCCACATATGTGAATAATCAGTTGAAATATAACCATTAAGTTTCGCGGACCAGTCTCTGCTTAAGATTAATCCATAGAATTCAGGAATATATGCAATCAAAATATCAATTCTTTGGACAATCCTAGGATCGGAAGCTAATCTGATAGTAACTGAATTGTTTTCTCCTACAAATTGAACTTTAGAGCGATCCAATTGAACAATATGAACAGCCGATTTCTGTGGTTCGATATTCAATTTGGAACAAATAGAAGTAGGCATTATATTAGAGGAAGCTCCAGAATTAATTAAACAATTATGCAGATTTTTATTGTATATTTCATAAGTCATAAGAAAAGGAGGAGTCTGAGAATTTGACTTTTCTCCAATGAGCACGGTATCAGTAGCATCTACCTTGTCTGGTGGCTTACCAGCTCCTCTAGCTGCTTTTGCAACTACACCACTTCGTAAAGGAGCAATTAGTGTAGCGTTTAATTCTTTCAATAGCAACTTCTGCTGGTGTTTTAGTTTGCTGAGTTCATGTAAGGAAATGTTGGCTTTAATCTTTTTCATGTCTTCAAAAATGTTATACTCCATAGGATCTGACACCACTAAAGTCTTTGTTGTCGATGAAGGAGGATTAGAAGAAGATGGCTGATTTTGAGTAGGTAATGGAGAAGCTTTCTTTGCAGGGGATTTATCTTTGGTACTTGGAGTTGTAATTTTATTTTTAGGAACTGTTTGCACTGGTTCCGATGTAGATTTAATCCTAGTACTTATAGGCATAGCTTCTTGTTCTACCTCACTATCAGAATTAGGGAGAATAAAATCCCACATTCCATGCAATTAAGCTATTTCTTCATTCTCATCTTCCTCATCTGATACTAAAGATGTATCTTCTTCTTCTTCCTCTTCTTCTGATTCTGCATTAGAGATTGCATTAGGAGGTTTAGATTCAACTTGGTTTCTTCTGAAATTTCGGAATAGTTTTTTAGTATAAGTTTCAGCTACTTGTTTTTTAATTTCAACCATTTCATTTGACATGGTTTTAAGAAATTTCTGTAAACCTTCCATGTCGTATGGGTCTTTGGTATTTTTCTTTGAATCATCTTTGAAGCTGAATTTATTTGATTTCCTTTCCTCAATAGCATTTTTCTTTTCTAGAGAAATAATTCGTTTTTCTACTGCAATAGCCTCTTTCATATTTTCGGCTAATGTAGGTTTTGCAGCTTTATCTACAAAAATTGCTATATTTGAGGGTAAGACAGTTATGTACCATTCAATTCTGACTTGTTCACTAGGCCTTGAATCTGTGTGAATTTTATTCAAGAGTTTGTTGAATCTAGCGTTGAATTCTTTAATGGGTTCCTTGGGTTCTGCTTTCAAATTTGAGAGATCATTGATTAAAGTAGCTATTGATCTGTCATCTCCAAATTTGGTTAAAAAATGATCTGCAAAAATGGCCCAACTTGTTATGGATCCTGATGGTAGTGAAAAGTACCAGGATCCTGCTGCCCCTTGAAGAGTATAAGGGAATAGTCTGACTACAACATCTTCATGTACGACTCCATTCAAATTCACAGCCAGCATAAAGTTATTAATGTGTTCTTCAGCTTGAATGTTAAGATCTGGACTAAACTTTGGAAGCCATTTTTCAGGATTGTCAGGTAAATCATGTAAAGGTGCAGCCATGTTGACTGCCCCTAGAGTAGCCCATGCTCTAGCCATTATTGGAACAACTATTGGAGGAGTAGTAGAAGCTGGTGGTGTCTGAATAGAGGTTGTTGGAATAGATGATGTTGAGATAGATGATGATTAAGGAGATAATGATTGAGGAGATGATGTGGAAACAACTGTACTTTGTTGAGTTGGGATTTCGGAAATAGGTAATTGAATATTAGATGAAGAACCTATATCACTTACTGATTCCGATTGAGTTTTTCTTGTCTTGACTCTACTAGGTAAAGGGAATTGTTTCAGAGAAATACCAAGTTTTTCACTTTGAAGCCTAGTAAGAGGTTTTGAAGAAACAAATTTTGAAGTTACACTACCTTCAGATATTTCAGACTCATCTAGAGATAATGAGAATCCTTTCAATTTATGAATTAAATTTTGAAATTTAGAAGACTCAGGATTTTGATTGTCTGAATGTTTTGAGATTTTGGTAGTGGGTGTCTGAATATTCTTCTCAATTCCTTCTATAGGATTTTGTATTTCAGAAGAGATTGAAGAAGTTGATGAGGGTGTTTTGCTCTCAGAATGGCTTGTGGGCAAAGATTTACTTGCCATTCATAGCTCAGGCCCTCCTTCTAGCGCCAAAAATGTTGAAGCCTAGAAAATCTCTGCTTCAAACATTGGGGAAAACCACCCAGTCGGGACCTTAGGACAGCTCCTTTTCCGTTTGGTATGGTGGCTCTGACTGGATTTAAAGGACCAGTTTCCTTATAACTAATGGGTTGGTGATGGATTGATTTGGATGGGTGAAAATGGGACTAAATTGACTGAAATAAAACTATCTAATTTAGACTAAATACTGGTAAAGAAATTCTAAAACTAACCTGGGCAATCATATGTGAATACAACTTAAGATTATTCCAATCTAACAATAACCATAAAAATGTATTATCATTTAAATTGAAACGTGCAGCAACAAATAAAGATAACTCTGTTTAAGAAATTAAACAGAGTTGTATTAGCATATTGCATTCATCATTGTATACCATCTATATATACTTATGAAAGATAACATTTCAATTATACTCAGAAATGATATATAAAGAAATGTTATGAAAACCAAATATATATAAATGATAGCAAATTTTAAAGCGAATATCATAAGACAAAAGAAATCAACAGTGAACAGATAGAAATACCTTATTCATCTTGAAAGCTTTCAAATGAAATCTGACACTCTAATCCAGTAATTTTGATGCAAAATCAAATTCCAAGGTACAGAAATGCAACACTTCAAAGATAATTCCGCATAAAATCACTAGATGTGATCCTTATAAAAAATATAAGTCAGTGGAGTACATAAATGTAATCTCCAAGTCAAAAATATTAAAATCCAGGACCCCTCTCTAAATGCATGAGAAGGGTTTAAATACTACTCAGCTAAATCTAAAAATAGTCTATTACAAAAATTAAGGATTCGGTTTAATGACCGTCCTTTTCCTAGGCTAAAATACAGTAAAATTAAAACTAAATCTAAAAATAAAGACTATTAACTAACTATTTATGAACTTGATCTTTAAACTTGTAGGCATCTAGCATAGTTTTGAGAAGATGTGGTTGACCGACTTCAGAATTCAACTGTCCTGAAAAGACAGAGTCGGCTAGTGTAGGCGCAATCTTCTCAATAGAATTGATGATACAATTAAGCGCACTGTGCTAACTGTGTGGCTTCACTAAGTATGTCCAGTAAGAGTCCCAAATTAATTTTGTCAGCCCTTGGATTGATTTTTCTCTTTCTTCTGCTTTCTGCCTCCATTCTGTTTGTAGTTGATGTGCCTATGGGAGATATCCTGGAACAGTTTCTGAAATCAAATTAGCTTTGTGTAAATTATCATTTACACAATCAGTAAGAGTGTTTTCCACTTTAGCCGCCTCCTCTGCTGCCTTCTCTGCCCTTCTGATTTGTGCATCCCAGTTATTGAAAAGTATTTCTTTATGGTTTTCATTAATAATGGGTGCACCAGCTTTTCTGCCTTCTTTTGTTTTTCGCCATACCAGATAATCATTGATCTTTTCATTAATAAAATCATAATCATTTCGTAAATCTACGACATGATTTGTGATTTTATCACTCTCTTGGCAAAAATAATTTCATTGCAATATTTTTTGGCATAAAACTTCCTCTTGTTGCAGTAGTTGATTGTTTAAAGAGATAGTTTTTGAAATGAATTCTAGAAGCTTAGGATCATCTTTGTGCTGATCTTGGATAATCTGTATTTGTTTTTCTTTATCAGCCAAGCTTTTTTGATGTCCTATTTTCATTTCTTGAAGTTGTTGTTGTAACTCTTCAAGTTTCAATTGTGCTTCATTATTGTCCTGTACCTGTTGCAATTGCTGTTGTAGAACTTTTATCTGTTCTTCTTTTTCATTCAACAAGAGTTGTATCTCAAATGCTTTGTCAATTGTTGCAGAAGCATAAGCTCCTGTCATTTGAGATAACTTAGTAAGATTCTCAGTAGGCTCTGTGGAAGGATCCTTCCACAAGACATCTAGTTGTTCTACTTCAGTAGCAATTGCGCCTTCTAACTTTCTCTTTTTTCTCTGTTTATTCACTACTGCTTTGTATTTTGGGCTATAGAATACATCTAGAGGAGGAATTTCCTCTACATTAAGTACAATTTCAAAGGAGGGTGTGATGGGTATGTGCTCAGTTACTATGGTTGTGCTACTTATTCCTATGCTTAAAACTTTGGTTGTTTGTACAGGGGTCTGTACATTATGTCCTTCTACATTAATCAATTGGTTAAAAATTTCCCATTCTTTGTCTAACTCAATGGTGACTGGCTTTTGCTGTACATTGGTTGGAGGAGGATTTGTCTGTTGAGAAGTCAAATTTTTTTATTGAGGAAGTTATTTTGATTGTGCAGAATCTTTCACTGATTCTTCAATTTTATCTTCCTTTTCATTAGACTTATTGGAATGTTCAGAAGTCTCTCTGTCAGATTTTGACTTGGATTTATCAGTACTTGAACTGTCGTTAAGACTAACACTAGGAGTTTGTTCCCTTGCGGGTTCCAAGCGTAGATTTTCCAAATGAATATCAGTTAGTCTTCTTTCTCTGTAAAGTTCGAATTCCTATAATTCCTCTGGAGATAACTGCATTTGAGCTGAACTCAAAACTTCTTTAAATGAACTTCTTGTTTGGAACATATCATCAAAAAGATCTTGTTCCCCAGAAAATTCCCTTACTTTGATTGCATTGGTAAAATTCTTAACAATATTATTTGGGTCAAATAACCTTCTTGAAAATTTGAACAATTGTAAGCATGTAATGTTGCTTACTTCTTTGAATGCATGTCCAACATCAAACAGTGAAAATGTTCCACAGTTTATGGGAAATTGTGGCCAAATGCCTTTCTTCTTCTCTTTTAATTCCTTTGTTAAACCTCCTTGACCACAGGTCTGATAAGCAATATCCCGCGCTACAAGTCTATCTGGAACATATAAGGGTAAAACATGGGGGGAAGCAGAACTTCCGAAAACCCTAACATAAGTGAACAATTCTTCTCCAAACCATCTTGCGACGGGGAGAATGTCGACCTCAGTTTCTAGGGATAACCTTGGGGCATCCTTATTATGCAATGTTTTGTACAATGGTAGCATTACACCATGGCAAATTTGGTAAAAATGGGGGACAAACTTAGACTCCCATAGTTCTTTATGGTACACATGAATAGGCAAAGGATCGTGGATAGTCCATTGCCAACCCATCACAGGGAATTTAGAGACAAAAAAGATAGCGTCCATGACATAAGCAGATAGATAAAAAGGCGGATAAATCCGCTGAGAAACATTTCGTTTGGACCGGTAGTGAAAAATAGCAGTGGTCAAATTATCAGATAGGATTTTGGCCCAATCTACAATTGTAGAATTAACGACAGCATTCAACAAAGGGAGCCATTCAGGCAAGATAATATTTATGTCAGGCTTTCCAAAAAGCCTGCATAACATGGCAGCAGCAAAACAATAAGGAGAGGTAAGTGAACCAGTACTGTACATACCGTGTTTGTTTTTCTTCAACGGTTCATCTCTTTTGGTCCACTCCTGTGTGCATTCTGACAAATTCGCATGTTCTCTAGAAAAATCTTCCATGAATTGCTTATTATAAGTCGCCTAGGGTTTCGGCAACTTATACATCAGCCTCAAATCTTCCGTGGTGAATGACTCGATTAGCTCTTGAGATGGAGTTCTAAATTTCCTGTCTGAAATATCGGTGTTGTTCAGCACCCATTTCACCATGTCCGTATATAGGAGAATCCTCGGCCTTGCCGCTATTCTATGCAGAAATGAGCAAGCCAGTTCTTTAAGAGTTGCCTCAGACGTATTACTGGAACCTGCGGTAGCCGCAACTTTAATCACCACTGGATTTTCTTCTTCCAGCAAATTATACATTCCTTCCCATGTGGTTATACCGGAATCCTTATTGCAAGCAGTGTCTGCATACAGTGAATCCATTTCTCTGTTTTCAGAATTCGAGCTCTTCTCTTTCTTACCCATAGTGTTCTGTGAAAGCTTTGTATAGACGTTTTCTCCTTCGTGCCTGCGTTTTACGAGTTAAATGAGAGTAATGGCATAAGAAAGGTGATGAGATAGTTTTAAATGCAAAGGCGGATGAAATATATTATTTTATCGTGAAACAACTTTCAATCAAAACAAAATCTCTTTTACCATTAATTGACAATCCATTCATTTAATCCAATCATTAAAGCGCATAACAGATATTGATATATGGGAAGATTTTCTTTGAAAAACGTGCTTTTATGAATCTGCGACATTACGATCTGCAATTTGCTGCACAATATCGCAATATCGCAATATTGCAAAATGAAACCATCGCAATTTTGTAAATAGCGCAAAAAGCGCAAATTGCGAAATAGCGCAAAAGCGCACATCAAAAATATCGAAAAAGTGCAAAATTGTAAATAGCGCAAATAGTATTCATTTAACATTTCTCTTTTCTGCGCTATGCGATCTGCGACCAATATGTTATTGTATAGGCTTTTTGGGATCGCGTTATTGCAAAATCGCAAAGTCGCAATTTCAGTTTTTCAAAAGATATCTATCATTTTGAGATGGATGCGCTATTTTGTTTAAAGAAAAATTTTATTGTAATCTATCATAAACTTAAGTGCTTCTTAAGGTTATTTCTAAGGGATTTCCCTAAGTTTACGATAGAAAGTTTTATTTGAAAATAAAACAAATCCTAATTGATTTTTTTGGATTTTTAACTAAGGGTCCCCATTTATTTAGTATTATTACTAATATTAAATAAAAAAGGGGGGTTGTTGCTGGTCACAACAGGACCAAGTGAAATTGTTGCAGGATTAGAAGTCTAGGAATGAGAGCTCACATGCAGCTGAAGCCCAAAGAGCACATAAGTTACTAGAAAGGTTGCAGAAGTTTGATAGGAAATCATCTATTGGAAATACCTTGGGCCAAGTCAAAGAAATAATTTGGACAGATATCATTGAGTCCATTAATGAAATCCAGTCATGCATACAGATCATATTTGAACAGAAATAATTGATACAAAAAGGAAATGATTCCATCAAAACTATTAAGGAAGAGCTTGGAAACATACCAATAGTTTCCAACAACATCATCAATTTCCTTAAGTACTCCAAGAATAAATATGAACTGGATGAATTAGGAGTTGAGGATAGGACAAAAACAATTTTGGAGGTAAATAAGGTTCTTACAAAGTGAAACTTGATTGTAGAAATCGAAGAAAAATGTCACAGCTTAGAGATATATGTGAACAAAATTTTCAGAAGGATAGAACCTTTAACTCAGAAAGGTCTTCCTTCCCTATTTGTAATCAATGACAAATTAATGAATAGAGAGGATTATGTAAAGAAGCTGAATGAAATTTTCAAGGACACAACTAAATTTTCAAATATCAAAGGCACTATGACAAGGAAAGCATTTTTGGAGGCATTGGCTCATGACCTTTTCATCCAGCATGAGGTAAACCATGTTTTTGTGGTAAAACCAACTTTTGCTAAGTATACAAAAGGGATGAAATCTACAGGAAGGTCATCAAGCTATCCTAGATGGAGATCGATGGGATAAGTTAACTGAGTTTCATGAGTAAAAATTAATGAAGAACAATCATCTGCATGTAAACACATAAGACAACACATTAGCCAGCATTACAGCCAACACAACCTACAAATAGGCTTACTCAAAAACTAATTCCTTGACAGTAGTGCCAGAATGCCAGATCACCCACGTTGAGACTATCTTTTGTCATAGTTAAAATTTATTGTTAGGTTTAAGATAATAATTCACTATCTATTGAGACATCATTAATTGTAATCAATTTTGTAACATTTTAATATAAATACTTCATTGCTTGAAGTATTAAAGGTTGATTTTTGAACATATTTTTCCTACTACGCAATTGTAAATTCCAAGTTTTGCTGGAGCATCAATAATACAAAGACTTCTTTCAGGATTCATATGGTGCAATTACTGGTGAAGTGTTTCTACTGTTTCTGTGTTTTCCACTATGTTTCTTTTTCTCCGTTTATTATAATTCGTAATTGTAAAAAAAAAAGTGTGATGAATAGGACATGCTATTTAAAACAACTTGTTATGCGGAATTATAAATTACGGATAAATAAAATTCCTTAAATGTGGTGCTATGAATTTAGGACAAAAAATCAAACAATTTTCAGACACTTTCCCTATGAGTAAATAAACATACAAAAATATAGAGGAACCTACTTGTGATCCAAGTGCTTCCTATTCTCCTTCTATCGCTCTTGTTGTAGGTTCCAATCCAACTTAGATCTCCAGACTAGTTCCTACAAGTATAAACACTAAACAACAAATATATTGCAATATAAAAATGTCTATTTATCTTAATTAGTTAAATCAATTAAACATGAAACATATATATCAGTTAAGAATCCATCATATGAAAAGTAGAAACATAAAAAAATACATATATGGGAAAATAAACATCAATCTTTATTAATGGATAGAAGGGGGAGGTTACAACCAGCGATCGATTTGATGTCACTAGTTCCAACATTCATCCCAAACTCATCACAATAAACATCTCACCAGCAACGTATCACTCTTATCACAAACTCAATTGAGAATCCAACAACATGTATTTACCAAATTTATTCCTTCCCTATTGCTAGGATCTATGCTCAATTTATAGGGAAACTGAAGGTAGTTTTTCAATCAATGACTTTCTAATAATAAGCAAGACATGTTCCCAAGCTTAGAGGTGTTAGATGGACACATGGATTCAAAGTTTGACACATATGGACTCTTATAGAAGGCACTGGCCATGTAGAGATTCCAGAACAATGAGAATTTCACTCCCATTTGACCAATGCACTCTTTAATGTAGGGAAGTGATTTGCAAAGCACCCTTGAATGGAGGTAGATAGATATGAAAAGTTGTTAGTCCCTTGAGAGGCTGCGTTGGTGAGCTCATAAGTGATATAAAATATAATTCAAACCTTGGAAACTTTTGTTGAGAAAAATACTGAGAGGGGGGGGGGGGTGAATCAGTATTTAGGGCTGAACAATTTTTGTTTGCTTTATCTTAAAACCATATGTTACAGTACTGCATCCAATATGTATGTCCGGATATCTTATTATGTATTTACTTAAAGTATTGCATTAGATAAGCATTAAGCATGAAAAAATCAAACCATCAAGCAAAACAACACATATGAACACTAGGATTTAAGGTGGAAACCCAATTCGGGAGAAAACCACCACTGCTGTAATCTCAGTCTTCAAGATTGTTATAGAGAAAACTTCCTACAATATATGCTGGTGCAGACTTATACCAGCACGCAGGCACCCACCTACAGAAGGCTTCAACCTTCTCTCGTTTACCAGCCTCTCCTAGAAGGGAGCTACTACCCCTTGCTCTCGTTTAGCAGCTACCACTGGAAGGGAGCTACAACCCCCTCTCTGAAGGCTTCGACCCTCAGCACCACTGCGGACCATGTTTCATCAAATTTCATACTGGATCCACCAGTTTCCATATGACATACCTTGCCAGTCACCAGATTTATTTATATTCTGTATACTCACACCAGTTCCTCATGATTTCATCCGTCATTCACACCAGATATTCATCATTATATTCATGGGTGCATCGTAGTTTCAGATTTATCAGTTACGAACAGAGCTCACCCATACAGATATTTTATTCACCACCCATACAATGCCCACCTCGTTCTTTACTTTTCTTCTCCTTATATATTTTTTCCTTTATTAAAACCATGAGTCAAAACCACGAACCGCTAATGGTATTCCTCTGACAGTATTCCTTTTAGTTTATCCCACGGGGCTTTTGATCTCTTTTTTAATTTTTATTTATCAATTTAAAGAAATTGATAAATAAATATATTTACAATTTTGAACAGAACTTTAGGATTAAAGTTAACCCTTCGCATTTTAACCCTTCCAAATAATATGGTAAACCTTTGACCCCGGGCCCACAAATATAGTCAATAGCCAATCAACTATGCGCATGGTACCATAGGTAAACTCCGCGCTAGTCCAGCGTCTGATCACCGTTAGATTAGCAAGCTTCCATATCAACGGAGTATATGCATATCGCTCGACCTTCGATACCGATCGTTAACGTGCAATGGCCCGCCGTACCTGTGTTAATATTTGCGCACCTTCAACAAATGACGACCTTCCGATGACCCCTTCCCAGATCAACGGCGCTCAACGATATCGCTGGGTGTCCTGGGTCGAACTATAACACGCGATGGCGCACAGTAAAAAGTGGTTTTGTAGAATCGTACAAGGACGCGTGTCGCCCGTTTTATGGAATCGCTCCCCACCTCCTGAATACCACTTGCCCGTTGAAGGCAGTGCGATGAAAACCATAAACCGCCTTCACTGTTCCTCCTTCATGGTTCCTCTTCTACTTGTACATTAAAAAACATCATATCTCTGCCACCATTAAGTTCTTCAATGGATACACTGAATGCCTTGAGAGCCCCCTATATATTCAACCAAATAGTTCCACGACTGCAAATATCAAACTAAGCCAGATATTCATTACAAGAAGGTCTCATCCTGGAATTCAAATCCTACCACCATGATTCCTCAACAGGGTTTCACTTTTAACTCCATTCGAAGAGACTCATACAGAGATTTAGGGGATTCCATACAAGAATTACATCAGTCAATACACATATAATACACATATCCCTAACAATGATTTCATTCTTCTCCGGGCACCGTAGGTATCCTCTGCCATTATGAAATTGATCACACAAGTCATATATATTCCAGATTTACTCATACTTAACAAAATTCCACAGTTCTTCATTAACATATACAAATCTTAGCCAGATATTCAATTTGTCCTTCAATATATTACCTTGTCTCTTCCTAGCAGCTCTCCCTTTTTTCATCTCCTTTGCAAACTGTATTAAACTCCTAATTCAACTCTACTACTCTGTCTCTTTTTCCTTATGGATAGTTTAGGTGTTGCTCCTATCTTTACCAATTCTTTTTCCATCAATGAAAATATTTCCAACAATCTCCCCCTTTGGCATTGATGGCAATACTCTTCCTCTGATGGCCTTACAGAAGCCCTTTGTTGCTTTTCCTCCCCCTTTGACATCAATGGCAAGGATTTTGATCAAGATCCTTTGAACTGATAATGCCATGCTCCCCCTGAGATCATGCTGCATCTTCAAACATAATATGACCAACAATTCATCCTTTTCATATGACCAATGCTCCCCCTGAGCCTGTGCATTCAGAGATGCCTAATAGCACCTCACAACCAAGTTAATATTCTATATTTAAGTAGACCTGATCCTCTGCATGGCAGAGACTACTCTGAGTTTCTGTCTGAGATATTCGAACACTTCCCTGGGTGGAGGTTTGGTAAATATATCATCAACTTGTTCTTTGGAGGAAACATACTCCAATTTCACCTTTTGTTCAAGCACTTGTTCACGTAAGAAGTGATATTTGATGGGAATGTGCTTGGTCTTAGAATGCATAACAGGATTCTTTGAGATACTGATAGCACTTGTATTATCACACATAATGGAGATAGGAGGTGAACATTTGATTTGAAAGTCTTGTAGGGTTTGCATCATCCAGAGAAATTGAGTGCAACATGATGCAGCAACCACATATTTTGCTTCTGCTGTAGATAAGGCAATGGAGCTTTGCTTCTTGCTGAACCAAGATACTAACCGGGGCCCCATACAGAATGCACCACCACTAGTGCTTTTCCGATCATCAACACTTCCAGCCCAATCTGCATCAGTGTATGCATGAAGAGTAAGATCAGCATTCTTTGGATACCATAGTCCAAAGTCTTGAGTTCCTTGTATATATTTGAATATTCTTTTCACATCCTGAAGATGAGACTCTTTTGGATTAGCTTGGAATCGTCCAACAATCCCAACTGCATGCATGATGTCTGGTCTTGTCCCAGTGAGATAAAGTAGACTTCCTATCATAGATCTGTATTCAGGTTGATTCACCGTGGGGGAATCATCATTAGAACTGAGATTACATCTAGTTATCATTGGTGTACTTACAGGTTTGCAATATTCCATGCCATACTTCTTCAGGATTTGCTTGAGGTATTTTGCTTGTGATAAGAATATGCCATATGTTGCTTGTTGCACTTGCAAGCCAAGAAAGAATGTTAGTTCCCCAAGCAAAGACATTTAAAATTCTTGCTGCATATCAAAAGAAAATTTCTGACTCATAGAATCTTTATTACTTCCAAAAATGATATCATCAACATATACAACCACAATCAATAGTTTGTCATTTTCAGTTTTTGTGTATAAGTTGCTATCAGCAGACCCTTTTGAAAATCCTTGTTGATGAAGATATTTGTCAAGACGATAGTACCATGCCCTTGGAGCTTATTTGAGACCATATAGAGCCTTTTTAAGTCTACAAACAAGTTTTTCATCATTTCCAAAAATGAATCCTTCTGGTTGTTCTATATAAACTTCTTCTTCTAGATCACCATTGAGAAAAGCAGATTTAACATCCATGTGATAAACTTTGATTTGTTGGAAGCTTGAAAAAGCAAGAAACATTCTTATGGCTTCAATTCTGGCTACAGGAGCAAATGTTTCTTCAAAGTCTATACCTTCTTGTTGAGCATACCCTTTGCACACAAGTCTAGCTTTATTTCTTATAACATCCCCATTCTCATTTAACTTGTTTTTGAATATCCATTTAGTTCCAATGCCATTTTTGTCATGAGGCCTTGGTACTAATTCCCAAGTGTGATTCTTTTCAATTTGATCAAGCTCTTCATTTATGGCTTGAATCCAAAATTCATCTTTGCTAGCTTGAATGACACTATGAGGTTCAATAGTGGACAGAAATTCTATATTGCTAGAAGATCCCACAAGAGTCCTTCTTGTTTGTACACCTGATCCCTTTTCTCCCAAAATTTGAGATTCTGGATGATTCTTTTGAACATATCTAGATGGAGCCTTTTCAAACAAATCCTCTTTGGGTTCTTCATTGGGTTCACTATTTGTATCATTACTATTTGATGTAGAAGGATATGTGTCATCATCATCTTCATCTATTGTTTGCTTTTCTTCTTTTGGAGCTGCAGGAGACTCATCAATAACAACATCAATACATTCAACAATCTTCCGAAGTATTTTATTGCAACATTTATATGCCATACTCCTAGAGGAGTAACCAAGAAATATTTCTTCATCTGCTCTAGGTTCAAACTTGCCAAGTTTTTCATCATTATTATTGATAAAGCATTTTCTTCCAAAAATTCTAAAATGATTTATAGTGGGAGGATTACCATACCAGAGTTCATATGGATATTTATCACTATTTACACGAACATGTGCTTTGTTGAGAATGTTTACTGTTGTATGTGCTGCTTCTCCCCAAAATGTGTCAAGTGTTTCAGAATCATCAAGCATAGCTCTAGCCATTTGTTGAACTGTTATGTTCATTCTTTCTGCAACACCATTCTGTTGTGGAGTGTCAGCTACAGAGAACTGTCTTTTTATACCATGTTGTTCACAAAATTCAAGGAATTCATTGGATGTATATTCTCCTCCTCGATCAGATCTGAGACACTTGATTTTTAGATCTAATTCATTCTCAACTAGTGCTTTGAAGATCTGAAATTTCTCAAATGCTTTATCTTTGTGTTTGAGTAGCCCAATCCAACACATTCTAGAGAAATCATCAATGAATAAGATATAGTATTCTTCACCACGCGGTGACTTTTTCCTCATAGGTCCACATATGTCAATATGAATGAGTTCAAGAGGCTTACTTGATGATCCTTCCTTGGCATTAAATTGTACCCTGGTTTGCTTGCCGAATTGGCAAGATTTGCATATGATATTTTCAGGTAGAGTAATATTGGGAAGATCAAGAAAAGCTTTAAGTCTGCTTGATTTTTTGATTTGAGAGAAGCTCAGATGCCCCAACCTTCTATGCCATAGCCAATTTTCTGAATATTTACTCAAATAACATTGTTATTTGGGGTTCTTCAATATTTACAAGTTGTTTGGAGTTCTTTTTCCTTTTATAATTGCTTTACCTGTATCAAGATCACGTACCACACATTCTTTTGAACTAAAGACAACTTCAGTTCCCTGATCACACATTTGAATTAAACTTAACAAGTTATGTTTTAATCCATCCACATACATGAATTCATTAGCTTTCACCTTTTCTTTTAGAAAAACAGACCCTTTTCCCTTAATGACCGCAGGGGTATCATTTCCAAATGTAACATTTTTTTTCCTTTTCTAGAGTACTATATGCAAGAAGTTTGTATTTATCACCTGTCATGTGTCTTGAGCATCCACTATCAATGTACCATTGGTTTTCTTCATCTTCTGCAAATAATTCTATGCCACAATTTTCAACCTGTAATTTCTTCTTTTTCCATACTTTGGAGCTTGAAGGAACATGTTCTTTTGGCTGAACTTTTCTTCTGCATTCAAATTCTTCATGGCCAAAGTTATTGCAATAAGCACATTCAACTTCATTTTGAAGAGGAGAAAATTTGTTATAAGTATTCTTCTTTGTTTAAATATCAATCCTTTTCTTTATTCCTTCTCTTGTCATGATGGTTTTATATGCAACACATTGAACAAATTTATGACCAAAATTGTGACATGAGAAACATTGTCCATTGAAGAAGAAATTTCTGTGATCATAAAATCTTCTATATGAATTTACTTGTTGATTGGTGTTTCTTTGAAAGACATTCCTGTTAGTGTTCTTTGAATTGAGATGATCATGCTTTATCTGTAAATATTATTTATTCCCTTGCTGAGTGGCAACATGTTGTAAACCAGTTGTAACTGCTTTTAGATAATTTGGTGCTGAAGCCTAAGAAGATTCTCCAATATATCCAAGACTTGTCTTTATAAGAGGAGAACATTGTACCTTGATAATATCATCTAATGTTTCAGATCCTTTAGCAAATCTAAGATTCAGAGTTTTTACTTTCTCAAGTTCTTTTCTTAGACTTACTACTTCACACTCTAATTTCTCATTGTGTTTCTCCTTTTCTTCAAGATGATTTTTCATAGTTTCTATGATTATTTTACTTTCTTCTAAGCAAATTTTGAGTTTATTGTTTTCATCAAGAAAATCACTGTCTTCTAGAGCATCCACAAAAGTATCTTTTTCTTCTCTAGATTCTTTTTCAAATGCCATAAGAAGTCTAAGATCTTGTTCACATTCTTCCTCACTATCAGATAACCCATCACTATCTTCATGAGTATAGTAACTCTTTCTAGTGTTAAAACGATTCTTATTCCTTTTTGCTACTTCCTTCCCCTTTTTATGTGTTTCTTTATAAGGACACTTAGCAGCATAATGACCAACTCTTCCACAATCAAAACATTTGAAAGGAAGCTTACCTCTAAACCGTCCTGTGCCAAGTTGAAGTTTATTTACAAATTTTATCTCATCTTCTTCTGAGATATATCCTGATCCTTCTGTTTTTTGTACTTCCTTCCCTTCTGTAGAAGTTCTAAAGACTGCTTCTTTGACTTCAGAAGGTCCTCCTCTTCTCATTTCATATGCAGTTAGTATGCCATGAAGTTGCACCACAGTAAGGTTTTGAAGATCCTGCTTTTCTTCAAGGGCAGAAACTTTTGACTCAAATTTTGTCGTTAGTGATCTTAAGACTTTATCAACCAAGGTAGATTCGGTTATTGTTTCTCCCATATTTCTCATACGATTTAAAATATCATCAAGACATAAAAAGAAATTGGTAATGCTCTCCTCATTATCCATTTTTAGATTCTCATATTGAATTTTGAGAGTTTGGAGTTTAGCACTTTTTACCTTTGCATCACCTCCATAACTTAGAATGATTTTGTCCCATATTGTCTTGGCTGTATTCAGCTGCATGAATTTGAAAAATTATGATTCAGTTAGACTTCCCAATAGAGCATTGACTGCCTTTGCATTCGTTTCATAATTCTTTCTTTCCATCAGATCTGTTGGTACTGTAGCTGGGTATTGATATCCTTGTTCAACAATTTCCCATACCTCTGCTCCCAGAGACTGAAGATAGGATCTCATCCTTGTTTTCCAGAAGATTAAATTGTTTCCGTTAAAGAGCAGAGGCCTGATAGATGTTGTTCCATCTTGATTGCTCATCTTGCTTGATCTTCCTTCTAGCGGCTAAGATTTTTCAGAAGGACTTGCTTTGATACCAATTTTTAAGAAAAATATTGAGAGGGGGGGGTGAATCAGTATTTAGGGCTGAACAATTTTTGTTTGCTTTCTCTTAAAACCATATGTTATAGTACTGCATCCAATATGTATGTCCAGATATCTTATTATGTCTTTACTTAAAGTATTGCATCAAATAAGCATTAAGCATGAATATAAATAACAGAACAAACCATCAAACAAAAAAACACATATGAACACCAGGATTTAAGGTGGAAACCCAATTCAGGAGAAAACCACCACTGCTGTAATCTCAATCTTCAATATTGTTATAGAGAAAAATTCTTACTATATATGCTGGTGTAGACTTATACCAGCACGCAGGCACCCACCTGCAGAAGGCTTCAACCTTCTCTCATTTACCAGCCTCTCCTGGAAGGGAGCTACTACCCCCTGCTCTCATTTACCAGCTACCACTGGAAGGGAGCTACAACCCTCTATCTGAAGGCTTTGACCCTCAGCACCACTGCGGACCACGTTTCATCAACTTTCATACTGGATCCACCAGTTCCCATACGACATACCTTGCCAGTAACCAGATTTATTTATATTCTGTATACTCACACCAGTTCCTCATTCATCATTATATTCATGGGTGCATCGTAGTTTCATATTTATCAGTTACAAACAGAGCTCACCCATACAGAGATTTTATTCACCACCCATACAATGCCCACCTCGTTCTTTAATTTTCTTCTCCTTATATAGTTTTCCCTTTATTAAAACCATGAGTCAAAACCACAAACCGCTAATGGTATTCCTCTGACAGTATTCCTTTTAGTTTATCCCACAGGGCTTTTGATCTCTTTTTAATTTTAATTTATCAATTTAAAGAAATTGATAAATAAATATATTTACAATTTTGAACAGAACTTTAGGATTAAAGTTAACCCTTCGAATTTTAACCCTTCCAAATAATATGGTAAACCTTTGACCCCGGGCCCACAAATATAGTCAATAGCCAATCAAATACATGCATGGTACCATAGGTAAACTCCGTGCTAGTCTAGCGTCCGATCACCGTTAGATTAGCAAGCTTCTAGATCAACAACATATATGCATATCGCTCGACCTCCGATACCGATCATTAATGTGTGATGGCCTGCCATACCTGTGTTAATATTTGCACACCTTCAACAAATTACGACCTTCCGATGACCCCTTCCCAGATCAACGGCGCTCAACGATATCGCTGGGCGTCCTGGGTCGAACTATAATGCACGATTGCGCACAGTAAAAAGTGGTTTTGTAGAATCGTACAGGGATGCGTGTCTCCCGTTTTATGGAATCGCTCCCCATCTCTTGAATACCACTTTCCCGTTGAAGGCAGTGCGATGAAAACCATAAACCGCCTTCATTGTTCCTCCTTCGTGGTTCCGCTTCTACTTGTACATTCAAAAACATCATATCTCTGCCACCATTAAGTTCTTTAATGGATACACTGACTGCCTCGAGAGCCCCCTATATATTCAACCAAATAGTTCAACGACTGCAAATATCAAACTAAGCCAGATATTCATTACAAGAAGGTCTCATCCTGGAATTCAAATCCTACCACCATGATTCCTCAACAGAGTTTCACTTTTAACTCCATTCGCAGAGACTCATACAGAGATTCAGGGGATTCCATACAAGAATTACATCAGTCAATACACATATAATACACATATCCCTAACAATGATTTCATTCTTCTCCGGGCACTATAGGTATCCTCTGCCCATTATGAAATTGATCACACAGGTCATATATATTCCATATTTACTCATACTTAACACAATTCCACAGTTCTTCATTAACATATACAAATCTTAGCCAGATATTCAATTTTTCCTTCAATCTATTACCTTGTCTCTTCCTAGCAGCTCTCCCTTTTGTCATCTCCTTTGCAAACTGTATTAAACTCCTAATTCAACTCTACTTCTCTGTCTCTTTTTCCTTATGGATAGTTTAGGTGCTGCTCCTGTCTTTGCCAATTCCTTGCCATCAATGACAATATTTCCAACAACTTTGCAATAGAAGTTATGAATGGTTTGTTCTTGTCTAAGGGCACGTAGCAACTGAAATGATAGGGGATGATAGAACCTATTTCATTGGTCTTGGGGATGATGTCCAGTTTGACCAGGTCATTGGGAATGATGCCCAAATTGACCTATAATAGCTTCCCCCTAAAGCATGAAGTTAAAATAATAACAATGTTTTTTGAATGAGCTGATTTACGATGTGATGGGCTGGAAATGAAGCAGAGTGGAGATGATTTGATGTCGACAGGAAGACACTTTATTGCGAAATGAGAGTTATTGATTTCAGAGAAAAAATGTGACTTGATATAGTAATGTTCAGAGATGACTGTCATGAGAATGAAGGTTTATGAGTATTGCAGAAGGATGAGTATTCACTCGATGACTTCTCTTGAACATATCAACGACATTGAGGTGAGCTAGAAGCATTGACCCACAACCAAAGTTAAGGTATGATGAACCATAGGTATCAATGAACCATCAAGAATATCACCCAACCAAAACAGTCACAATGATGGAGTGAAGTGTCATGTTAAAGAGTGACCTTTACCATAAAATTTCTACTCACTTTCCCAAATTTTCCCCGGTCATTTGTCAACTAGTACCTCTTTATTTTTTAACAAGCTTGAAAATTATAACATATGCATGATCTATAATTCAACCCTTTGGGAAAATAATGTATCACTATTTAATAATTTAATGAGTCTAGCGATGAATGAAACTCGATTCTTGCCATGATCGACAAGCCCGTCACTATTTTATGTTTTAAAGAGCCTAACGACGGTGACAACCCGGTCCTTTTTCATATTAATAGAGTCTAAAAAAGAGGAAGAAAGAAAACTCCATAGGTACTTTTCTGTAAAGTTGTTGCTCAGATCTGAAAAAGTGTAAAATAATATCTGAGAGAACCTCCTAGCCATGTTCGACTAAGGCATTCTTTTTTCGTAAATAATCTATCTCAGTCCAGAAAAAGGGTTTAACTTATACTGAGTAGATATCAATCATTTACTTTTACAAGCTCAAATAAGACTCCAAGGGTTCCCTTTTTGCTATTATCAAAGCTCAAAAAAGAGATAAAAGTGCGCTTCAAGTCCTTTTTCATTTTTTATTAAAGCACAAAAAATAAGGTTAAAATTATGCTTTGTGGTCAAATCATTCTTGAAATAAATCTACATGATTAATCTGCTCATTAGTTGCAAAACTATTCAGAACAACATCAAATGGATTAAAAATACATGTTTCATGATAAAAATTTAATAAAACCATAGTCACAACAATAAATTTTATTTCCAAATAATCAAATAACTAATTAAAAGAGTTTTGCTATTCATTTTTACCATTTGAAAGTTACCATTTTCATTTTGGAGCTCCAAACCTGTTTTTTCCCCCGAACTTCAGTTGTTGATTACGATCAATTATATGGATGGTTTTCATTGCTATTTGATCCAAGTTGGTGCCATAAACCCCCTCTTTCTTTTAATAGTCATTTTATTTCATTTCATTGCAATTTTTTAGGGATTTGGGCCCCTTAGGGTAAATTATTTTTCCAAAGAGGGAATCACACCCTTGGGAATCGAAAAATACATTGTAAAGCACTCAAAATTAAGCCTAAGTGCATATGTAATGCACTGTCTATGGACCAAGACTGCGTTGGGTGAAATTCACTTTTTTTATTCTTGCATTGTACCCAAATTTTTCCTAATGTTTTGCATGAAAAGGAGTGTAATGTGTCTTATGGTTATGTTTTAGGGATTCATTGAACTAGAATGACAATTACTTGGAGAAAAAGAGAGCATGAAGAAAAAAATATGGTTGCCCTTAATGATCCAAGTATTGTAAGAGCCCTAAGGGATTGTGGGTTATTAAAGTACTTTCACTTATCAGGTACGAGGCAACAAATAGAAATTTTGGAGTTCCTTGTTCAAGCATGGGATCTAACAATTGAGGCATTTCACATTAGGAACAAAGTTGTTCCTATTACAGTGGAGGACATATATTTTATGACAGGCTTGTCGAGGAGAGGCTTACCCATTTCTCTCTTAGGGTATGCTCGAAGAGGAGAGATGGTGAGAGACTATATTTTGCAGTATTTCTATCCAGGGGCAGAGCCAAGCAAGGATGGGAAAATAAACATCTGTGACATTCGTGATTTTCCATTGAGAACCATTCTATTCACGATCGCAAAGCTTGTTGGTACCGTTACACTACATGTAATGAACAGATCTTATATGTAGTCTGCGCTAGAGTGCATGGAACCAACAATGTTCAACTGGTCTGAAGCAGTACTTTCTCAAATAAAATAACAATTGGGCAAGGCAAAGGGAGGAAGGAAGAAAAAATTTAGTTATTTTTTGATCCTCATTTCTTTTGTCTTAGAGTGGATTCCACTGATGCAGCCTCAACACGTGACGCTGGGTGTGTCTAACCCTAGAGATCTGAGGATGTAGAGATGGGTAGAACTGATGGCTAGACATGTATTCCAATCATCTATCATGTTCTCAACTGCATTCTTCTTCATTAATGAATATGCATATGCATGCTTCGATTTCCGAGGAGATCTAGACTTAGCTTTACTAGAAGGCGCTCGGTGGGGTGAAATTGGTAAGAATGTTTTGACCATGTTTTTTTATTTTTCTAAGGTTTATACATGTTTTTGTGTTTTGATTTTTTCACAAGACTAAAATAAAGTTTTAATTTAATGCAGATGTGGGTCGAGTTCCACCAGTGCAGGAAAAAGATCATGGAGTGGATGAGCCTGCAGAGGGGGCTGTCGGGAGAGAAGTCCTTTAGGATTTAGACATGGCTGAGACTCTTATTGAGCTTCGAAATCAAATATAGGGGTTGAAATTCGAGATTCCGGATTTTCGGATTGAAGAGTTACCCATGCGACTACAACACCATAATATTGGTGTTCATAAATGATGGAAGCGATTAGTGCGTAGGATAGCTAGATCGATAGCATGTTACCATGAGAATCACTAGTTTACTTTGATATGTTGTATAAATTTTGAGGTCTGATGAACAATGTGTCTTGGGCACAAATTTTTGTAAAAACCTATAACTATCTATCTATTTGATTTCATTGTTTTCCTATGTTTATTGCGAAATCCTATTCAATTATGTGAATGTATCTTTACATGTGTTTCAGATGTCTCTTTATAACATAATTCACTAAAGAATCAGTCAATGTGTTCAAGTTTCTGGAAATGTGTTGATATTGAATAAAATCAAAGTGTCTTTCCAAAATTCAAACTCTTAGGAACATACGATGCAGTGTTCGATTTCTAATAGTATAAACACTAGTAAGTTGTAATACCACAAGTTGTGAGTCTAACCTTATGATGATGTGGTTAATACCAAATGAAATGGCATCAAAGAGAATTTTGATCAACTCGCTATAATCAATGATATTTTTTGTCGATCTACCGATACAAATCCCTTGAAAACTCACTACCTCACCGTTTGGAGAAAAAATGGCCCACATTATAGAGGATAGATTTTGCGTACTACGACTAGCACCATCAACATACCCAACAAATGGTTCCAAATATTTAGACATCTGCAATGAAATGTAAATCGGATTACTAATGTCAATAAAACTCTAAAAAACAAACTAAGACAATGAATGCAAATCAACATCACAAAAATTTGCTATGATCATGATTAAGCATAGTAACGTTTCAGATGCGATCCATTTCGGAGTTGTGCCAACGAAATTCCATTGTAATACACCAACTCAAGACACCTTTAGAAATAACTCTTTTGAAAATATAGGGGCCATGCCATAATGGCTCAAATTTCCCTGTACCTATTACATCAACTTCCTCATCATAAAGAAGGACCAAGTTGCCCTCTGAGAAAATGTGAGGCTGGAAATGCTTGTCATATTGCACCTTTATACATATATTATGTGTTTCGTTGGCCAATTGGGCTTCATGACACATTTCATAAAGATGGATGAGGTTAAAAAGACATGCTTATTCATCTAAGGTGTCAGGTAACAAGTCTATTATGAGTTTTAACAATGATATTTCATATTGGATTGGAAAGATAGCTTCTAGACCATACACCAATTGAAAGGGGGTAAATCCAGTTGTGTTTCTTAGCAAGGTTCGGTATTCCCACAACACCGAGTACAAGATCAAATGCCAGTTTTTTTTATGAACTCCTATCATTCATTGAAGCATTCATTTAAGAATTTTGTTAATCACCTCAATTTGTCCATTTGATTGTGGATAATAAGGAGTAGAACTATCATGTAACAGTCTTAACTTGGCAGTCAATTCAACCATCATATGATTGTGAAAATTATTACCATGATCTATGACTATAGCCTATGGGACTCCAAACCATGCAATGACATGATCAAAGAAAAACAATGCAGCTATTTGTCTTGTGTTGTTGAATGTAGGCATCGCTTCAGCTCACTTCATAAAGTATTCTATTGCGACAAAAATATAACCATTCCCCTCGGACAAATTAGGGTTACAGGTCATGAAGTCGATGCCCCATTTCGAAAATGGTCCCACAGAGACAACATGATGCATTGGCACTGGCAGTTTGCAGATTTTACGATCAAATATCTGGCATGCATGACAATTTCTGACTGCGAGGATGCAGCTGCGAAATATCGTAGGCCAAAAGTAACTGACATAGATTATCTTCTACACGGTAGCATATCCATAAAATTTTCCACCAGAAGCCCCATCATGACAATCATTTAAAAACATTTCGGCCTCCTCATGGGTGAGGCACCTTCTTAAAATTGTATCGACACCACGACGATAAAGTGCATCACCGACGATTAGATAATCTTTGGCTTGGTATCGAATACGTCACTGGTCAGAGCGAGAGGTATCAGGCTGAAAACTCTAGGTCTGGAGATAAATGACAAAATCCCCATACCAAGGATCAGATGATCCAATCAGAAATAGAGACTCATCAAGAATATATGGTTCTGACATAGTAGTTGTACTATCAGAGGGAAGGTCACAGAGAAGCTCAGCCAAAACTAAAGACTTATTTGAATTGGATTTAATGAATTCCAAATCAAATTCCTGCAAAATTAAAATCCATTTTGAATACCTTCCCCCCAGCAATTTGTGTGATAAGATATAGATCATGGGGTTGCAATCTGAAATGACAATGGTCTTTTGGAATAGGATATAATGGCAATATCTTTGGACATATTGAACAACTACCAGGGCAAGGTTTTCTACGCACGAATACTTTATTTTCGTATCATTGAGATTACGACTCAAATAATAGATCATATGTTATATCCAATATTCTACTTGGAGTAATACCATTGCAATGGTCATATCAACTGCGGCGATATATAAGAAATAGTCACTCTGATAATTGGGGTGTAATATTCCTAATTAGCCCAAGCTAATAGGAATATTCAATTTCGTTTTCATTTTCTTGTTCAAGAATAAAATTGTAAAGGAGGACAAATTAAACTCCTTAAACAAAAAAATAAATCAATGCCCATGTGAACAAGGCTAAATCTGGGCTACCTTAATAAAACTCCCTCATTTTTGAAAAGGGATTGTGATAATTGACTAGGTCAACGGGACCAAATCTACAGTGCTGACCAGATGTAATGAACCTAGATGAACAATGCAGATCTAGTTGGAGGTTTCAAATGTGAAAGGAGCTAAAATTTTGAGATGGTTTAGGATTTTGCAAGGCTTTCATCCTATAAATTAAAGAGGAGAGAATCATGAGAGGGGTTTTTGAACATATTGTATTGAAAGGATTTGTATATTTAGACACTTCTCATTCTCTAGCTGTTTAGCTGAGAATAGTGTTGTTTAGCACTTGGGTGTTCCTGGTCGGGAATCCCACCTCTTTCCTTGAGAGGCCTCTTGGAAGAGTCTTGCTATTCTTGGTCCACTATCAGGAATTTTTCCAAGCTTCTTCTTCCAACTACAATTCAGATCCTATTCAGGGTTTGGTTTTCCTTGTGAGCAGCAGCAAGTGGGAGATAGATCTCTTCATATCTATGCACATCTAGCCCCTCTTTTCAATGGGAAATTATTCTATCCCATTGGAAATAGTGTCCTAGATCACTGGAGCTCTAGATCCATACCTTTCCATCAGGCCAAAGTCTACATCAAGCATACAACACATTTTCTATCCCTGGACTGCGTTATTTTGCAAGTGAAGAGTTGCAGGGTGTTTGGAAACTATTTGGAGGAGAGATCTCTGGTGTAAAGGAGCCTTCCTTACACTGTGGTGATCCATGGATTAGCCAAATAATCCATGTATGTTTCAGATATGATTCATTCATTGATGTATCTACTTCATAATTCCTGAAGCATTTTACAGATCTGCTGCAGTAGATCTCAGATCTACCCTTGTGCTTTCATGTTTTGTTGAAAACCCCAAGGGGTATGTAAAATAGAGACAGTCTAGTGTATAGATATGATATAGATATATGATTTTGTACACATATCTGTCCTAGATCTAAGTTTTAACTTACAGCTTTTGTTTACTCATGAAAATAGCGTTGTCTTGGCTATACAGTGAATTATATTGTTGAAACCCCTCTTTTAGAGGGTTTTTCTCCATTAAAGTCTCCATCTTTCTCTTGTACATTGATTGGGCTACATTTTAAATCTGATTTGTCATTGTATACACTATTTTTAAGCTGTCATATTGGCCTACTTCTACTTCTATCTAAAACTATGTCATTTTCTGGGTAGTGTTCTTTGTATTGCTGTAGTCCCTTCTTTGGGAAGTTTTGAAGCCTTCCTAGGTGTGGGAGATTTGTTTAACCCACCTAGAAAGATGTGTTTCTAATATCCTCTTGGATTTAGGACTTATATACTCAGATATAAGGGATCAAAAGGGCTGATTTCAAGAGATGTAGCAACCATTCCTGAAAAATGCATTTTTTAGGCATGCCTTGCTAGCAGTCCCGATTTTGGGATATTATAGTGTTATCAGAGCATATTTCTTGGCACAGCCTATTATTTTCCTTTTGAAGAGCCAATATTTATTTTCATGGGAGGAAAATACCGATGAAGAAATGTGGTTACATGGAAGACACAGAGGTAAAGGGTCCAAACCCTTTATCTGAAAGTTTGGAGAGAGAAGAGTTCTCAAAAACTCTTTCTCAAGCCATGCATGAGCTGAAGGAAGAAATTTGGGGGATGAAGAGGGAAATACATGAAAATCCCTCAGGAGGATTCTTACATCAAGGAAGCCCCAATACTTCCTACCATGTGTGTGAGCATTCAGCCACACAAGCTGATTTGCAACGCTCGAACATGCCTACTTTCTTGTCAAAGAGAGGAGGTAAGGGAGGAGCACCAAAGGAAGAATATCTTGGTGATTATCTCAATCAAAGAGATTCAATGAGAATCTCAGTTTCCCAGAGTTTTTTCCACTCAAAGAAGAAATATCTAACAGTTACAGTATAAGGAAAGGGTGCATGCAGCACACTTTGGGTAGACTCTCTCTACCTACATTTGATGGATCACCTAAAGACTCAGCCAAGTCTTGGGTAAAGAAGCTTGACACTTACTTTTAGCTGCATCAAGTATCAGAAGAAGAAGCCTTGAGAGTAGCAGTGCTACATCTTCAAGGGAAGGCTTATGCTTGGTGGTTGTTTGAGTTCTCTTCCTTGAAAGGGAGAAATATCTCTTCTTATGCAAGATTCACTAGGAGACTAGTGACAAGATTTGATGAGAGACATTTTGAGACTTCTTGGGAGGAGAAAATCAAGCCCAATAAATCTAAAGCTCTGCATAATTTGGAAGACTCCATGGAGCCAATTCCAGTCCTAAACTTTGTTGAGGGGGTTGAGGATTTTCTGCACAATTTACCAAAGGCAAAGGCCCCATTTTAGCAAGATCTCTTTTCTTAGAGAGAAGACATGAGGATTCCTTCTTCACTAGGAAATCAAGAAAAAGGATCTCTTGATAACGAAGCATTCTCCACTGATGAGGAGAAGGGGGAGAGAGAGTAGAGAAGATCCTCCAGCGTTATTCTTGTAGGAGATCTATTTTCAATTGGAGATGGAGATGAAGCAATGGCTTCCATGAGAGGGGCTCTTGCACCTTTGCAAGTAATTTCAAAGGCTCTTCCATATGAGGACATGAGAAGCATGTGCCTTTGCTAAAAGACAATGATACAAAACAAAGGATGGGTCACACAGCTAATCCACTATCAGAAGATGGGGCAAGGGCTCCAATCAGAGGCACTCTTACACCATTAAGAGGGGTCTCCAAGTTTCATGGTACTTCCACACAATAATCAGAGATGGATTTGCCCAGTGGAAGCAGTCATGATATGTTCCCATTTGTTGTTCACATGGGAATGAGCCATGATACATCATTATCATGTGGTATGCCATCTGGGAGACTACCTGATTCAGATTTGATGAAATATGTTTCATAAATTTATGCTCCTTTCATAGATCCAAGGGAGGAGGGAGCATTAGAAGACCATGCTACAACGCTAAGAGTATGGGGAAGGTACAAAGAGAGGGAAATAGTTTTTCCTTTGACATCACTATATGTTCTCACCTCTCAAATTGCGTTGAAAATATATGTTGCAAGGAGAAAGAGTGACACCATAATGAAGCATGGGAGGCAAGACTTGAATCAGAAGACAAAATTGCTTGAAGAACACTCTTCCATACATGAAGAGAGATGGTGGTATCACATTCATGGTTTGGAAAAAACAAAGAGGTCTTGGACAGATGACAGCCTCCCATGGGAGACTAACTTCCAAGAGCTTCCATCTTCTTTTGAGCATGTGAATGAACAAGGAGAGCAACAAGGAAGGACTATAAACCTTCAACCTTGTACCTTTGGCATGGGAGATGTCAAGGAGGAGGAAAATGGGAAGCTTGGCTTCCCAACATACACCTTTGACATGGGAGATGTCAAGGAGGAGAATAACAACATGGCAGAAAATTCAGATGACACACTATCAGTGCTATCATTATTGGGCACAATAGATCCCTATTGGAAATCCCAACTGCTGGTGGAATACTCCAAGGATCTCCATACTTGCATGATTCTTGATGATTGGTTGCATGAAGGAAGCTAGTCAATCCTTGATGGAGTCATCTATAATCATGTATGATCTTCTTGTCTAGAGCTTCCAAGCTCAAGGAAAAGTTATTACAAAGGGCTTATGAAGAGTTTAAATTCAGCCACACCTATTCTATGAAGCTCAACAATAACATTTTGAGGAGATTTTATTGGGAGGCCTTTGAAAGAGAACTACATCAGCATTTTCAAAGATGCACAAAACTTGTGGAGTTGGAGCAGCAACATGACTCTAAGGAAGAGTTAAATCAACCCTCTCCTTCTTCCCTTGAAGAAGAGAGTAGATCTATGGACCACTCCATGTATATGAGGAGGATTGTTGATGAATAGCATGATCTTAGTACATGTGTTTTATATTCTAATTTCATGCATTCTTACACCATGTTATTGCAGGCCATGACTCCAAGAAGGAGTAATATATTTTGTAAATCTCATGGCAATTGTTGGGCCACTAAAAATTCTGAATTTGGCCACTCCCTTGATGTGCAAACGGAGATTTATTTTCATGATGGGTGCTTCCCAAAGGCACCAAATATATCTCACATTTTCTGCAATAGTGAGATGACTTGGGCAGCAAGTAAGTGGTGGGAAAACCACTTACCACATCTTGGTTTGATGCAGGCAGGGGATGCTCTACACTGGTTCTATATGAGGGACTATGATCCACCTGTATGTGCACACATTTCTATTTGTCTGTACCTTGTTTTGATCCCCTATATTGATGATATGATTGTAATTTTCATGGGGGATGAATGGAGGAAGAATGGAAGGCATGCATGTGCCCTATGGGATGAATACACTCCTTGTATTTTCTGTCTTATATTTTAGGGAGGGAATTGGGCAGACCATGGTTGTTTCATGTGATTCATTTTTTCCTATGGGAGGAGTTGTTTTCATCTCATGAGGACATCGTTGAGACAAGTCATGGATGGATGGTTTGGTGATCACTTAGTGTATGATAGAAAATTATCCTTTGTTTGTGACACCAATGGAGGAGGAGATGAGCTGCATCACTCACCTTATTAGTTTCTTGAGTACAAGAAACATTTTGGAGGGGAGGAATGTAATATTCCTAATTAGCCCAAGCTAATAGGAATATTCAAGTTTGTTTTCATTTTCTTGTTCAAGAATACAATTGTAAAGGAGGACAAATTAAACTCCTTAAACAAAAAAATAAATCAATGCCTATGTGAACAAGGCTAAATCTAGGCTACCTTAATAAAACTCCCTCATGTGTGAAAAGGGATTGTGATAATTTACTGGGTCAACAAGACCAAATCTACAGCACTTTCCAGATGCAATGAACCTAGATGAACAACACAGATCTAGTTGGAGGTTTCAAATGTGAAAGGAGCTAAACCTTTGAGATGGTTTAGGGTTTTGTAAGGCTTTCATCCTATAAATGAAAGAGGAGAGCAGCATGAGAGGGGTTGTTGAACATATTGTATTAAAAGGATTTGTCTGTTTAGACACTTCTTATTCTCTGGTTGTTTAGCTGAGAATAGGGTTGTTTAGCACTTGGGTGTTCCTGGTCGGGAATCCCACCTCTTTCCTTGAGAGGCCTCTTGGAAGAGTCTTGCTATTCTTGGTCCACTATCACGAATTTGGCCAAGCTTCTTCTTCCAACTAAAATTCAGATCCTATTGAGGGTTTGTTTTTCCTTGTGAGCATAAACAAGTGGGAGATATATCTCTTCAGATCTATGCACATCTAGCCCCTCTTTTCATTGGGAAAGTCTTCTATCCCATTGGAAAGAGTGTCCTAGATCACTGGAGCTCCAGATCCATACCTTGGCATCAAGCCAAATTCTACATCAAGCTTACAACACAGTTTCTATCCCTAGGTTGCATTATTTTGCAAGTGAAGAGTTGCAGGGTGTTTGGCAACTATTTGGAGGAGAGATATCTGGTGTGAAGGAGCCTTCCTTACACTGTGGTGATCCATGGATTAGCCAACTAATCCATATATGTTTCAGATATTATTCATTCATTGATGTATCTACCTCAGAATTCCTAAAGCATTCTATAGATCTGCTGCAGTGGATCTCAGATCTACTCTTGTGCTTTCATGTTTTGCTGAAAACCCCAAGGGGTATGTAAAATAGAGACGATCTAGTGTACAATGTGATATAGATCTAATATTTTGTACACAGATGTGTCCTAGATCTGAGTTGTAACTTAAAATTTCTTTTTACTCATGAAAATAACGCTTCCTTGGCTATACAGTCAATTATATTGTTGCAACACCTCTTTTAGATGGTTTTTATCCATTAAAGTCTCCATCTTTCTCCTCTACATTGATTGGGCTACATTGTAAATCTGATTTGTCATTGTATAAGATATTTTTACACTATCATATTGGCCTACTTCTACTGCTATCTAAAACTTCATTATTTTCTGGGTAGTGTTCTTTGTATTGCTGCAGTCCCTTCTTTGGGCAGTTTTCAAGCCTTCCTAGGTGTGGGAGATCTATTTAACCGACCTAGAAAGATTTTTTTATGATATCCTCTTGGATTTAGGACTTAGATACTCAGATCTAAGGGATCCAAGGGCTGATTTTAAGATATGTAGTAGCCATTCCTGAAAAATGCATTTTTCAGGCATGCCTTGCTAGCAGTCCCGATTTTGGGATATTACATGGGGGGATACATTAATGACGCCCGAATAAGACTATCCTTGACAACATCAAAATAAGCTTGTGAAACTTGGTCCCAATGGAAGGGAATACCATTTTTCAAGAGTCTAGTAAATCCTTTAGCTATTTCGACGTAGTTGGGTATGAACCTCCTTAGGAATTTAGCCTTTACCTGAAGTTTCTGTAATTGAAGAAAATTTAATGGAGCTTGCAAATCAAGAATGGCCTGGAACTTCAATGGGTCTATTAGAATTCCTTATTTTGAGACGAAGAATCCAAGAAATCGACTAGAACCAACACAAAACACACATTTATGTGGATTGATGCATATTTTGTAGTGTCGGCAGTGTAAAAAGATAGCTCTCAAATGCATCGGTTGATCAGTTCGAATTTGTGAATGCATGGTTAAATCGTCTAGATATTATTGAACAATGTGCTTGATGTCATTGAAAGAATAATCCAGTGTTCTATGAAAATTTTCCCCAATGCTCTTTAAAAAGACAGGAGTTTCTTATAAGCGAATGTGCCCCAGGGATAGATGAATGATGTCTTATATTGGTCCTCTGGGTGGATATTGATTTGATTGTAGTGGTAAAATCCATCCATGAACGAAAATATTTCGCATCCAACACAATCGTCAATAATCTGGTCGATAAAGGGAGTAGGATAGTTGTATTTGGGATAAGCAAGATTGACATCCTGATAATCGATGCACACTTTGATGGTTCCTTGTTTTTTCATAACAGGAATAATGTTGGAAACCCACTCAGTTAGCAGAATAGGGTAGATGAAACCAACATGCAAAATTTTTTCAACTTCTTCTTTAATGGCAGTTGCCTTCTTCAGATGAACAGGACGAAGGCATTGATGTATTGGCTTGACATCAGGGTACATATTAATAGCATGTTCAATGATATTAGTATCTATGCCTGACATTTCCTCGTAAGACCAAGAAAATACCTCACGAAATTCATGAAAGAGAGAGCGATATGTTTCAAGTCCTGATGGAGAACAAGATACGTCAACATGAATATTTTCTACCATGCTAGGTTTGGTCGAAATATCGATAGAAATGGTTTCTTCAATATTTGAAAAATTTCGCTCAAAACCGTTTGCATTAATAGGAAAAGAATTAAAAAAGAAATTTTTGATCGATGGGTGATACAGCTCACTAAGATTATCTTCTTCATAATCAGGAAGATGGGAATGATGATGATAATCTTCCCATGGTTCTCCTTTTGGCATCATGGTTTCCAAAATATTCTCATCTGTCAAGAAATTTGAGGAAAAAGGATCAGATGGAGTATCATAATCTAATGAATGATCTACCCAAACAACTGATGAAGATGATTTAGGATTCGCCGCCCATTCCAGATAGATTGATTTATATGAAAGCTCAATGGGGCTAGGCGGCAGAAACTCATCCAACGTAACAATTTCAGAATCACTCGTACTCTTCCTTAAGCCAGATGGAGTGGAAGGGATCATGTAGTAGGTCTCTATAGTTGCAATTTCTACCGACATCGTAGGTGGTGGTAATGAAAATGTTCCCATGAGAGTGGAATCCTTTAAGAGTCCTACACCAATTTTCTAATGTGCAAGTTGGGGTGTGTGAACTAACAGAACACTTCCAATTACCTAGGAACTAGAGGTAAAGAAGGATAATTGATTGATGACTACGATATCACCTTTATGTGGAAAGGAAATCATTCTAAAATATGTAGAAACGATAGCAGTCATAGCATATACCCATGGCCTTCCAAGTAGAATATTGTAGTCAAGGGGTTCGTCAACAACCTCAACTTCAAAATACACTATTTTTCCCCCTAGTTCAACATGCAGGTTATTGATAATACCGAAAGTCTTATATGTTCATCCATCGAAAGCTTTCAAAGTCATTGGCGATTAATGTAGGTGCGTAGAGCCAAGTGACTTCCAACAGTTTAGAGACATAATGCACATATATGCTCCCTCATCAATAATAGTACGATGAACAAGGTGATTGAGAACATTTAACTGGATGGAGAATGCCAATTCTACTGGTATTTGCAGCACATAGCCCGTATGATTAAAGACTATAATATTAGAATCAGTTGGATCAATTCCGCCAATTGCCGACAACAAAGCCTATTTCTGGGAGTCAAAATTTTGTAGCACCTCAAGTGTTGAAATATCTGAAGGGGATTGAGCCAAATATTCAACTATATTATAATTTTGAGTAGCCCTGGCTTGAGGATCAAATGTCGATTTATGAATAACTCCCTTCGGTGGCTTGATTGTCAATTTAGGAATAGTAGGTGGCGGTATCGATTCCATGGACGGATTCGTGGTCAAGGTGGTAGGTTGATTAGTGTCCTGACTACCATAATATTTATTACACGTTGACACCAAAACATTTGTCGATGGCTTCGTGACAGTTAACATAAGCACTTGTGAACTATAAACTGGATCCATAGCAACCAAATTTGTTTCTGGATTCGGAAACGGATCTATCAACACAGCTGGTGCATGTGAGGTCTTAACCATTTTTGAGACTTCAACACAGTGAGGGAAATCCTAAACAAAGTTTTCCTCATTACAAATTATTCAAGGGTAACGAGCTTTCCGATTTCTATACAATTGATCAGATGATATTACCTGCGGGGTAGAAGTTTGCTTTTTCTTTGATTTCCCTTTTTCTTACTTCTGGGTTGCTTATCACTTTTACCCTTGTCAGATGACATGACATTGATTTTGGAAGAAGGTGCAGGATCCAATGAAGTAGTGTGATGTGTGCTTGCAGTACCGATCATACCGTCTTTAGCATGAGAGTCCTTTGATGGAGGAGGAACAATGAAATTATATGCGACGCATTAGGAATTTTCTCATAGATCGTGCCAAACTGAGTATAAATCAAGTCTAAATACTGGGCATGAGCAATGAACTACTCTTCAGTGATGATGCCACCCTTAGCCACATCCTTAGTTATAGATGGTAACATGGACTTAATGAACCACTCAGCAAGGAGTTGATCAGGAAAAAATTTCTTAACCATTCTACGATGGAAACACCACTCATGAATATGATTAGAAATGTCAGTAGCATTAGTCTGTTTAAAATTAGTCAAGAGTTCTGTTCCAGTTTCATAGAGTATGGGTAACTGGAAGTGAGTCAAAAATGCAATAGCTAGAGCAGTGAAATTATCAAAAGAAGCTCTAGGTAACTCAATGTACCTTTTTGCGGCCAGACCAGTGAGCGTAGGCTAGAAAAGACGTAGTCAAACAGATTAATCATTTAGAAAGTTAGATGAACACCACAAATGGTAAGTCATAAAATGAGTCGACGGGTCTTCCCCAGTGTTTCCATTGAACTTAGGAATACCTGAGGGTAATTTATGAGGTATCATCGGCCACCAAGGATCATAGTTGATTGGATCATTGGTGAGTCAGTTTAAATCCAGTAACT
This sequence comes from Pinus albicaulis, assembly GCA_034641835.2. Classification (NCBI taxonomy): domain Eukaryota; kingdom Viridiplantae; phylum Streptophyta; class Pinopsida; order Pinales; family Pinaceae; genus Pinus; species Pinus albicaulis. The sequence continues at coordinate 1,505,629,544 of CM076575.1, read as the reverse complement.
CTAAAGTTGCGACAAAGGGCAACTGTTACACCATTTTTTGGTCATATAACCTATTATCATTAGATGGACCTAAGTACACCATGTAAGACCAATTTTACTCCAAGTAAAATTGTTTTCACTATGAAAATAACTTAGTAAATCACCTTTATTAAGTTGTTTATGGTCTATACAGGAAACCCCATAAGGAAATATTAAATATATATACATTTGTTTGATTTTCCTCAAGAAATAATTAGTTAAACAAAAGTTTAATTAATGTCGCGTTCCCTGAGTTGACATCCCCGAAACCTCTGCTTCTTTATCGACCGTTACCAAGAACAACAAGACTATTCACACTAAACACCCTTGTGCTTTGTGTGGTCTCCATGGCCATTACTCTCATCTTTGTTCTCGCCTTACGCATTACCGTGCCTCTTTAGAGGTAGTCTGGGAGTATGAGATTGAACAAAACCAATCCGCTTCTCCTGTACTTGCATAGTATGCTGCAGGCCAGGCCAAGGATTTACCCGCTCCTATTGACATCCCCCCCCCCTAATTTCGACATGATGGAGCATGCGGCCACCATCCTCTACCTTTCATCATCCATGAGACCTTGGGTGGAATATCCGATTGAATCTTCCCCTGTTGTTTCACCGAAACCCCCTTCAGCAATCACCCTGGGATCATCCTTAGTAGATCCATTATCTTCTTATCCTTCTGTCATCCCCCGTGACGATGCGCATGTGAACCTTCTTGTTCAAGATGATGAGTCAGGTAGCTTCGACGCGTCAGGTGGTCTCTCTTCCTACAGTCACCCCATTCTCTATTATAATGATGACATCATGGAAACCCTGTCCAACCTCGACTCCATCAGTCCTACCCATCAATGGGATAGACCATCCCATGCTCATGATGAATTGCACAATATCAGCTCAAGCTGCACCTCTAGTAGCTCCCACATTCCACCTTACCGATGGCATGTGAGTAGTAGACATCTTACCCAGATCACCCCTTCCCGTGGAGTGCGTTCGATTTCTACTTTGAACTCAGGTTGCCATCATTGTTCATCAGCCTTCCATTTATTGTCTTGTGGCACCCTTCATATAGATCGAACATCCACACCTTATATTGGTTTTGCTGATGGTGTGAGTCGCTACTCTTGGAATTTAGCCTCGGCAAGTTGGGCCATTTTCACCCCCTTGCATGCACTTGTTCATTCGAATGGTGTATGCATTGGTACTGCTACCAATAATTAGGCCGAATGTGATGCAGTACAAGGATTATTAGCCAATGCCCTTTCACATCGCATCCTCCATCTTCATGTTTTTTTTATATTCCTTGCTTCTTGTCATGCAATTGAATGGTGTCTATCATGTGCATAATCCTATCCTTTTCAGAATATATTTACGAGTGAAGCCATTGATGCATGAATTTGAAATCATTACTTTCAGTCATGTACCTAGAGAAAAAAATCACTATGTAGATAGCATTGCAAACCATATTCTAGATTGGCATTTAACACACACATTTAACACAAGAAAAAAAAAATATATATCAAAGCAATGCATATCCATAGTATGTGTCGTACAAAATGTTTTAGAGTTCATCAAACAATAATACATATGACATGCACATAGCATGTTACTAAAAACTCAAAAATGGGGGCACCACATGCCCCTACACACTAATCACTATCTGGAGGATCTCGAGTCAATGGTTCTACCCCTGCAACTCATAGATCATGAACACTTTGTCCAGCCATCACCATGCGTCGCATGACCCCTCGCCATTCCGAGGGTAAACCAGTACATGGCTCTATGTACTGGTCATCTAAGTCTTACCATCCACGCTCCAAAACACTGGTCAGAAGCCTCTCACATCTATGACGGATGTCCTCCAGAAGGGCTGTCATGTCCTCATTTTGCTGCGCCCTTGGTCCACTATATCCTACGGCCCCTGATATTACAAGACGCCCCATGTACCCGGTCAGTTTTACCATTGTTGTATCTGCATACAAAAATTAAAAGAATCAGTACTACATACAATATTCTAAAAACTTTACATGCACGTAAAAGATCAACAATGTAGCACTTACCATCTGGTTCCCATATACGACCAGGTGGAAGTGGCAGATCCGAGTCCCCACGATAACCTATCCCAGTATAGGGATAGTCGTCCATATACAATGACATTTGATCCCAATGAACAAAGAAATCAGGATGAAACACTCGTCCAACTACTCCACCTCCTCCTTTGCACAGTAGTCACCCCCACCAGCACATCCTAGGCTGTCTCGGGCCCCCATCTAGGAGCTGTATGCGAGGTCAAAGTTTTGGGATCTTCTTAAATAAGAAAGAGCACAAAAATGTGCCATATGCACAGTCATGGTTTACTTGCCGCTTACATAATGACAACTATCATTTCAACGACGAAAGCATCATTTGGGCCCACCCATAGTAGGTCCCATTCAAAACACTCTCCACCAACATCATATGTCCCCCCGTAATGTGATAGAGTGCTTGGTTTCCCAGGATCCGCAGCACTGCAGCGGCCATAGCACGGGTCTCCAACCTCTCCAAATCCCCGATGGGTATTCGAGTTCCCTTAACTTGGAGACCTGGATGACAATGGCGCTCTAAAAAATCTATGATATTCTACCCACGCGGTAATACTGGCTAAGTATTCCCTACCATCCCAAGTGGTGGGAGACCAGTTAGGAAATATATATCTTGGACCGTCAACTCAATCCAGTGCCCCTGCACTATAAAGACCTCATGGTCCGGGTCCTAGTAGCTGACAATCCAGGCCAATAAGGGTTGCCCATCTCTCATCAAAGGGTTCTCCAAAAACTTCAGAACCCCAAACCTGGCCAAACCACTATGGACACCCTGATCCTCCCGAATCTCCAAACACAATGCACCTAGGACTCTCTCTCTCTAGTTGATCCGTAATTCTTCCATACCTGCACAAAACCACCATATCAATCAATATACAAATAGGAAAGATTGTTTCTCATCAAAACATCCTAGTGCTTAGCAAAAAAAAAACACTGAAACACCCCTTCTGGACAGGTCGCACTTTTCAGGTCCAAACCTCAGACAGGTCGCACTTATCTTGCCAAAGCCTACTACCTAGGTCGCATTTTTTTGCCCCAAAAACTGCGACCTAGCCATAAGGAGTAGAGGGATTTTACTGAGCATTAGGGACCTAATATGAACTTTTAATCAACTGAAAAGAAAGAGTAGGGTTAGGCCAATTACCTGCAACTGATAGCTCCTAATTCCAACGATCGGTTTGTCCGCTATAATCGCTACACGATTTAGGGCCTTCTCTCCTCTCCACATTCACCACAACTCCCCATGCAAATGAATGAATTGGGAGGGAAAATGCCTTATTAAAAGAGAAATCCCTGTTTCTTCTTTCACTCAATGCGATCCAACCGTAGCTCCATTTACCAAACTGTCTGTACCATTGGAAAGCTCTCACTAAGCTCTCAAATGGGTATTTGTTAGTTTTTAGTGATTTGATACTTCACCAGGACACATTTTCCCAAGAAGCACCACTTCACCCTTCCACAAAAATCGAATTCTTCACTTGCAACACTTGTACCAGGATCACCATGTGGCCTCCATACTTTTCCATGCTCGTGTTGACTTTCGTAATGAGTCACCATCTAGTACTCATGCTTTTATGGTCCCCAACGCCCCCTTTTCATATGTGGCAGCACCATCGAGTCACCCTCGTTTAGAGCATCCGAGTTGAGTCATCATTGCTTTTATGGAGTCTATCCCAAGTCCCTATACACATTTCCATAGTCCCCCATCATTCATTGCTTGGTCCCTCTCTCGTGTCACACATTATGGCCTTTAGTCTGGCTGCCCCTTATCCCTCATGATGTTGTGTCAGTTGCTGCCAGGTCATCCGTGCCTTTTATGCTCTAACAAGGGAAGTCATCCGTTCACTACTCATTCCCTCCATTTCATCATCATCATTGGTGTCAGTCTGTCAGTCACTCTACTATTTTTTCTCATGCCCTAGTTAAGGATCCCTTATTGCCTCACCTATGGAAGACCTCCTTCTGTTGACATCAGCTCATTTATTCCAAAAGATAGGTCTAGAGGGCGGTGTACCTTGGTTCCAACTTCCACTCTAGTTAGATGCCTCAGATCATGAAAAGGGACTCATTATTTCCCTTTGACTTGATTGTTTCTCAGCTCCAACTCCTTTTAGCATGATCGAGATCCGTATTCTCGATGGTTCAGTGATGTAGCAGTTGACATCGATGATTCCCGAGTGTGTGTGAGATGTCCCAGCCCTCATGAGGGGGTGGCCCTACAGGTATCCCCCCACACACTCGGATGACCTCTTCATCACAGCCTTCGATGTAGCTCCATACATTTGATGATGTCGGCCTCAGCCGCTTGCAGCGCCATTTTTTTTGCATGTATCAGTCATATTTTCAGAGCCCTTTCCTGTTTTCAAGGGCACGTGGGTTGTATCTATATCTCATGTACTCAGCTATGGTTATACAAGTCCTGGCTGCTATCCCAGGTACAATAAGTATATGGGATTCATTATCATGTTATTTATCTATCTCATGTTTATGCCATCATATGCTTTATTATTGCGTTCCGTGGTTTTCTGGGAACCTTATTGTTTGTACTATTACCTCGGCAGGCATAGGTATGCCTCCCACGCCACCTATAGCAAGTACTCACTCAAAAAGACTTTTCGCACCTGCAAGTCACCTCCTCAAGGTCTAGTTCTTTCAGCACTTTGGTTTACCTTATACTTCTCTCTCTTTGACTTCCCCTTCGATGTCTAGTGATTGAGTTCTTACAACGTACTTCGGTCATACGATTAGCTCCTAACACTCGCATGCTGGGGGGAAATCTGTTACACCATTTTTTGCTCATCTAACCTATTATCATTAGATGGACCTAAGTACACCATGTAAGACCAATTTTACTCCAAGTAAAATTGCTTTCACTATGAAAATAACTTAGTAAATCACCTTTATTAAGTTTTTTATGGTCTAAATAGGAAACCCCATAAGGAAATATTAAATAAGTATACATTTATTTGATTTTCCTCAAGAAATAATTAGTTAAATAGAAGTTTAATTAATATTTGTGGTTATATTTAACCCAAAACAAGGAAATTAATTAGATAAATCATTATTTATCTTATTATTTTCTAAAGAATAATTGTTTAAATCTTATTTAAATAATATTCTTTGTTAAATATGACTAATTCACCCTTAAATAATTAAATAAATCATTATTTATTTGATTATTACTCAACCATATCCTTAAAATGAAAAATAAATAATTTATTTATTTATTATTACTTAATCGCATCCTTAAAATGATAAATAAATCATTTATTTATTTATTATTTACAAATAAAGGGATTTGACTCAAGTCAAATTCCTTTTCCCTCCAACAAATATAATAAAATATTCCATAAAAGTTGGATCTAGGTTTGGTTAATAATATTTTAACTATGCACCAATCTCTAGACTAACTCAATATTTGGTTATAGATAGAAGGGTTTTCCCATTCATTTGTTATCTTTTGTTGCCTAAATATCACTCTGGATCTCAACACTTGGTCTGGCTATTGATCCATTATCATAGCCATACTTTTCCATTTTTCTCTGGGTTTTCTACACCATCGAGAGAGAGAAGTTCTAAATCTGAAGTGCTGAGGGTTCACAAGAACCCATCCCATTGAGGAGATAAGAGAACACCCTCTTGTGTTTTCCTCCTAGGTGCCATTAATAAAATTATTCATTGGATATATTCTTGTCTTGACTATTGGATTTATGGAGTAAATCTTATTTTTCTATTGTTTAATGTCTTCTAATGCATAGATCTAGATTTTTGCAGCATTTGCTTTGATCATCTAATTGCAAATCTGAAGATATTAGCAGTCATTTCTGCTGTTAGGGCTATAAGTTATGCGTAGCTAAAGTGGCATTTTTTCGTACACTTCGAATAAAGATTCATACTAACAACAGCTGTCGACTGAGGTAGGGTTGAGCATAGTCAGGGTATGATGGAATTGTTTGGGCAATAGGCCTTTAAGAAACAACATAAGGAATCTGTTGTTGGTAACCTAGATAGGGGTTGTTTTGATAGGAAAATGCTTGAGGAGTCTGTTGACCAAAACCTAGGTATGATAATTGTTGAAATGAAGGTTGTGGCATTTTCACCTGTGGCTTCCAAGGGGTTTGTCCAACAAGGTTATAACCCAAATTAGGATAACTTGGATTCGGTTGAGGATAGGCATAACCTAGTCGCGGTTGGGACATCCCATAACATGGTAATCCAACTTGTGAATAGAATATTCCGGATACAAGTGGTTGTTATAAACTAGCCGAAGGAGTTGGAGTCTGAGGGCCCAAAAATTGAGGGTATTGGGTTGAAGGACCCACCTGAAACAGTTGAGGAACAAAATTTTGAGCCTGTAACAAGGGTAAATATGTATTAACAAGTGGAGTTGATGTCGGTTCAACAAGTTTAACTGGTTGATACGAGTGTACAACTGTTTGTGGTTGGATAGGCAGAGTGAAGTTCCACTAACAAACATTCATCTCGACATTAGGAAGACCAAAAAACGACGCAGTACAGTCGAAGTGGGTGACCATAGGTTTCCCCCTAGAATGAGGAGTATAATAATATAGAAAATATTGGTCTCCAAATGCAGGGAGTCCAGTTGAGACTGTATTGGATGGAATATACCTAGATGGACTAGCTTGATATTTCCCTGATGATGGATATAAAGGATCAAGTCGTACAGTACTCACTATAGGTTTACGAGTTATAATACCAGATGATGAAATTGGTGAAGTCCATGGATTTGAAGATGCACCGAATAAAATTCCAGATAAATATTTATAACCTAATGGGACCATGGGTACACCATGTAAATATGACTCTGGTGAAGTTGTGAACATCGATGGGGTAGTGAGAGCAAGTTCTAATGCAATTGGAACAGATGGTCTAGCCAAAGATGTTGGTTCAGGCATGGTTACTTGACCAAATGTATACCCTATTGGATCGACGGGAACTTGAATAGGCATAGGATCAACAAAAGCAGAGGTAGGTGATTTAGGAAAAGACTCATATAGGTAAAGCTCTACCCCAAAGTGATTTGGAGTTAAAGGTGTTTCTTCTTATGGTATTTCTTCAATCGAAATTAAACCAGGTGGAAGGATTTCGCCATCAGGCCTAAAGTATATTTCAAGAGGTTGGTTGTGCGATATGGGAGACTCAATGGCTACAATAGATTATGTGGCAATGGATACAAGAACAACTTCTAGTCATTCGACTTCGATATGTAGATGTTTTGGCAAAAAATAGAGAGGAGTTGGATCAACATCCAGTTGAACAACATCGGGTTCGAGAGGTATGGTCTCACTGGTTGGATGGATTGTTACCACATGTAGCTATGAGGACTCCGTCTCGATAACAGTAAACAAACCAGGATTTTTAGAAACAACTTGTGCCGACTCTGGTATATGTGAAGATGATGCTTCAACAAAGATACTGATGGTACTGGTTTCAGTAGAGTGATGTCGCCTTCGCTGACCAAAAGTGGCTTCTGGTGGTAAAGGTGGTTTCAATGCAAGTCTACATGAATGACGAGGAAATATATTTTATTCTTCCACGACGACTGATTTATTTTATGAAAAAAAAAAAATAAACAAAATGAAAGGTTAATTCTAGGAAAAAGGTTTACCAAGAGACTGTGAACTGCAGAATACCTCCTGGCGAACCAAGAAGTACGAGTAGGCAATCTCCCAAAATGTTGTGTTTGGTGTCTCGGTTCACTATGGATGGATAGCAACCTAAAGTTGTCCTCCCAAACATACCTGAAGGTACATGGAGGCCCAAGTTTGTATTAGCGCTGTCTAATGCAAAACCGCATAGTGAGAGCACCCCTTTATACTTTTAGTGCTATAACACCGCCCGATATACCCGAAGCTACGTGGATGAGCTACGATATACTTACGTACATGGAATGAGGTATCACACTCAGAATGTATCGCAGACAATTAACAACAACTTCTATGTTTAATGATGTCGGAACACGTCTCTAGCCTAGACCTTCTAAAAGTTATCGTTATGGTTCCAATGCTTTTTTAAATAAATTAACGTAAATTTTAAGTTGATCTTGTTTATAAATTTTCCTTTCAAGATTCACCGTGATGATGTGATAGAAATTCATAAAATGGAAACTAAAATGATAAGCAAACTTTTCAATTTTAGCTTTTTCAATGAAAATCCTAGCTACTAAAGGGAAAGAGAAATCAATTTTGAGAGCAAACAACAAATAGCACAAACTAATATGTAGCTTTCCTAATTTGTTCCTATGAAAAACACACAATTCACTATATGAAAATTCAGGTTTTTCTTTTTAGTCCCCTTAATGTGAATGAAAAAAAGGAAACTATATGTATCAAATCAACAAAAAACAATTGCTTTCTTCTTTGAGAAACAATGAGTTGAACAACAATTTCTCTTTTAGGAAAAATGAAGAATGGAACTACAATTTTTCCTTTAGGAAACAAAGAATTTAACGACAATTTCCTTTATGAAAACAAATGAATCAAATGCAGAAATAAAATAATTTAAATTTGATTTGTCAATGATAAAGAAAAAATCTTAAGAGACATGAAGAAACTTACTTTTCAAAGGAGGAAGAATTAGGAAATTTCACTGGTCTCTATGAGGTATTAGAAAATTGAAAACACAGAAAACAAAAGGCTGAGTATGATGACAATGAAAAATTCAAAGGGAATTTGGCTGGCTAAGGGGGAAATGCAGTCTCTAAGGGGAGAAAGTGCATTGTAAAGCACCCCTGAATGGGAGACAATGCTATGCAAAGAACTGTGTCTTGACCAACAGTGCATTGGGCGCAACATAGATTCAAAATTCAAGCTACTGAGCACAATTCTAATGCAATTTTTTGATTCAAAAATATAATAATTGACAGTAGATGCTACTGGGTTGATAATTAGAGGAAAAAACACCAAGGATGATGGGAAACTCCCTAGTGGAGTCACCAATTTGTTATGTGGAATTATGAGAATTACAGATAAATCAAATTCCCTAAATGTGGTGCTATGAATTTAGAACAACATATCAAAGACTTTGCAGACACTTTCTCTAAGAGTAAATAAACATAAAAAAATATAGAGGATCCTACTTGTGATCCAAGCTCTTCCTATTCTCCTTCTATCACTCTTTTTGTAGCTTCCAATCCAACTTAGATTGCTAGACTAGTTCCTGCAAGTATAAACACTAAACAACAAAGAGATTGCAATATAAAGATGTATATTTATATTAATAAGTTAAATAGATTAAACATGAAACATATATATAAGTTAAGGATCCATCATGATAAATTTATAAACATAAACAGATACATATATGAGAAAATGAACATGTAATATTCCTTTTTAGGAATTGTTGCACTTTGGACAGTGAAAATTTTGTATTCAGAAAATTACGCTATAAAAACATGAAACAGGACTTGGATCCTCTTTTATATTTTGTATGTGACTTTCATACCAAATGGCATCAGAAAAAAATCATCCTAGCTACATTAAATAGATCTCCCCAGCTCAATACAGCTTAAAAACACCCCAACCCCATGAATTACAATGACAAAATTTCTGAAGACTGCAATAACATAACTCACATAAGGTTTTCTACAAAAAATGATGAATCAATACTGATATAGAGTTTATATGAATCATAGAGCCAAGAAATGGAGGTTTAACCTTTTTTACACAAGAAATAAGGCAACCCGTCAAGGGTTTCTAGCATTACACAAGCATAAAAAGAAGTACTGCAGAAAATAATGTAGTATACTGCAAATTTGTATTTGATAAGATAGAATATGACATGAAATATCTGATAAATACATAAAATGGCCAAATTCCCTCCTTATTAGACCTTTCGGAGGGAAATAGACACCTCCTCCTCAAACACTAGCACAAAATCAAGAGGTTCGAGCCTACTACTGCTGCACCTACATAAAAGACGTAGTTTCTGAAAGTGAATTTGTTGTAGATGATGATGGCTGATTGAACCTAAGTTAGATGATGAAATTGAAGCTCAGAACCTTCCCTTTAGATCCCTTAAACAAGCTGATCCAAAGAAGAGGATGGAATTCCCGCATGAGAATTCTTTGCACTAAACAGTGCTGCAACCACAGCTAAACAACTGAAGCATGAAAGTAGTCAAAATACCAAATATATATGAATATTGAATGCCTTCCTTACTACTATCCCCTTCTTCTTATCCTTGGCAAGCCTCCTCACCCTTGACCCTTAATGAGGTGACTTCCTAAAAAAGTTTCCTCCTTCAAAACTGTGTTGTCCTTGTTGGTTTCCTTCCTCTTGTAGCAGCGTTGTTGACTTGGTTAAATGGATTTAGTTCAGCTGCATTGCCCCCTTTCACACTAAGGTGGCTTTATTTTCCATCCTAATCTGATCCCTTTTTACATTGGGATTGTTTTATTGTCCTTTTATTCTTCTAACTGCAAAAATGGAGCAATTATAATATTCCAACTAGCAGTAGCTAATTGGGAATATTACAGTCCTCCCCGCTCAAAGTTTCTTTCCCACAAGCAATAGTAACGAAGGATGCTGCAAGATCTTCTCTCCCTCCCAAGTGGCATCCTCATCTGTTAGATTCCTCCATCGAATCAGATATTCCTTGATAACTCTACTTCTTAGCTGCCTCTCCCTTGTGTCCAAGTTGCTTCTGGCTGCAAAATCAGGTGGCCGTCATCATCAATGGGGGGAATATCCATGTTGGCAACTGCATTCCTCCTAATTTCCTTTTTGAGGCAAGACACATGGAAGATATTGTGGATCTTGCTTCCCTTAGGAAGCTCCAACTCATATGTTACCTTACCGACACAATTGATCACCTTGTATGGCCCATAGAAACGTGGTTTGAGATTTTTAGCTCCCTTATCCATGAGTGTGGACTGTTTATAAGGCTGAAGACATAGATAGACTAGATCTCCCACCTCAAACTGTCTCTCTACCTAACCACGGTCTGCATATATCTTCTGCTAGTTCTGGGCAGTAGCAATGTTGTCTTTGAGGGCTCTAAGTATGTCTTGATTCTCCTAAATCCATTCATTTTCTCTTAGAGCCTTACTTGCCCCAAACATAACATCAGCAAATGAGAGTGCCTCATACCCATATAAGGCCGGGAATGGAGTCATACCAATATAAATATGGTGAATAGTGTTGTAACAATACTCTCCCAACTGGATCCAACGCAGCCAAGCCCTCTGCTGCCCTGCAACATATTTCCTCAAGTAGCCTTCCAGCCACTTGTTCACTATCTTGGTTTGTCCATCGGTTTGTGGGTGATCGCCAGTGCTTGGATTCAAATCAGTCCCCACTAACCAGAAAATTTCCTGCCAAAAGCCACCCATGAAGTGGCTGTCCTGATCACTCACTATGGTCCTTCAGAGACCATGGAGTCTAAATACATCTCTGAAGAAAATCTTAGCTGCCTGTGAAGCAGTATAATGTGCAGAAATGGAAAACAAATGAGAGTAATTTGTTGGTATATCAACAACTACAAAGATACAATCCTTACCCTGTATTGTCGGTAGGCGATTGATGAAGTCCATAGAGATGCTTTCCCACTTCCCATCCGGAATAGGTAGTGGCTGCAATAACCCACCAGGGTGGGTGTGCTCTCCCTTGTTCTACTGACAAATTGTGCAATCCTTGACATGTTGGAGCACATCCTCTTTGAGACCCTTCCATGAGAATCTCTCTCTTATGGTTCTATAAGTCTTTGTGAAACATTGATGCCCTACAAGTGGGGAATCATGTGATGCTAGTACGATCTTCTCCTTGAGCTTGGTATTCTTAGCCAAGAAGATCCAGTCCCAATGATAGATGATCTCATCCATCACCTTATACCTTTCATCCGATACCACTCCATCAAGTATCTCACATGCAAAGTCATCTTTGGAATACTCAACTAAAAGTTGAGCATTCCAATCTATGTCCATGCCCCTCAAAGATAGCATTGTAGGCCTCCTACATAGAGCATCAGCCACCGCATTGCTCTTCCCCTTGACATACTCTATGTCAAAGTCATATTCTTGGAGTTTACTCACCCACTTCTATTGTCTCTCCTAGAGTTGCTTCTGTTCAAGGAAGAATCTAAGACTGTTATGATCAGTCTTCACCTTGAACTTATTCCCCACCAAGTATTGCCAGAACTTGGCTAATGCATGCATGACAGCCAAGATTTATTTATCATAAATGGGGTATAAAATTTCATGAGGAAGGAGCTTCCTACTATCAAAGGCTATAGGATGCCCTCCTTGCATCAAGACTACTCCAATTCCTTCACCTGATGCATCACATTCTAGAACAAAAGGTTAAGAAAAATTAGGCAAAACCAATACAGGACAACTACTCATTACCTCTTTGAGCTTATAAAAATCCCTCTACATTGTAGGTGTCCAATGGAAAGATCCCTTCTTGGTCAAGTCTGTGAGTGGTGTTGCTAGTTGTGAAAACCCTTTCACAAACTTCAGGTAAAAAGTGCATATGCCAACAAACCCCCGGAGTTCTGTGACATTTCTGGGTTCAGGCCAATCTCTGATAGCCTGGATCTTCTCCTCATGTACCCTCACTCCATCCACTCCTATGATGTGCCCCAAATACAACATCTCTGTGAGGCAAAATTCACATTTGGAGAGCTTGACATAGAACTGCTACTCCTTGAGGATATGTAAAATTGTCTCAATATGCTGCAGGTGCTCCTCCCAAGTGCGGCTGTAGATAAGAATATCATAAAAGAATACCAATACAAAATTTCTCAAATTACCATGGAAGATGTGGTTCATGAAAGATTGGAAAGTTGTTGGGGCATTGGTCGATCCAAAGGGCATCACCAAAAACTGAAAATTCCCATAGTGACATCTGAATGTTGTCTTGGGGATATATTGATCCCTCACCTTGATTTGATGATACCCAGATCTCAAATCAATCTTGGAGAAGTATTTAGATCCCATCAACTCATCCATTAGTTCATCGATCTTTGGTATGGGGTACCTATTCTTCATGTTCTTCTTATTCAAGGCTCTATAATCAATGCACATCCTTAATGTGCCGTCCTTCTTCTTTACCAAGACCACTGAAGAAGAAAAAGGACTAGTACTAGGCCTGATGTGTCCTAGAGCTAGAAAATCTTGGATGGCCCTCTCAATCTCATCCCAATAAGCCTTGGGGTTCCTATAAGGAGTGGTGATTATTGCCTAGATCCCTTGCTCCAACTCAATAGTGCGTTCAAACCCTCGGTCAGGAGGTCTCCCTCATGGAATATCTCCAAATACTATTGAATACTGATACAAAGAGACTGAACATCTAGTTGCACTGGTGAATCCATGCCCCTACTTCTTATATATGAAGCTCCACTGCCCATTCTACATCTCCTCCAAGTAGATCTTCTTCCATCCTGTGTGCTGAGACAACCTGAGGGGGGTATGTGTTTATGCCCTTGATCTTTTGATACTGACCATTCTTCACTTCTGCCCATTCCATCTCCAAAGATTTCCAATTAGTGGTAACTCTCCCAAGAGTGATCAACCACTGGACTCCCAATATGATATTGGTGTCTGGAATATCTACCACAAAGAATTGGTTTGTCAAGGTGTAGGTCCCCATGGTAATGGATAGTGCCGGAACATACTTTGCACACTGCAGGGTCATAGCTCCTGGGACCAAGACTGAGAATACCTAAAAATCCTCCATGTGGATCCCTCTCCTTTGTACCAGCTATGAATTAATAAAATTATGAGTTTCTCCACTATCTATCAGTATAGACACTCTTTTCCCCATAATAATACCTCTTACCCTCAAGGTCAGATATCTTGGGACCCCTCTTAATGCTGCAATAGCTCCCCCTCTTGGAGAAAAGTCTTCTATGGATGGTACAAAACTGGCCTCTTCCCCTTCCTCTGAGAAGGTATTAACATAATGTTCCTCTCTTGCAACACATTCTTCCTTCAAATCATGAACAAGGAATGTCTTCTTTGGCCCTGAAGAGGTCTCCTGCTGCAGTAATGTTCTTGCCTTGGGCAAGGTGTGTTGTAAGTCTCTAGCTTTCTCCATAGCTTCAAGAAGAGTGGTTGTTTTAGTGGATTTTACCAACCCCTGCAATGGTTCAGCCACTCCATTGACAAACATGAATACCTTCCTGCTCATAGTGAGGTTGGATACCATCACTGAAAGCTGCAAATATTCAGCAATATAGTCTTCAAGATCTCCCTCCTGTTTGAGCTTGGTTAACTTGACAAAATGGGCTTCCAGATCTCTCAGATCAAATATTTCAACTATTATTTTGGTGAATACTAAGTATGAAGTGATGTTATGATTCCTAAGTGTGGTCAATCCATGAAACCACCATTCATGAGCCTCCCCTTCTAAGTGCAACACAGCTATCTTGATGGCTTCTATTTTAGAAACCTTGTTGAGCTGAACGTAAGTGTCCAACTTCTCCACCCAAGCCTTGGCTGTAAACTTAGGTGTTCCATCATATGTGGGTAAGAAGAACCTCCCCATACTACGCTGTAGGTCTGATCCCTACATAAAATTCTCCTTTTGATGAGGATTAACTCTCCTCCCATCCTTGATCTGGCAAAACTCCTGAAAGATCAAGTGTTCTTTGAACCTTTGAGATTGGGATTCATATTCCTCAAAATACTTTCCCAGGGTTTCCTCCTTATATTATATATATATAAATGAATGCATGGTAGAGAATTGTGGTGCTGCTGAGTGCTCCATGCCATATGAAGTGATGGTGCTTGCCTCATGGAAAAACCCTATAGAATCCCCTTTATGCCTCATCTCCTTGAAGTCCCTTGAAATGTTCTGCATGGTTTGAAGTAGGAGTTTCAAGATTTATTCCTCCTCCATGCTATAGATATATTATCCCCACAAGTTGAGCCAAGAGAAGAGCTTTGATACCACTGTAATATTCCTTTTAAGGAATTGCTGCACTCTGGACAGTGAAAACGCTATATTCAGAAAATTACGCTATAAAAACATGAAATAGGACTTGGATCCTCTTTTATATGTTTTATGTGACTTTCATTCCAAATTTAATCAGAAAATATCATCCTAGCTACATTAAGCAGATCTCCCCAGCTCAATACAGCTTAAAAACACCCCAACCCCATGACTTACAATGACAAAATTTCTGAAGACTGCAATACCGTAATTCACATGAGTATTTCTACATAAAATGATGAATAAATACTGATATAGAGGTTATATTAATCATAGAGCCATGAAATGAAGGTTTAACCTCTTTTACACAAGAAATAAGGTAACCCAGCAAGGGTTTCCGGCATTACACAAGCATAAAAAGCAGTACTGCAGAAAATAACGCAGTATACTGCAACTCTGTATTTGATAAGATATAATATGACATGAAAGATTTGATAAATACATAAAATGGCCAAAGGCCCTCCTTGTTATACCTTCTGGAGGGAAATAGACACCTTCTCCTCAAACACTAGCAAAAAATCCAGGGGTTCAACCCTGCTACTGCTGCACCTACATAAAAGATGCATTTTCTGAAAGTGACTGTGTTGTATATGATGATGGATGATTAACCTAATTCATATGATGAAATTGAAGCTTAGAACCTTCTCTTTAGATCCCTTAAACAAGTTGATCCAAACAAGAGGATGGAATTCCCACATGAGAATTATTTGCACTAAACAGTGCTGCAACCACAGCTAAACAACTGAAGCATGAAAGTAGTCAAAATACAAAAGATATATGAATACTGAATGCCTTCCTTGCTTCTATCCTCTTATTATTATCCTTGGTGAGCCTCCTCACCCCTGACCCCACTCATTAATGAGGTGACTTCCTAGAAAAAGTTCCTCCTTCAAAACTACACTGTCCTTGTTGGTTTCCCTCCTCTTGTAGCAGCGCTGTTGACTTGGTCAACTGGATCTAGTTCACCTAAATTGCCCCCTTTCACACTAAGGTGGATTTATTTTCCCTCCTAATCTGATCCCTTTTCGCATTGGGATTTTTTTATTGTCCATTTACTCTTCTAACTGTAAAAATGGAGAAATTATAATATTCCAACTAGAAGTAGCTAATTGGGAATATTACAGAACACAAATCTTTATTAATGGATAGAAGGGGGAGGTTACAACTAGTGATCAATTTGATGTCACCAACTCCAACATTCATCCCAGCCTCATCAAACTAAAAATCTCACTAGCAACATATCACTCTTATCACAAACTCAATTGAGAATCCTACAAAATTTCTTTACCAAATTTTTTCCTTCCTTAGCACTAGAATCTGTGCTCAATTTATAGGGAAATTGAAGGTATTTCTTCAATAAATGACTTTCTAATAATAGGCAATACATGTTCCCAAGCTCAGAGGTGTTAGATGGACACATAGATTCAAAGTTTGACACATGTGGACTCTTCTAGAAGGCACTAACTGTTGGAAATACTGAGAGGGAGGGTGATTATGTATTCCTTTCAATTAGAGCATTAGTTAATATTCAATTATTAACAGTTTTTTCAAAATGATAGAAGCAAACAAAAGGAACACAAATGCACACAGTTTTTAAGGTGGAAACCCACTCTGAGACAAAAACCACCTAATGTTTTTCTAATAATTCTTTAATATTCAACTCCGATTGAAAATAAAGCTCCAACTTCCTAGAATCTAGCAAAGAATTCTTCTCCAGCTCCCACTGGATGGATGCACCAATGACTGATATTCTTCAGTAGTCAACTGAACGGATTCCCCAACAGCCAATGAGCAACAAATCACCCTAGCACCACCCTAGCACCCCATATAAGAATAAAAGAAGAATGGACTCCCGTACCAGGGAAAATGATCCACTTTACAATGATATAGAATGATGTAGAAGAAGACACACTAGACTATAACCCCAACCATGACACAACCATCTAATGATGATCTTAAACCTCCTGACACTGCCTCTTCAACTCTTGGCAGATAGACACTAGAACAATTTTTACAATAATGTATTTACAATGACTTAGTACAATGATACATTTACAGTGACTGTAAGCAGTGCTGCCCACTTGAAGACTTCATGTGATGAACTTCTTACTGCTATTCTGTACCTTTTTTTCTTATCTTGTCATGCTACCCTCTTTTGCACCTTGCTTTTCTTTTCTGCCCTAGAAAGTCTGGTCTTTTGCAGCCCTTGACAACACATGATCTAGCTTTTTCTTGCCTTCTAGGGGCTCTATATTGAATCTAATGTATCTACGTTATTTCAGATCCCTAATATCTTATTTTTGGTCCAGTAGTAGTCCTCTAAGTAATCTTTCCAATTCCACAGGTCTGACCCAATTTGGATTCTTCAAGAGAGAGTTATGCCCAATCTTTCACAATTCCCTAATTATGGACTGTTTCAGTAGAGAGGACTTGTACGATGTGCCACGTGTCATTGTTTCTTTATTTGGATCTGAAATTTATAGAGCTAAAACTGTATTTTGTGCACTATCTTCCACTTTTTATAGAATTCCAATCTGATACTAAGAGAGAGAGAGTTATTATTTTTTCCCCAAGGTCACTTCTTTGAGATGAATTTTAGGAGCCTGCAAAAACACTAACTTCCACAGATCATATTCTTCGAAAATTTTGCGCACCTTGATCTGAAATTTCTATAGGAGCTTCCTCAGGATTTTGGTTTCACCTCATAAACATTTCAGCTTATGAACCTTCATAGAAAAAAGTTAGAGTGAAAATTCCACAATGACCTATTTCAGATGGCGAAATCCCTTGCATGAGGAGGATATGAGGATCACAATTTATATAAATGCTTAGGTTGAGACGGGCTTTAACAAGTGAATGTGGGAGGGATTTTAGGAGCTTAAACAATATTAATTATGACTTTTCAATGACCGATGCCACAACCCCATGGGGTTTTAGCCCACTAATTGGGGGTACAAACTTCAAACATGAATATCTCTCAAACCGTGAAGAATTTCATGGCATGCCATATATCAACAGAAACATATTGACAAGTAGAAACCATCAAAATCATTCTTGACCCTAGTGCTACTCGGGTTGACATCAATGACAGTCGTTGATCAACAATCTCCCCCTTTGGCATTGATGGAAACACAAGTACTCCCCCTGCGATCATGACACCTCTTCCTACAACATTCTCTCCCCCTTTGACATCAATGGCAAAGGGTAACTCCCCTTGACACACAACCATCCTGCGGACTTGTACACACTTCCACTCCCCCTTTATATTCTAAATAAGGAAAATCTAATGAGAACTTGGAAGAATCCCAAGCTTCTGGCAAAGATATAAAAATTATTCACGAGTACTCTCACGATCATCAACACTTCCTGCCCAATATGCATCTGTAAAGGACTGAATAATGAGATTTTTACCCTTGGGATACCACAAGCCATATTCTGTTGTTCCCTTTAGATATCGAAGTATTCTTTTGATGGAAATAATATGTGATTATTTTGGTGCTGCTTGGAATCTTGCTACTTGTCCAACTGGTTGCATAATATCTGGCTGGGAGGCTGTTACATATAGAAGAATACCAATCATAGATATATACAACCTTTGATCCACATCCTTAGGTGAGTTTTCTATGCTCAATTTGCAACTTGTTACCATTGGAGTAAGGATGGGTTTTCAATATTCCATTTGATAATTTCCTTGATGTACTTGGCTTGGCATATAAATATTCCTTTCTCTTGTTGAGATATTTTAAGCCCTAATAAGTATGTCAGCTCACCAAGTAAAGACATCTCGAAATCACTTTGCATCTTTGTAGAAAAATTCTTCCTTAGTCGATCATCATTGCCACCAAATATTATATCATCCTCTTTAGCTATTAGACATGCTTTAGTTGCTTCATCCAGAACATATATGTCATTTGGAGCTCGACTTGTTGTAGCCACAATTTCACCATACCTGCCTTTCCTGATTTCACATTTTGTGGATTTGTATAGTATTGTGTGTCCTTGATCACAAATTTGTCTAACACTGATCATATTGTGATTCATTTTTTCAACCAACAGAACATTCTTGGCTAGATCATCTTTGATTTTGAAAGTGACAGTACCTAATCCTATAACATTTGAAGATCCATCATTTCCAAAGGACACGGTTCCATCCTTCTTCTCTTTTAGAGATACAAATTTATTTCTATCTCCAGTCACATGTGTTGAGCAATCGCTATTGACAAACCACACATCTTTGTTGTTTTGAGCCTTGAGAGCGAGAGCACAATTATCAGTCTTGTTCTTCTTCCATGTTCATTCATTATGTGGCTTTGAATATTCTTTTGGAGGATTTTCAAGTCTGCAGTCTCTAGCTATGTATCCAAAGTTTCGACATTTATAACATTCAATATTATTTCTTAAATTTTTAAATCTATTGATGTTTCATTAAGCCCTATGAGGTTCGTATTTGACAGATCTCTTGGAATTGAATTCGTTCCTAGGGTACATGCGAAATTCTACAGCTTTATGACCAAATTTTCCACATGAATAACAGTAGCCATAAAAAATATGTTGGTACCTGGATGGAAATCTTCATCAAGGAATTGTCTTCCAAGGCTATTCTTGCGAATCTTGTCAAATGAAGTCTACATGCATGTCAGATCTCATAGGTTCATTGTATTTTGTTGTAGAAGGTCTTGCTTCTTCTTCTTTGTAACCGATGCCAGTTTTGTCATTGTAAGATCGTTGATTGTTGATGAGTTATTCTAATGCCCTTGAGTTGTTTGCATAGTATTGGATGGTTTTTCCTTTCTTCACTTCCTTACGCAGTGAGACTACTTCGGCTTCTAATTCTTCCTTTTCTTGGTTGCTTTCTTCCAACTTATTTTGAAGTGACTCTTCAATGCATTTTTGTTCTTCAACTTCAATTTTGAGACCTTGAACTTGTTCTTCAAGAGTATTGGAATGGACATTCTCTGCCTTGAGCTCTTTTATAATTTTGATTGCTTCCTTAGAAAATTATTTTATGGTCAATCCTTCTTCTTCGTTGTTTGATACCTCTTGTTTATTGTGCTTGGCCATAAACAATACTCTCTCATTGGCTTCTTCTTCATTGTCATTATATTCATCAGATGATGAGCTATCTTATTTAGAGAGAAAGTTCCTTTTGGATCCTTGCTTGTTGAATTTATAAAAGCCTTTCTTTCCTTTTAGGTTGCCATCACTTATGTTCAGACATTTTGATGCAAAATTCCCAACCTCACCATAGCCGAAACATATCAATGGAAGTTTACCTTTGAATTTTCCTTTACCAATTTTTAGTTTTCTCATAAAGTACGCATATTCTTCATCTGAAAGACCTTTTTCATCATCTCCCTTTTCTTCACACTTGTAGGTGCATGTATTTTCAATTGAAGGAGTCTTGTCCTTATTGGTTTTCTTAGATGCAACGAACACAGTTTCTAGATGCGAATTACCCTCTTTTCCATCAAGTCTCATTTCATATGTTATGAGAACTCCATGTAATTCCTCTTTGTCGAGTTTGTCCATATTTGAACTGTATTCTAAGACTAATACCTTTGGGTTGAATCTCCCTGGTAATGTTCTAAGAATCTTTCATATAATAGTCTTCTCGTCAACTGGCTCTCCCAATCCTTCCAGAGTATTGGTTATTTCATCAACGTATTGGAAGTATGCAGCAATGTTGCAATCTTCTTTCATTCTGAATTGCTCAAATTTTTCTCTATAGATTTGAAGCTTTACTTCTTTGACATTTGAGTCACCTGCATATATAGTCTCAAGATTGTCCCATACATTTTTGGCAGTTTTACAACCCAACAACTTATGATAAGTGTTAGCGACCTATAAAATTTGTTATACCAAAAGGTGGCTAAATAATTTTTGAAGCCTTCAAGAAACAAGTTTTATTGCTAAAAAATGTTATCTCTTGAAGACTCTTGAAGGCCTCATGCCTCTGTCCAAAATATTCCCTACTGTGCCCATTTTACACTCTAGAATTCTGTCGATTTCATGAGAAAAAACTGCTGAAAAATCACCTTCTTCCCTTTCCTCACTTGAAAAAATAACCTCCATTTTTCTCCCCCTTTTCCTCCATAAAAATATCCTATTTTTCATGATGCACCTTCTTCCATTCATGAAAATCATTTTCCATGTTTAAAACTCATTTTTGAACTATATCGAAACCTCCAAGATCCATCTAAACATCTTGAAAAAGTCCTAAAAAAAAAGTATTTTGACTATGGGTTTAAGCCCCCTTGGGCTAAAGCCAAACCATTTCCCCTCCATGTGCCCCAGCGCTAGAACCAAGTGTTGAGGTCCTGAGCACTTATCGCGTTGGAGCAACTCACGGAGTGCATTTTTTTGTGCGTTAAACCAAAACTTCGATGCCGATTAGCCCTGTATATTATAGCCCCTGATCATATTGCATTTCATATAGACCATGGCCCCGCAGATGGGTGCCAAGCCGTATTATAAATATATATTCTGCCCCCGAAGCAATAAAACCTTTGTTTATATTAATTTTTTGGGTTTTCATATATCATAAAGGTTTCCACCGGTGCAAAGCTTAATTCTCTCCCCACCATTGATCTGATCTGCAGATCAATGGCCCACAAATCAATCGCCCCAGTGGTCCACACGGTCACTTACTGTTCAAAAACTGGAGCAGTTTGATCACACCGCCTTTGTGGGATAAGCTGTTTTCCCCATTTGATCGTGATCAATGCCATAGGTTGACATGTGGCCTTAAGCAGTTTTGAAAACCCACCCTCCCTGCGCGTTAAATATTGACTGTGAGTTCAGCGCGATATTGACGTGCGCCGTCTGATCTAAGGTCGGCTCATCGGATGGTGATCGCACTTAAAAGAAGCTCGGGGGATGAACTAAGGTACGATGCATTTATCAAAAAATCTCCGCCGTCGATCTGATCTGCAGATCGACGACCCAAAATCAGTTGCCCTGGTCCCCATGGCCACGACAGTAGTCAGCAGTCCCACAGAACCGATGGTCCCAACACCTAGTCAGCATCCATGCAGCAGCAACGGATTGGAGCAGGTCTTGTTTGGTTGCTCGCATGGTCGTGAAATATGGACCCGAGGAGCTTTATAGGGAAAAATTCATAAAAATTTTGGGTAACACTTGGCCTAACATCAATAGGCCCCAAAACAGACCCGGGGAGCTTTATATGGCGGATTTCATAAAAATTTCGGGTCACGAAAACCCTAACGTCAGCAAGTCCCTTTTGTGACCCGAAATGGTTATACAGCTTGGTTTTATCAAAATTTTTGAAGTCCAGCTATATTCCTCCCGAAGCCCACTTTGATTTTCCATTCATTTCTTCTTCCGCCAAAGGTTTAAAACCTTATTTCTTTGCATTTTAGCCATATCCACGTAATGTGACCATTTACATTGTGATTTATCCTGATTATCCCCAACCGTCGATCTCTACACGATCGACGGATCTCACTTATTTTATTCCCCCATTCTCCTTTTGACCTCCTCTAATAAATATTCTCCGTTGGATGATGCCATCCAATGACCATGCTCCCTCCCTACAACCTTTGCCGCAGTAAAACCGAAAAACGCAGGATTTTATAATATAGTTTTGTATTGTGCAGGCGTATGAATGTTTTTCCATCATATTGAAGAGAAAGTTGAAGGCTGGGAATGACAATTCTCATGCCTTCGATTCATCAAAATAAACCATTCGCAGGGCTCAAATTCCACGTCTCGTCAATGTGTCATGAGGCATTGATGCCATATGATTCCTGCGCAGCTTTCACATCTACAAAACACAGTAAATAAATCACAATCAAAGAGTATCAGTTTCAAGGACAAGACGCACCAAAATAAGAGATTGAAGACAGATCTGTGGGGATTACGGCTAAGATTGATTATCAAAAGCCTAATCCTACCAATTAAGACACAGTTAAAAGGAAATCAAAGTGTTTTATCAGACAGAAGGCCTCCACCGCCACATCTGAGGCAAATTGATTCCTCCCAGCTACCACAGTGCCACCTGTGCCTCAAAGCATTCAAATAGAGGCCGAAGTTATCGATCAAGATCAGATATTTGTCTCAGCACAGCCAGAGAGTTAATTATGCAAATAAACTTAATGAAAAAATATCATCAGAGTTACTTTAACGTAACAGAGAGCTTCAAAAGTCAAAAATAACTCCCACCGAGGTTAATCTTAGATGAAAAAAATTAATACAGATAGAAAAAATCTGCAAATTTCTTCATCGAGCCCCCCAAAGGCCGAGAAGCCATTAAGACTGTATTAATTATATTTGGAGATCTTTTATCAGATCTCGCCTCCTCATTCTTCTATAAATACTACTGGAGAAGATGAGAGAGGGGTTGGTTGGGTTGGTTGAGTTGGTTGCTGAACTTTGAAATATAATTGAGCTTGAGACTTCTACTTGTAAATAGTGTTCACTGGCTCTTGGAGCTCTGCTTGTGATAGATAAGTTAGTCTGGGAAGTGTAGATGATTTCTAGACTAAAGCATTGGACTTAAAGCTATAACTGGTTTGGAGCATCAATACAAGCTGATTTATGGGATCCTGGTCTATGTCGACGGTGATGTTATTTCTCGTTGTGAATTGTTATTTTATTTCTGTTTTAATTGTGTTCATATTCTCTTATAAAGAATAGCATGAATAGAGTTAGGACCTATTGTATATCACTACCCTTCTCTGACTGAAAAGCTTTATCTAAATGTTTTCTTCCAACCTGTGTTATTTGGGAATTATTTAATTTAGTTCAAGTAGTAGGAATGTTGGTGTTCCCTCGTACTCCTATTTAGATAATGGCTATTCTTAGATGTTATTTTCAGTATATGTCAAGTAGAGATGAACTTAGGAAGATATGGTGTGCCCTAGTCCTAGTTTTATCCCCAAAGACTGTTTGAATGTTTCCCTCGGAATGTGTTGAAAGTTGGATAGTATTGAAGCACTTACCAGATCTTAGGCCATTATTTGTTATCTTTGTGTTTGTCTTGAAAGTTACCAAGTGGAGTAGAGCTAGGAGAGGATTTGTGGTGAGCGCGACCCGCTAGTTTCTTCTCCAACAGTTGCCTTCAAGTTTCCCTTTGTTTTAAAATGTTTTTCTATTGAAAGTGCATCAAAAGCAAGCTAGTTTAGAATTAATTACTTGATCTTAGATTACTTTTATGTCTTTCTTAGGTGTATGTTAAAAGCAGGCTAGTTTAGAATTACTTACCTGATCTTGGGCTGCTCTTTGTTCTTCATCTGTTTAATTCCCCTTCTTATTGTTTCATTTCATTCCATAAATCAAACTTTAAATAGATCCTTAGACATAGATGACTTGCCCCATGGACCACTCTTGCCTCTTATTGTTTCAATTAAACCCTATTATGACTCCATAGCCCAATGGACTAAAACCTGCAATTATCTATCTTCTTGGCCAAAGCTTGTTCTATTTTCTTGAAACTTATCACCTTTGAAACTCTTTGCATTTAGAAATTTCCACCTCAAATAATAATCATGCTCAACCATCCAAAAACAAAACAAAACCCTCAGCCTTCATAACTAGCCTAATATCGTTACCCAAAACTTCAAAGACAAATCCATCTTTGCACTTATTGGAGAGATCCCTCTTCGGATTCAGGAGGGCTACATCATAGAATCCCAAAGTGGTTGAAACGATGTTGTTTCTGTGATTGGACTTTGCCAATCTTGCTAATTACAGATTCCTAATATTTCTGGAAACTCCACGAACCTAATTAGAATCTCTGGTTCCCCTTAAAAAATTCATAAAACCTTGTGAGTAAAAGCAGCCTTTTCAAGCACTACCAAGTAATGGTAATCATGATAAAATTTGTTTGAATCAGTAACAAACTAGGCAAAAACCTAGGATTCTCATAAGATTTTATCTAACCTTGAAAAATTAGTTGGCTTAGCCATAAAAGTACATTGTCTTTGTCTCATAACCGTAGCTAAGTTTTGAAACAAATTTAGGACACTCTTAACAACCAATAGGACTGAAAAATAACTCAGAAAATCCAAAAATATTTCAGATTGGTATCCAATAAACATGGTGGTGGACCATAAAACCTTTTACCTCTGAAAAAGAGCTAAAAATTTCTACTTGGCAACTCCACAATCCTAAACAGACCTTAAGACTCCACTGGGAAGAACCCTTATCATTATAATATCATTCAAACTGGGTTAGAAGACTGTAGGATTAAAATTTGTGTAAATAGATTAGTTGACCTTTTTAAATACTGTCATACCTGGTCGAAATTTTCTGGTTTATTTGGGTTTGAAAAACACAGCATAGTGGCTCCCAGAAAGATTCACACTAGAGCCTATCCTGACACTGATCAACCTGAGATAGTTGATAACCCAGAAAGTATCCTTAGGAAGTCTCCTAGGATTAAATTATCAACTGTTTTCAGATCACCCTTGAGAGATAATTCAGTTCCTGAAAATATTGCAGCTCTACAAGAGTCATATGGTGGTGGAACCATAAAAAATTTTACCTCCTTATGAGCTAAAAATTTTCCACCTGGTGACTCCACACTCTGAAACTCCCAAAAGACCAAATGACTCCACTGGTAGAAGACCTTGAACTGATTGAACAGCCACAGTGACCTCTTATTATGATTAACAAACATGGGTTTAGATATAGACCCAGATGACAAACATATGGTCATGATGGAAAAATTGATGTACATGCTTGGAAGAAGGGTGGATAGGTTTATGGCTAATTTAAACACTGGTGGTCCAGGGCAACATGTGCCTTTTCCTGTCCAAACACAAACCCTACCCCGACAAGATATGTACAACGATCAAAATTATAAAGAAAATAAACAAGAATTAATGATGGAAAAGATGATATACATGCTTGGAAAGAGAATGGATAGGTTGATGGCTAATATGAATATTGATGAGCTAGGGAAAGATATGCTTTCCCCTGATCAAATACAAGCTCAATCACCTCAAGGTCAAGACAGTGACCAAGATATGTTTTATGATCAACACCTTATGGAAAATGATGAGCAAACTTACAAATAAATCAATAAAGAAGGTAGTCAAGGAACTTTTGATTGCCTTCCTATGTCTTGTACTATGCTGATAAGAGATCTTCACAATCAAATTGAAAATACTAATAGTGAGAAGTGCTTTGAGGAAACAATAGAAAAACCTCAAAGGTTCCCTACAAACACAAATCAAGATCTCCTAGAAGAGGCTCAAGAAAACATCTAGCCTCAAAACCAACCTTTACAAGAGACAGAGAACTGTTGTACCTCTGTTCAAAGGGACATAGAAATATCCTCCCTGTTGACAGAAGAAGAGATAGATCAGAATATTAATAAACAGTCAGTCTCTGATATTTATTGCAAAACAAATACTCTTGCTCATTCACATAGAGAAATTTGTTATAAAGATGAAGAAAGTTCTTTTGTTGGTCATTAGAAACAGGGTAGCTCTTTTTCTGTTTATACTGAAAGAAAAATTTCTCCTTTAATAGAAGAACAAATTGAGCAAATATTAAGCAAGAAGCTACCCTCCAAAACATCATCTCAAGCAGACAATCATGAATTTAGTGCCTATTCCATGGAACAATTAAATGGCACCCAAGACAAAGAGGATAGTAAGAAAACCAATGATAATACTGAAAATAGTCCTCTTTGGAATATGAATTTCGATGGATTATGTACTAAAAATAATGCAGGTGTAGGAATATGGCTTTAGAATACAGGAAACAATTATTCTGAAGCCTATTCATACAAACTAAATTTTCAATGCACAACTGACATAGTAGAGTATGAGGCACTTCTCTTAGGGCTACACTTATTGAAAAAACTAGGAGCCCAGAAGATAACAGTTCACGAAAATGCAGAATTGGTAATTAGGCAAGTGAAAGAAGAATGCATGCTTGAACATCCTAGACTTAAAGCCTATAAGGATGATACCATAGATTTATTAAAATATTTTAAAGATTTCCAACATATCATTGTTCCTAAAACCCAAAACAGTTTTGCTAGTGGTTTAGCCCTTGTGGCTAGTACATGTTTGAGACCTTGGGACAGCAAACAATATACAATTCAAGAAAAATTCATACCAGTTGTCCCAAAAAATAAAAGATACTGGAAAAATTTTGGGGGAGAAAAAAAAATAGCAGACCATCCTACTGAGTATATACTTTCTTTCCAATAATATAGTTCTCCATTCAATAATGTTAATCTGCCATTCAAAGAACCTGAAATTCTATCAAAAGCAAGCACTAATTTAGAGAAAGAAGATATTTCACTATTTGCTATTGTGTAGGTTAAGGATGATGATACTTCCAAGGAACATACTGAAGACATAGCCCTCAAAGCTGAAGTCTTGGAAGCAGACAAACTACCAGACATGGAGAACCAAAAATAACAGAACCTTCATCTTTTCTTTGTTGATCCTTTGGAAAAGTGTGTGGAAGTCCCAACTGGCTCAAATTATCAAGCAGTAATCCTTTGCAAGAGCTAGAGACATGAAAATTTGTCACCTCCTGTGATAGTCTTGGTTTTGAAGATTAATCTTCAAAATGTACTATGGATACCTCTGACAAGCAGCTAGAGTTTCTTCTTCATTTTGACATTACTCAGTTGGCTACATTGGCACTTTTGTATCATATGAAGATGTAAATACTTCAAGTTATAATAGGTTAGATAGGAATGTCAATAAAGCTCAGTTCTGAGCATGCAGTTAGTTATTGTTTTCTGCTTTGAAGAAAAATCAAAGACACAAAAATACAAAAACAATATAAGAAAGAAAAGAGGGCAGATTGTAAAAACAAGAAAGGTATAGCTCCATACCAAAAAAGAGAAACAAATATGAAAGTGTGCAAGCTCAAATGCCACTCCTAAAGAACACACTTCTAGTTAGTCAAACAACTTAATCTTGACTAATTAGTTTTAAATTTTCTGTTGATAGGATAGTGAATTCAATTTTCCAAATTGTTTAACCATTGCTTATCAGTGGATAGTTTAGGATAGAAATTAAAGGTTCAAACATGCTCAAAATCTGAACCTAAGTTTCCAAAGAGAATGACTCAAATTTGTTTCAATTTCTGAGTCAAAAAAGATGTAAACCTGGTTCCAATTAGCTAAAAATCTGAACCAGTTGACAAAGGAAAGACAACTCAAAACAAAAGTCAAAACAGAGCTGTAAAAAATATGAAGGAAATGCTTTGAAAGTTCAGATCCTAAGCCTTCCCTTTTTTATTTAATTTTCTGCAAAATAATATCTATGTGCAGCTTGTTTCTATGCCATAGATCAGCAACAAGTTAGACTGTTCAATCCTGACTTGTATGCTTTTGAATTTTTGTTTTAGAATTTAGTGAATAAAATTTGTTGGACAGTTTAATCCCAATAGGTAGTAGATTAGGTAGAGAATCATATGGGCTCAACTATTTAATCTGAGTCCATGGAGAAATAAGGAGTAGAAATAGATTAGATTTCCTGCTTTTAAAAGAATAAAATGTTGTAAAAGATTTTTCCAATCCAAGTGCACTCTAATGAAGAAAAAATGTTAGATCTATAGGATTGGGTAGGTAGAAAGCTTCTTGATGAAAGATCCATTGTTTTAATGGCTGCTTATATGTTTTTAGAGAAAAATAAGATCATACAAGGAAAGAAAGGCAGCCCAATGGATGAGGCACTGATCAGCCTCCTAGAGAATGCAAGTCTGAAGTTCTTGATGCCTTCAAGAAGACACCATCCCCAATTAGAGCCACTGTTAGCCACCTATAAAATTTGTTATACCAAAAGGTGGCGAAATCATTTTTGGACCCTTCAAGAAACAAGTTTTATTGCTAAAAAATGTTATCTCTTGAAGACTCTTGAAGGCCTCATGCCTCTGTCCAAAATCTTCCCTACTGTGCCCATTTTACACTCTGGAATTCTGCTGATTTCATGAGAAAAAACTACTGCAAAATCACTTTTTTCCCTTTCTTCACTTGAAAAAATAACCTCCATTCTTCTCCCCCTTTTCCTCCATAAAAATCCCCTATTTTTCATGATGCACCTTCTTCCATTCATGAAAATAATTTTCCATGTTTAAAACTCATTTTTGAACTATATCAAAACCCCCAAGATCCATCTAAACATCTTGAAAAAGTCCTAAAAAACAAGTATTTTGACTATGGGTTTAAGCCCCTTTGGGCTAAAGCCAAACCATTTCCCTTCGATATGCCCCAGCGCTAGAACCAAGTGCTGAGGTCCTGAGCGCTTATCGCGTAGGAGAAACTCACGAAGCGCATTTTTTTATGCGTTAAACAAAAACTCTGATGCCGATTAGCCCTGTATATTATAGCCCCCGATCATATTTCATTTCATATAGACCATGGCCTCGCAGACGAGCGCCAAGCCGTATTATAAATATATATTCCACCCCCGAAGCAATAAAACCTTTGTTTATATTAATTTTTTGGGTTTTCATATATCATAAAGGTTTCCGCCGGTGCAAAGCTTAAGTCGCTCCCCATCGTCGATCTGATCTATAGATCAACAGTCCATAAATCAATCACTCCGGTGGTCCCCACGGTCACTTACTGTTCAAAAACTGAAGTAGTTTGATTGCACCGCCTTTGTGGGATAAGATGTTTTCCCCATTTGATCATGATCAATGCCATAGGCTGACACATGGCCTTAAGCAGTTTTGAAAACCCACCCTCCCCACACGTTAAATATCGACTGTGGGTTCAGCGTGATATTGACGTGCGTCATTCGATCTGAGGCCGGCTCATCAGACAGTGATCGCACTCAAAAGAAGCTCGGGGGATGAACTAAGGTATGGTGCATTTATCAAAACATCTCCGTCGTTGATCTGATCTGCAGATCGACGGCCCAAAATCAATCGCCCTGATCTCCACAACCATGACAACAGTCAGTTTTCCCACAGAACCGGTGGTCCCAACGCCTAGTCATCATCCACACGGTAGCAGCGGATTGGAGCGGGTCTTGTTTGGTTGCTCGCATGGTCATGAAATCCAGACCTAGGGAGCTTTATAGGGCAGAATTCATAAAAATTTTGGGTCACACTTGGTCTGACGTCAGCAGGCCCCAAAATAGACCCGGGGAGCTTTATATGATGGATTTCATAAAAATTTCAGGTCACAAACACCGTGACGTCAGCAAGTCCCTTTTGTGACCCGAAATGGTTATACAGCTTGGTTTTATCAAAAGTTTTGAAGTCCGACTATATTCCTCCCTAAGCCCACTTTGATTTTCCATTCATTTCTTCTTCTGCCAAAGGTTTAAAACCTTATTTCTTTTCATTTTCACCATATCCCCGTAATGTGACCATTTACGTTGTGATTTCTCCTGATTATCCCCAATTGTCGATCTCTGCACGATCGACGAATCCCAGTTATTTTATTCCCCCACTCTCCTTTTGACCTCCTTTAATAAATCTTCTCCGTTGGATGATGCCATGCAATGGCCATGCTCTCTTCCTACAACCTCTACTGCAGTAAAACCCAAAAATGCAGGATTTTATAATATATTTTTGTATTGTGTAGGTGTTTGAATGTTTTTCCGTCATATTGAAGAGAAAGCCGAAGGCTGGGAATGACGATTCCCATGCCTTCGATTTATCAAAAGAAACCATTCACAGAGCTCAAATTCCATGTCTTGTCAATGTTTCATGAGGCATTGATGCCATATGAGCCCTGTGCAGCTTGCACATCAACAAAACATAGTGAATAAATCACAATCAAAGAGTATCAGTGTTGAAGACAGGACGCACCAGAATAAGAGATTGAAGGCATATCTGTGGGGCTTATGGCTAAGATTGATTATCAAAAGCCTAATCCTCCCAATTAAGACACAATTAAAAGGAAATCAAAGTGTTTTTTTCAGACAGAAGGCCTCCACCGCCACATCTAAGGCAAATTGATTCCTCCCAGCTACCACAGTGCTACATGTGCCTCAAAGCATTCAAACAGAGGCCAAAGTTATTGATCAAGATTAGATATTTGTCTTAGCATAGCCAGAGAGTTAATTCTACAAATAAACTTAATGAAAAAATATCAACAGAGTTACTTTAACGTACCAGAGAGCCTCAAAAGTCAAAAAGAGCTCCCACCGAGCTTAATCTTAGATGAAAAACATTAATACAGACATAAAACATCTGCAATTTTCTTCATCGAGCCCCCCAAAGATAGAGAATCCATTAAGACTGTATTAATTATATTTGGAGATCTTTTATCAGATCTCACCTCCTCATTCTTCTATAAATACTACTGGAGAAGATGAGAGAGGGGTTGGTTGGGTTGGTTGCAGAAATTTTAAATGTAATTGAGCTTGAGACTTCTACTTGTAAATAGTGTTCACTGGCTCTTGGAGCTCTGCTTGTGATAGATAAGTTAGTCTGGGAAGTGTATATGATTGCTAAACTAAAGCATTGGACTTAAATCTATAACTGGTTTAGAGCATCAATATAAGATGATTTATGGGATCCTGGTCTATGTCGACGGTGATGTTATTTCTCATTGTGAATTGTTATTTTATTTCTGTTTTCATTGTATTCATCTTCTCTTATAAATAACAACATGCATAGAGTTAGGACCTACTGTATATCAGTGCCCTTCTCTGACTGAAAAGCTTTATCTAAATGTTTTCTTCCAACCTGTGTTATTTTGGAATGATTTAATTTAGTTCAAGTAGTAGGAATGTTGGCATTCCCTCGTACTCCTATTCAGCTAATTGTTATTCTTAGATGTTATTTTCAGTATATGTCAAATAGAGATGAGCTTAGGAAGATATGGTGTGCCCTGGTCCTAGTTTTATCCCCAAAGACTGTCTGAATGTTTCCCTTGGAATGTGTTGAAAGCTAGATAGTATTGAAGCACTTACGAGATCTTAGGCCATTCTTTGTTATCTTTGTGTTTGTCTTGAAATTTACCAAGTAGAGCAGAGCTAGGAGAGGATTTGTGGTGAGCTCGGCCCACTAGTTTCTTCTCCAACAGTTGCCTTCAAGTTTCCCTTTGTTTTAAAATCTTTTTCTATTGAAAGTGCATCAAAAGCAAGCTAGTTTATAAGTACTTACCTGATCTTAGATTAATTTTATGTCTTTCTTAATTGTATGTCAAAAGCAGGCTAGTTTAGAAGTACTTACCAGATCTTGGGTTGCTCTTTGTTCTTCATCTGTTTAATTCCCCTTCTTATTGTTTCATTTCATTCCATAAATCAAACTTTAAAGAGATCCTTAGACATAGATGACTTTCCCCATGGACCACTCTTGCCTCTTGCTGTTTCAATTAAACCCTATTATGACTCCATAGCCCAATGGAATAAAACCTACAATTATCTATCTTCTTGGCCAAAGCTTGTTCTATTTGCTTGCAACTTCTCACCTTTAAACTCTTTGCATTTAGAAATTTCCACCTCAAATAATAATCATGCTCAACCATCCAAAAACAAAACAAAACCCTCAGCCTTCATAACTAGCCTAATATCATTACCCAAAACTTCAAAGACAAATCCATCTTTGCACTTATTGGAGAGATCCCTCTTCGGATTCAGGAGGGCTAGATTGTAGAATACCAAAGTGGTTGAAATGATGTTGTTTCTATGATTGGAATTTTCCAATCTTGTTAATTACAGATTCCTAATAATAAGCATATTCAATAATTCCACTAATAATAATATTATTTTCTTTTGCATCATTTACCAAATTCTTCTTACCTTGTTCATCTGCGGTTGATGTAAATCCATTTTGAACAGTGTCCCATACTTCGTAAACTTGTGCCAAGAGATAGACCTCCATTCTTACTTTCTAGAGTGCATAATTATTTTCATTGAACATAGGTACACCATTCTTGGTATGCTCCATGACCTCCTTCCAGCTGTTAAACTTCCATTGAAGGAACCAAGCTCTGATACCAATTGTTGGAAATACTAAGAAGGGGGGTGAATCAATATTCCTTTCAATTAGAGAAATATTTAATATTCAATTATTATCAGTGTTTTCACAATGAGAGAAACAAACAAAAGGAACACAATTGCACACAGTTTTTAAGGTGGAAACCCACTCCGAGACAAAAACCACCTAATGCTTTTCTAATAATTCTTTAATATTCAAGTCCAATTGAAAATAAAGCTCCAACTTTCTAGAATCTAGAAAAGCATTCTTCTCCAGCTCACACTGGATGGACACTCCAACACTCGAGATTCTTTAGTAGTCAACTAAATGGATGACCCAACACCCAATGAGCTACAACTCACCGTAGCACAACCCTACCACCCTATAGAAGAATAAAATAAGAATGGACTCTCTTACTAGGGAAAATGGTCCACTTTACAATGATATAGAATGATGTAGAAGAAGAAGACACACTAGACCATAACCCCAACTATCACACAACCACCTAATGATTATCTTAGACCTCCCGACACTTTCTCTTCAACTCTTGGCAGATAGACACCAGAATTTTTTTTATAATAATGTATTTAAAATGACTTAGTACAATGATACCTTTACAGTGACTGTATGCAGTGCTGCCCACTTGAAGACTTCATGTGATGAACTTCTTGTTGCTGTTATGCACCTTGGTTGCTGCTCTTGTCATGCTATCCTCTACTGCACCTTTCTTTTCTTTTTTGCCCTAGAAATTCTAGTCCATTGCAGCCCTTGGCAACACATGATCTAGCTTTTTCTTTCCTTCTAGGAGCTCTATATTGAATCTATTGTATCTCTGTTATTTCAGATCCCTAATCTCTAATTTTCGGTCTTGTAGCAGTCCCCTAAGTCATCTTTCCAATGCCACAGGTATGACCCAATTTTTATTCCTCAAGGGAGAGTTATGCATGATCTCTCACAATGCCCTAATTATGGACTGTTTCAGTAGAGAAAACTTGTATGGCATGCCATGTGTCATTGTTTCTTTATTTGGCTCTGAAATTTATAGATCAAAAACTAAATTCTGTGCACTATCTGCCAATTTTTATCGAATTAAAATCCAATACTCAGAGATATGGTTATGATGTTTTTCCCAAGGTCACTTCTTTGAGATGAATTTGAGGAGCCTACAAAAACATTGACTTCCACAGATCATATCTACGAAAATATTGCGCACCTTAATCTGAAATTTCTACAGGTGCTTCCTCAGGACTTTGGCTTCTCCTCATAGATATTTCAGAATCTGAACCTTCGTAGAAAAAAATTTAGAGAGAAAATGGCACGATGACCTATTTCAGATGGCGAAATCCCTTGCATGAGGAGGATATGAGGATCACAATTTATATAAATTCTTAGGTTAAGAGGGGATTCAACAAGTGAATGTGGGAGGGATTTTAAGAGCTTAAAATATATTAATTATGACTTTTCAATGACCCATGCCACAACCCCATGGTATTTTAGCCCACTAATTGGGGGTACAAACTTCAAACATGAATATCTCTCAAACTGTGAAGAATTACACGGCATGCGATATATCAACATAAACATATTGAAAAGTAGAAACCATTAAAATTATTCTTGACCCAGAATATATTAATTTGGTAGGTCAAAATTCCTATGCAATATTGGGGTAGCCCCTGGTGTTGCTTGGGTTGACATCAATGACAACCGTTGATCAACACTGGCCATGTGGAGATTCCGAAACAATGAGAAATTTTCTCCCATTTTACCAACACATGCTTGAATGTCGGGAAGTGCTTTGCAAAGCACCTTGAATGGAGTTAGTTTCATATGCAAAGCAATTGGTCCCTTTATAGGCTGCATTAGTGAGATCATAAATGATATAACATATACTTCAACTATTGCAAACTTTGCAATAGAAGTCATGAATGGTTTGTTCTTGTCTTAGGGCATGTAGCAATTGAAATGATAAGGGATGATGGACCCTATTTCATTGGTCTTGGGGATGATGTCCAGTTTGACTAGGTCATTTCCATCAAGCATACCTTACTATGTGGGAAATTAAGAAGAACCCTCTTCATATTTTATCTGAATATGAAAGCAGTAGGAGGGGACTACTGTACTAGATTCAACAGTGTATACAGCGCAATTCCTGCTAATATTAAACCACCACAAGGATTAGCCTTAATCAAATTCCCATATGGTTTTGAGGAAGACATGGATTACCAAATTAGGGAAATAAATTCATCCACACTAAAAGAAATGCAAAGGGATGTAGTGAGTGTAGAATAAAATCTGTTAGCAAAGAGAGCTAGACTTAGGAATGAAAGGAGAGTAACCATCAAATAAGAACCCTCTACTTCTTCTACTCATGCTAAAATTTATTCCTTAGTTAAAACAGTATAAATAATGATGAATGAGAGGGTTTCACCTAGGGAAAATCAACCTGCGCCTCAAAATTGAAATCAAAATCCTAGGATAAATCCTCCCCAAATCAAGAAAAGAGAACAAAGGGGTCCCGATCAGCAAATTAGACCTCCTTTTTAGGAGATTTATGTTGATGATGATGGAGAGGTAGTGGAATAAGTAGAATAAAATTAGATAAATCTAATGGGTATCAATGATGATGAAACTGCATTTCTTACTCATGAAGAACAAGAGTTGTTTCAATTATCCCAAACTGAACTTGGTGATGAGGAATCAGATGACTATAAGCAGGGATTTTAAAATTATATCATGTAAGTCCATAGAAATTATAATCTTAGGATTAAGAAAACATTAGATGCTCCAAATAAAAATACTAATGAAAACCCTGTCAAGAAAACTTCAGATACCACTTCAAAGAAAACTTCATAAAATGTTGCTAAGAAAACTACTGATAGTTCTAGAAAAAAGACAGTTGACATTCCTGCTAAAAAAATTGTTGAGAGTACCTTTGAAACTACTCAAATAGACATTCCCACCACCAGTCACCAAAAATAACATGTGTCAGAAGACATTTTTGATAAATATGACATTTTGAACTTAAATAAATTTCAAACATCATTCATTATTGAAAATGAATTAGAAAAGCTGAAAATTCCCATCCCTTTGACTGAGTTAATGAATACAAATTTATACAGAACTCAAGTTATGAAGGCTCTGAACATAATATAAAACAATGATACTATCAATTTGAATGATGATCAGCCTGAATTATTATTTGATCTAGAGGTAGATGGTAAACCATAAGAAGGAGGAGTTCCTCCATTTTATGTTAATCTTAATGTTCATTATAAGATTCTCCACAATGCTATGTTAGATTTAGGTGCCTCACACAATTTGATGCCTTATTGACATTACGAGGCCTTACAAAGACTTGTGTTCATTTGATTCAAGAAAAGTAATATTTTTAGGTCTCATTAAGGATCTATGTGTCACTTTAGCCCAAATCCCAACTAAGAGTCTAGTCATGGACATAGTGGTTGTTGATATTCCCCCAAAGTATGGCATGTTTTTGTCACACTCTTGGGGATAAAAATTGCAAGGTACCCTACAAATGGATATGACTTATGAAACCATCCCAGTGTTTGGTCAACAGAGAAGACTATATAGGGAAAACTTAATGAAATACATGGTGAGTAGTCAAGAGAAGCCACATAACTACCCTCTTTACTTTTTTCATTCTGATTTAAACTCCTTCATTTTGTATAATGATGGATATATTGATGCTCAGCTTACCAGTGCCAAAAATTACATCTGTGAAATACATGAAAATCAAACACAAATTGTACAACAAAATAGTGAAATTGAACCTTTTTGGAACATGAGTTTTGATGGCTCTTGCAGCAGAGAATGCTTAGGAGAAGGTGCATGGGTCTCAAATTCAAAAAATAATCATGCAAAAGGTCATTCATATAAACTGAATTTTCAATGTACCAATAACATAATAAAATATGAAGCACTTATTTTAGGATCACAATTATTGAAGAAATTAGGTGCTAAAATAATTTCTATTCATGGGGATTCTGAATTGATTATAAAACAGATTAAAGGAGAGTATGCTGCAAAACATCCTGGATTGAGAGCATACAAAAATGTTGTGCTTGATTTCTCACACACTTTGTAGAATATGATCTTGCTGTTATACCTAGAAATCAGAATGTCCTAGATAATGGTCTAGATTTTTCAGCCATCACATGAAAAATACCTCATCCTAATAGACAATATACAGTGGAGGTTAAACACTGTTGCACTGTACCAGACAACATGAGGTATTGGCAAGTATTTGGAAATGATAAAAAAATAGATAACTTTTTGCAGTCCAAAGATGAGTATGAGGAAAATAACATCGATTTATATTGGAGAGTAGTAAATCAGTTAATGTATATACTAATGTAAAAGATCAGTTTGATGAACTAAATGTAAATATATCTTTAGATGAAGTTGTACATAAATTAGAATTGCATGAAATTGATTTAGAAAATAAGAATAATTTGAAGTACTTTAACTTAAGGATAATATTTTTCCTAGAGGTCTAGTTCCATTAGAAGAGTTTTTTTATTTCAATGATGTAGCAAAAAAGGCCAAAAATAGAGCCCATAGGGCAGATGTAGAAGAATGTAATATAGGTAGTGAACATAATCCTAAAATGATAAAACTTTCAAAATCACTGCCTACTGTCAGAAAACAAGAACACATAGCTTTATTCAAAGAGTTTGTTGATGTCTTTTCTTGGAGGTATGAGGATATTAAAGCATATGACAATAGTATCATACAACACAAAATCCCAGTCAAAGAAGATCAAAAATCATTCAAACAAAAGCTCCGTAGAATAAATCATGTTCTAATGCCTTTGGTTGATAAAGAGGTCAAAAAGATGTACGATGCTAAAATCATTGTTCCTCTCAGATACTCTAAATGGGTGTCTAATATAGTTCCTACTAGAAATAAAACTAGAGAAATCTAGTTATGTGTTGATTTTAGAAATCTTATCAAGGTCTCCCCAAAAGAAAACTTCCCTTTACCAAAAATGGATCATATTTTAGAGAAGGTATTAAGGTCTAGTAAGATATCCTTGTTAAATGGTTTCCCAGGTTATAACCAGATCCTAGCACATCTTGATGATCTGGATAAAACAACTTTCACTACACCATTTGGGACCTTAATGTATGTGAAGATTCCCTTGGGTTAATGAATGCTGGGGCCACATTTAAAAGAGCAATGGATATTGAATTTTCTAATGATATTGGCCATTTTATTGTGATTTATCTTGATGACATTACTGTATATTCAAATACTGATGAGGAACATTTGAGGCATCTAAGAAGAGTGTTTGAAAAATTTCGATGGTTTGGTATCTCATTAAATCCTAAGAAAACATTGTTTGTCCTTGAGGAAGGTAAGCTTCTTGGTTATATTATTTCAAAGGACGGAATTATGATTGATCCCAATAGAATTGAAGCAATATCAAAAGTCAATCACTCTAGAAACATCAAAGAGCTTTAGTCTTTTATTGGAAAAATTAATTTCCTAAGGAGATTCATTCCTAACCTTTTAGAGCTTCTTATAAATATAAAAAATATGCTTAAAAAGGATTCAAAAATTAGATTGAGCATTGAGGCTAGATAATCCTTTTATTTAGTTAAATAGACAATAAAAAAAGCACCAGTGCTGATTAGTCCAGATTTTACCAAAGATTTTATTATATTTTCTTTTTCTTCTTAACACACTGTTGCAGTTGTTTTATTGCAGAAAAATGAGGAAGTATTTGAACAACCTATTGCATTTTTCAGCAAAGTTTTAAGAGATGCACCTTTGAAATATAATATCATGGAAAAAAAGCCTTTGCATTGGTTAAGGAAATAAAATATTGTTGAGTATATATTTTGCATTCCCATGTTATTGCATATGTAAGTATAACATATATATTCAAGTACGAATTCAGTTGTCAAAGATATTTTGACACAGAATGGACTAGATGGCAAACGAGGAAAATGGATTGTTTTCATCATTGAGTATGAATTAGAAATAAAACCAACCAAGTTGATTAAAGGACAAGCATTGCCCAAACTAATGGCAGAGTCTAATTTTAATGCATTAGACATCATCGTGTTGCTGCACTGGATGATCAAGAGGAACAGGCGACTCCAGAGATCAATGAAACATTTCTAAACTCACCCTGGTATGCAAACTTCTTGTATGTTTTATTCAATTTAAATGCCCGTCTTGGTTTAATAAAAACAAAGGCAAGATTTCTAAAATTAAAAGCGGTTAAATTTTGCATCATAGAAAATGTTTTATATTGGAAAGATGCTGGTGGTGTTATACTTAAGTTCTTGTTAAAGGATGATGCAGAAAGAATCATGCAAAAGTTCCATGAAGGTGACTGCAGTGGCCATCTCTATTGGAAAACCACTCCCAATAAAGTCCTCAGGGCTAGTTTTTATTGGCCTACCCTTTTCCTTGAAATTAATAAGAAGGTAACTTCATGCCATAAATGCCATATTTTTTAAGGGAACAGAAATATTTTACTCCTGCCATTAAAACCTATTTCAGTTGAGAGCCCTTTTCAACAGTGGGGACTGGATTTCTGTTGGAATATTGTCATTGATGGCAAAGGCATTGGCTACAAAGGAGCATCTGATCAAAAGAACGGAGGAAGTATCGGTTGATCAAAATAACATAGGAAGTATCGGTCGAGGAGTAGAAACAAGCAAAAGAGGAGATATGTTGAAAATTTCCTGGAACAATAAAAAATGGTATGGCAATTGTACATTGGTGCTTATGGAACCAGAATGGAGCATGAAGAGGCGGAACGACGAATTTAAGGTCACAAAGGAATCTGGTGCGAATTTCTTGTGTTATATATTATGGATGTTACGAAGATTTCATCGAACTGGTGTCAAGCCTCAATAAAAAAAATGATGGGTTAATCTATTGATAAAGAGCGCAAGCGATGTCACAGTAAATAAGTCAATTTACAATAATCAAGCAGGGGGAGTGGAACCCTGAGAAAAGAAGGCGGAACCTTGCAAGAGGAACAGTAACGACGGTTTCTGGTTTTTATCGCACCTCTCTCATCGGGAAAGTGGTATTTCCTGGTGAGGAGCGATTCCATAGAATGCTCGACACACATCCCTGTACGACTTCACAAAACCACTTTTCATCGTGCGCCATCGCGCGTTATACTTCAACCCAGGATGCTCAGCGATATCATTGAGCGTCGTTGATCTGGGAAGGGGTCATCGGACGGACGTCATTTGTTGAAGGTGCGCGGAGATTAACACAGGTACAACAGGCCATCGCACGTTAACGATCGATATTGGAGGTCGAGCGATATGCATATACGCCGTTGATTTGGAAGTTTGCTAATATAACGGTGATAGAACGCTGGACTTGTGTGAATTTTACCTATGGTACCATTGGCATATTTTATTGGCTATTGACTAAATTTGTGGGCCCGGGGTCAAAGGTTTACCATATTATTTGGAAGAATTAAAATGCGAAGGGTTAACTTTAATTCTAAATTATTTATTTATCAATTTCTTTAAATTTATAAATAAAATTAAAATAAAAGATCAAAAGCCCCGTGGGATAAACTAAAAGGAATACTGTCAACGGTTCTTGATTTTAACCCATGGTTTTAATAAAGGGAAAACTATATAAGGAGAAGAAAAATAAAGAACGGGTGTGCAATTGTAAGGGTGGTGAACGAACAATTCCTAAAAGGAATATCTGTATGGGCGAGATCTGGCCTTAACTGATAAATCTGAAACTACGATGCACCCATGGATAGAATGATCTAACGATGATAAATATCTGGTTTGTGTGAGTATATAGAAAGTAAATAAAACTGGTGACCGGAAATGTATGTCATATGGAAACTGGTGGATCCAGTATGAAAATTGATGAAACATGGTCTACAGTAGTGCTGAAGGTTGAAGCCTTCAAAAAGGGGGTTGTAGCTCCCTTCCAGTGGTAGCTGGTAAACGAGAGAAGGTTGTAGCCTTCTGCAGGTGGGTGCCTACGTGCTGGTATAAGTCTGCACCAGCATATATTGTAAGAAGTCTTCTCTACAATGAATATTGAAAACTGAGATTACAACAGCGGTGGTTTTCTCCCGAATTGGGTTTCCACCTTAAATCCTGGTGTTCATATGTGTTGATGGTTTTTTTTGTTATTTATGTTCATGCTTAATGCTTATCTGATGCAATGCTCTAAGTAAAAGACATAATAAGATATCAGGTCATACCTTTTGGATGCAGTACTGTAACATATGTTTTTAAGAGAAAGAAAAGAAAAATTGTTCAGCCTTAAATACTGATTCACCCCCCTCTCAGTATTTTTCCTAACAATTGGTATCAGAGCAAGTCCTTCTAAAAAAAAAGGCTTAGCCGCTAGAAGGAAGATCAAGCAAGATGAGCAATCAAGATGGAATAGCATCTATCAGGCCTCCGCTTTTTAATGGAAACAATTTAATCTTCTGGAAAACAAGGATGAGATCCTATCTTCAGCCTCTGGGAGTAGAGGTATGGGAAATTTTTGAACAAGGATATCAATACCCAACTGCAGTACCAACAGATCCGACAGAAAGAAAGAACTATGAAACGAATGCAAAGGCGGGCAATGCTCTATTGGGAAGTCTAAATGAATCTGAATTTGTCAAAGTCATGCAGCTGAATACAGCCAAGATAATATGGGACAAAATCATTCTAAGTTATGAAGGTGATGCAAAGGTAAAAAGTGCTAAACTCCAAACTCTCAGAATTCAATATGAGAATCTAAAAATGGATAATGAAGAAAGCATTGCAAATTTATTTTTACGACTTGGAGATATTGTAAATCGTATGAGAAATCTGGGAGAAACAATAACTGAATCTACCTTGGTTGAGAAAGTCTTAAGATCACTAACAACAAAATTTGAGTCAAAAGTTTCTGCCCTTGAAGAAAAGCAGGATCTTCAAAATCTTACTGTGGTACAACTTCATGGCATACTAACTGCATATGAAATGAGAAGAGGAGGACCTTCTGAAGTCAAAGAAGCAGTCTTTAGAACTTCTACAAAAGGGAAGGAAGTACAAAAAACAGAAGGATCATGATATATATCAGAAGAAGATGAGATAAAATTTGTAAAGAAACTTCAACTTGGCACA
Source organism: Pinus albicaulis (assembly GCA_034641835.2). Taxonomy (NCBI): domain Eukaryota; kingdom Viridiplantae; phylum Streptophyta; class Pinopsida; order Pinales; family Pinaceae; genus Pinus; species Pinus albicaulis. The sequence goes on along the minus strand of CM076575.1, from coordinate 1,505,587,491 downwards.
GGACGGTTCAGAGGTAAGCTTCCTTTTTGTGGAAGAGTTGGTCATTATGCTGCTAAGTGTCCTTAAAAAGAAACACATAAAAAAGGGAAGGAAGTAGAAAAAAGGAATAAGAATCGTTTTAGCACTAGAAAGAGTTACTACACTCATGAAGATAGTGATGGGTTATCTGATAGTGAGGAAGAATGTGAACAAGACCTTAGAATTCTCATGGCATTTGAAAAATAATCTAGAGAAGAAAAAGATACTTATGTAGATGCTCTAGCAGACAGTGATTTTCTTGATGAAAACATTAAACTCAAGACTTGCTTAGAATAAAGTAAAATAATCATAAAAACTCTGAAAAATCAGCTTGAGGAAAAGGAGAATCACAATGAGAAATTAGAGTGTGAGGTAGTAAGTCTAAGAAAATAACTTGAGAAAGTAAAAACTCTGAATCTTAGATTTGCTAAAGGATCTGAAACATTAGATGAGATTATCAAGGTACAACGTTCTCCTCTTATAAAGACAGGTCTTGGATATATTGGAGAATCTTCTCAGGTTTCAGCACCAAATTATCTAAAAGTTGTTACAGCTGGTCTACAACATGCTGCCACTCAGCAAGGGAATAAAGAATCTTTACAGATAAAGCATGATCATCTCAATTCAAAGAACACTAATAGGAATGTCTTTCAAAGAAACACCAATCAACAAGTAAATTCATATAGAATATTTCATGATCGCAACAATTTCTTCTTCAATAGACAATGTTTCTCATGTCACAATTTTGGTCATAAAGTTGTTCAACGTGTTGCATATAAAACCATCATGACAAGAGAAGAAAGAAAGAAAAGGATTGATATTGAAACAAAGAAGAATACTTATAACAACTTTTATCCTCTTCAAAATGAAGTTGAATGTGTTTATTGCAATAACTTTGGCCATGAAGAATTTGAATGCAGGAGCAAAGTTCAGCCAAAAGAACATGTACCTTCAAGCTCCAAAGTATGGAAAAAGAAGGAATTACAAGTTGAAAATTGTGGCATAGCGTTATTTGCAGAAGATGAAGAAAACCAATGGTACATTGATAGTGGATGCTCAAGACACATGACAGGTGATAAATACAAGCTTCTTGCATATAGTACTCTAGAAAAGGAAAAAAATGTTACGTTTGGGAATGATACTCCTGCGGTCATTAAGGGAAAAGGGTCTGTTTTTCTAAAAGAAAAGGTGAAAGATAGTGAAGTCATGTATGTGGATGGATTAAAACATAATCTGTTAAGTGTAAGTCAAATGTGTGATCAAGGAATTGAAGTTGTCTTTAGTTCAAAATAATGTGTGGTACGTGATCTTGATACAGGTAAAGCAATTATAAAAGGAAAAAGAACTCCAAACAACCTGTATATATTGAAGAACCCCAAAGAATAATGTTATTTGAGTAAATCTTCAGAAAATTGGCTATGGCATAGAAGGTTGGGGCATCTGAGCTTCTCTCAAATCAACAAATCAAGCAGACTTAAAGCTATTTGTGATCTTCCCAATATTACTCTACCTGAAAATATCATATGCAAATCTTGCTAATTCGGTAAGCAAACCAGGGTACAATTTAATGCCAAGGAAGGATCATCAAGTAAACCTCTTGAACTCATTCATACTGACATATGTGGACATATGAGGAAAAATTCACCACGTGGTGAAGAATACTATATCTTATTCATTGATGATTTCTCTAGAATGTGTTGGATTGGGCTACTTAAACACAAATATGAAGCATTTGAGAAATTTCAGATCTTCAAAGCACTAGTTGAGAATGAATTAGATCTAAAAATCAAGTGTCTCAGATCTAATCGAGGAGGAGAATATACATCCAATGAATTTCTTGAATTATGTGAACAAAATGGCATAAAAAGACATTTCTCTATAGCTGGAACTCCACAACAGAATGGTGTTGCAGAAAGAATAAACAGAACAATTCAAAAAATGGCTAGAGCTATGCTTGATGATTCTAGAACACCTGATACATTTTGGGGAGAAGCAACACATACAACAGCAAAAATTCTCAACAAAGCACATGTTTGTGCAAATAGTGATAAAACTCCATATGAACTCTGGTATGGTAATCCTCCCACTATAAAGCATTTTAGAATTTTTGGGAGCAAATTCTTTATCAAGAATAATGATGAAAAACTTGGCAAGTTTGAACCCAGAGTAGATGAGGGAATATTTCTTGGTTACTCCTCTAGGAGTAAGGCATATAAATGTTACAATAAAAGACTTCGAAAGATTGTTGAATGTATTGATGTTGTTATTGATGAGTCTCCTGCAGCTCCAAAAGAAGAAAAGCAAACAATAGATGAAGATGATGAGGACACATATCCTTCTACATCAAATAGTAATGATACAAACAGTGCACCCAGTGAAGAACCTGAAGAGGAGTTGTCTGAAAAGGCTCCATCTAGATATTTTCAAAAGAATCATCCAGAATCTCAAATTTTGGGAGAAAAGGGATCAGGTGTACAAACAAGAAGGACTCTTGTGGGATCTTCTAGCAATCTGGCATTTCTGTCCACTATTGAACCTCACAGTGTCATTCAAGCTAGAAAAGATGAATGTTGGATTCAAGCCATGAATGAAGAGCTTGATCAAATTGAAAATAATCACACTTGGGAATTAGTACCAAGACCTCATGACAAAAATGTCATTGGAACTAAATGGATATTCAAAAACAAGTTAAATGAGAATGGGGATGTTATAAGAAATAAAGCTAGACTTGTGTGCAAAGGGTATGCTCAACAAGAAGGTATAGAATTTGAAGAAACCTTTTCTCCTGCAGCCAGACTTGATGCCATAAGAATTTTTCTTGCTTTTTCAAGCTTCCAACAAATCAAATTTTATCAAATGGATGTTAAATCTACTTTTGTCAATGGTGATCTAGAAGAAGAAGTTTATATAGAACAACCAGAAGGATTCATTTTTGGAAATGATGAAAAACTTTTTTGTAGACTTAAAAAGGCTCTATATGGTCTCAAACAAGCTCCAAGGGCATGTTACTATCGTCTTCACAAATATCTTCATCAACAAGGATTTTCAAAAGGGTCTGCTGATAGCAACTTATACACAAAAACTGAAAATTAAAAACTATTGATTGTGGTTGTATATGTTGATGATATCATTTTTGGAAGTAATAAAGAGTCTATGAGTCAGAAATTTTCTTCTGATATGCAGCAAGAATTTGAAATGTCTTTGCTTGGGGAACTAACATTCTTTCTTGGCTTGCAAGTGAAACAAGAAACATATGGCATATTCTTGTCACAAGCAAAATATCTCAAGAAAATCCTGAAGAATTATGGCGTGGAAGACTACAAACCTGTAAGTACACCAATGATAACCGGATGTAATCTCAGTTCTAATGATGATTCCCCCACAGTGAATCAACCTGAATATAGATCTATGATAGGAAGTCTAATTTATCTCACTGGGACCAGACCAGACATCATACATGTAGTTGGGATTGTTGGACGATTCCAAGCTAGTCCAAAAGAGTCTCATCTTCAGGCTGTAAAAAGAATATTCAAATATCTACAAGGAACTCAAGACTTTGGACTATGGTATCCAAATAATGCTGATCTTACTCTTCATGCATACACTGATGCAGATTGGGCTGGAAGTATTGATGATCGGAAAAGCACCAGTGGTGGTGCATTCTATATGGGGCCTCGGTTAGTATCTTGGTTCAGCAAGAATCAAAGCTCCATTGCCTTATCTACAACAGAAGTAGAATATGTGGCCGCTGCATCATGTTTCACTCAACTTCTCTAGATGATGCAAACCCTACAAGACTTTCAAATCAAATTCACACCTCCTATCTCCATTATGTGTGATAATACAAGTGCTATCAGTATCTCAAAGAATCCTGTTATGCATTCCAAGACCAAGCACATTCCCATCAAATATCACTTCTTACCTGAAAAAGTGCTTGAACAAAAGGTGAAATTGGAGTATGTTTCCTCCAAAGAACAAGTAGCTGATATATTTACCAAACCTCTACCCAGGGAAGCGTTCAAATATCTCAGACAGAAACTCGGAGTAGTCTCTTCCATACAGAGGATCATGTCTACTTAAACACAGAAGATTAAATTGGTTAAAAGGTGCTATTAGGCATCTCTAAATGCATAGGCTCAGGGGGAGCATTGGTCATATGAAAAGGATGAACTATTGTTTGATGATGCAGCATGATCTCAGGGGGAGCATGGTATGGTCGGTACAAAGGATTTCGATCAACCCTTTGCCATTGATGTCAAAGGGGGAGAACAAAGCAAAGAAGGGCTTCTAGAAGATAAATAGAGAAAGAGTATTACGGAGGAAGCATATTTCCATCAATGCCAAAGGGGGATATTGTTGGAATATTGTCATTGATGGCAAAGGCATTGGCTACAAAGGAGCATCTGATCAAAAGAACAGAGGAAGTATCGGTCAAGGAGTAGAAACAAGCAAAAGAGGAGATATGTTGAAAATTGCCTGGAACAATAAAACATGGTATGGCAACTGTACATTGGTGCTTATGGAACCAGAATGGAGCATGAATAGGCGGAACGACAAATTTAAGGTCACAAAGGAATCTGGTGTGAATTTCTTGTGTTATATATTATGGATGTTACGAAGATTGCATCGAACTGGTGTCAAGCCTCAATAAACAAAATGATGGGTTAATCTGTTGATAAAGAGCGCAAGCGATGTCATAGTAAATAAGTCAATTTAAAATAATCAAGTAGGGGGAGTGGAACCCTGAGTGAAGAAGGCGGAACCTTGCAAGAGGAACAATAACGACAGTTTCCGGTTTTTATCGCACCGCTCTCATCGGGCAAGTGGTATTTCCTGGTGAGGAGTGATTCCATAGAATGCTCGACACGCGTCCCTGTATGACTTCACAAAACCACTTTTCACCGTGCGCCATCACGCGTTATACTTCGACCTAGGATGCTCAGTGATATCATAGAGTGTTGTTGATCTGGAAAGGGGTCATCGGATAGCCATCATTTGTTGAAGGTGCGTGGAGATTAACATAGGTACGGAGGGCCATCGCACATTAACGATCAATATTGGAGGTCGAGCGATATGCATATACACCGTTGATCTAGAATTTTTCTAATATAACGGTGATCGAACACTGGACTTGTGCGAAGTTTACCTATGGTACCATGTGCATATTTGATTGGCTATTGACTAAATTTGTGGGCCCGGGGTCAAAGGTTTACCATATTATTTGGAAGAATTAAAATGCGAAGGGTTAAATTTAATTCTAAATTATTTATTTATCAATTTCTTTAAATTGATAAATAAAATTAAAATAAAAGATCAAAAGCCCCGTGGGATAAACTAAAAGTAATACTATCAGCGGTTCGTGGTTTTAACCCATGGTTTTAATAAAGGGAAAACTATATAAGGAGAAGAAAAATAAAGAACGGGTGTGCAATTGTAAGGGTGGTGAACGAACAATTCCTAAAAGGAATATCTGTATGGGCAAGCTCTGGTCTTAACTGATAAATCTGAAACTACGATGCACCCATGGATAGAATGATATGACGATGATAAATCTTTGGTTTGTGTGAGTATATAGAAAGTAAAGAAAACCGGTGACCGGCAATGTATGTCATATGGAAACTGGTGGATCTAGTATGAAAATTGATGAAACGTGGTCTACAGTAGTGTTGAAGGTTGAAGCCTTCAGAAAGGGGGTTGTAGCTCCCTTCCAGTGATAGCTGGTAAACGAGAGAAGGTTGTAGCCTTCTGCAGGTGGGTGCCTACGTGCTGGTATAAGTTTGCACCAGCATATATTGTAAGAAGTCTTCTCTATAATGAATATTGAAAACTGAGATTACAACAGCGGTGGTTTTCTCCCGAATTGGGTTTCCACCTTAAATCCTGGTGTTCATATGTGTTGATGGTTTGTTCTATTATTTTTGTTCATTCTTAATGCTTATCTGATGCAATGCTCTGAGAAAAAGACATAATAAGATATCAGGTCATACCTGTTGGATGCAGTACTGTAACATATGTTTTTAAGAGAAAGAAAAGAAAATTTGTTCAACCTTAAATACTAATTCACCCCCCTCTTAGTATTTTTCCTAACAATTTCATTGGTGAAATTCATCCTCCTTCCTCTGGCCAACATAAGTGGATTCTCACAGCCACAAATTACTTTACTAAATGGATAGAGGCCACCCCTTCCAGATCAGATAATGATGTTGTCATTATTAAATTTCTTAAGACCAATATCCTTTCTAGATTTGGCTATCCTAGAAAACTTATTACTGACAATGCAACGACTTTTAAATATAACAAAATTATTTAATTTTGTAATAAATATCACATTACTTTGGGACATTCAACAACTTATTACCATCAAGGTAATGGGTTGGTTGAATCCTCAAATAAGAGTCTGGTAAATATCATTAAAAATTTGTTGGAAGACAACAATAAATCTTGGCATAACAAGTTTGTTAATGCACTTTGGGCAGACAGAATTACTACAAAGAAGTCCATTGGTATGTCACCATACAAATTAGTCGATGGTATGGATGCTCTATTTCCATCATATTTAGGAGTACCAGTCAGGAATATAATTCAAGAATTACAGGTTGAGCCAAATGACATACAAATAATAATCAATCAAAAAATTCGATTGCAGCAGTCAAGGGATGAGGTCTACAAAAAAACTCAAGTAATTCAGGAAAATTTCAAAATTATTTTTGACAGAAGTACTAAAGAAGATGACTTCAACATTGGAGAGAAAGTTATAAGGTGGGATTCCATGAGAGAAGACAAAGGTAAACATGGTAAATTTGATAACCTTTGGAAAGGGCCATACATCATTTATACTTTCAGGGGAAACAATGCATTCTTCCTTAAGAACCTGGATGGAGCAGAGTTACCTGGTAGTCCTGTCAATGGCAGGATGGTGAAGAACTACTTTTCTTAGCATAAATATTTTTCTTACGTCATTGTAAATATCACAGTCTATATTCACTTGATTGGATAACTTGTTGATTGAAGTTGAAGCCCGCATAGAAGGCCCTAAGCCTTGATTGACAATCTATCATAAGTACCTTAACAAAAAAATAAATCAAATGCAGATACTATAGACATTGGATACTCAAGGCTACTGATCATATGTTCTTGACACTTCACATGGAGAAGTTCCATCCCCAGCTAGAGCCACTGTTAGGGTCCTATATTTTATAGGATCTCAAGGTGATGGAGCATTTCATATTTGTTATTTTACATTGTAAATAATTTTCAATTTGTAAACGATTTAAAAAAAAAGTATATATAAAATAAAATTAAAAGAGAGCATGTCAAAAAGAAAATGAATATGAAGAAAAAGACAAAAATAAAGAAAATTGAAAAAAGAATAAAAAGAGAATAAAACCCTACAAAAGAAAAATAAAATAAGACTGAAAGTGCTACAAATTTAAATGCCACTACTGTTAAATTAGTTTCCTTTATGTTAAAATACAATAAGATTGTGTGTAGCGTGTATTAAAATGCCACAATCACTATATTTTTATTCCAATCATACAACTTAATCGTTATGGAATAATTGTGAATTTCATGTTAATTAGGTTAGTGAATAAATATTTTCCAAACAGTTTAATCTTGGCAAATGAGAAGTTAGGTATAAGATAAGGTTGATTCAATAGTCTAATCTGAATCATTAGGAGAAATAAGTGATAGAGTAGGTTAGATTTTTATAAAAAAAATATATGTGGGGTTTCTAGCTTAAATGCACCCTAAGGAAAGAACATGAAAAAATGTTAGCTTAGAAAAAGAATTGAAAATGAAAGGGTAGGTAGAAGTCGTGTTATAGCTTTGAAAAGCATGGAATTTTTATTCTAAGTTTTAAAATTACAAAGCTATATTTCATGCGCATAAGAAGACAAAGGGGTAAATATTTTATCCTAAGTTTAAAAATATCGGGCATATCAATATCAAGTTTGGACATATAATGTATTATCCTAAGTTGTCACGTTTATCAAAGCCTCTGCTACCCGACAAACTGTCACATTATATCACTTTAACTTACCATCACATATCTACTCATATGATCTCCCACTCCCTAATTTGATGACCCTTATCACTTTTCAGCCCCCCTCTCCATCCAACATTTAATGTCGGGGGGTCCAAAAAAGTATTTTTGTGTTTCGTGCACATGCTAACGTGGTGCCCTCCCGTCATTTCGCACCCACCTTGCTTAAACCACTTACCACTTTAGACCCCCTCCAAAAAGCAGTTTATCTACTATATCAAATACTGTGAATCCACTCCTTAAGCACCTGTCATATCACTCCACCTAGATCATATCATTTCCAATTAAATGTCTTCCCATGGTAATGCAACCATTGGTGAATTTAATTCATCACTAACCGTTAATATAACGGATCTGCGCCATTATCAACAGGAAATAAATCGATTTATGTATAAATACATGTCTGCTAAACTTCTAAACCTTTACCCAGTCTGTTTATCTTCTATGTGCATGTTTTCTATAGGTTGAAAAAATGCCAAAAAATCCAATTCAGTCTTTATCAAAGTACTCTCTGCAACTGTCGCAACTTCTTTCTAATCCTAGACTTTTACATAGTTTCGACAACCATTTGTCCATTAGAAACCCTCATTCACTATAAAACCCCGATCCAACAATGCCTCCTAAGAATAAGGGACACAAGGAGCCTGTAAATCCACTGCTCCATCCCCCAGTTGACCTTGATCACCTACCTTTGGCAGACAGGGATTATAAAATACATGGAGCTTTGTGTGAGTTTGAGTTATTCGAAATGTACGGATGGATATAAGACAATTTCATTGACAAATCAGACGATATTGGACCATGGGAGTCTAATTTTCCCCATTACATCTTTCCCCACACCCATAGTGCCCATGAATTCATCAGGAAATTTCAAGCTTGTTATGTACCCAGCCAAAGAGCTATAATTTCCCCTACATGAGAGATTTTATTTAACATAACTGTTCAGTCCATAGAAAAAATGATGCAGGCCCCTATCATAGAAAAATGCTACCCCTTTCTCTCAAGAAGCACTCACTGAATTATATCAGAAGCTAGATTTTTCAAAAATGGCTAAAACCCTTGAGCTTTTTCTGGCTGAATATGCCCAACTACCCAAGAAGAATTCTCCATATTCATCCACCATTTTCTCTGATAGATAAAAAAAAAACATTATAGTTATCTCCTACCTCCGAGAATATTACTCAAATTAGTGAGTAGATGAGGCCATTATAGGATTCCTTTCCGTTTTATCCACATATTCTAAGCCTTCCATCTTATTCAACTTTTTCCAATTCCTTGCAGATGCCATCCATGACGAGTTTGTCAAATTCAAAACTTAAGAGGTATTTAAATATGCCTCTGTTTTGGTATATTTTTTTTTGTATTTTTAGGGAGACAGGTTGAAATTTGCAACGCAAAATTTGGATGATGATGGAAATAAACAATCTGTCATCTTTTGGACTACAATGGTAATGAAGGAGAAAAAAGAATACTCATAAAAACAATTCATAGAATTGTTTCTACATCAAGAATGCAGTCTTCTAAGCAGCAATTCAGAGCCAAGAATCAGTGAATATATGTTGGCTCGAAGGGGCTTGACCCACGTTCGAAGGTGAAGGTTTTCCAAAAAACCCCTATACTATTGGCCCTTTCAGCATTGACCTGCTTGCGCAAGTCAAAGTCTCACCCAAAGCAGTATGGGAGGGTACTGGAACCAGGTTTCTGCACCTTGAGAAAGAGGAGGTAATAGCGCAGGCCTGTAATTGTCAGATCTACACAAAATTTTGATTCGCAGGGTTCCAGAACGTAACCAGACTATAGTTTTATCAGATTTGTCCTAGCAGGTCCGCATCCACGTGCGTATCATCAATTACAACCATAAAATAGCATAATCGCAGCCAGTACAGATGGTTTGCATTAATTAATAGAGATATAACCATAGTAATATATTAAATGCAACTATTTTCATAACACCAAGATAAAAGAAAAGTTCGCAGCTTAATAAGACAATATTAGTTTGCAACAATCATAACAGAACAGTACTAGATAACATCATATGGTTCAGAAATACTTCGCATATATTACTTATCAAAATCTGTAATATTCCCAAATTTTCACATCACATTTGGAATATTAGAGTCCTTGATTTTCTTAATGAATTAAGTAAATAAAAGGGTGGAGGGACCCAAAGTCCTCAATAAGAATAAATATCCACTTTGTGTGTGTGAATGTGGATTAATTTAGGCTAGATCTGCAAAAAGAGGTAGTTGAGCAACTACTAATGTGAATGAGATTGGAGATCATGTCTCATTTAATGAGAGATATCGTGGAGGGTTGATTTAGTCAACTAAGATCTTGAAGATTTCAAACAAAGGGTCATTGAGAATTAATGATCAAGTGGTGGAGGAATGAAGCACACATGATGGAGGAGGTGTACATTGCACCTAGACTGTTTGGTTGATTTGGTCAAACAGCACAGTCCCACTTGGAGGACCTTGTCCACATGAGACTGCACAATTGAGATTAGGGCCTGTTATCACCCTATTAATTCTTAGGTCATGATATTTTGGTTTATAGTTAAAGAAAACCAGGGTAACCAAGAACCTCTTTTAGAATTCAGGATCTAGCTTTCTTGATTTCTAGAGAGGGATCTCTCCTTAAGATTTAGCTTTGTTTTGTAATGGATTTTAGGCTAGATATGAGTGGACAATTTGGTTTGGTTTTTTGACTGTTGGTAAGAATAAAGGACTACAAGGTAAACCATAGAAATATCTACCTAACCATTGGGCAATGGAGTCAAATTTATAGCAAACAAGACTAGAAAACTAAGGTCAAAATAACAAATATAGTAAGGGCGAGATAGATCTTCAGACGGTTTTAAAAGGCTATTTTGATGAAGTGGTATGATCTAGATTAAGGGCAGTTAAAAATCCTTAGATCACAGAAAATGAAGAGGGAAATTGAGGTCAAACAAGACTAAAGAGCAATTAAGAATTCTAAAGTCTAGAAATCAGGAGAAAACATAAACATGAAAACTAGTAAGAACAAAGAGTTTTTTACACTGATTCTGTAATACCTTTCCTAGTTATTCATTTAAGATGGAAAATAACACAAGATGTATGAATGAAACTTAAAGAAATAAACAATGAAAACTAGAACATACAATACTCATCTGATCAGCACGAGGATCATTATTTATGATGTCTATTTGCTTTAGTTTCTAGTTTTCTTCTTCAACTTAACTCACATAAAATCCCAATGTTTCAACAAAAAAATATATAGTAGTCCTGATAATTTTATTCCACACTGAATACTTAGAAAGATGAAGTATTTATACAATTGAATTACTTACAAAATATCTCAAGCAAAAATAGGAATTGTTACATAAGAAGAGGGACAACAGCAAAACAGTTTGCAAGCTGTCCTCTTTTACAAGGAAAAATAGAACTGTTTATCCTAATCAAACTTATTTTTTGATTAGCTGGAAGCGTTGCTGGAAATTGAGACATTATCTCATGGAATATGACTTGTAGAATAGTCCTCCTTTTCACCTTCTATTTTGATACTCTTTATTTCTTCTTTTCATTGTTTCAATGCTGTAATTGAAAAATAACTAGTAGTAACAATTTTCTTTTACTGATACAGTTTGACATCATATACACTTTGACATCCGATACACTTTGACCCTGATTTTTTCACCATAAAGTAACAGTAGAATATGACTTTTTTATGTGATTGTCTTTCCCTTTACCTGTCAAATTCACAACAGATCTATGAATTCTTGCCACTGTTCAGCAGTGGGGATCTTCATATTCTTCAATTTTCTATAGCTTTCATCATCTTCTGTGTATTTAGAAAAATTTGGCTTCACTATGAACATGTATTTAATTTCATTCTCCAGCAAGAACAAATTCTCAAAATATTGAAGTACTACTTTTCCACTTGGGGAACCTTGAGGCAAAGGTTTATTAGCCTGCTCCTTAGCATGAGCTCTAATCTTCTGGTCATAGTCCTTCTGTGCCATTAGTTTCTCATGAAATCCATGAATATCTAGAAGTCCTACTTCTAGCAGCAAGTTATATTTGGTCTTGAATTTAGTGATTTATATGTTCATATTATCACACTTCTCTTCCAGATTATTCATAATGTTTCTCTTTGTTAGGAACTTTCTGATTTCAAGGATAGCCTTTTTCCTATCAGGAATTTTCAACTCTTCTAATTCCTCCCTGTTTTTACTATTTAAAAATGATATGAGTTGGATTTCCTGTGGTGGTTTGTTTCCAATTTCCTTCTTTATTTTTTCAATTTCTGCTAAGGCAGCTTGTAGTGATCTTTTTGCTCATATATTATCTGAATAGAAGGCCACTGTGAGTGAATGCCTTCAGTGATTTTTGTCCACAAATGATTTTTGATGTAGGCAACCTGATCTGTGAGATTTACTTCCTTTTGGAGGACCATGATCCTTTCTTCTAATGTTTTAACCTTTTGTTCATGGCCCTTCGAAGTAATTACAACATCTTTGTAAGCAGATTCTAAGTTTTCATTAGCTTTTTTCAAACTTTTGATCTCATCATTCTTTAAAGTCATTTCCTCCATAGCTTTTACCAAGTTTGTGGATCCTATTTCTATCCCTGTTTGTACCTGTGTATTTGAAGATGCAACAGCATAATCATCCTTTGATGAAATTGACACTGCAGTTGCCAATTTCCCTTGAGGTGCAAGATGTTCAGCTAGAGGAGATGGTACAGCAGTGCTTACTAATGGAATAACTACAGGAATGACTTCTTTATCCTTTTTCAATGCTTCATTTTCCTTCATCAAGGCTTCAGTTTTTTTTTCCATTTCTTTGAGCTGTGCAGTCATTTTTAAAACCAATTGACTCAATTCATAATTTTCATTCTTATGTTGAAGGATCTCTTTTTCCTGGAGATGTTCACTTTGAGGCAATTTCAGTTGCCTCCTTAGAGCAGCTATGTCTTCATTTTTCTGTTTGATTAAAGCCTTTGAAATTTCAATGTTAGCTAGATCATCTCCTGCTTCAATCACCAAGTCTTTCAATGCTTTGATTCTCAATCCATTAGCATGCAATGATGCTTTGTCCAATTTCATTTGATTTTGCAGATTTGTCACTGTCTTCTGAAGTTTAACAGAGCTCATTGTTTTGTTGACTATCTTCGAATACAACATTTCTGTATTTCTCATGTGGAATTATATTTGATCTAATTCATGGATATCATCTGCGTCTACTTCCAAATCAGTCTTTGAATAGTCTGCTACTGACTTTGGATCAACCACTATAGGCTTCAAAAATGACTTTACCGATTTGTTAGAAGAATAATCAAAAGCAGAGAGAAGTCTATCTTTATTTCCAGGTTTCTCTTTGAGAAACTTGGAATAGACTTCATTTTTTATTTCTTCATTCTTCTCTCTGATATGTCTGAACTTGATCTGAATGTCTGACTTTGTTTTATCAAATTCCTTGGAAGAAGAAGGAATTTCAACATTAGTTTTCTTTTCAATCATGATTGTGTCTTTCTCCTGTGTTTCAATTTGAATTGTTTGAAGTTATTTAAGTGTCTCATTTACTATTAAGGTTGCCTCATCATCAGTTTCATGGCCATTACTATCATCAACCTCTATAAATTTTTCTTTTTCTTGAGTAGTCAATTTAGTTCTTTTGCTATAAGAGGTTTTGAATTTCTTATCAGTGATAGTTTCATCCGTATAACTGCCTTCCTCTCTGCTTCTTTTATGAGAAAATTCAGCCTCTTTATCAACTGTAAGAACCTGTGCTTGATCAACTTGTTACATTACATGCCTGCATACTCTATGTATCTTTATCAAGAAAAGAATTTTCCTCCCACTCAATTTGATTAGAAATTTTTTCAATTTGTGGCTTGGAATCATGCAAGAAAGGAGACAACTTACATTTTAATCTGATTGTGATCAAGGCACCCTGAGGGTCGTAATTCCACATAAAGCTATATGGGAACTTGTATTCTTTCAACTTGATATTAATCTCATTTACAGCTTCTCTATTGTTGACAATGAATGGCCCAATCTGATTTTTGAGTTTAAATTGGGTCTTTTTCCTAGAGGCCATAAAATTCACTTCATCTATATTTAATATTTTCCTTAAATATTGTAAAGAAAAAATTCTTGTAGTTACAAACCTTGGAAGTTTGTATGGGGCCAAGAGTGCACCATACACTCTAATCTCTGTGTGATTCCTGTATAAATACTAATCCCCAGTCTTACAGTTTTCAGACAACTGTAAGATTCTCTTAATCTCTTCATTAATCCTAGGAGTTTCTTCCTTAGTCAACAAATTCATAGCTGGAATTATGAATAAGTCATTGAAATATACATATGTATATTCTCTATTCTCTTTTCTCAAAATAGATGTCCAAAACATATCTGCCAGGAGGTTCCCTTCTACATCCAATTTCTGCAACTCAATGGGAAACTTTTATGTTTGATAATACAAGAAAAGATGTAGTAGATATGATGTGTATCTGAAAAACTCCCTCCTCTAGTAATTTGGTCAATTGGTAGTGCATGATCTCAACAATAAACTTGGAAAAATTGAAGATAATGGATGGAGGTTGGCCAGGAGTCAAGGTTGACAAAAAACCCAAGATGGAAGCATCAGTGAATTCATCATTGTTATATCCCAGTATAAATGACAGTATGGAGACAATCTGCCTTGTTTCCTCTCAAAATTCAAATGTATCAAAGGCAGGATTTATGTTAGGGAAATTAACATGTGTAGGCCAAAATTTCTGAAATATGTTTAACTTGGCAGAAAAATCTAAGTCCAAGTAAAGCTAGGTCAAGTCCTCTATTGATAGTGAAGCTGCACTGGGGCCATGAGTCATTTGCAACATGGAATTAATGGACTCAACATTGATATAGAACATTAATTTGCTATCCTTATTGACAATACACCTTTGATCATGAAGATAATACAAATGAAAAAGTCTGACAAAATCTGGAGCTTAATGAGTAAGAGGAACAACATATTTTAGCAGATTGGAATCCCAAACAGGCACATCATTTTTACCTTTCTCTACAGACTTTCCAAAACACCAATTATGGACTTCTAACATGTTGAATTCAAGAGAAGGGTCAAATATTCTATAATCAATATCAATCAGTGAACTACTTTCTTGAGAAGTTATAGGAACTTGAACAGGTCTGACTACTTCTGTTGTCTCAGCAGTAAGTGCTAGAGTGGGCTTATTGAGTTTGGATGACTTAGCTTATGGTAACTTGCTTGAAACATTTTTCTGGGATTTTGGGCCTCTAGACTTGGGAGTTACTTGTTTCTTAGTCATTTTGGATGAACAAAGCAAGATTAAATAGTTTGCTAAGTTCTTTTTAGGAAACAAGAATCAATTGAAAGGATTTTCTGGCAAAGTCGATCTTCGAGTATGTTTCTGGATGATAAAAGAGTTTTTTATGCACAGAGGATATTCTAGATCAATTTTAGCAGTGAAAATGATCTTGGAATGGCTTAAAACCTGCTAAAATGGAAAATGTGGATTCTGGAGAAATTTTGACAGAGTTTCCTCTGTATTTTGGAGGTTTTTAGACTTCCTAGATGGATATTTTAACTACATTCAGATGATGGCAGTTCAATTAGTTTATTTTCCTCTGGAATTGATAGATATTACAGGTTGGAATGGCGAAAAATACCTGTGAAAGGTATGATTTGCGGTCTATGAAGATTGTAGTTTCGTCACAGTCTTCAATTCTGTTGAATTGGGCCAGCATAGGTCATGGAGGTTCTCAGGATTGATTTTTAGAGTAAATGGCTTTGTTATAAGTCAAATTGGTTTGAAAACAGCTTGAAAATGGAGTAAGGAGACTTTGCAAAGGGTTCTCAGTGGTTTGTATGCGCAAACAGGTGAAAGACTATGAAAATAGTTAAGTTTTAAGGCATTAATCCTTAAGTCTAATCATATTCAATCACATTTATTGCAGGAATGGCGGGAGCGGTTTTGATTTGGGATCGGGTGATTTTCGTGTAGTTTTGAGGTGGTAAGCAGAATTTCACTTTTTTCACGTGATCGAATGAAATACTGACACGTAGGTCGCAGGTGGTGAGAAACATTGTTCTATAACTTCAATCGCATGATATGGGATAACCATCGTCGGATTTTATTATGATAAGCGAATGGCCATGATCAGGTGGAAATCTGTAGGGTAATGATAGTGGGGCCGGGGCTTTGAATTCTAGCCATAGATCTGATGAATGATAGATATACGGTGGTCGTTAAGCATGACCAGGAGTGGTGGGGATGGGAAATGGAGTTATCAGGTGTAATTAGGATCGTCAGATCTAAAAAGTTAATGAAGATCCAATGGTTTTCATACAACAGGATGGGGGAAGGATAAGGTTATTGTGCTGGATGAGGATCGTTGGATTGCAAAGGCTGATCGGACGATTGTAATGTAATGCGATCAGGAAGGATGTATAAGGGACTTTAAACCAAGGTTAATACTAGTAGTAAAGGGATATGTAACGGGGAATATATATAAGGTTATATTTTTAACCTTGGGTTAAGGGAGTTGGGAAAAGGAAATATAAACAAGGGAATAGGTTTATTATGAAGTTTAGTTCAAATTAAACTCCGAGTATTATATTTTTTGTTTTAAACACATATAAAAACATGTTTAATCATTTTTCATATATTTTTATTATATAGTTAATTAAATCAAATTGATTTAACAACCATAGAGGGCGGGATATTTACATAATGATATCTTCAGCCAAAGGGGGTATAATGTGGGTCTTTATTTAAACATGTGGGGATAATTAACTTTGGCTAAAGTTATATTAATCGGTTTTAGGGGATATTTTATAAAAGGGAGTTATATAAAATAGGAAAAGGTTATTTTCTAGGGAGTTATTAAATAAGTTTAAATTAAAATGACAAGGGAACAATGGATACTCAAAATACATTAACACAACTAAGGAAAGTGAAGTTTAAAGGCAAATTTGCATTATAATAACTTCATCACTTCAACTTAGGATAAAATGTGATTTTGAGAGTTTTTATGCCTTTATGATATGTGGGAAATTAATCAAATGGGGATTAGAGTTTATTTAAGTAAAAATGAAGTTTTTACTTATGATTTTTTATTGAAATGAATGCATGAATGGAAAATGATGTGATTTTTTTGGGATTAATATAACAACTTAACATTTTCAACTAGTTAGCCATAGAGCCTTGGGTCCAGTCCCAAAAAAAGTCAAGGAAATGCCTTGAGCCTTTCTGACTAATAGTTTAGAATGATAAATGGAGATGGGGAAGGGAAGTCAGTTATTTGTAGCCCTGGTGAATAATATTTACATTTGTGCTTCTCACCTTCTTCTACCTACCCAATTTTAACTGCTAACATTTTTTCTTCCATTTTGATTAGGTGCATTTGTGCTAGCAACCTTTACAACATTTATTTTTTCTGAAAAACTATCTAATTCTACACTTATTTCATCCATGAATCCAGATTAAACTGTTGGATTCACTTATTCTCTATCTAACTACTTAATTTTCATGATTAAACTGTATGAAAAATCTTTATTCTCTATGTAGAACATTTGAAATTGAAAAATGACGAGTCAAGATTAAATTGTTCAACTCATCACAGATTATGGCATTTATTGACACTCTACCATAATCAATCTGCAAAAGGTAAAAGTAGTGGCATTTATACTTGCACACTTTCATGTTTTATTCATTTTTCTTTGTGGTCTATTATTTTTTCTAAGTCTTTTGATTATTCTTTTAGGACATTTTACCCTCTTTTTGATTTTTTGATTTTTTGATTTTTTATTTTTAAATTTTAAATTTTTTTTAATTTTTTACAAAAAATGTGAATACAACTTGCAAAAGGAAAATTATGTACAGATTTACAAGATTATCATCAGTAAAGTCAAAATTATGAATCCTATATTTATAGGTCACTAACATCGGCTTCACTTGGGGATGGCATTTCCTGGTGGAATGTCAAGAACTCTGAGATCAATAGCCTTATCCATTGACCTTGGTGATCTTGTAATTGTCTTATTTTTTCTGCAACAATCCATAATTATGACATCTTATATTGCAAAGCTTAGGGCCTTCTCTTCGGGCTTCAAATTTGTAGATAAAATATCCAATCCAATCTACACACTGATAATGAATATTTAAAATGATAAAGTAAATCAATCTAACTGTTGAATGACTCTGAAGAATAGTAGTGTTTCAGCATCCTACCATTCACTGGTCCTTCTTGAAGTTCAGTTCCATCCAAATTCCTGATGAAAAAGGAATTATTACCTTTGTAACCATATATCACATAGGGTCCTTTCCATAGAAAGTCAAACTTCCCATGTTTTCCTTTATCCTCTCTTCGTGAATCCCATCTCAAAACTTGATCTCCTATGAAAAAATCATCTTCCTTAACCCTTTTATCAAAAATATTTTGATTTTATCATGTAAAACTTGTGATTTTTCATAAACTTCTTCTCTAGTTTGTTGGAGATGTATGGTTTCATTGATTCTTCCTTGAATATCATTTTTTTCCACCTGTGATTCCTGGATAATCTTCATGACAGGGACACCCAAGGAAGAAGGGAAAACTACATCTGTTCCATAAAAATTTGATAAGGTGAAGTTCCAATAGACTTTTTTGTGGTAAGTCTATCAGCCCATAGGGCATAAATCAGTTTTTTGTTCCAGATCTTTTTGTTTTCTTGGAGTAGTTTTTTTTATGATATTGATTAGGCTTTTGTTTGATGATTCATCTAAACCATTACCTTGGGGATAATATGCTATTCAATGACCTAAGGTAATATGGTATTTATGACATAAAGAAATCATTTTCTTGGATTTGAATGTTGTTGCATTGTCAGTGATAATCTTATGTGGACATCCAAATCTTGACAAAATATTACTTTCTATAAATGAGATTATAACTGAATCAGTGGCTTGCCTAGTAGGAATGGATTCTATCCAATTGGTAAAGTAATCTGTAGCAGTTAAAATCCATTTATGTTGGCCTGAACAGGGAGGATGGATTTCACCAATAAAATCTAACCCCCATAGTTGAAATGGTTTTTCAGTGGATATAGGCTTAAGAGGTAAAGGGAATAGTTTCTTTTTCCTTCGAAAATTTGGCATTTATGGCAAGAGGTGACAAATTTTTTAACATCAGAAAATAAATTTGGCTAGTAAAAACCAGCTCTGAGTATTTTGTCTGCTGTACTCTTCCAGTATAGGTAGCCTCCATAGTCACCTGCATGAAATTCCACAGGAATTTTGTCAGCCTCAGATTTTAAGAAACAATTTAGTAAAATCACAGTATTTTGTTTCCAGTAAAGTGCATCGTTTAAGATACAAAACCTTATTGCTTTTGTTTGATGAGTCTTGCCTTGGTTTTAGTTAGCCCAGGATGAGCTTGTAAATTTGTTAGTACAAACATAATATCAGAGTACCATGGTGAGTCTAGATAGGCCTCACTGATCAATGGAGTCACCATCTCCTCCTGGTCATCTATTTGTGTGATGAAATTAATATCTAAAGAATTGCAATTTGATTCAACCATCAATTTGGCTAAACCCTGTCCTTTAATGAGCTTAGTTGGTTTGATTTCTAGATCTTACTCAAGGATAGTAGCTATCCACTTTCCTCTCCTACTATCAGGTCCATCTTGTGTCAGAATATCTTTAATTATTGCATTAGGGACATATGCAATGATGTGTGAAGGAAGTATATACACTCTGAAATCCTTGATGGCTTTAACTAGGGCTAAAGCCTGTTTTTCCATTATATTATACTTCAGAGGTGCATCTCTGAGGGCTTTACTAAAGAATGCAATTGGCCGTTCAAAACCTTGATTTTTTTTCAGCAAAAGAACTGCAGCTATGGTGTGTTCAGATGCAAAGGAAAAGATTATGAAATATTTTGTATAATCTGGGCTAATGAGGACTGGTGCTTTTTTTAAGGCCTGTTTTATGGATTCGAAAGATTGTTTGGCCTTTATTGTCCATTTTATTGCAGATTCATTTTTAAGCATATTGTTAAGATCTTTTATGATTTTAGCCAAATTAGAGATAAATCTTCTTAGAAAATTGATTTTACCCAAGAATTCTTGAAGTTATTTTATGTTCCTTGGTGGTTGAATGTTTAAAATGACTTCAATTCTTGCAGGGTCTATTATAATGCCTTCTTTGGAGATTATGTGACCTAACAGTTTTCCTTCTTCTAGTCCAAAAAGAGTCTTTTTAGGATTAATGGATATACCATATTTTCTACATTTAATAAAAACTTGTCTCAGGTGATCTAAGTGTTCATCATTTGTTTTTGAAAAGACAATAATATCATCAAGATAGATAACTAAAAAATCATGGATCTCCTTAGCAAAGGAAATATTTATTGCCCTCTGAAAAGTAGCTACTGCATTTTTTAATCCAAAAATGAATTTTCATGTACATGAAAGTGCCCCAAGGAGTAGTAAATGAAGTTTTAGTTTGATCATCTTTATGAACTAGAATTTGATTATAACCAGAGAAACCATCTAATAAGGAAATTCTTGAAGAACCTGCTACCCTCTGAAAAATATGATCCATTTTGGGCACGGGGTAATTGTCTTTCAAGGAGGCTTTATTGAGATTTCTAAAGTCTATGCATAGTCAAAATTTCTCTTGTTTTCTTTCTGGTGGGCATTAAATTGGATACCCAGTCAGAATATCTGACTGGTGTAATTATTTGTGCATCAAACATTCTTTTGACTTCTTTTTCAATTAAAGGTAATAAAATTGGATTAATCCTTCTTTGTTTTTGTTGAAAAGGGTTTTGATTTTATTTCAAAGGAATCTTATGTTGAATTATGTTTTTGTTGTAAGTTTTCAAGTCTTCGTAACTCCATGCAAAAACATCCTGATATTCTTTCAAAATTTCTATGTATTTAACCTTTTCTTATGATGACAAGGATTTTGATAGTTTGATCATTTTTGTTTTTTCATTTGTCCCTAATTTATACTCTTCTATATCAGACTTAACTGGTTCCATCTTTGGCCTTTTGAGCACATCATTAGAATAAAATAAGTCTTCTAGGGGAGTTAAACCTCTGGGTAAAATGTTATGCTTTAAATCAATCAAATCTGGCTCATCTTCCATCATTTCCTCTATATCTACTTTTTCCAATTCATCTATGTCACTCTGAGTAAATATAGTAGGTCTATCAAAATTATGTACATCTAAATTATCTAAATCATCTATTTGACAAGAATTTGAATCTATATTACAATCATTATCAATTTGGCGGTTTTGAAACTCTTGCTCATTGTTCAAAAAGTGATAAATTTGCTCATTTTCTGAGAAACTTTGCCAGTATTTTACATTGTTTGGGACAATATGTCTGTGTTTGATTTCAGCACTGTATTTTTGCAGTGGTGAAAATGGAATTTTGCAAGTGCTGGAAAAGGTTGCCAAACAATGGGCTTGCATGTTCTGTTTTCTAGGGATGATAACAAATTTACTTTCTAACAAATATTTAACCAAATCTGTTCTTGTGTCCCTGTATTTGGCCAGTCTGGGGTTGTGAATAGAATATTCTGCGTTTATTTGCTTGATAACTAACTTTGAATCTCCCATGACTAATATTCTTTGCCCTCCTAATTTTCTAATGATTTGAAGACCTAAGATAAAAGCCTCATATTCAGCCATGTTATTTGTACATTTTAAATTCAATCTAAAGGCATGTCCTTGGGATTGGCTTGTTTCAATGTTGGTAATCCATACACCAGCTCCAGCTCCTGATTTATTCACTGGTCCATCAAAATCTAAATGCCATGAAGCCTCATGACTAATGTAATCATCCATTATTTTAATCTTCTTATCAGTGATTTCAGTTTGGTTGTCATTATGATCAGAATTACTGAGAATAAAGGAATCAAGATCAGTAGGAGTTGAATAGATTGGATAATAGGTAGGTCTGTTAGTAGTACTAATCATAAACTTCATTAAGGTTTCTCTGTAAATATTTTTGGGCTATCCAAATACTGAGATAGTGGCATAACTCATGTCAAATTGTAGAGATCCTTGCAACTTTGCTCCCCATGAGCGAGAAAGAAGCATGCCATACTTTGGCGGGATATTAGCTACCAGAACATCCATGATCATGCTTTTACTAGGATATTGGACTAAGTTTATACACAGATATTTAATCAGTCCTATGCATTGGACTTTGGATGAATCAAATGAAAAAAGGTCTTTATATGGTCGGGTTATGTCTAGATTCAGGGTTTCCATTATTGCTCTGGGCATTAGGTTGTGGGAAGCTAAAATATCTATCATAGCATTGTGTAATATCTGATCATGTACAGTAAGAATTAGATAAAATGGAGTTACTAACCCATCTGAATTCTTACCATCAACATTTGGACCAAATATTAATTCAGGTCTATCATCACTCATATTAACTGTATCTTTATTTTCATTTACATTCAATGTTTCAGTAATAATAGATCTATACAAGTCATTTTTAGTCATTTCTACTAAGGAACAACTATCTTTAACTTGGATATTTCAGATTACATGTTAAATGTTGACTGAGATTTGATGGCTTGAGTTATTTCATCTTTTGGAACTGTGGTTTGGGATGATTTTTCTTTTGTTTCAACAGTTTTACTTTTGGCTTGAGGTCTTCTTTTGTCTTCTGTTTGAGTTTCTTGGTTTCTGCTATCTTTAATTGTTTTTTTAGGAACAGTTTGAGGGTTAGCAGATGCTTTATTAGATTTGGGATTCTCAACAGAAGATTTAGGATTTGACGATTTTGAGTTAGCTGGATTATTTTTTGGGCCAGTAGATGTTGCTGAATTGGTGGTCTTTGTAGTATTAGCCTTTTGGGCATCTTTGGAGGATTGAGCCACCTCATCAGTAAGATATACAATCTTTGGAATTTGTTTTTTTTAGGACTGGGTGGGTTCAAATTTTGTTTATTTTCTCTGGGAAGAATCTGCAAAAATTTCATTTTAGGAGCATCAATATTCTTTTTTTTTTGGCTTTGCTAGGTTGGATCATTGTTCTTTATAGTAGGCTCATTGGTTTTCTTGCCCCTAAGGTTATATTGGCTATGAATTTCATTGATTGCAAAATCATAACCTTGCTTATAATCAAAGGATTCACCAGATTCCACTTTGAACCGTTGTAACTCAAAGAGTTTCTCATCTTCCTGTGTGAGGAAAATTGTATTGTTTTCATCTAGCCCCATAACTATGTTGATGTCTTACTTCTCCTGAAAATTGTTTTGTGAACTCTCTACAAAGTTTTCTTGGAATGGGGGTCTTATGTTTTGATCAGGGGAAGGTTCTTTACCTTTCCCAGGATTTTTTTTTTTCCTGTAGTTGGGATTCCTGATTTGGGATTGATTCTCCCATTGTGGTTTCCTTTCAATGTGATCTAGTCTCTCAACTACTTTTTCTAATGTTTTGGTAATAAAATCAAATTTACCATTTAAGTTTGAAGCTTCTTCTTTGATAGTAACCCTCCTCTCGTTTCTCATTATGGCTTTCTTGGCAAGGATATTGATTTCTACACCTACAACCTTTTGTTGCATTTGTTCTAGGGTCTCTGCATCTCTTTCTCTAAGTTGATAAGCAATGTATATGTCAAAAAAATCATTGAATTTGAGTAACACAGAATATGAAGTGGGTTTGAGATCTGCAAGAATAGAATTGTAAACATTGTTGTATCTAGTGCAAAAACCTTGGACAGATTCATTGGGGGCTCTCTTAACAGCATCAAACTCAGATAATATTTTCATGGGATTCTTCTTCTTTTCCCATTTATGTAGGAAAGCTCTGCGAAAATCAGATAAGTCTGCTATACTACCAGCACCTAAAATTCTAAACCATGTTTTTACTTCTCCAGTTAGGATTTGTGCAAATAACCTCATTCTGAAATCAGACTCATCTATTTCATAAATTTCCCAAAAATCATTCATTCTAGTGATATGTTGTTGTGCAGTAATTTGTGAACAATTGTCAAATAATGGGATATCATTTTGATAATTTTGGGGCATGTCATGAATATTTTGAGGTAAGACCAAGGGATAAAATCTGGCTACGATGGCTTGAATTTTTACTAAACTGGGAGGTACAGTAATAGTGAAATAGATAGTGCTGGTTACAACAATTGATGTACTTGAAGATCTTGGTAAAGAGGACGAAAAAGAAGTAGTATGGCTAGGGAATATAGATGAAGTGCTTATGAAGCTAGTGGGTATAGTGGTAGTGGATGTAATGGGCTGAGTAATTGATGGAAATACTACTTTGGGCTGCAAAGGAAACTCGAGGATGAATGGTTCTTTGGATGAACTAGTGGTGGATTGAGGATACGAAGAATATATGATCCTATGTTGCAGAGGAAAATCAGGACTTATAGGCTCTTGAGGTGAACTGTCAGTAGAATCTGTAAATGAAGTGGTAGAATACAGAGTAGAATCTGATGTTGGAAAGACTGTGGTGTATAGTTGGGAAACTGGAGGTTTCAATTGAGACAAAAAATTGGTTAACTTAACAGCTTCTTCAATGTCTTTAATTTTTGTGACACTTACCCTTTTTACTGGACTTTGACTTTTAGTTTTGTCTGATTTCTCACTCACAAAAGAGGTAAAAACAGGATCTAAAATAATTTCCTTTAAATCAGTTTCAGATTTGGTTCTAAATAGTGATTTTTCAAAATTCAAATCAAATTCAATGTCTGATAAACTTACTAATTCTTTGGGTAAAGAATCAGCTCTTTTCAGGGGTACTTCAGTTTCTGAACTAATAGTTTGTTTTTTCTTTTTTCCTATCGAGTCCAGATTGTCTACTATATCTAGAGGGTTGGGATCAGGGTTGGATCTAGTGTAATATACTTTTTTGGGAGCCAAAATGTTTATTTTGTAAATACCCACAACCTTTAAACTTAATCTTAAAGTAGAAAATATATGTTTTAAAAATCTTCCTCCAAGATTAAACTTAAAACTGGAGAGTGGTTAGTTCCCCAGTATGATCGCTAGTATGTTATCACCCTAGTAATTCTTAGGTCATGGGATTTTGGTTTATAGTTAAAGAAAACTAGGGGTAACCAAGAACCTCTTTTAGAATTAAGGATCTAGCCTTCCTAAGTTCTGGAGAGGGATCTCTCCTTAAGATTTAGCTTTGTTTTGTAATGGATTTTAGGCTAGCTATGAGTGGACAATTTGGTTTGGTTTTTTGCATGTTGGTAGGAATAAAGGACTACAAGGGAAACCATAGAAATATCTACCTAACCATTGGGCAATGGAGTCAAATTTATAGCAAACAAGACTAGAAAAATAAGGTTAAAACAACAAATATACTAAGGGCAAGATAGATGATCTTCAGAGGGTTTTAAAGGGCTATTTTGATGAAGTGGTATGATCTAGATTAAGGGTAGTTAAGAATCCTTATATCACAGAAAGTGAAGAGGGAAATTGAGGTCAAACGAGACTAAAGAGCAATTAAGAATTCTGAATTCTGGAAATCAGCAGAAAACATAAACATGAAAACTAGTAAGAACAAAGAGTTTTTTACACTGATTATGTAATACCTTTCCTAGTTATTCATTTAAGATGGAAAATAACACAAGATGTATGAATGAAACTTAAAGAAATAAGCAATGAAAAATGGAAGATACAATACTCATCTGATCAGCACGAGGATCATTAGTTATGATGTCTATTTGCTTTAGTTTCTAGCCCGCTGCTTCAACTTAACTCACATAAAATCCCAATGTTTCAACAAAAAAGTATATAGTAGTCTTGATAATTTTATTCCACACTGAATACTTCGAAAGATGAAGTATTTATACAATTGAATTACTGAAAAAATATCTCAAGCAAAAATAGGAATTTTTACATAAGAAGAGGGACAACAGCAAAACAGTTTGCAAGCTGTCCTCTTTTACAAGGAAAAATAAAACTATTTATCCTAATCAAACTGATTTTTTGATTAGCTGGAAGTGTTACTGGAAATTGAGACATTATCTCATGGAATATGACTTGTAGAACACTCCTCCTTTTCACCTTCTATTTTGATACTCTTTATTTCTTCTTTTCAATGTTTCACTACTGTAATTGAAAAATAACCATCATTAACAATTTGCTTTTACTGATACACTTTGACATCTGCTACACTTTGACCCTGATTTTTTCACCATAAAGTAATAGTAGAATATGAATTTTTTATGTGATTTTCTTGCCCTTTACCTGTAAAATTAACATCATATCTGTGAATTCTTACCACTTTTCGGCAGTGGGGATCTTCATATTCTTCAATTTTCTATAGCTTTCATCAGCTTCTGTGTATTTAGAAAAATTTGGCTTCACTATGAACATGTGTTTAATTGTATTCTCCAGCAAGAACAAATTCTCAAAATATTGAAGTACTACTTTGCCACTTGGGGAACCTTGAGGCAAAGGTTTATTAGCCTGCTCCTTAGCATGAGCTATAATCTTCTGGTCATAGTTCTTCTGTGCCATTAGTTTCTCATGAAATCCATGAATATCTAGAAGTCCTACTTCTAGCAGCAAGTCATATTTGGTCTTGAATTTAGTGATTTATATGTTCATATTATCACACTTCTCTTCCAGATTATTCATAATGTTTCTCTTTGTTAGGAACTTTCTGATTTCAAGGATAGCCTTTTTCCTGTTAGGAATTTTCAACTCTTCTAATTCCTCCTTGTTTTTACTATTTAAAAATTATATGAGTTGGATTTCCTGTGGTGGTTTGTTTCCAATTTCCTTCTTTGTTTTGTCAATTTCTGCTAAGGCAGCTTGTAGTGATCTTTTTGCTCATATATTATCTGAATAGAAGGCCACTGTGAGTGAATGCCTTCAGTGATTTTTGTCCACAAATGATTTTTGATGTAGGCAACCTGATCTGTGAGATTTACTTCCTTTTGGAGGACCATGATCCTTTCTTCTAATGTTTTAACCCTTTGTTCATGGCCCTTCGAAGTAATTACAACATCTTTGTAAGAAGATTCTAAGTTTGCATTAGCTTTTTTCAAACTTTTGATCTCATCATTCTTTAAAGTCATTTCCTCCATAGCTTTTACCAAGTCTGTGGATCTTATTTCTGTCCCTGTTTGTACCTGTGTATTTGAAGATGTAGCAGCATAATCATCCTTTGATGAAATTGACACTGCAGTTGCCAATTTCCCTTGAGGTGCAAGATGTTTAGCTAGAGGAGATGGTACAACAATGCTTACTAATGGAATAACTGCAGGAATGACTTCTTTATCCTTTTTCAATGCTTCATTTTCCTTCATCAAGGCTTCAGTTTGTTTTTCCATTTCTTTGAGCTGTGCAGTCATTTTTAAAACCAATTGACTCAATTCATAATTTTCATTCTTATGTTGAAGGGTATCTTTTGCCTGGGGATGTTCACTTTGAGGCAATTTCAGTTGCTTTCTTAGAGCAGCTATGTCTTCATTTTTCTGTTTGATTAAAGCCTTTGAAATTTCAATGTTAGCTAGATCAGTTCCTGCTTCAATCACCAAGTCTTTCAATGCTTTGATTCTCAATCCATTAGCATTCAATGATGCTTTGTCCAATTTCATTTGATTTTGAAAATGTGTCACTGTCTTCTGAAGTTTAACAGAGCTCGTTGCTTTGTTGACTATCTTTGCAATTCTATTTGATCTAATTCATGGATAGCATCTACGTCTACTTCCAAATCATTCTTTGAATAGTCTGCTACTGAATTTGGATCAGCCACTGTAGGCTTCAAAACTGACATTACCAATTTGTTAGAAGAATAATCAAAAGCAGAGAGAAGTTTATATTTATTTTTAGGTTTCTCTTTGAGAAAATTGGAATAGACTTCATTTTTTATTTCTTCATTCTTATCTCTGATTTGTCTGAACTTGATCTGAATTTCTGACTCTGTTTTATCAGATTCCTTGGAATAAGAAGGAATTTCAATATTAGTTTGCTTTTCAACCATGATTGTGTCTTTCTCCCTTGTTTCAATTTCAACTATTTTAAGTTCTTTAAGTCTCTCATTTACTATTAAGGTTTCCTCATCATCAGTTTCATGGCCATTACTATCATCAACCTCTATAGATTTGTCTTTTTCTTTAGTAGTCAATTTAGTTCTTTTGCTATAAGAGGTTTTGAATTTATTATCAGTGATAGTTTCAGCCGTATAACTGCCTTCCTCTCTGCTTATTTTATGAGAAACTTTAGCCTCTTTATCAAGTGTAAGAACCTGTGCTTGATCAACCTGTTTTTCCTATACATTACATGCCTGCATACCCTATGTATCTTCCTCAAGCAAAGTATTTTCCTCCCACTCAATTTTATTGGAAATTTTTTCAATTTGTGGCTTGGAATCATGCAAGAAAGGAGGCAACTTGCATTTTAATATGATTTTTCTCAAGACACCCTGAGGGTTACAACTTCTCTATTGTTGACAATGAATGGCCCAATCCGATTTTTGAGTTTAAATTGGGTCTTTTTCCTAGAGGCCATAAAATTCACTTCATCTGCATTCAATATTTGAATTAAATATTCTAAAGAAAAAATTATTGTAGTTACAAACCTTGGAAGTTTGTATGGGGCCAAGAGTGAACCATACACTCTAATCTATGTGTGATTCTTGTATAAGTACCAATCCCTAGTCTTACATTTTTCAGACAACTGTAAGATTCTCTTAATCTCTTCATTAATTCTAGGAGTTTCCTCCTTATTCAACAAATTCATAGCTGCAATTATGAATAAGTCATTGAAATATGCATATGTATATTCCCTGTTCTCCTTTCTCAAAATATATGTCCAAAACACAACTGACAGGAGGTTCACTTCTACACACAGTTTCTGCAACTCAATGGGAAACTTTTCTATTTGATAATACAAGAAAAGATGTAGTAGATATGATGTGTATCTGAAAACTCCCTCCTCTGGTAATTTGGTCAATTGGTAGTGCATGCTCTCAGCAATAAACTTGTAAAAATTGAAGATAATGGATGGAGGTTGTCCAGGAGTCAAGGTTGAAAAAAAACCCAAGATGGAAGCATCAGTGATTTCATCATTGTTATATCCCAGTATAAATGACAGCATGGAGACAATCTTCCTTGTTTCCTCTGGAAAGTCAAATGTATCAAAGGGAGGATTTAATTTATGGAAATTGACATGTGTAGGCCAAAAATTCTGAAATATGTTGAACCTAGAAGAAAAATCTAAGTCCAAGTAAAGCTGGGTCAAGTCCTCTATTGATAGTGAAGGCGAACTGGGGTCATGAGTCATTTCCAGCATGGAATTAATGGACTCAGTATTGATATAGAAAATTACTTCCCTATCCTTATTGGCAATTAACCTTTGATCAGGAAGATAATACAAATGACAAAGTCTGACAAAATATGGAGCTGAATGAGTAAGAGGAACAACATATTTTGGCAGATTGGAATCCCAAACAAGCACATCATTTTTACCTTTCCCTACAGACTTTCCAAAACACCAATTATGGACTTCTAACAGGTTGAATTCAACAGAAGGGTCAAAGATTCTATAATCAATATCAATCATTGAACTACTTTCTTGAGAAGTTATAGGAACTTGAACAGGTCTGGCTACTTCTGTTGTCTCAGTAGTAAGTGCAGGAGTGGGCTTATTGCGTTTAGATGGCTTAGCTTGTGGTAACTTGCTTGAAAACTTTTTCTGGGATTTTGGGCCTCTAGACTTGGGAGTTACTTGTTTCTTAGTCATTTTGGATGAACAGAGCAAGATTAAACATTTTTCTAAGTTCTTTTTAGGAAACAAGAATCAATTGAAAGGCTTTTCTAGAAAATTCTGTCTTTGAATATGGTTCTGGATGATAAAAGATTTTTTTATGCATAGAGGGTATTTTAGATCATGTTCAGCAATGAAAATGATCTTGGAATGGCTAAAAACCTACTAAAATAGAAAATGTGGATTTTGGAGAAATTTTGACAGAGTTTCCTCTGTATTTTGGAGGTTTTTAGACTTCCTACATGGATATTTTAACTACATTCAGAAGATGGTAGTTCAATTGGTTTATTTTCCTCTAGAATTGAAGGATCTTACAGGTTGGAATGGCTAAAAATACCTGTGAAAGGTATGAATTGTGGTCGATGAATATTTCAGTTTCGTCAGTCTTCAATTCTGTTGAATTGGGCCAGCATAGGTCATGGAGGTTCTCAGGATTGATTTTTAGAGTAAATGGCTTTGTTATCAGTCAAATTGGTTTGAAAACAGCTTGAAAATGGAATAAGGAGACTCTGCAAAGGGTTCTTAATGGTTTGTATGTGAAAACAGGTGAAACGCTATGAAAAGAGTTAAGTTTTAAGGCATTAATCCTTAAGTCTAATCATATTCAATCACATTTATTGTAGGAATGGCGGGAGCGGTTTTGATTTGGGATTGGGCGGTTTTCATGCAGTTTTGAGGTGGTAAGCGGAATTTCACATTTTTCATGCGATCGAATGAAATACTGACACGTAGGCAGCAGGTGGTGTTGGGAAACAACTTATATCACGTAATTTTTTAGAAACATTGGTCGAGCACTTCAATCGCGCGATATGGGATATCCATCATCAGATTTGATTCTGATAAGAGAACGATCATGGTCGGGTGGAAAGTTGTGGGGTAATGATAGTGGGGCCAGGGCTTTCAATTCTGGCCATAGATCTGATGAATGATAGATCTACGATGGTCGTTAAGCGTGACAAGGAGTGGTGGGGACGGGAAATGGAGTTATCGGGTGTAATTAGGATCGTCAGATCTAAAAAGTTAATGAAGAACCAATGGTTGTCATACAACGTGATGGGGGAAGGATAAGGTTATTGCGCTGGATGAGGATCGTTGAATTGCAAAGGCAGATTGGATAGTTGTAATGTAATGCGATCAGGAAGGATGTATAAGGGACTTTAAACCAAGGTTGATACTAGTAGTAAAGGGATATGTAACGGGGAATATATATAAGGTTATAGTTTTAACCTTGGGTTAAGGGAGTTGGGAAAAGGAAATATAAACAAGGGAGTAGGTTTATTATGAAGTTTAGTTCAAATTAAACTTCGGGTATTATTTTTTTTGTTTTAAACACATATAAAAACATTTTTAATCATTTTTCATATATTTTTATTATATCGTTAATTAAATCAAATTGATTTAACAACCATAAAGGGTGGGATATTTACATAATGACATATTTAGCCAAAGGGGGTATAATGTGGGTCTTTATTTGAACATGTGGGGATAATTAACTTTGGCTAAAGTTATATTAATGGGTTTTAGGGGATATTTTATAAAAGGGAGTTATATAAAATAGGAAAAGGTTATTTTCTAGGGAGTAATTAAATAAGTTAAAGTTAAAATGACAAGGGAATAATGGATACTCAAAATACATTAACATAACTAAGGAAAGTGAAGTTTAAAGGCAAATTTGCATTATAATAACTTCATCACTTCAACTTAAGACAAAATGTGATTTTGAGGGTTTTTATGCCTTTATTATATGTGGGAAATTAATCAAATGGGGATTAGAGTGTCTTTAAGTAAAAATGAAGTTTTTACAAGTATGATTTTTCATGGAAATGAACGCATGAATGGAAAATGATATGATTTTTTTGGGATTAATATAACAACTTAAAATTTTCAACTAGTCAGCCATAGAGCCTTAGGTCTAGTCCCAACAAAAGTCAAGGAAATTCCTTGAGCCTTTCTGACTGATATTTTAGAATGATAAATGGCTATGGGGAAGGGAAGTCAATTATTTGTAGCCCTGGTGAATAATATTTACATTTATGCTTCTCACCTTCTTCCACCTACCGAATTTTAACTGCTAACATTTTTTCTTCCATTTTGATTAGGTGCATTCATGCTAGCAATCTTTAAAGCATTTATTTTTTCTGAAAAAAACTATCTAATTCTACACTTATCTCATCCATGAATCCAGATTAGACTGTTGGATTCACTTATTCTCTACCTAACTACCGAATTGTCATGATTAAACTGTATGACAATTCTTTATTCTCTATCTAAAAAATTTGAAATTGAAAAATGATGAGTCAAGATTAAATTGTTCAAATCATCACAGATTATGGCATTTATTGACACTCTGCCATAATCAATCTGCAAAAAGTAAAAGTAGTGGCATTTATACTTGCACACATTCATGTTTTATTCATTTTTCTTTGGGGTCTATTGTTTTTTCTAAGTCCTTTGATTATTGTTTTAGGACTTTTTACCCTCTTTTTGATTTCTTTTATTTCTTACAAAATATGTGAATACAACTCGCAGAAGGAAAAGTATGTACAAATTTACAAGATTACCATCAGTCAAGTCAAAATTATGAATCCTATATTTATAGGTCACTAACAGGGCCAAGGCTTTGGATGGCTCAATCATTATAAAGGAGATGAAGGCAAAGGTGAAAGGCATCTTGGATTATTTTGATGTATGATCTTTTAGATCTGGAATTTTCAAGTGACATTCCACTACATTCTTGGGCCGTTTAGCAGAGATTTCAGGTGATGTTTAGCATAGGATGTTCCTGGGCGGGAATCCCTCCTCTTTATTTGAGTGATGTCTACGGAAGAGGTTTTTACTTCATTATACATCAGGGTTTAAGTGCCATTTCCTTTTTCTACTTTCTGCAGAACATTCATAGTAAAAAAACTATAGTTTTCTAAAGAACAGTTTGGAAGGTGGAAGTTGTCTCCAGTACTTCAGCTGGAGAACAAGGTGAGGGATTATTACCATCACTTGGGCTTATAGATTAGCACTCCCAGATCCACATTGCAGATCTGGCATCAGGCCAAATGTTATTGACCTCCTAGCAACAATATTCTCTCCAAGAATAACGTTGTCCATATTGCAAATATGAAAGGAGGAAGGAAGTTGGTGGTACTTCAGCTAGCAATCATGTGGAGGATCATTCCTCCACATTTCCATCAGCCTCACCATTAGCCTGGAGCTTATTGCAGCACATTTCATCAGGCAGAAGGCCTCTCTTTCCCTCACAACATAGTTTTAAGAGGCAGTTGTGTTGCATCAGCTGCAATCATATTTTGGAGGATTGAGGAGCTAGATCTACAGCTTCTAGCTCATAGATCTGAGGAAGTGATCAACCCTTCAAGCATAGATATGATCTTAGCACACATTTCAGCCATCTATTGTTCAGATCTATATTTCCTAGTAGATCAAGGATCAAACCCTGGGGAGGTGATTTTTCCAAAGTTGCAGATCTGGAAAATCCTTTCTGGGTTATCATGGGAATCCATCACATTGGCCAGATCTTGAATCTTGGAATCATTAGAGCTCCAGTTTTGAGTATATCTGCATTTATATTTTCAGCCTGCAATTCCATGTTTATGTCTTACTGAAGAGATAGTGTAGTATTTGTTACAGAGCATCAAAAATTACGCTGTACCTGCTTCACATATGTTTTCAGGGTGATCCTAGCTCATTTTCTTGGCTAGATCTACCTATCTCTTGTACTTGTGTAACTGAATCATCTCCAATATAATAAAATGGCTCAGCTCTTTCTGCATATTCCAATTGGTACTTAGATTTATTGTTTATCTTGCTGCAAGCTCTTATATTGTGTGAAGTATTGTTGCATTCTCCCTTTTGGGATATTACAGTGGTATCGGAGCATGATCTTTGGCTCAAATTGTGGACACTTCATATTTTTACATTGAAATAAGAACAGATAGATGAGATCTATCATGGAGGATGAAAAATCT
The DNA here is from genome assembly GCA_034641835.2 of Pinus albicaulis. Lineage (NCBI taxonomy): Eukaryota > Viridiplantae > Streptophyta > Pinopsida > Pinales > Pinaceae > Pinus > Pinus albicaulis. Next base: position 1,505,553,684 of record CM076575.1, on the reverse strand, counting down.
GTCACTCCTTTCTTTAGATCCATGCAAGATCTCTCCAAAGGGTTCTATAAAATGAAGGAGGAAGAACAGAAAGAAGATCCAAGAAGTAGATCTGATGAGGAAAGCACTTCCTATTAGCAGCAAAGATACCGAAGAATCCTATATCTCCTCATAGATGCACTATGCCCACTTTCTTTGAAGAAGGTGAGAGGTATAGAAGTGAAGGAAGGAATGAACCTGAGACTCATGAGACTCTCAGTCTGTATCTTGAAGAGTACAAAGCACAGTCTAGAGCATTCAAGGAGAAGCTAACTCTCCAACAATTCTTCAAAATCAAAGAAGAAAGAGGATCTTATAGCAGCAATAGAAGAAAGAGGCATAATAGATTCTATTTTCCTACATTTGATGGATCTTCCTCAAGCAATGTCAAGGCTTGGAGGAGGGAGTTAGATTCATTTTTCAAGCTACATCATGTGGCTGAAGAAGAGGTTGTTCAAATTGCAGCACTTCATCTCTTAGATGAATTAGAAGATTTGTGGTTTGGGCACCTACAACATGCAAAGTCGACCAAGTATTCAGGTTTATTTCACAAGTTGAGGAAGAGGTTTGATGTGGATGGGTCACTATTTTCACCACCTACTGCAAAAGTACTTGTATTTAGAGAAGAGACACTTGCATATTTGAAAGGTAGTCTTGAGCTCTTGACATATGGAGTCCCATGCATGGATCATGAGGTGCATGAGGAGGAGGAGGAAGATACCAGCACTAGTACACTTGAAGAAAAGAGGAAATCACTCTTACCAACAGTTAGAGACATTATTATTCCGGTTGGAGGAACTCGTGTGTCCTGTCAAGAGGTTCCCACATATCAGTTGATCCAAGGTATGCATAAGATTTCAGCACATATGGTTTCAAGATCAATGCATAACCAAGGGTTAGAACAAAATGTTGATTTGAAGCAGAGACATTTCACAGCATAGAGGACCCTTGATCTAATCAAGGAGGAGACTAAGAACTATCCCTGTTCATCATTGTTGAGCTAAATTCAACCCTTTGATTTGATATGTAGAGTTTCAGAAAATGGGATTAGCATTATCCTATGTACAATAACTAAATGTGAGATCAGTGTTGTAACCTTCTTTGAGACAGTGCATGTATCACCCTCCAGATATACAGCGCTCTCACTTAGTAGTGTGACATAGAAAGGGCTTCATCATTCTTGGAGCATTCTGGAGGTAGCTTCACTCATGAATCAATGGAAGCAAAGATGATAAATGGTAGACATCTTGAAATGAGAAACCTTTTCTCCCTTCTAGATGGCCCTTTCTCAATGAGCCTCTCACTACTCAAAGAGAAACTTCTACTTGCATTAAATCCAAAACTTATTTGGTTTTGGAGGGCCTTTGACGGAGAGAGAATCTCATTAAGAGATCTAATTAGAGATTCATTTCAAAATTTCATGAAATGAAAAAGTCTTCAACAGTTTAGGAAGGATGGCATTCTACAAAGGGAGGATGCCATGATTATGCAGTACCTCATTCATCATCCCCATGGGAGTGAATGGGTAAGGATGATAAGCAAGGGCTTGCAAAGCCACTTGAATATTTGTATGGGCCAGCATGCTTGGTTACATTGGTTTCCATTGGGATATTTCTATCACTCTCCAAAGGCACCTATTTTTCTGATCCATGCCTTGAAAAAAATGTATGAAATGAAGAAGGAGGCATGGCTGCAATGGATGCTCTTGGGTGTGTTGGGAAAAATACTGAGAGGGGGGGGGGGGTGAATCAATATTTAGGGTTGACTGAAACTTTTTACTTTTTCTTGCTTTAAAACCCATACGCTACTTGACTGAAGCCAACTTACGTATACACACGGATATCCTTAATAAAACATGCGTATGTCCAGAGAACTTATTATGTAGATAGTTCTTTACTTAGATCATTGCATCATTCATTCTTTAGATGTTCAGTAGGCACTAAACATGTGCAGTAAGAATAGAATAAATCATCACACATAAGCATCACACATGAACACCAGGATTTAAGGTGGAAACCCAATTCGAGAGAAAACCACCGCTGTCGTCGTCTCAGTCTTCAATATTTATTATAAAGAAAATATATTACAACCATGTACTGGCACAGACTCATACCAGCACGCAGGCACCCACCTGCAGAAGGCTACAACCTTCTCTCGTTTACCAGCCTCTCCTAGAAGGGAGCTACAACCCCCTGCTCTCATTTACCAGCCTCTCCTGGAAGGGAGCTACTACCCCCTGCTCTCGTTTACCAGCTACCACTGGAAGGGAGCTACAACCTCCTCACTGAAGGCTTCGACCCTCAGCACCACCATTGTGGACCACGTTTCATCAATTTTCATACTGGATCCAACATCTTCCATACAACACAACTTGTAGGCCTCTTTTCATCAGATTTTTAGATTGGACCCACTCCACACATTTAAGCTCATCATATATCAAACTGAAACTTATAACCCCATAAATTCATTCATTGAATCATCAACCAATCAACCAACAACTTGATCTTCATTTAACATAATCAGCATCATATTCATTATTCAAAAAACCTAGTTCTGTATGAATAGATCATTGATAGATAGCAGTAAAGCAGCAAAACACATCAGATAGTTCATTCCACTTACTTCATCAAACCCTAGATTCCATACGCGCTTTTACTTCACTGAACCTACATATGTACGTGCTTTTATTCACACCAACCCGTGTATACTTCTATGCATTCTTCAGAAAACCCTAACTGCCCATACGCGCTTTTCCTTAAGCAGACCCGCATATACACGCGCTTTTAATGAAGCGAACCTGCGTATAGATCTGTAACTTTTAAGGACTGTGCAGCTCTTCATATCAGATAAACAACTCAGATTTCATCCTTTACTTCAGAAAGTATTCACTAGATCATAGATCTAAACATTCCATAAGCATATATAGAAAATACAAATTCATTTTAGATCTAGAGATTCTTCTTCATCATTTTCTTCATCCATCATTGTATTCATAGGTGCATCATAGATTCAGATCTATCAATTAAGAATAGAGTTCATCCATGCAGATATTCCTTAGAGAGATTTATTCATTAACAACCCTTACTCATGCACCCCTTGCACTATGATCCTCTTCTCCTTAAATAGATTTATCCTTTGTCAATACCATGAGTCAAGACCACTCAACTACTAATGGTATTCCTAGACGGGATCAAATAGATACTCCAACGCTCAATACAATGGGTCAATACCATGGTAACACCCCTTGGTATTCAAAATTTGGAGCGCAAAAGGGCATACGCTACTTGTCACGTACATTTCCACGTACATAAGCAACTTATCCTTAACAAACCCGCGGATGCCTTGTGACACATGATATTTATCATTTTTCTGGCACTTACTGAAATTCATTTCTTCTGTTACTTCTAAGTTGATCAGATTTACATCATTAACAACTCATCAAGTCAGTTTTCATCAAGGACAACTTCATCAAGCAGGTTCCATCAAAGTAAATACATTGTATCACATTGCCAACAATCTCCCCCTTAACTCATAAAGTAGGTTTCCATCAAGTTCAATAGGTTTCCATCAAGAAAAACTTCATCAAATAGGTTGCCATCAAGGACAACACATGCCAACAATCTCCCCCTTTGGACTTGATGGCAACCATGATGGTGTTTGATCACCACAAAAGATAGATACATTGATTATAATCATTATGCAAACACCATGATAATCTCCCCCTATTCAAACAACATGTTACTCTCCCCCTTTGACATCAAGGGAAAAGGGCAGATCAAAGCCAAAACAAGGTTTTCCTTCTCTGGTAGAAAGAAGAGCTTTGTAGATCTGATGTTCACTGAAGTTACCATGGTCCCCCTGAGTTCATGCTAAATCTTCAAACATATGACTCTATGACCTTTCCTATCACCAAGGACTCATACTTTCATCAAAGATCCAACCAATTGGATTTACATATATGACTCAAGTACCCAACCAAGTGGGTTTACACATTTTGACTCAACTACCCAACCAAGTGGGTTTACAAATTTGATCAAGTCCTTACATGACTGAATATTACAATTTTACATCATAGGTCTCAACATGAACTTTTCATCAAAATAAAAATATGACTTTTTATGACCAACATCAAAAGGACCTCAAGAGAGAGATCATAATTTAGAACCATCATAATGCCAACAATGCATAATTCTCAGCAAGGCTAATGTTCCTCCTAAACCTGTACACCTGTTCTTGAGCGATTTCACTCCTTCATCTCCCCCTTATCTTGTGCATCCTGAACACTTTCAACAGCTAATAATCAAGGCATATTCACCCAATATCAGAGAATGAAACAGAAATATAAGAGCTAAAACATCACCAAAGATACCAAACAGCACCACAGCTGTGCTGAAGAATGCTGACCCAAAAAAATTTGTCAACAACCACCTATATGCGATTTTCTGTGTATAAAATCGCGTATATACGCGACCGTGTCTCAGAAAACCCGCGTATCCAATTTAATCTTCTGAATTTAAGCAAATCTAATCTTCTGCATGGTAGAGACATCTCCCAGCTTCTGTCTGAGAAATTTGAATGCTTCCCTAGGATATATGAGAGAAGAAAGATAAGACAATGTAGCTATGTTTTCAAGTGTCATCCAACATTTGTAGCATAAGTGCATCAGTAACCAGGCCTTAAGACTTTTTTCAGCATCAACAAATTATTCCCAATAGGAATTATCACACCAGAAAAACTTCTTCAATAGACAATATGTGTCAAGCAGTCATCCATGTGATCTGTTATCACCAAGATCTTCATGATTTATCTTTATGTCACAATCAACTTTGTGTAGGAATTATGTATATATAAGATCTCAATCATGTCACAAGTCATCAGCAACAAACTCTTCATGATCTATCCTTATCTCTGAATCATAAGACTTCCATCTTATCCATGTATGAAAACAAAAGATATTCTTCAACAAAAAGCAATTAGGGTTCATCCATAATCTCATCATAAGAAACCATGTATCATGTCATCATAATTTGAGCAAGAACTAAGGAATAATCAAATACAGTGCCATCAATGCAATCATTAGTTGTTAGATTGATGCTCCCCCTGAACCTGTGTTCCTGATCTTTAGCTTTCTTACTGTTTTTCTTATCAGAAAAGCATACACAATTGTATCCAATAGAACTCGCGTGTATATGTGGCTTTAGTTCACTAAAGCCGCGTATGGAAAGTGAAACACTGAAAATTTCCACAACTTCATCTCCCCCTGAATTTGTACCACCTGTACCTGTCTTCTTCACATCAAATGCAGTGTCAGAAATAAACATAACCAGAATTACCAAACCAACCATGGGAATCATCATACATTGCTCCCCCTATGATGATACATTACTAATCCCTATAATGTATCTCACATCACTCTGCAGCCATTATGAGAAGTAGGCTTTAGAAGCGGATGACTGCAGTAGGATTATTATCCCCTATGTTTTTGACCGGTCCTCCTTCCTTTTCTAGCTTTTCTTGAAATTTCTTATTGTGTGCTGGAAATTATCCAATTTCTCATATCCATTCATCCTACATTCTTTTTCTACATGTCCATACTTGTTACAGGCATAACATCTTGCATGACCAGAAAAGTAAGCATAAGGATCATAATGTGTTTTTCTATTCTTTCTTCTATTGCAATCAACTGCTTTATGACCATACTTTCTACATGAAAAACAATATCCCTTGAAGAAACCAGAGTACCTTTCTATGTAGAATCTGTTTGTATGTGATTGAAACATTCTACTTCTGCAATTAGCTGCAATATGCCCATAATTATGACATTTAATGCATTCAACATTATTGATCATAGGAGGGAATGATTTCTTTTGAGAGTTCATGATTGTCGGTTGATCTTTTGTTTCTTTCAGCACTTCAGATTTTGCATTGATATCCGTTGAATCTTTAGCACTTCCTTGTGAACTAGATTCTCCTTTAACAGTTTCATGAAAACCAAGACCAAATTTAATAGAAGGAGACCTTTGACTACTAAGAATATTGTCCAGAATCTTAGTACTATCTTGAAACCTCAAGAGTTTATCTTTTTCTTCTAATTTACCTTTTAAAATGTTTACCTCAACCTCCAATCTTTGGCATTGCTTCTGCATACTTTCTTCAACCCTTCTTCCTTCTTCTACTTGATCATTCAATTTTAGAATCTCTTCTTTCAACCCATTTTCTTGTTCTTCAAATGTCTATAGAAGTTCTTCAAGATCTGCTTTCAGGGAGATGATTTCTGCTTTAAGTTCTTCATTCTTCTTGTTTTATTTTTCCAGATTTGTATTGAGAAAGAGGATTTCTGCTTCAAGTATTCTATTTTGATAGGTTGCTTTATCCTGTAGTTTTTGATACATTTCTATCTGTTCTTTCATTCTAGAGATCATTTCTTTGTAGATATATTCTTGCTTATTAGATGATCTTTGTTGTTCTTCAACTTTAATCTTGAGAGCTTCTTCTAGATCCATAACATTACTTTCACTATCTTCACCATTGCATGCACAAGAAGGTGAATCACAAGAACAACAATAAGTACCTGTTTTATCTTCTTCATTTTCTGCTGCACATTTTTTCTGAGATATCTCCTTTTGAGTAGCCTTCTTCTTTTGCTTCCTTCCCATTGTGACGGATCTCCTTCAAGCGATCAAGCTCCTTCAGAAGGACCTACTTTGATACTGATTTTTGGGAAAATTACTTTGGGGGGGGGGGGGGGGTGAATTAGTATTTAGGGCCGACTGAAATTTTTTACTTTTTCTTACTTTAAAACCCATACACTACTTGACTGAAGCCAACTCGCGTATACACGCGGATATCCTTAATAAAACATGCGTATGTCCAGAGAACTTATTATGCAGATAGTTCTTTACTTAGATCATTGCATAATTCATTATTTAGATGTTCAGTAAGCAGTAAAAATGTGCAGTAAGAATAGAATAAATCATCACACATAAGCATCACACATGAACACCAGGATTTAAGGTGGAAACCCAATTCGGGAGAAAACCACCGCTGTCGTCATCTCAGTCTTCAATATTTATTATAAAGAAAACATCTTACAACCATGTACTGGCACAGACTCATACCAGCATGCAGGCACCCACCTGCAGAAGGCTACAACCTTCTCTCGTTTACCAGCCTCTCCTGGAAGAGAGCTACAACCCCCTCACTGAAGGCTTCGACCCTCAGCACCACCAATGCGGACCACGTTTCATCAATTTTCATACTAGATCCAACAACTTCCATACAACACAACTTGTAGGCCTCTTTTATCAGATTTTCAGACTGGACCCACTCCACACATTTAAGCTCATCATATATCAAACTGAAACTTATAACCCCATCAATTAATTCATTGAATCATCAACCAATCAACCAACAACTTGATCTTCATTTAACATAATTAGCAGCATATTCATTATTCAAACAACCCAGATCTGTATGAATACATCATTGACAAATAGCAGTAAAGAAGCAAAACAGTTCAGATAGTTCATTGCACTTACTTCAGAAAACCCTAGATCATACGCGCTTTTACTTCACTGAACCTGCGTATGTACACGCTTTTATGCACACCAACCCACATATACTTCTGTGTATTCTTCAGAAAACCCTAACTGCCCATATGCACTTTTCCTTAAGCAGACCCACGTATACACGCTCTTTTAATGAAGCGAACCTGCGTATAGATATGTAACTTTCTAGGACTGTGCAGCTCTTCAGATCAGATAAACAACTCAAATTTCATCATTTACTTCAAAAAGTATTCGCCAGATCACAGATCTAAACATTCCATAAGCAGGTCTAGAAAATACAAATTCATTTCAGATCTAGAGGTTCTTCTTCATCATTTTCTTCATCCATCATTGTATTCATAGGTGCATCATAGATTCAGATCTATCAATTAAGAATAGATTTCATCCATGTAGATATTCCTTAGAGAGATTTATTCATTAAAAAACCTTACTCATGCACCCCTTGCACTATGATCCTCTTCTCCTTAAATAGATTTAGCCTTTGTCAATACCATGAGTCAAAACTACTCGACTACTAATGTTATTCCTGGACGGGATCAAATAGATATTCCAGCACTCAATACAATGGGTCAATACCATGGTAACACCCTTTGTTATTCTAAATTTTGAGTGCAAAAGGGCATACGCTACTTGTCACGTACATTTCCGTGTACATACGCGACTTATCCTTAACAAACCCGCGTATGCCTTGTGACACATCATATTTATCATTTTTCTGGAACTTACTGAAATTTCTTTCTTCTGTTACTTCTGAGCTGATCAGATTTACATCATTAACAACTCATCAAGTCAGTTTTCATCAAGGACAACTTCATCAAGCAGGTTCCATCAAAGTCAATACATTGTATCACATTGCCAACAATCTCCCCCTTAACTCATCAAGTAGGTTTCCATCAAGTTCAATAGGTTTCCATCAAGAACAACTTCGTCAAATAGGTTTCCATCAAGGACAACACATGCCAACAGGGTGATTATGGATACCACCCAATAGCTCCTGATTTTATAATTCATGCCTTGTGTATCAATGATAGTAGGTAGCAAAAGAGGGCATGTTCATTTTGGTTTCACTTGAGGGAGTTTGGCCACCACATGACATATCCTATGTCTATGTGTTTTTTATTATGTAAAATTTGGCATAATGATCTCATGATGTGCATTGGTGATGTTCCTTTGTATTGGGCTGATGTGACAACTTATGTGTCCATTAGTGTGCTTTTGCTTCATGATGCATGTGAGGAGGAGAGAAGGCAACAATATCTCTTGTTTCTTTGGTTGCTTATGGGAGAGTTTGGCTTGATCATCCTACATCGAGGAGATGGACGATGGCAACAAAGGGCCTTACTCCGGTGGTTATTGTTAGGATAATATGGTTTGACATCTTTGTATACCCATATTGCTTCTTCCATTCTTCTTTTGCATAACTTTGAAATGATGGAGTTTGGATCCAACAAGGCCAACAGGGCTAAGTATGGGAGCATATCTATGCTCAATCTAATTCATAAAACATGGGATGAAGATATGTATTGTATGATAAAGCTTTTCCCTTTTGGAAAGAGCTACTTTATTTTATGTCTCTCATGTATCGTTGATGATGTTGGACATCACATGGTTGTCACTTGGTACTTCATGATGGGAGGAGGATATCTAACCAAACAGTTGGAGATCATCCTTATGCTTTTAAGAGACAACTTTCAACCCAAACATACATAACCTATTGCAGTGAATGGAGGAAGCCTTCCTTATGTGGATGCCATATGGAGGGGAATAGATGGCCTTGCATCTACTTTTGGACTTGCTTGAGGACAAGCAACATTTTACTGGGGGGGGGGACTGTAATATTCCCAAATTTTCACATCACATTTGGAATATTAGAGTCCTTCATTTCCTTAATGAATTAATTAAATAAAATGGTGGAGGGACCCACATTCCTCAATAAGAATAAATATCCACTTTGTGTGTATGAATGTGGATTAATTTAGGATAGATCTACAAAAAGAGGTAGTTGAGAAACTACTAATGTGAATGAGATTAGAGATCATGTATCATTTAATGAGAGAGATCATGGAGGGTTGAATCAGTCAACTAAGATCTTGAAGATGTCAAACAAAGGGTCATTGAGAATTAATGATCAAGTGGTGGAGGAATGAAGCACACATGATGGAGGAGGTCTACATTGCACCTAGATTGTTTGGTTGATTTGGTCAAACAGTGCAGTCCCACCTGGAGGATATCATCCACATGAGACTACGCAGTTTAAATTAGGGCCAAGCCTTGGGATGGCTCAATCATTATAAAGGAGATGAAGGCAAAGGTGAAAGGAATCTTGGATTATTTTGATGTATGATCTTTTAGATCTAGAATTGTCAAGTGACATTCCACTGCATTCTTGGGCTGTTTAGCAGAGATTGCAGGTGTTGTTTAGCACAGGGTGTTATCGAGCAGGAATCCCTCTTCTTCCTTTGAGTGATATCTAAGGAAAAGGTTTGTACTTCATTATACATCAGGTTTTAAGTGTCATTTCCTTTTTCTACTTTCTGCAGAAAATTCATATTTAGAAAACTGCAGTTTTCTGAAGATCAGTTTGGAAGGTGGAAGTTGTCTTCAGTACTTCAGCTGGAGAACAAGGTGAGGGATTATTCCCATCACTTGGGCTTATAGATCACCACTCCCAGAGCCACATTGTAGATCTTGCATCAGGCCAAATGTTATTGACCTCCTAGCCGCAGTATTCTCTCCAAGAATAACGTTGTCCATATTGCAGATCTGAAAGGAGGAAGGAAGTTGCTAGTACTTCAGCTAGCAATCTTGTGGAGGATCATTCCTCCACATTGCCATAAGTCTCACCATAAGCCTAGAGCTTGTCGCAGCACCAGCAGGCAGAAGGCCTCTCTTTCCCTCACAACATAGTTTTCAGAGGCAGTTGTGTTGCAGCAGCTGCAATCATCTTTTGAAGGATTGAGGAGCTAGATCTAGAAATTCTAGCTCATATATCTGAGGAAGGGATTAGCCCTTAAAGCATAGATCTAATATGAGCACACATTTCAGCCATATATTCTTCAGAGCTAGCTTCAGATTTGTATTTCCCAGCAAATCAAGGATCAAACTTTGGGGAGGTGATTTTTCCAAAGTTGCAGATCTGCAAAATCCTTTCTGGGTTATCTTGGGAATCCATCACATTGGCTAGATCTTGAATCTTGGCATAATCAAAGCTCCATTTTTGAGTAGATCTACATTTCTCTTTTTAGCCTGCAATTCCATGTTTATGTCTTGCTGAAGAGATAGCCCAGTATTTTCAGAGCCTCAACAGTTACGCTGTACCTGCTTCACATATGTTTTCAGGGTGATCCTAGCTCATTTCTTGGCTAGATCTACTTATCTCTTGTACTTGTGTAACTGAATCATCTCCAATATAATAAAATGGCTCAACTCTTTCTGCATATTCTAATTTGTACTTATATTTATTGCTTATCTTGCTGCAAGTTCTTATATTGTGTGAAGTATTGTTGCATTCTCCCTTTTGGGATATTGCAAAATCCTTTTACATTCCCTGAAGACCTCTTGTGCACAAAAATAGTAGGGTCCACACAAAGTAGGATAGAGGATCTCCACGCACACAACCAGTAGGATTTCTAACCCAAACAACCCACCTAGATCTATCAATTCGTACTTCGCTTCAATCTCTATTCATTTCCTCCCTATCGACTCAAAAATGTTCAACTATTTATACTAATTTAGCCTATGCATCCAATGGTCCACAAATCATGGTTTGCAGACTCTTGGTCTACCCTTGACCCACTTACAATGCATTAGGGGCTTTGACCCACCCCAAAACCCCTGCGTTAGACTAAATATAATAAAAAATATACAAAATGGACCAGATTCACAGCTTTGTAGGAGACCCTGTTCCAACAGTCCCCCAACACAATCTTGTGACTTGTTCCGAGTCACTGAGGTGGCAAGGTCTCCACCTGTGCTTGCAAACATCTGATTGCTCCGGCTACGGGGTAGCGCAATGTCACTCGTATTAGTATTCTGAATTCATCCTTGCTTCTCCTGTGTATCCTTCGAGTCTTCCAATCTTGTGGTTGCGTGATAGAAGTCCCACAATGCCCAAGGATATATGAACCCCACCACCAGTCATATAGTCATTTGACCCGATATGGTTTGAGCAGACTGCCATTGACATACCCAGGTAGCACATCACCGCACAAGGTAGCCATCCAGACAACCCCGCCTTCTGTGACTTCCTTGACCACATAGGGTCCAAGCCAGTGCTGTCGGAACTTCCCTAGGTGTTTGGAAAACTAGCTGTCATATAGTAGACCTAAGTCATCTGCAGTAAAGGTCTTTTGGCGAATATTTCAGTCATGCCATGCTTTGTCCCATGCCTTTTGGACCTGCTGATGGAAGTTAGCAATAAACCAGTCTTCCTCTAAGGCCATGAGCTACACTAAATGTTCCTCTAGAATTATTGGCTCGAGCATGTTGTTGAAGGCAGCGATGCGTAGGCTGGGAATGATATATTCCATGGGCATGATAGCCTCCTTGCCATAGACCATCTGAAACAGTGTTTTTCCTGTCAATTTTTTACAAGTGGTGTGGTAGGCCCAAAGAACAGATGGGATACAGACATCCCACTGAGATCGGTATTATAGACCTTAGTTAGTGCATTCTCCAAAACCTTGTTAAAAGCTTCAACAACTCCATTTTCCTGAGGGTGGTATGGGGTAATATTTGCATGGTGGATCCATAATTCCTCTATTAGGGCCTGTATTATCTCATTAACAAAGTGCGTACCTTGATCACTCATCAGGATCTTAGGACACCTGAACCTGGTTAGAATCTATTCGAAAATAAAATGCGCAATGGTCTCTTTGGTGCAATCCTTGATGGCTTGTACTTTGGCCCACTGGGTTACATAATCGATAGCAACGATAATGTAGCGCACACCTGTCTTCTTTCTAAGAGGGTTTATAGGGCCGAAAAAAACGATATACCACTTGTCAAAATCCTGAAGGGATACTTGTGGTTGCAGAGGCATTTCATCTCTCCGGGATGGACATCCAGTTCATTGGCAGGTATCACAGGCCCTATAGTAGTCATGTGAGTCAGTATACAAGGTGGGCCACCACAACCTGCCCCGTAAGTTATTTTGCATCATTTCTTTTCCTGCGTAATGACCCCCTGCGACCCCATCATGGGCTTCTGCCAAGATTTCATGCTATTCATGTTCTAAGACATACCTGTGCAACACTTCATCTGCACCTATTTTATATAGATGACTTGTAATGAGGGTAAAATCTGCAGCACGAGCTACCAACTCTTTCTTCTGTTGCACATAATACCCTACAAGGGCCATGCCTATAGAAAAAAAAATAGATGATGTTGGTGAAGTGCACGTCTACTACTTTAATAGTAAATAGTTACGCATTCGGCAGTCCCTCCTCTAGCTTAGTCGGGTCCTCACCATTTTCAATTTGAGACAGGTGATCTGGCCCAAAATTTAGCCTTCCTCGCTTGACAATGATCTGGAAGTCATACTTCTGGAATAATAGAAGCCATTGGCATGTTGCCCCCCCCCCCCCCCCCCCCCCACCACCCCAACACAGGCTTGTTCACCAGGTACTTCAAATTCGAGTTATCTATAAACATTTTGAAGTGACCCCTAATAGATAGCTCTGATACTTATGTAGTGCATAAAACATGGCCAATCCTTCTCGTTCTGTGGTGGCATAATTGTGCTCTGTGCTAGATAGTTTTCAACTGGTGAATGCAACCGGATGATCAATGTCCCCATCTCTAGGCTGTGTAAGGACTTCTCCGAGGGCGATTCCAGATGCATCAACATGAACATGAAACACCTTTGTCTATTCTGGAAAGATTAGGATAGGCGTAGAGACCATGTTTTCCTTGAGTAGTTCAAAGCTTTTATGACATTTGATGTCCCAAAAAAATGAAACATCCCTATTAAGTAGTTTTTCCAGAGGTGTTGTAATCAATGCGTATCCCTGAATGAATTTCTGGTAGTAAATCGTATGTCCGAGGATCGAGCATAGCTATTTTTCGGTAGTTGGCACTACCAAGTTGATAATAATGACCACCTTTTCTAGGTCAACCATCAGCCCCTGTCGATAGACAATATGCCCCAGCAGGATTTTGAAAGGTACACAGAAGATATATTTCTTAATATTTAGGGAGATTTGGTGCTTTCTACAGGCATCCAACATCAAGTGCAGGTTCAACACATGAGTCCTTACCAAGCCAAAGGCTATTCAATCATCAAAATATAATTCCAGGAATTTGTGGATGAACTCTTTAAATATTGCAACTACGACTTGTGAGAAGATAGCAGGGGCATTTTTCAGTCCAAATGGCATGACTTTGTACTGGAAGGAACCCCATTCTGTGGAAAAAGTGGTTATGCTATGATCTTTTGGTGCGATTCTAATATGATGGTATCTAGAGAACCCGTTAGTGAATGAGTATGCTTCTTGGCAGCCTACGCTATCCAGGATTTCACCAGAAAATGGCGTCAGGAAGGGATCATGTACGCATGCGTCATTCAACTTGCGCAAGTCCACACAAATTCGGATTTCCCCCTTAGTCTTATTCTCCTGAACCACCATCGGACTTACCCAATCCAACTGTTCAACTGGTTTGATAATGCCTGCGGTGAGCATTTTATCAAGTTCTTATTTAACCTTCCTCTTATAATTAGGGTTCAATCGATAAGATCGTTGTTTTACTAGCCACGCATCGGGTTTTAATGTGCACTTCCCGCAGCTTTAAAGGTTTCTTTACGTTGACAGTTTGTAGTGGGGGTCCGGCCACAGCACACTCCCCCTCTGATTATGAGATAGAGATATTGTGCGGATCTTCGTCTTTCTCTTCTATCGTAATATTATGATAGTTGGAAATGTCATGCATCTATGCTTCCCACGTTGGTGCCCCAATAGCTATGTGGGGCCTGGTTTGCCTAAAAAAAAATGTGTCTATATCTTGCAGAGCTTCATTGAGCACCTCTGAGCTACTTGTTAGGTTGAATGTCCCTATGAATTCATGTTTCAAAGTCTCCCAGTGGCAAGTTCACCTGTGTAGTTCTGCATCTACATACCATGACACTGGTATGGTTCCTAGGGCATGAATAAATAAGTGAACCCATTATTTTGTAGTTTGATCACCCCACTTCTCCATCCATGAAACCAAGTATTATCGTGGATCCTTAGGGCCCAGGAACTTCGTGATACGCACATCAGCTGGCCGCTCAAACTGTAGGGTCATCATATCCTGACATTCTTGCCAAGCCTGGAATGCCCCCTTATGCGTGTCCCACCATCTAGCAGGTGTTGCATGCAGAGCCATATTGAGGGCCCATAACCTTCATTCCCTAGGGATCTCGGCCTCGAATATCCGTAGAATTTATTTTAAACTTTCGGACCCATCAAAGTGGGGTAGGTACCTTACTTTCGAAGATATACATCAGAATTCCTAAATAATTCTAAAACATTGCAGTGGAGACACGTCGTGCAACCGATTTTTCCAATTTTCTTTTTCTCTATCAGAGTCAGAGAAATTGTCGCTATCCTTTCCCCAGCAGAGCATGCCATCAATCATAGGGTTGCTCCAATCTTCATCCTGTGAAGTTAAATTTTATATGTGTTCTACCTCTTCGTCGATATACACCAGTTCTGTATACCTTTCCCCCTCTGCGGGGTGCAGAGGGATTATGAATCTTACTCCTCCATTCTCAAATATCATGCTTCTCTTCTTTAAGTTGATAATACATCCCATGTCAATGGCCCAGTCCAACCTAGGAGTGCAGGGTAAGGGTCTACATCTTCCACTATATGAATTACTTCAAAGTCAGCTCTGACCTTAACTCCTGCGATATCCACTATGACCTGTGATAACTGTCCTAAAGGTATGATATTCTGTTGATTTCCCATGCCCAGCTGGATAGTGGACCATTCTAACTTAGGTTCCCCCATGCACTGCCATGTTTTCTTAGGCAGTACGTTCACATCCGATCCTAGATCCAGAATAACTTGCTCCATGTCAAAATCTCTGATGTGTGCTGCAAGTGGCATTTCCCTACCAGTGTGTTTCTTGTACTTGTATAGTGTGTTTACATCCTTAACTTCCAAGGGTAGTTTTTTCTTTTCTGCACAGCTGTCCAATAGTACCTGGAGGTTCTCAACGGCCTGCTGGTCGCGCAACAGTTTCATGCATGCTTGTAGAAATGGTTAGACCCCTTCTCCTTCTTTGGTGGCCATAGGAACCTGAGAAGTAGGTGCTTCTGTGAAGTTCTACCAAGCTGTGATAGAGGTACACCTTTCCTTTTGTGGATCCTAACCTTCTAAT
The DNA here is from genome assembly GCA_034641835.2 of Pinus albicaulis. Classification (NCBI taxonomy): domain Eukaryota; kingdom Viridiplantae; phylum Streptophyta; class Pinopsida; order Pinales; family Pinaceae; genus Pinus; species Pinus albicaulis. Next base: position 1,505,537,737 of record CM076575.1, on the reverse strand, counting down.
TTGATGACCAATTTCCTGATCAGAGGCTCAACCGTAGCTTTTTCTTTCGCCCCCCTGGTGGCTAGGCTGCTACGGGTTATGATATTAATACCCGGTCCATTGTTCTGACTCTCCGCCGTAGCCCTTTCCACATTATGTGTAGGTTTCTGCTGTTTCTCCCACACCTTAGCTATCAATATCGGGCAGTCCTCAATCACGTGCTCCAACTGCCTACAATAACTACAGGATTACCTCGTAGGGTTCAGGCAGTCCCTTGCAAAGTGACCTATCTCTCCAGAGTTATAACAGATGTTATGAAACCAGATCCAAAAATAGAAGAAAATAGATATCAATGCCTTATAGATAAGCCACTTTGAGGGGGAAACCTCCAATACATTACATGAATGAAAAATTCTTGGATGATATAAATTACAAAACCTCCTTTCTATATATAAGAGTCCATGGGGCCACAATGTAATCCTAGCCAACCTAATAATAATAACTTAAGGGCACAATAATCACAACATGGGGGTTACAGGGGTACAAAAATAACAATAAGGGGGGCTACACTAACATAATAAGGGACTACACTATTAAGATAGGGAGTTAACATGCCCCTCTCCTTCAAAAAAATTTTGTCCTCAATGCTTGATTATTTCTTGATACGTCTGTATAAAATTCTCATCCTCCCATGTGGAATCTTCTACAAGAAATTTCTTCCACTTGCTGAGATACTCTGAAATTTATCTTACTTGTCGAGTTCTTGTTTCTGTGACTGCTTCAAAACTTCTTTCGATGTGATGTTGATCTTCCTGTTGTTTCATTATATTCTGCACCAAAGTTAGGTTATCCTTTGAGAGTTGGAGAACTTGTTGTTGATGCTCGATTTGATATTCCACTAATTTATCATCCATATTAGCTATTATTGGATCCTTCAAACCATCCAAATTAGCCTCCATTTCTACTTTTAAACCATCTATGTCATCTTTGGTTACTCTTCGTAAGATCGAAATTTGTTGCACTTGGTACTGTAATTTTGATATCTCATATTGCAATTCTTCCTCTTCATGCGTCATAGTATAGATTTTTGAAGGATTTATGGGTATGGAATTATTTTTAGGAGGCATTATAGAACCCAATACTGATAAAAATTATAAAATATTCCCTTGGAATCACTTCAAACTACTTTTTCAAACAAACATTATGAAATTTTAAAAACCAAATACACACCTTTTTCTTACTTTTGAGAAGCTCGATATTGAAACTAACTTATCTCTATCATTTCGGATCTTCAATATCTGAAATTTGGAAGTGAGGTGGCCCTCTAATGTCTCTTTAAAATGTTTTAGGTCTTAAATGATTTGGATTCTTTAAGACAAAGTTGTGCCCAATCTCCTACGATGACCTAATTATGGACTGGTTCAGTAGAGCGAACTTGTACGACTTGCCACGTGTCACTGTTTGCATCTTTGGCTCTAAAATTTATAGACAAGAAACTAAAGTCCATGGAGTTCCAGTCACCTTTTATATAATTCCAATCTGATTCTCAGAGATAGAGTTACGAAATTGTTTCCACGATCACCGCTTTGATATGAAATTCGGGAGCCTGAAAAAGACCTAACTTCAACAAATCATATCTCCAAAAATATTGCGAACCAAGGTCTGAAATTTTGCGACGATGTTCCTCCAGAGTTCGGCTTCACTCTCTAAAAGTTTTAGCTTTTGAACATTTGTAGAACAAAATTTATATAAAAAATTTCTCGATGACCTTTTTAAGTGAAATTCGGGAGCCTGCAAAAAGCCCTAACTTCAACAGATCATATCTCTAAAAAATTTACGAAAAAATCTCTAAAATTTTGTGAAGATGTTCCTAAAGCTTTTGTATTTTCACTCTAAAAATTTCAACTTCTGAACCTTCGTAGAAAAAAAGTTATAGTGAAAATTCCATGATGACTTGTTTGGAGCAGCGAAACCCTAGAATCCAAAGCTTTGAGACCAAATGTTGTGAAACCAGCTCCAAAAATAGAAGAAAATAGATATCAACACCTTAGAAATAAGCCACTTCAAGGGGGAAACCTCCAATACATTACATGAATGAAAAATTCTTGGATGATACAAATTACAAAACCTCCTTTCTATATATAGGAGTCTATGGGGCCACAATGTAATCCTAGTGGGGCCACAATGTAATCCTAGCCGACCTAACAATAATAATGTAAGGGAACAATAACAACAATATGGGGGTTACAGTGGTACAAAAATAATAATAAGGGGGGCTAAACTAGCATAATAATGGACTAGACTATTAATATAGGGACTTAACAACAGATTAGTTGGCCTCTTCCTCTACCTGCGCTTCTTCCTCGACCCCCTTCCCTACCCCTAACGAAGGAGCCTCTGATACCGGAAGGGGTCCTTGGTCATGAAGGATATATCTATACCCTATAGAGGTTTCTTTGGTCTATCATCATATCATAAGTACGAAAATTCTGCTCATCATGTCCCACAGACCTACAAAGCCTACACCATTGTTTCTTAACCTCTGGAATACAAGCAGCAAGGCAAGGGCAGTGGTTGGTGTCGTGCAACCCCACAACATGACAATCGTCACACCATGGTGCAAGCCTACTCGGCCTCACAACTTCTCTAGGGCGCAGCAGGCTAAGTCCTCCTGCATGCGTGTATTTTGCCAATAGCGGATAGTTGTCCCTGGTGTGGCCATTCGCCCTGCATCCTATGCACCACTTGTCAGGGCTAGCCTATGCTCCTTGTTCCTCTCGTAGGTTCTGGATCTCCATGTGCATTTCTTCTAGATGGCCTTGGATCTATTATATACTCAACTGGGTTTCATCTTGTGGTGCAACCTCCAACTTCATTGCTATCTCCAAGGCCTTCTCCTGCGACTCAATGTCTTGGTGGCCCATTACTATGCATGGGTGGGGCTGCAACATAGAAATGAACCATTCTGCATGTTTCCTATCATCATACTGGAATCCTCCTTCCTTGATTAATTTTTTCAATCGCTGATCAGCTTCCCATACAGACTCAGATGGGCCTTGTTTTAAATCTTTCAGGTTGTTTACTATATGGGAGTAGGCCTTAGGCTTCTTGAACTGTTGCTTCAAGGCGTTCTTAATGTCCTCAATTCTAGCGTTCACATTTTATTATAGGTATCCGATGTACCAGTCTAGGGCCTTCCTTCAAAATCAAGAGATAGCTGTGCTCTTTTCACATCATCACTCACTACACTCCGCACAATCCATACAGACCCTGTGACAAACCAAAAATGATACATATCTTCATCCCCCACACCCTTGAAGGTCGGTAACTTCATCTGTGATGTCATATCGTCTCCTGGTGGTGGTAGAGGTGAGTTATTTCCCTTTCAAGGACTCAACGACAGTGTCGATGGAGGGCTATGCGCAACAAAATTAGTCACTCGACTATAGATAGATCGACCTCCCTCTTGATTAGTTCTGTAGTACTTACCACTGCACATTGTACCCTCACTTTGATCGAAGCTCATTCACTTAGTGTGGCTACACAGGATACTCTTTTCGCACAACACGATCTTAATCAGTAACAAATTTTTTTTTAGAAACTTACCCCAGAAACCCTTGAAGAACCTCCACTCCACTTATAAGTAGGACACAAATTGATTGATCACAAATTTAGTCACAAATCCTCTTATCACATTGTCTACACAATGATCCATCATACGAGTAATGGTATTATCAATCTTTTTCAACTGCCAGATTAGTTCTGGAGTCCATTGTGACCCATTTTCCTTTCCAACACTTCTGAAAATAGACCAGTCTTGCGAGCCAATCCTGCAGCTCGATTGCAAAAGTTACGAATAAAATCTCGTAGATTTCCAAGAAAATATACTTATTTTTCCACTCCTCTGTGGTTAAGTTTGCACTGTGATTTTCTTTCACAACGAATTCCTAAACTTGCTTTTCAAACCACTTGTCGATTTCTTTCTTTTCAGGCTTCCAATACAGCCTTGGAATTACCAAATCTCTCCCTCAAAATTCTCCCAGTCTCGGCAATGAAACCATTTGTTGGCTCGAGGGGTCCTGACCCAAGTTTAGAGGTGAAGGTTTTCCAACAAACCCCAATACTACTGGCCCTTTCGGCAGGGACCTATTTGCATAGGTCAAAGTCTCACCTGAAGTAGTATGGGAGGGTGTTGGAACCAGGTTTCCACACCCTGAGAGAGAGGAGGTAATAACATAGGCCTGTAATTGTTATATCTACATATAAGGGTGATTCGCAGGGTTCTAGAACATAACCAAATTATAGTTTTATTAGATCTGTCCTAGCAGGTATGCATCCACATGCATATCATCAATTAAAACCATAAAATAGCATAATAGTAGCCAATACTGATGTTTTGAGTTCATTAACAGAGATATAACCACAATAATATATTAAATGCAACTACTTTCATACCACTGAGATAAAAAACAAGTTCACAGCTCAATAAGACAATCTTAGTTCGCAACAATCATAACAGAATAGTTCCAGATTAACATCATATGGTTCAGCAATACTTTGCATATATTACTTATCAAAATCTTCTTATGTTCCCTAAATACCTCCTATGCACACGGACAACAGAGCCCGCACACAGCAGGACAGATGATCTCCACATGCATAGCCAGCAGGATTCCTAACCCAAACAACCCACCTAGATCTAAAAATTTGTACTTTGCTTCAATCTCTATTCATTTCCTCCCTATTGAATAAAAAATGTTCAACTATTTATAATACTTTAGCCTACGCATCCAATGGTACAAAAACTGTCTTTTACGGACTCTTGGTCTACCCTTGACCCACTTACAATGCATTAGGGGATTTGACCCACCCCAAAACCCCTTCGTTAGACTAAATATAATAAAAAATATACAAAATGGACCAGATTCACAGCTTTGTAGGAGACCCTGTTCCAACAAGACATCAAGAAAATTTTGTAGTTATCAGACCAAACCAAAACATGAGACTGGTATCTTACTAGAATTACACAAAACTGAGAATCTATGGATGTCATATTTCCCCATTTAAGCTCCCAAAATTCCTCCCAATGAGGATTTTTTCTCTAGGATATATCAGGAAAATTATCAATTTCGATGAGGTCCATTTTGCGTATGCAAAGAAGAAATCTCAATTCAGGATCAAAACATAGATAGGACCCTTCATTTGTAACAGTAGGACAGCGAGGGATGAAACAAACAAATTGCTAAAAGGTATGCAATTCAACCTCAGTTTTACATGGTCATATCATCCATTAGGTACCATCTCCAAGCTAAGGATGGAGAACAAATCTACACCTTACATTCATACACACAGGCCATAAATTGAGAGGTACATGAACCAGCTAGAATGGACTAAGAACACCTTACAAGAGGTTGAAGAACTGTTGGTTTTTACTTCAACATCACAGACTGTTGTCCCAAAGGAGAAAGCAGGAAAAAGGATGAGGGAAGAAGAGTCACGTTCAGTTACATACACTTCTAGCAGAGAGTTCAAAATAATTTATAGGAAGAGGACTAAGCTCAATCCTAAGGTGAATTTAAGTAAGACTCAGATCAGGAAGTCATCATCGTCACCAAAGAGACACCTACTTCCTCACAAGTAGATGGTCAGACTACACTCCCTCCTACCACCGCGACAACTTCACAGGATAAAAAACAAGCCATTCAGACAAGTACAGTTGTCACAGGGGAGAAAGAGAAGAACATATTTGATACATTTAGAGAGATTAAATTAAAGAATGAATTTTTGAAGACCAACACTTATAATTAGTTCTAGAAGAAGACTTTCATCACTTTGAGTAGACTATTGTCAGCCTTTGACTCCGAGAAAGGCAAAATGCAGATGGATTTTCGCCAAGTAAAATTTCCACAGCCCAAGAAAATAACAAATTACAAAAATACTTCATTTGAATTTGATATTAAATACATACATCCCATTTTTCAAATGGAGACGCACAAGCAGATAGGTGAAATGATTTCATCTACTGTAATATTCCAAAATTTGCAAGCAGAAAATTGGAATATTAATTTTTTCTTATATCATATAGGAGGTGAATAAAATGGGTAAAAGGCCCATGAGTAGGAATAAAATCCCTCATAGTGTGAAAGGGATCTATGGAGTAGCTTAATTTTGCACCTTCCAGTGTGAAAAGGGGAAAATGCCTGAGGACAAGGTCAAGTTTGACCAAGTCAACAGTGCTGCCTAAGAGGGTGTGGCTTGCTTGGGAAGACAATGCAGTTTGAGAGGGAGAAATATTATTTGTGGAAGAAACCCTAATGTGTGGGGTCCAGGGCAAAGAGACACTCACTTGCATAAAAGGAGGAAGATGCAGCCATAGAGAGACATGCTTGAGTATTTGGATTATTGGTCTAGTAGACTATTTGCAGTCTCCGGTTGTTTAGCTTAGTTGCAGTGTTGTTTAGCACGAGGGATTCCTGTTTAGGAATTATTCTCCTTCTTGAGAGGCCTCTTGAAGGATTTCACTTAATTTCTCCACTTCTAGGCTCAAGGGAAAATCCATTCCTTTAGCTACAACATTATCTCTGCTCAATTGTAACATTGCGTTGCAGGGTGTTGTAGTGGAGGGGTTCCAAAACACCATTCCTTGTCTCATCTTTCAGAGGAAGGAGATTCTATTCCTTGGTAAGGTTAGTAAGGAATTTTTTTGAGCTGATTTTCATATATTGGCATCAGGTCAAGCATTTTCCATTATCAACCACGCAATCCCTTCACTAGACTGCATTATTTCAGTGAGTACCTGTAGTGAGGGTTTGCACCATCATCTTGGAGGGAGAGATTTTCAGTGCTAGGATCAGCCTTGCACTTGGAAGATCCAGTGGAGGAGGTCTATTCAAATTGCACATCATATTCAACCATCTCCTTCCATTTCAGTTTTGTGTTGCAGCTGCTACCCTGCAACTCCGACATTTCTGTAGATTTTCCCTTTGTATGTATATTGTATCCAATCCTTCTAAGGATTTTTGTACCATTTCTTTAAGGGGTTGAGAGCTTTCTCCCCCACATTCCTTGAGCTCATATTGTCATATCATTCTGTTATCATTTTATATGTTGCAGTTTCTCCATTAAACTACACTGATATAGCCTTGTGTAATTTCTGTGTAGTAGTGTCCTCACAATTCTTGTACATGTTCTATTGAGGATTTCATTGCCCAGCTTGAGTGATCGATTCCTCAAAGCATTGTATACTTTTGCTGCTATAATATCAAAGGGAAGGTTATTTTCATCTTCATGTCTCACATCTCATAATAATAACACTGTCATTCCATTGTGTGTTCAACAATTGTTGTAGTCCCTTCATCGGGCATTTTCTGAAGACAACTACGTGTGGGAGATCTTCTTAACCCACCTATAAGGATTTATTTGGATCCTACTCTTAGATTTAGGACTTAGATACATTGATGTTAGGGATCCAAGTCCTGGTTTCAACTCTTCAAGCAGCCATTACTGGAAAATGCGTTTTCCAGTCATGCCTTGCTAGCTGTTCTAGATTTGGAATATTACATCTACACTCACTAACACTGCTATGATTTTTTCCAAGTTGCAGGTGTCCTTAGCCAATGTCTAGTCACATCTCAAGATGGAGAAAATGTCTTCTTTAGCCAAGGATTCAAGGATTACGTCTTTGGAAGACTTAGTGATTAGAGTTGGATATGATCCCTCCAACATCAGAGCTATAGAAGAGGTGATTAAAAATAAAAATGCTGACATAACAACATTAAGGAAGCATCTAAAAATGCTAGCTACAAAGGACCCATTTACCAAGGAAATCTAAGAGAAACAATCCTAGAAATCAGAAATTATGAAGCTCATCATGGAGCATAATGATCAGTTGAGATAGATGGAATCAGAGATGGAGAAGATGATAAAGGAAAAAGAGCAGGCTACCAAAATTTCATTAGTTGCTTTGGAGGTTGTAGCCCTTACATTCATTCCCATAACCACACATTCTACAACAAGTACAACAGATGGAGCTGAACAAATCTCTAAAGCAATGAAGAATCTACCAATCCAGAGAGAAGAGATAAATAATCTTTAGGACCAACTGAAATTTTTGCAGGATCAGAAGTCCAGGAGTGAGAGCTCACATGCAGCTGAAGCCTAGATAGCACAAAAGTTAATAGAAAGGTTGCATATGTCTGAGAGGGAATCATATATTGGAAATACCTTGGGCCAAGTCAAAGAAATAATTTGGATATATATCATTGAGTCCATCAATGAAATCTGGCCATGCATACGGATCATATTTGAGCAGAAATAATTTATACCAAAAGAAAATGATGCCATCAAAAATATCAAGGAGGAGCTTGGAGACATGCCAACTATTTCCAAAAACATCATCAAGTTCCTTAAATCCAAGAATAGATATGAACTGGATGACATGGGAGTTGAGGACAGGAAAAAATTATTTTGTAGGTAAAGAGGGTTCTTACAAAGAGAAACTTGATTGTACAGTTGGAAGAAAAATGGCAAAGCTTAGAGATAGTTGTAAACATATTTTTCAATAGGATATAACCTTTAACTCGAAAAGGTCTTCCTTCCCTGTTTGTAATCAATGACAAATTAATGAACAGAGAGGATTGTGTAAATAAGTTGAATGAAATTGCGAGGGACACAACCAAATTTTCAAATATCAAGGGTACTATGAGGTAAACCTCGTTTTTGTGGTAAAACCAACTTTTGCTAAGTATACCAAAGTGTATGAAATCTACAGGAAGGTCATGAAGTTAAGTATCCCAAATGAATATTGATGGGATACGTTAAATGATTTTTAAGGGTAAAAATTAATGAAGAACAATAATTTGCATACCAACACAGAGGACATCACATTAGCCAGCATTATAGCCACCACAACCTACAAATAGGCTTACTTAGAAACTAATTCCTTTAAAGCAGTGCCATAATGCCAGATCACCCATATCGAGCCTATATTTTGTCACAGTTAGAGTTTATATTTAGGCTAATAATACACTGTCTATTGAGACAACATTAATTGTAATCAATTTTGTAATATTTACTATAAATACTTCATTGTTTGAAGTATTAGAGGTTTATTTATGAACATATTTTTCCTATTGCGCAATTGTAAATTCCAAGTTTTGTTGTAGCACCAACAATACAAAGACTTCTTTCAGGATTCATGTGGTGCAATTACTGGTGAATTGTTTCTACTGTTTCTGTGTTTTCCACTGTGTTTGTTTTTCTATGTTTATCAAAATTCTTAATTGTAAAACATAAAGTGTGATGAATAAGACATGTTATTTAAAACACCCTATTCTAAATGATTTTACAATTTAAATGATTTCTACTTGAAGTCAGATTGAAAAATACTTAAATTATTTTCAGTCTCAACTGAAATTCACTTTTCTACCATATCCATTATTCATTTAAAATCTAAAAGAATCCAGTAAATAAAACCTAGCTTGCCCTATTTCAACTCTTTTAAAAAATTTTGCAGAATCGAGTTTTATATTTTGACTCCATTACCCAATGGGAATATAAATATTTAATCAACCAAATCAATCAAAGTCAAACAAAAACCAAGTACAATCATAACTAGCCTAATAATTATTCAAAAAAAAGTTAAATCATTAAGAGAGATCCCTCTATGAAGCTGGTAGTGCTAGATCCCAGCTTCCAAAGTGGTTTTGATGTTGTCCTCTGTGTTTATCTACCAATATTTTGAATTACAGAATGATAATAGATTGGAAGCTTTTTCAACATTAGTTTCATTAGAAGAAATGGTTTCTTTGTTTCCCCTTTTCTTATTTTACTTCTTATTTTTCGTCCTCTTCTTCTTCTTCTTAGCCTCCTGGTTACTAGAATCTAGACTTTGATGAGGCGAAGAGGAGGAGTGGGGTGAAGAAACAGGCGAAGGAGGCGAGGGGTAAACTTTAGGATCATCATGAGGTTGAGATTGTTTAGGTGGAGGCGAGCTTGGTTGAGAAGAAACTTGGACATTTGGAACCATGGGGGATGAAAATAACCAAACTGGAAAACCAATGGTTAGTCCTGGGAGAGACAACATTGCCATATAGGGATTACCAACATTTCCAAAAGAAGGAAAAGGACCAGGATTCACATCAAATGGGATTCCTTTATTGGTAAACTAAGGAAATGTTTCCATTAGTCTCAACCTAAGATTTGAAAAGGAGTAGTGCATGAGTAAGATGTTATTCCATGGGTGGTAAATTTTAGAAATGAAACACAAAATAAATCAAAAAGAGGTAAGCTAGGAAAAAAGGTTTAGCAAGTATATGTGAACTGCAGAATACCTCCTAGTGAACCAATAATTATGGGTATGCAATCTTCCTGAATGCTATGTTCGATGTATAATGTTTACAAGGCGTCCAACTCAGTTACCTATGGCAGGCTTGAAACCTAATGGTGTCTCCCAAAATATACATGATGGTACATGGGAGTCTAGTCCATAGTAGTATTGTCTAATGTGTAGCCGTTCGATGAGAGTTCCCAAAATATACTTCTCATACATCAATATATTTCTATACGTGGGATGGGATATCACCCTCAGGTTGTAATGTAGTCTGTTATCAACACTACGTTTAACGATGCCATAAAACATCTCTAGCCTATGTTAGGGTCCTATAAATATAGGATTCATAATTTTGAATTGAATTTGATAGTCTTGTAAATATGTACATACCTTGCTTTCTGCAAGTTGTTTTCCCATATTTTGAAAAAATGAAAAAAATAATAAAAGCCAAAAAGAGGGTAAAATGTCCTAAAAGAAAGATCAAAAGACTTGAAAAATATAGATCCCAAAAAGAAAAAAGATGAAAATAAAACCTGAAGGTGAGCAAGTCCAAATGCCACTACTTTTTGCTTTTTTGCAAAATAAATTATTATGGGCAGAATGTCAATAAATGCCATAATCCATGATAAGTTAAAATGATTAATCTTAACTTTTCAAATGTTTTAGATAGTGAATAAAGATTTCTCAGATAGTTTAAACCTGAAAAATCAGTAGACAGGTAGAAAATAATGAGGAGCTCAACAATTTAATCTGATCCCAGCTTGGATGAGATAAGGTAGATTTAGATAGTTTATGCTTTAAAAGAATAAATGTTTTAAGGTTGCAAGCCTAAATGCATCTGCAAAATGAATAAAAAATGTTATAATAAGGTTGGGTAGGTAGAAAGCAATTGAAAAAGCATGTAATAAATGATCATCAAGTAAAATCACTAATTTCTCATCCCCCATAAGTATTCAGTATTCTAGGCTATCAGTCAAATAGGCTCAGAGCATTTCTCTGACTTTTGTTGGGACCAGACCCAAGGCTCGATGACTGGTAAGTTAAAAATATTGAGTTCTTATGTTAAATACATATTTATCATCATTCTTACTTAGTGAAGATTAAAATCCCATATAGTTAACTTCATCCCTTCAGAAGCATTCATAAAACCCTCAAAATTACATTTTTCCTAAGTATTGGTGAAATAATATAAAGATGAGCAATGCTTTTCTTTTTACACTTAGAGATTTTATGTATTTTGTTTTACATTACACTACCCTTTCATATTAACTTTTAACATAATTTATTAAATCCCTAAGAAATACCCTATCCTACTTATTAATTCCCTATATTTAGAATACCCCAAAAAAACCCACTATTGCAATGATTTAGACCAAATTTTATTATCCATGTGATTAATTAAAAACCCAAATTATACACCCTTTGGTCTAAAACTTATCATTAAATCAAATACCCCACCCCTATAGTTTGAAAACTATTCAAACGGTGGAAAACTATATAAATAACGAAACCGACACTCGCATATGAATAATTGAAACATTCAAAACAATGTTTTGAATTAAACATTATACTCGCCTATCCTATATGCCCAAACTTTAAACGTTTTTAAGACATATATTTTAAATTTTAATCCATTCGCATCGCACATACTACACCCTCGTCCCACTCCCCTATTCTGGTGCACCTTCCCATCTAATCTGGACCGTTCACATACAAACCCCAGATCCAATGGTTGAAATCCTATATCGTGTAGAAAACTTGCGCGACTGCCCCCTCTCCATTTCTGCGCGAAATGGGTGGTTTCATAACTTTCTCTCTCCTCCACATTCCTATTTCTCATTGGATCACATGGGTTCAAGCCAAAACCACTTACTGCCACAATGCCACATGATAAACTGCTTATTGTTTCAAACCTTGAAGCCTAAAACTGCTTCCCGCCTGATTTGACAGTCATTAATTGCAAGTAAATGTAACCTAAGTCACCCCATAAACCATGAGAATGTACTGTTATTCCTTTACTCTGCACACATTGATCTTATTGGCTATTCCAACTCAGAGAAAAGAAGCCTGTACATGATTTTTATGCCCAGAACCAGTGTAAAGACTGTATTTACCATTGAACATCACCGAGAAGCTCTGGATTGCTCCATAAATGAGAAAAGATACCATAGAACCTGTGATAAATCCTCAGAGCCATTTCTAAAGACCTGTACCTACTTATAATAGGTATTTCTAAAAAAATTGAGCCTATTATTGATTTGAAAGACCCTCAATAAAAAAAAAAATCCAGTTAGAGTTCAAAATCAATTGAAAGAAACTGCCAAAAAGCCCAAAAAACAGGCCAAACCCTGTCATATTTTTCCAAAAACCCTGTTTTTTCTACTGTACGCTATTTTGAGAAGAAATTGTGAGTTTTCACAGTTTAATGTTCTATTTCAAGCTCTGAAACAAGCCAGAAAACCTCTACAGGTATGCTAAGCCTTTATAACCCATTTCAAAAGACTTTCAGCCTAATTTCTCAGTAAGAGACTCAGGAAACCCTTATTTCTTGTTTAAAACCAATCAAAAGCCTTCAATCACCTCCTTGTATACCTCTATTTCAGTAAAAAATTGTTTTATTTTTTCAGGTTATTATCAGAATATGAAATTGGACTAATAGTTTCAATACTAGTTGACAAAATTGTTTGCTCTAAATTCTCAGATTTTAATTCAAAAGCTTCATTCAACAAACAATTTGTATACAAAGAAAGAATAAAATGAAGTCATAGAGAGATTAGAATGATGAAATTTTCACAATGAATAGTAAAAGTGAAATCAGAGTTCACAATGACAGGGAAAACAGAATAGTCAAAGAGCATCAGAGTTAAAGTGTATCAGGTAAAAGTCAGAGTGAAAGTTAAATAAAGTTACAAAGTAGTCAAGGTAAAACAGTAAAAGTAAAAACAAAGGGAGTAATGGTTAAATAGAGATGAAAATACTTTCACCAGCAATGAAATTTATCCAAAGTGAAAGTAAAAATAGTTAAAAGAGCAAAAAGGTTAAAAGATGAAAACAGAGCAAGAAGGAACATTTTTGTAGAAATTTCGTATTTAAGTAATTATTTTTAAGAAACTATTGTGACCAATAAAAGATGAATTTTGCAAAAATAAAGGAGGTTTATGTTATTAATATGTCCAAATACAAAAACCTCTCTCACTTTTCTAGCAGCCATTATGGGTTGGGAAAGCTTAAACAATATTGGAAAGCACTTTTCGCAGAAAATCCCTATTAAGTCATCATTTTACAGAGACAATTTTCGCCAATAAGAAATAAATGTTACAAAATTGAAGGAGGTTTTTGTTCCCAAGAGACCCATATACAAAAACCTATCTCAATTTGTGCACAGGTATTACAGAATCAGAGATACCTGCACATATTTACAGACTATTTTTCAGACTCTGTAAAACTTTTTTTTACACATATGTTTGCAGAGCCTATTTTGAACTGTTGGAGAATAATTTTAGGGAACTAAGAGAGGTTTATCTCACCAACATATTCATCTACAATAAAATCTTTCAATTTTTACATATATATTTCGGATTGATGAATAAGAAGGTATCATTGGACCCCAATTTTGCAGAATTGTTGGAGAAGAATGCACAAAGAAAGGAGACAGTTAATTACTTGGATGCTTCATCATCAAATAAGAGTTGAGATCAAATTCAAATTCTCCTCATTGTCATCACCTATCCATAAAAAATAGTGCCAAATATATGCATTATTTTTTAGTGTCATTTACTTAAGTTCTATTTATGTAAAACAGTTGGAGATATTTGTAAACCAATCTTGATATTTTTTCAAGATATTCTAGTTTAGAATTTGTATAAATACTTCACTCTTTGAAGTATTTTGGTGTCGAATAAAATTTTTGGAATTAATATAGACATTTCATTGGACATTGGAGGCTCTTGTGTGTTTGACTTCAAAGTAGTAGACTGGACAAGCTGACTAGCATCATAATTCAAGATCTTTGTGATAAGCTTATGAGTGAAGTACTTCCTACTTGTCACTGTTTCCTTTCTTAAGTTTCATGCATTCATTTTATGTTTGTTCTTTCTGAAAGTGTAACTAGGAGTATTACTACAGGATTAGTCAAGTGCTCCCTGTCTTTAACTAGTTTCCACTTTAATGTTTTCTTCCGATTTTCGGTGCAAGGAACCCTTAATTGCTCCTTCTCCCGCTTGACCTTTGCCTTCTACTTCCATTTTCTGGATCAAAGGATCCTTTAGTGCCCTTTATCCCGATCATACCACCTCACAAAAAACCATTTTCCCAAATCTCAGAGGTTTATCTATCTTGCCCTTAATATATTTGTACCTTTTTGGCCTTGATTTATAGTGCTTCTAGCTTGATTTAGACCCCATAGCCCAATGGACAAGTAGATTTCTCTATATCTTACCTCCAAGAGATTTTTCCCACCAAACCCTTCAAAAAAAAACCAAATCTTCACTTTAATAACTAGCCTAATATTCAAAACTAAAACAAAGTTAAACCTTAAAGAGAGAGCCCTCTCTGAACCCTAGGAAGGCTAGATCCTAGAGTTTGAAGTAGGTTTGTGGTTACCTCAATGAGTTCTCTCTTGAACCTAGAGAAATTACTGAGTAGTAATAACCTATAGCTCTTGTTACACAGCAATTTGTCACCGACCTTGCAATTCCCCATCCCGCACAATTGGAGGGCTCATTCTGTGACCTGTGAGCAGTGACATAACTTGAAAACACTTTCATGGCATTTCCCTAAACATGTACTTTCATTTCCCTGAAGACAAATCCTTGTGAAAAACCATAAAAACACCCATTTTTGCATTGGCGCGGGTACCCAGTTTAGTACCCATGCCAATGGGGGAAATCCTTCAAAGAGGGCGCGCCAATTGGCACTCTATCCTAGAGTCGCACTCGCGCCAGCCATTTTAAGGAGTGTTTTTTAAAAATAAATGGTGGAAGTTTCGTCCTAACTGATCCAGAAACTGGTATCTAATTTGAGTTGGGAGGTTTGGCTTCGGATCTCCATGTAGAGGAAGTGGTTTGCCACCTCTCATGGAAGCTTCCTTGAGGATAGGGCCAATCCCATGATTATAGGGATCCCAACTCCCCTTCCTCCATCTATAAAAGCTTGCTCATCTCATTTTCAAGCTAGTCTCCAAGTTACCAAGAGCCATCAAAGCCTTATGCTGCAAGAGCCTTGATTCATTCCCTTAAGGCTAAATTCAAGCAAGGAGATTATTGTCGAGACATCTGAAGAGAGAGGTTTGTCCCATCCCCAACAGGATTTTTCGAGACGTGTTCTACTGGCGACCCTCCGAAGGAGAATTCAACGTCAGAGCTATGGTTGTATTCTTCTTTGATTGATTAATGATAAGAGACTATTGGTTATGGTTCCACTCTTGTTGTTGATTATGATGTTGATTTATGTCTTCTCTAACTGACATATAGTTGCATCTACTGGGTTTTACGTTTGCGTTTGTTTTGTTTCTTGCGTGTGTAGGTGTCTGATCATGGAGATCGTGAGGATTGTGATCTACCAGAGCTAAGGAATGGGAGCGCTACTTTCTATACAAGCGACAGCGTTGGATTCCGGGTAAGCCTTCGTCGCTAGTTGGTTTATTTGCAATTAGGAACCTGCACTATAGCGTGAAAAATTGTTGCTAGGCCCGGTCTGGGCTAGTAGGGATCACCTCTGTCCGCGGAGGGGATTTACCTCCACAACAAATTGGCGACTCCGCTGGGGATCGTCTAGCTTGTTGTTTTTTGTTTTATAAACTATAGATGGAGCCTGAAGTTAGCCAAATAGCCTTTGAAACGCTCTTGCTCTGCAATTGCGAAGTAGATCAAAGCTGCTTCAGTCAATCTCCGGTTTAGTTTGTAAACTGAACACTTGGAGTATTGTCTTGTCTTTTTGGTTGTTTCTCGATTCTACTTGCTTGATCGGCTCTTTTGGCTAGCTCTTTTGTGATTTTGGCTTTTGGTCAGCTTGATCATCCTGCTTGTTGGATTGTCTATTTTTATTTTTCCTTAGAAAATTCGACTGGCGCGCTTTACAGCCTGACAGTCGCGCCCATTGGCGCAGGTTTCTTGTGTATTACCCGCGCCAATTCGTTCTTGGCGCTAGTTTCAGCCTCACAGTCGCGCCAATCCTGTAAGGTACTAGGGTTTTCTCTGTTCTGACCTTCCTGAACTTGATCAGTGTGTTTGGTTTTGTTTTTTCAACTGCTTGAGTGTTCTGGAGCCTTGTTTGACTAGCTCTGAACTTCGTCCTTTGTTTGTTTGCCCGTTTCCATCGATTTCACATTCTAGCCCTAGGGCATCTAGGTGCTCTTTTGTGTCGAGCCTCCCTTGGGATTTTTTGGTCTCTATTTGTTCAGTCGACCTTGTGATTTCTTCTGTACATTTTTTTGGTGGTTGTTTATCATTTTATTGCGTCATTTGAGTGTTGGTTCTCTTCTTCATTCAAATTTCTCTTTGTCTCGTTTTGGGCCTAGATTACATGGTCCATTTGAGTCTTTGGGATTCTTTTGGTTTTGAGGGATTGTTTTTTCAATTTGAGGTTTGATTGCATGTTTTCATTGAGTGAATTTGCTTATCTTTGCTCTATTACTATCGCATCTCAAATTGCTCTTCATTAGTTTTCATTTTTTTTAGTGCTTATTGCTATTAAACATTGAAAATATAAAAAATCTCTTTTTCTTTTGATTAGTTAGTGCAAATTAAAATCTTTTCGGTCTTATTAGTGATTAGTGACTTTGAGAGAAAAGTTTTTGGTTTACATTAGCTGCATTAGAGACTTTGTTGGTTGTTTTCTGATCATTTTATTTGTGTGAAAGCTCTCAGCTCTCTCATAATTAGCTTTCATCGAATGAAATGATATAATGTGGCATATAGTGTGCATTTAAGAGATTTTGAGACGTCACACTCGCTAGGGCCTGAAAACTGAAATGTAATTGAAGATAAAAATTAAAATTTACTCAATTTACACTAAGGCAGCATTGAAACATTAACGCAACATTTAGAGGTCTAGGCTAGAGACGTGTTCCGACTTCTTTAAAACTAGTAGTTGTTGTTCGCCTCTTGGCTTTAGACAGCACTAGTACGGACTTGTGCTCCCCGTACCGTCAAGTATATAAAGGGAGACCCCAATAGGTTTCTATCCTTTATCCATAGGAAGCCGAGTCTACCGCCCTATACCTATGATACACCAGACATAGCATTCAGGGAGATTGCCTGCACATACGTTAAGTCCTTGGTTGATTTCTCTTTAATTTTGAAACCAAGGTGTATATTGCAGTTCACAGTTATTTGGTACACCCTTTGCCTAGTATTCCTGAGTAGTCATTTGATCTTTTCTGACTCTTTAAATTTGAAAGGATCACCAAGCGCTTGTCCTTTCACGCTTGCTTCAAAGCTGAAAGAGATAGAGTCACCTTTCATCCATTTCTCAACTCTTAAAACATGAAACGGTGAAGTTTCTAAGTTTCAATGTGGTAAAATAAATCACTCGCGATCACACGCCCTGCTAGATTTTGCTTGTTGGCCGTTTGATTGTGTGTCTTGACTCTTTTTCAGCCCGTGTGTGTTGTGCTTGATATTTTGTCATTGTTGTCACAGTGGCGGAACCTTCTGTTTCATCTACTGGTAGTCCATATACGGACGATTCATCAGAGGCTTCTTAGTCCTCTACTGAACCCCAGCAGCCCATCGTTTTTGAGTTTCCCGACAGGGGACCGGTTCTGTCTGAGCAGCCCTTTAGAGGACCAGTTGAGTTCAATTGGCCCTTTTCTGACCCTTGGTTTGGACTGGGAGTAGGGGAAGATTTCCCTCCTCTTACATCGGGTTCGCCTTTTATAGCTGCTGTTATTCCTCCTAGTCCTCGCCATCTGTTACGAGATCTAGCGGTAGGTTCAAATATGAGTGATTCTGCTAGCAAGGAAATCCCCACGTCTGGTGAAGATTACCAGTTATTCCCTCGACAGTTATTTCCAAAAGGCAACCCTGAACCATCTGTTATGTCATCACCTGGTCCCTCATTACCAACCGGGTATAGATCCTTGGGTCAGATTATTGCCGCCGCTGCCTCTATGGGGGTGTTAGCTCCTTCTACGAGGCTGATTGTTCCTTCATTGGGGATGTCTCCGCGGACACCCATTACGTCATCCCCTCAGGTCACTTCTGTACCCTCCATGCCCATTGTTTGTGTGGCCGCATCTGCACCCGCTATTACTACCCAGTCCGTAAGGACCACATCGCTTCCCGAAGGCATTTATATAGCATCTTCTATGCCTGAGAACATCTCTCCAGAGGAGTATCGATTGTCCCTGCAACAATCAAACCCCGAGGTCGGACAGTCCTCTCAAGATCCCAGCCGCTCGTATTTTTCGCATTATGCACAGGATGGTACACCCATGTACATATTTCCATATCAGTACGATGAGCATGGGAACCCTTTACGTTTACCTGCTCCTAAGGCTCAACTTCACGCTCAGGGTTTACCGTATAACCAGGCTGGACAGCCTTATAGCCCGCAGGGACAACCTTTTCAAGGTCAACCTTCGGGCCAGCCTGGCTATCCTTATGACCCGCAAGGACAGCCTATACAACGCTACCCTCCAGGCCAACAAGGGCCATTATACGGTCCGCAAGGACAGTATTACAACCCTTATGGTCAACTCGTGCAGCCTCTCCTTGGAGTCCCACCTAGGCAACCTCAAGGACTCACAGGTCAACTGGGGTACCAACCCGAGCCGGTATACGGTCTTAGGGGGCAAGTCCAACCTTCTCAACCTTTGTAAGCGCAGTATCCTCTTGGTCCCAACGTTGCACATCAGCCAGGACCATCTTATGGTCCTGTTGCAGGTCAAACCAGTTATCAGCAATCACCTGGCTCTATTCCGCTACCAGGCCAACTGGTCCATCTAGCACAACCTGGTATCCCGCCACTAGGCCAACCGACCAATTCGGCACAACCTGGTGTCCCTCCACCAGGCCAACCGGCCCATCCAGCACAACCTGGTGCTGCTTAACAGCTAGGACAACCTGCACAACCGGCACAACCTGTTTATCCGAGTCAACCTATTTATCCAGGGCAGCCCACTCAACCAAGCCAGCATGTTCAGCCAGGCCAGCCTGCACATCATGTCAACCCTGCCTAAGAGCCGACTTATTCAATGCCACAGCCAAATCAACCACTGCACCCTAATTATCAGGCTTAGCAGGGTCCCACCTATCAGCAGCCCACTCGACCTCAAGGCAGTTACTATTCTCATGGTCAATATCGACCGAATTACAGCCAAACCCAAGGTTCTAACTATTACTCTCAACAACCCAGCTACACCTATGCTTAACAGCCAAATCCACATGCTGCCCACATGAGGCCAACTTACAATCAGGGTCCATACTCTGGTTATCAAGCCCCGTACATTGGTTACCAGCAACGGAATCAGGCTGGATATACGACCTATACCCCCTACAGTCAAAATCCTACGGGACAGAACCCCTGGGGGCAAGGATATTCTCAACCAGCATGGAGTATAGGTACTGGTTCTTATCAAGGGCCAGGCATGCCGTCCAATCTGCCATTTCCGTTCCTGGCTACCTTGGAATTACCGGATGTTTCAAAATTAACTAATGATCCAATTCTGCACAATCCTTATTGGCCTCCTGTTCCTACCAAGGTGCCCGGTGATTGCCCTAAGTTTGAGGGTAAAGCTGGGGAGGACCCCCAAGCTCATGTGATGGTTTACCACCTTTGGTGTTCATCCAACTCTTGGGTGGATGATTCAATTCGTCTACGCCTCTTCCAGCGCACTTTGACTGGTGTTGCCGCTAAGTGGTATATTGAATTATCCCGTGGCATCTTTCAAGATTTCAATACATTAGCCATGGATTTTCTGACTCATTTTTAGTTACCAGTTTGCTACGAAGCCGGGACGCACCTCCTGACTTCTTTGAAGCAGGACAAAAACACCCACATTTCTGATCACATTCATGAGTGGCGACGTCGTCGTAGACTGATCAAGTTTCATATACCTGATCAGATACTAACTCATTGGTTCACCACCTCCTTCGTTAACACAATCTCCTAAGATATTTCTATGGGAGCATGTGTGACTGAAGAACAACCCATAGCATGTGCCCAATATCTGGATCTAGTATACTCTCAGTCCAGCACGCTTTATGATATTTTTCCTGATGCTCCACGGTCTAGAACCTCTAAAGCTCCACCTACCCCGGCAGTGGATTGTGTTATTGGTTCCGTGTCTCAGAATTCGAAGAATTCTTTGAATGGGAAGCAAAAGTCCAACTCATCCAATAATTCTACTCCTCTCGCCCCTCCCGATTCTGGAAAAACTGCGGAGGTTAATGCCGTTCAGGCTAATCCTACGGAAAAAGCCTCCAGAGGAAAGAAGAAGGGAAAAGGTAAATCCAAATCCGACGCTCCAAATCCAGAGTCCAAACCTCGTACCGAGGATGATTCCCAATGTAAACCGAAGTACCCCTACCTCATTTGTGAAGGAGATCATTATACAAAAGATTTTCCACGATGATTTGAAGTTAGTCAACTTCTAAAAGGCTCCAAAGGGACTCTGGCAGTTCTTAAAGAACCGTTCCCGTCTCAGTAGACCCAGATGGTTGAACAACCTTCACCATCTGCACCATTTGGGTCTCAGGTATTTATGATGAATGGTGTTGCACCTATCTATATTACTATGCATTCCAAGGATTACAACGAATCGTATCGGGCACCTGGGAAGGTAGTTGTAGACGGTCCACCTCCCCCACTTGTCTCCGGTTCATTGGAGATTGAGAAGCCTACTGTTGAACCTATTGTGAGGCCACCTTCTAAAGGTGTTCTACGAAGATCTTCTTATAATCCAAATGCTCATGCTGCTCAGCACTACAGTATTGTTGAGGATCTAACACAGGCGCCTTCTGCCATGTCTGCATTGGAAGTTCTTCAGAGTTGCCCGTAACAACGGAAAGCTTTGTTGTTTGCAATCGGTGGGATCGATCCCACTGATTCTAATCTTCTCACCTTCGACTTAGAGAACTTTACCCCCCGACTTCCACATCAGATCGCTCTTGTTATTCAAGTCAGGATCAACGGTCTTAACATCCATAGGGCCATTGTGGATGAAGGTGCTTCTACCTGTGTCATGTCGTCCGCTTGATAAAAGGCCATTGGCTCTCTGGCCCGTTCATCATCTTCTAATGCCCTAGAGGCGTTTGATGGTCGGGAATCGAAACCCCTAGGTGTTCTCGAGAGTTTAGCGATTACCTTACAGGGGAAGGTAGTCAACATAGAAGTAGAAGTAGTTGACGCCAAGCTTAACTACAATATACTTCTCGGCCACAGTTGGACTCACGCCATGTTGTGCATACTGTCCACCCTCTTTCGACTTATTAAGTTCCCTCATGAGGGAAAAATCGTTACAGTGGATCAGTTGTCTTTCTTCACCTCTACCTTCGAGAACAACGTTTCGTACATGGATCAGATCCCAAATTCCCCTGACAGTGTAGGACTCGGTCTCTTTAAGAACCCTGTCCTCATGGGTATTTTTCCCACACCACCATCGCACACCGCTCAAGTTAATATGATCTCTAGGTCTAATGACCCATGGCTCATCCCTTCGCCTGAGCAGGTGGTTGAGTTTGGAGAATCGATGCCCTTAACTCCGGCAGACATTAAATACTGTGAAATTGTCGCCGCATCTGATCCTCCCCCTCCTCAGCATGCTCCTTCGAGCATGACTTTAGACATCCATTCTCAATCCCCCTGGCTCGGCGAGGCCGACTCGCCTGATCCTCTTAAAGAGATTTTCCCTTCTGATGAAGCCATTGTTGAAACAATGTCTCTTGAGGAGCTGCCTTGGAGCGATGGACATCATCGTTCCTCCTTCATGCCTAGCTTGGGGGCAATGTCAGATTTTCTAGAGCGTTTTTCATCTCAGGTTCCCACTCCACCTCTCCAAACGCCCATATTGACACATGAGGTGCTTTCAGAGGGAAACCTGAGCAAAATTACTCAAACCATTCCAATCGACATGTCCGTTAAACCGGGGATAGTTGAGAACATACACGTGGGAGTGACTTGTTCTCCTAATGAGATACGATTTTATACTGATCTTTTTCGAGAATTCAAAGACGTGTTCGCTTGGTCCTATGAGGAAATGCCCAGGATTGATCCCAGCATAGTAGTGCATGAGATTCCTACCTATCCTGGTGCGAAACCCGTGCGCCAATGCCTACGCCCGGTGCATCCTCGCAAAGCCGCTACCATTAAAGTAGAAGTTGAAAAACTTCTAAACGCAAGCTTCATTTGCCTGATTCCCCTCACAGAATGGGTCTCCAACATTGTCCCTATAGATAAGAAACAGGGCACTATCAGAGTTTGTGTTGATTACCGAGATATTAATTGGGCCTGTCCAAAGGACAACTACCCCACTCCTTTCATAGATCAAATCATTGACGAATGTGTTGGGAGTGATATTTATTCCCTAATGGATGGCTTTTCCGGGTATAATCAGATAAATATTCTACCCGTTGATCAACACAAGACTGCATTCATCTGTCTGTGGGGTAATTTTGCCTATAAAAAGCTCCCGTTCTGCTTGAAGAATGCTGGAGCTACTTTCTAGCGTGCTATGTCTTACACATTCCATGACATACGCCATATCGTTTAGCCTTATCTAGACGATTTTCCAGCTCACTCAGCTCGGTGAGAGGACCACCCAGAACACCTTTGCCAGATTTTCCTTCGCTGTTGACACTATAATATCCGGCTCAATCCTCATAAATGCGTCTTTTGCGTCGATTCTGGCCGTCTTTTGGGGTTCATATTCTCCAAGGACGAGATTCACCTCAATCCCCTAAAGGTCGAGGCCATTGTCAATCTCCCATCACCATCTTCATTATATCAATTGCAGCGTCTGCAGGGAAAAGTTAACTTCCTATGACGCTTTATACCAAACTACGCGGAAGTGGCGAAAGGATTCACCCGTCTTTTAAGGCAGAACGTTCCCTTTCATTGGGAAGACATTGCTCAACAATCCTTTGAGAAGCTTAAGACATTACTTGTTAATGCTCCATTGCTTCGGCCTCCAAACTATCACCATGATTTCACTCTATACTTGGCCGCCACCTTTAGCACCATAGCTATGGTTCTGGTGTAGGATGACGACGATGGCAACGAACATGTTTTTTACTA
Organism: Pinus albicaulis; assembly: GCA_034641835.2. NCBI lineage: Eukaryota > Viridiplantae > Streptophyta > Pinopsida > Pinales > Pinaceae > Pinus > Pinus albicaulis. The sequence goes on along the minus strand of CM076575.1, from coordinate 1,505,514,192 downwards.
TCTATCGTGGAATCTTCTCGACATGGAAACGCGGTACGCTCACATCGAGAAGCTATCTTTAGCAGCTGTACAAGCTGTGCAACGTTTCTGCCACTACATCCTGCTGCATACCGTTACTGTGGTTTCAGATTGCAACCCCATGACATATATTATTTCTCGACAATTACTGGGGGGGAAATACTCCAAATGGATCATTATCCTTCAAGAGTTCGACCTAGAGTTTACTACTGCTAAGTCGACCAAATCACTGGTTTTCGCGGATCTTATTTTATCCCTCCCAACAGACTCCTCCCCATCTCATTCTGAAGAACATATTCCAGATGAAACCATCTTCCTTATCAGCACCCATGACCCATGGTATGGCGATATTATTATCTATCTTTAGACGTCATCCTTTCGCTCTGAGTTTACCAAAGATGCCTGACGTCGGATTCGGCATCAGTCTCAACCCTACCGCATTGTAGGAGATACATTATACCGGGTTGGAGTAGATTCGGTGCTCCGTCGGTGCTTGACTTTGGAAGAGGCCAAAAGAGTCTTAAATGACTGTCACAGTGGCGCCTGTGGTGGTAACATGTCTGGATATGCCACCGCCTAGAAGATTCTGCGTGCGGGTTACTTCTAGCCATCAATCTTCAAAGACTATATTGTTGCAGTCCGCAAATGTCACGCGTGCCAGGTTTTTCAGTGCAAGATGCATGCTCCACCCCTCCCTCTGCATCCTGTCATTACAATCGGCCATTTCGCAAAATGGGGCGTATATTTTATGATGTGTAACCCTCATTCGGCTAGGGGGCATGCATATATAATCTTTGTTGTCGACTACTTTACTAAGTGGGCCGAAGCGATGCCTACACTAGCCGCTGATGGTAAGACAACTGCCCAATTTATCTTCAACCACATCATTGCATGTTTTGGGGTCCCTCAGGCCATTGTTACCGATCATGGTAGTCACTTTCGAGATTACATGATGGCCGAGCTGACATCAAGATTGGGCTTACGACACGATAGCTCAATGCCATATACCCGCAGGCAAATGGCCAGGTTGAGGCTATGAACAAGGTTTTGGTCACAATGCCTCAACGAACAGTTGGAATTCATAAGTCCAATTGGCACCTCCAATTGTTCTAAGCTCTATGGGCATACCAGACATCAGCAAAGAGTTCGACCAGATTCACACCATTCCAATTGGTGTATGGTCTGGAAGCAACTCTTCCGATTGAGTGAAAAATTCCTTCCTTAAATCTAGCTGTGGAACTTTTTCCCGATACTTCTCTTGAAGAAGAGCGCCTCTTGTATTTGGAACGGTTGGATGAAACCTGCTGCTTATCTGCTTTAGTCCTTGAAGCACAGAAAAAGTGGGTCAAAGCACACTTTGATCAATCTGTCTCTCCACGTTCCTTTGTCGAAGGGGACCTTGTCCTCCTATACGACCAAGCGCACGACAAACTCGGGCCAAGAAAGCTCCAACCCATATGGCATGGGCCCTATATAGTAAAATGAGTATTGAAAAATGGGGCTTATGAGCTCATTGATTATGAAGGAGTTCCGTTGGCGCAGCCTAGGAATGGGCTATACCTTAAGAAATACTACGTTTGAAGTTATTTTTAGTGTGGTGTGTGTACATAGGTGTGTATATTAATTTGTGTGCATGTGTGGTGTGGTGTACGATGTAAGCATCTTTCTGTTGATCGGGTCTTCCTGATTGTGCAGATGTCCATTACTCCATTTGTGGGTTTCGTGGATGGTGCCTCCCGTAGTACCAGGAATCTGTCTTCGGCAGCCTAGGTAATCTATGATCCTGCTGGTGAGTTGGTTAACCTGCAAGGTGTGTGTCTGGGTCCTGCTACAAATAATATTGTGGAATATAGTGCTGTATTGGAATTATTAACGGAGGCTGTGGACCTCTGCATTCGTGTATCTAGACTCACAACTTGTAGTATTACAACTTAATGGGCATTATTCAGTAAGAAATACCACCATTTTACGTCTGTATTTGTGTATTCGTCTACTGGAGAGAAATTTTGACTATATTACATATCAGCACATACCCAAACATATGAATACATTAACAAATGAAGTAGCTAATTTGGTTCTAGATAGACATTTGCGCAATTTATAAAACATCATCACATGTAAGAAGATCCATCCAGAAATAGGTATGTATATATATATGTGTGTCAAAATTTTTACATAGTGTGCATCACATAAAATAAAAAAATATACATGTTCATCTTAATACATCCGGATACGACATGTCTCTCAAAAAATATATGCATGAAATAAGCCCTAGGTGTCTAATCCACATGGTGCTCGTGGTAACATGCTACCGCACGCACTAAGCATCTCAAAATTTGATGGAGGCGACTAGGAACTCCCACCGTATGTCTATGATACGCCATCGGGACATCTGCCAGTCAGGCGTAGTCTGGAATCCCTCGGGCAATCCCCTCAAGGTTCTGGATCAACTCTCCTCCCTCGGTACCCTCCGCCTGAGGGTCAGCTGCGGGCTGATTTCTCCGTGCAATGGGAGACATACCGGCAGGTCTCTCTGGGCTGACATCTGCATACATATTAACTGGTGTTAGAATGGACATGTATTACCAAAAAATCATAAAACATAAAAATCAAAAAGAGAAGTCATACCCAACTCCTCGTCCCAGTCATCCCCCTCCGACAGTGGGAGATCTGGGTCTCCAGTGAAATTGGCCCCGGCATAGGGCCAATCCTCGACCACGATCAACTGACATTGTAACCATCCAAAAAACTCCGGCCTCCAGGAAATTTGTTGGCCTCCTCCTGACCTGGGCATATGTGCTGCCCAGCGAGCCATCCTTGGCTCTCTTGGTATCGGCTAAGAAACTGTGGCCCCTTGGCCCTGAAAGATAGGTAGTCGTTCCAAGATGAACGATACCAAAATGGAACCATAGCCAAACTGCTTTAGTTTGACTTTCTTGCACCTTGTAAGCTGCCTTTTGATATTTTTTGTCACTGCAGTAGCCCAATCAAACAGTGTTGGACTCATACACTCAGTGGCTAGCAGGAGTTGGGCCTTGGTTGCCTCGTGTATCCTGCAGCTCGTGTGATGGTGTGTAGCACTACTCTCAGTGCTAGATCCTGGACAGTGTGGATGTCCACTTTCCTGCTTCTTGATCCGGTTCGTGCCCCTGGGCACACCCTCGCCATTACCTGCTCCATCTTTTCCCCAGATGGTCTGCTGCCTGTCAGGATGGGCACCAGACCTCTACACGACAATCCGGTTATGAAATATACGTCGGAAACCTCCAATTCCAGTACTTGGTTCCGAAGTTTAAAAACTTCTTCATTTTCGTCCCATATACTGACCAAGTGTTGTAGTAGCTCTGGCTAAGTTCGTAAGCAGGGTGTGAGGAAGAATTTCTTAAGTCCACAGTTCTTAAGTGCAGTCATGCAAGCCTCATTCTCCATAGCCATTTCATCCTCCTCTCCATGTTCCCTTTCCTTCCATTCGATAACCATTTTTGCCTTATATCTGCATCAACACAATAAAAAATACATTGTTAGATCTCTGGAACATTTGAAAATCCACATAGATAGCTCACATTTTCAAAATTTTGAGTGGAAAATTGCGTTGTGCCATTGGCGCGACCTCTTTGTGAAGAAATTTCGATTGGCGTGGGTCCATGCCCGATACCCGCGCCAATGGAGCAAGCCCTAAAAATTCAAAATGGTTCGCCCAGAAGCCTAATACATAATAAAAACATATAAAAAATGGATTGAAATGGAGCTTAGGGAAACGCCTATTACCTGGAACAAACAGGGAACTGAATGATAGCCCGGATTAGTCGTATTCGCCATCAGAAGTTTGCACACAAAATGGACCACTGTTTCTCTCCAATAAGGTAAATAGTAAAAGTAATTTTGTTTTTACCATTTGAGACTTATTTATAACTTTTTGAAATCTAATTAGGTTTTAAAAAGTCATTTTTATTAATATTTTAATATATTTTGTCGAAAATGGATTTTACACTTGCCTTATGTGCAGCAACAGGTTTTCACGTAACTTAAACGGTGGCACGAGTTGTATTTTATACTTTTTCGGACTCGGTAAATACACGAAAAAGTCATTTTGGAGTCATCTTTCAGCTCTTTTCTGACTCTCTAAACATGAAAATATTGCCAAGGCCCTTGTCGTTTAAATCTAGTTAAAGTGGCCACGAAACGACATCTACCCAGTATACGTTTACCCCTTTTTTGGGCTGGGATAGATTATTTACGAAAAAGGAATACCCTAGCCTATTGCGACTAGGAGTTTTTCTCAGACATAGTTTTCTACCTTTTCGAATCCGAGGAACTATTTACGAAAAGGGACCGTTGGAGTTTACTTTTACGATGTCTTTTCAAAATTTCTAAATATGAAAAGACGCCAAGTTCTTCCTCTGTCAGACTCGTTAAACCCTAATGACATTGGGTTCAGTTGCAATGATGTTATTCAAGTCGCTCCTTCCTAGGGCTCGTTAAATGTACTAGGATGGATTCGTCCGAAGGAAAAACTTATATTACAAGCATATGCTATCCCCTTCAAGCTTGTTATCAAAATAATTGGGGTACTTGCCAGAAATGGTGGGGGAAAATGGAACCACAATCATTGTCGTGACGGCAGTATGTCGCTCTTGAACATGGCACTTGTCTGCATTTGTGTCGGGTTGGGGACATCTCATCTCATTTGTTCACTTGCCTCTGTGGGTTTGGGTAATCCCTTTTGACCTCTAATCTGCTCTTTGCCTCATCACCATGACCTTTGATCCGGTGATGTCAAATACTGCCAAGCTCACTGTCGTGCCGTTTATATGTTCAAGAGAAGTTGACCTATGCAAGTATCAACCTTCCTCTGATTCTCATCTGATCCTGATTCACAAAGACATTATGTTCCTCTGTCTCACGTTGATGATGTGGGAAAAAATATGGCCCACCTTCGATCAAGGTCACTTCCTGTCAACTTCAGCTCATTATCTAGGAAGCTGATCTAGAGACTCCCTTCTGGTACCTTAGAGCTGCATGCCTCAATGGCAGGTTCTTCACATTCGACGTGAGGTTTTCATCATTGGCCTCCGATCAAGTGATTCTGCGGGTGTTCGACATCATCTCATTGTTCACATGCTGTAGATTGTACCTGTAGTACCTTGAGGACCATTGGCATTAATGGTGGTACCTCTCGCGTCTGTTAACAACTTTCATCATTGGCTGGTAATCAGGCGATGTTCTTGCATGTTTGACTTCAGCTCACATATTCACATGCTTGAACTTGTACTTTGTTCGGGTCGAGATGGAGTGCAAGACCCTGGATTCTGCTTGTTATAATCTAGGCTACGATTTTGTGGATTATTATGATTAGTTACATGACTTGCTGATTGGATGGCTGTGACCATACCTGAGTCTATTTACTGATCCTCACTGGATGGCTACGTCCATGCCTCGGATATGGATTATTACATACTCTGTTATGGATGGATACGCCCATACCACGTATATATTATATATTTAAGATATCAGTTGTACTTCTCTACGTAGTTTTTCCAACGGCGGTGTTTTCAGTTGGACACGTTCTCGTAAGCATTTCACCCCTCTCTCTCCCTTGGGCCTCATGCTTTAGGGGGCATCTGTTACAGAGAAATTTGTCACCGTCCCTGCAATTCCCCATCCCGCACAATTGGAGGGCTCATTCCGTGACCTGTGAGCAGTGACATAACTTGAAAACACTTTCATGAAATTCCCCTAAACATGTACTTTCATTGCCCTGAAGACAACTCCTTGTGAAAAACCCTAAAAACACCCCTTTTTGCATTGGCATGGGTAGCCAGTTCAGTACCCGCGCCAATGGGGGAAATCCTTCAAAGAGGGCATGCCAATTGGCGCTCTATCCCAGAGTCACACTCGCACTAGCCATTTTAAGGAGCATTTTTTAAAAATAAATGGCAAAAGTTTCATCCTAACCAATCCAAAAACTGGTTTCTAATTTGAGTTGGGAGGTTTGGCTCCGGATCTCCATGTAGAGGAAGTGGTTTTCCACCTCTCATGGAAGCTTCCTTGAGGATAGGGCCAATCCCATGATTATAGGGATCCCAACTCCCCTTCCTCCATCTATAAAAGCTTGCTCATCTCATTTGCAATCTAGTCTCCAAGTTCCCAAGAGCCATCAGAGCCTTATGCTGCAAGAGCCTTGATTAATTCCCTTAAGGCCAAATTCAAGAAAGGAGATTATTTTCGAGACATCCGAAGGGAGAGGTTTGTCCCATCCCCAACAGGATTTTTCGAGACGTGTTCCACTGGCGACCCTCCGAAGGAGAATTCAGCATCAGAGCTATGGTTGTATTCTTTATTTATTTATTAATGATAAGCAACTATTGGTTATGGTTCCACTCTTGTTGTTGATTATGATGCTGAGTTATGTCTTCTCTAACTGACATATAGTTGCATATACTGGGTTTTACATTTGCGTTTGTTTTGTTTTTTGCATGTGCAGGTGTCCGATCACGGAGATCATGAGGATTGTGATCTGCTAGAGCTAAGGAACGGGACTGCTACTTTCTCTACAAGCGACAGCATTGGATTCCGGGTAAGCCTTCGTCACTAGTTGGTTTATTTGCAATTAGGAACCTGCACTATAGCGTGAACGATTGTTGCTAGGCCCGGTCTGGGCTAGTAGGGATCACCTCTGTCCGCAGAGGGGATTTACCTCCACAACAACTCTAAATGTTTTTTTTAAATTTTAAATGATCCTTAGGTTAATTGGAGCTCATTTCAAGTTGATCTTTATTAAATTTTCAATTTCAAGGCTCAAAACAATGTCACCTGAATACCTATTATGCAACTAAATGCAAAATTGAAAACTTTCCATTTCGATGAAGCCTAAACTATTTAGGGAAGAGATACAAGAAAAAGTGAAATCAATGCAACAATATTAATGCCCCCAAAACTAGCTCAAATATATGAAATACAATTATTTTCAATTGAATTCACTTTTTCCAGGACAAATGCAACTTAATTAAAAATTGAAAATAGTTCTCTTTCCACTAAGATGCAATTTTTTTTTTTTGTTTTTTTACTTTGAAATGAAATTAAAAAAAAAAAAATGAATGAAAGAAGAAATGAAAAGACAATCTTTTTCACATTTCTTTCAATCGACCGGAAATAAAAATCACTTTAAAAACACATGAATGAAATTATTTTCACTCCTTTTTTCCAAAACAATGAAGATAAGCCAAACCAAAACTAAAATGAAAATCACTTTCAATTCTTTTGAATTTGGACAAAAGGATACACTCTTCTAGACTTGTGAATCAAAAATTATGTGATCCTATGTTTGACACTAAATCAAAGGTAATATGAGAGATGCAGTGATGACCAGGGCATACGAAAAATAACTTTGAATCAAGTCAAGATAAATGTGAAAAAAGGTGTTTGAAATGGTGAAAAACTCCCAACTTACAAAAAAATCAAAGAGACGAAAATACTCGCTAAAAGAAAACAAGTAAGCCAAACACACAACAAGGAGGTCACTGAGATTCTACAGACATCCTTTTGGGGCCAAGACACACTAGAAAATCAAGGGGAAACCCTAAATCTTCCTAGTTCTGAGATCAATGCTTTTGTGATAAGAAGAAGGGTGCTGAAAGACTAATCAACACGGCTTTACTATATAGGACAACACTACCAATGCTACTGTGCAAAGAGAAAGCGTGTTGGTTGCTAAAAACAAGGAAAAAACAAAATAGAGTTTCACAAAAACACCAGACCTGACACAGTTAAGTGACTATCAAACCCTACACAAACTAACATAGGCCTAAGCAAGCTTAAATTTCAGTAATCAGTCAAACTAATCCAAGATCAGTTTGGGGAAGGAAACCTAAGAGGCTAAGCTCCATAGCAGAGTTGCCAATTCTGTTGTCAAGATAAATCCCCTTTGCAAACATAGGAGATCTCTTTAGCCCTAGAGCGGGTCTAGCAACACAAGATGCTTTCTAATGCAAAGCTCTCTTAACCAACATTTACAATGAAACAAGAAAAGAGATAGAAGTACCTTTTTAACAACTCTACATTTGAATCCTTTGATGATGACCTTGATCCTTTTAGGCTCATTCCCTGCTAATGATGGCACACGAATACTTGTGGATGATCAAGAGGAAACGAAAAACTTAATACAATGCATAATAATCATAAACACTATCTATCTAGCAGATCAAGGAGTACCATAATATTTTCATAAGAAATTAGAAAAATATAGAAAGAAAACATCAGATGTTTTATTGATAAATATAAAAGGAAGATATTAAAAACCAGGCCTTGATGTTGGAAGCCTCCTTTAGCAAAAATCTTAGTTCTTCACTGAAGCTCTAAATCATTCCATCTCCCAAAAACGTAGGCATTATCACAATGCGAGGATGCAAAGGGAACGAGAGGTCAAACTAGCCCAACAATAACCAACCAAGCTAACATTATTGGAATGAGGGGTATGAATTTATAGGAAGGGAGAAGAGGTTGGGAGCCCATGAAAGGAGGATGAAGGCCCACTTTCTAAGGGATAAAACCCCATGGATGAGATCAAATCTCTAAAATCAGAGAGCTCAACTCTATCACCACCATTGAACAACCAACTCGCCGCCCTGGAACTTTTATAGGTCGAAGCTTCTTCTCCATTTGAGGAGACACTACCAGAAAGGGATTAGTGTGGTTTTCCAATAAATAAGGGTGCTGGTAGCGCAAAGCCATAACTGTGAATATGACATCAGCACGAGCATGATGATAGGAAAAGCACCGACCTAGGAACTAGGAATTTGACCAACTTTCTTCAATAATATTCCAAGGTAGTTTTATTTGAATCTTCAGGGGATGTCTTAACATATTTATTCATGGTGGAAATATTGCACAGGATCTGTCACGAGGCATGTCAGGATCAAGGATGGGAAAATGAGCATGGTGACAAATTACTGTGTAACACATCCCCAAAATCTCATTTTTTAAGGAAACATATAGAATCTTCCTATTTTTCTTTTGATAATACAACTCCTCAGTACCTCCCAAACAAGGTAAATATTTTCCTTTAGTTAGGTAGCATCAAAATTCTCAATTTCACGTTTTAAAATTCAAAGAGATTAATATGCGAACTTCTCTTTGCTGAAATTATGGAGCATTAATCCCCTTCTAACACACATACTTACCACACCATATAGTATGTAAAAAAAATCATCATGGAAACATTCAAGTAATGTTTAAGATCATAGCCATTTCAACCCAAGCCAACTTCCCATTTTATGAATGTACATTATATAATGATCATCATCAACATAAGTGAAAGGATTCCATTTCACACAACATTAATATCCATAAAAGGATGCTTATCAAAATTTAAGCAACTATGCTAGACCTCAAATCTCTATTCATGCTCATCTCAACATAGAATTCAATATGAATATATATAATATATTTTAGCCCATAAATACATATGTACACGGTAACTATAATATGTTAAAAAAATTGGAAGCAATGAAAAACATTTACAACTTGTTTACAAGTTAGAAATATGCTTATCTATTGGTGCTGGAAACTAAAGAAGTGACTTGAAATATCTACCCAACTATAGGAGAAACTACACTATAAATTTCTTATAGCTAGCCACCCCTGAGCAAGATCCAAATTTTGAAGTATGCTTCACTCAAGTAATTTCACCAAAGGCTCAATTCAAGGTATAGGGTATGAAGGTTATTCTGCTTCACTTACAAAAAGAGTAAATAGGAGTACTACCTCTCATGCACTGGGTTTGGGTTTTTCACACTCCAATTTTTGGCCATGAGGGGTTGAAAAAAAAAGTGATACCCATTCACTACTTTGTATGGTTTCCTTGGAAGTAATTTATCTTTATCACAATTAGATAAGTGAATTATACTGGTCTACCTGACTCAGTATAAGGGTTCCTTACTGGTTTTTTTAGCTAATACAATTGATTATTTCACACAACAAGGTATGGCCAAAAAGGGCCTGAATAGCATGAAGGGATACCTCTTCACGGCTTATTAAAATTCCATTGATGATCCTCCCAATTTTTAGTGCTTCTTGTGCTAAAAATTCAAACACTTAGTTCACAATGGTTTAGGTTTCACCAATCGTAGGTACAACCCATAGGTTCCTCGATCGACATCCACATATATTCTCCTCCCATCATCCTACAAATCACAATTATTCAATCACTACACAACATCAAACCCATGATTTTTTCCTCACATATGAGGGGTCTAGAGTCCCTTTTGGGGTTGTAGAGTCAACTCAAAACCTACTGCATGGTATGCATCTCATGCTTGGGGGTAGTCAGATACCTCCTTACCCGTCTTTCCCATAACCTCTTTGGAAGTGGGGTGATTAAAATTGAATATCAAGAGTCAAAATAATTAAATTCAATGAAGACAGGAAACTTCCCAAACACCATTACTAACTTCGTCAATCAATATATCCTTTCATACCTTGGGATCCATATAGGCTAGTCTTCTTCTTCAACTTTAGCAATTTATAATTTAATTAAATAAGATATTTACATCAAATAGTCTTGTAAATACATCCACATTTTACCTCTACCATTACCATTATTTAGTTACATTTACAAAATACAAGGATTATAAAAAATGATGTTACAATCCCGACCCCCTTAAAGGAAAACCATCCTCGATCTTCACACCCATTTAAAGTGTCTTCTTTAGCAACATTACACGATTTCAAGTGTTTTTTTTTTCATTGTAGTATCCTATGGATAACTACCTTTCACTTAAATGAACATCCCTGCACCATTGTATCAACATCATCTTCATGTTATTTGTCCTTTCTAATTTATTGGTGAAGGAATTTCTTCACAGCATGGTTGCTTTTATACTTACAAAGTTCAATTCCCTAATTTCAACATTATGTTAGTGAGAGGTGTTGGAAATATCATGCAGAGTGTTGTCCTTGATGGCAACCTACTTGATAAAGTTGATGGCAACCTACTTGATGAAGTTTTCCTTGATGGAAACTGACTTGATGAGTTGTCTTTAGATAAGCAACCTATTTGTTAATTATTTAAATCTTATGTATCTACAGAGAAATTCAGAAGTAACAAAGAAATAAATTCCAGTAAGTGCCAGAATAATGATGAATTAGATATGTCACAAAGCATATGCGGGTTTGTAGAGGAAAAGTAGCGTATGTACACGGAAAAGTACGTACCAATTAGCGTATGCCTATTTGCGCTCTAAATTTATAAAACCAGGGGACATTACCATGGTTTTGGCACACAGTATTGAGCGCTGGATTATCCATTTGATCCCGTCCAAGAATACCATCGGAAATTGTGTGGTTTTGGCTCATGGTCTTGGTAAAAGCTAAATCTATTTAAGGAGAAGAAGATCATAGTGCAAGGGAGTGCATAGGTCTGGGTTTTAATAAATACTTCACTTTGAAGTATATCTGCATGGAATGGGAAACATTTTATTGATTGATCTGAATTAATAATGCACCTATGAAGAAAATGATGAAGAGGGATCTCCAGATTTGAAATGACTATGTATTTTCTAGATCTATTTATGGATTGTTTAGATCTGTGATCCGGAAAATCCTTGCTGAAGTAAAGGATGAAATCTGAGTTTTTTATCTGATCTGAAGAGTTGCAGTCCTGAAAATTTTCTGATCTATACGCATGTTCGTTTCATGAAAAGTGTGTGTATAGGCGGGTCCGCTTAAAGAAAAGCGCGTATGGCAGTTAGGGTTTCTAAAGAATAAAATGTACTGAAATATATGCAGGTTTGTCTCTATGCAAGCGCGTATATACGCAGGTTCAGTGAAGTAAAAGCACGTATGGAAACTAGGGTTTGTTGAAGTGTGTGGAATAGAATGTCTGATCTGTTTTGCTGTTTTACTGCTATCTGTTAATGATGTATTCATACAGATCTGGGTTGTTTGAATGTTGATTATGTTTCTGATTGTGTTGATTGAAGATCAAGATGTTGGTTTATTGGTTAATGATTCAATGAGTGAATTGATGGGGTTATAAGTTTCAGTTTGATAGATGATGAGCTTAAATGTGTGGAGTGGGTCCAGTATGAAAATCTGATGAAAAGTGGCCTACAAGGTATGTTGTGTGGAAGATGTTGGATCCAGTATGAAAATTGATGAAACGTGGTCCATGGTGGTGCTGAGGGTCGAATCCTTCAGTAAGGGGGTTGTAGATCCCTTCCAGTGGTAGTTGGTAAACGAGAGCAGGGGGTAGTAGCTCTCTTCCAGGAGAGGTTGGTAAACGAGAGTAGGGGGTTGTAGCTCCCTTCCAGGAGAGGCTGGTAAATGAGATAAGGTTGTAGCCTTCTGCAGGTGGGTGCCTGCGTGTTGGTATGAGTCTACGCTAATACATGGTTGTAAGAAGTTTTCTTTATAATAAATATTGAAGACAAAGACGACGACAGCGGTGGTTTTCTCTCGAATTGGGTTTCCACCTTAAATACTGGTGTTCATGTGTGTTTCTTATGTGTGATGGTTTATTATGTTATTAATGCACATGTTTACTACTTACTAAACATCTGGTGAATGAATGATGCAATGATCTAAGTAAAGAATTAAATGCATAATAAGAGCTCTGGACATACACAAGTTTGCTTATGGATATCCGCGTGTATGCACGAGTTTTGTTCAGTAAAGTAGCATATGGGTTTTAGAGAAAGAAAAAGTAAAAGTTTTGAGTAAGCTCTAAATACTGATTCACTCCCCCCCCCCCCCCTCAGTATTTTTCCCAACAATTGGTATCAGAGCAGGTCCTTTTGCAGAAGCTTGATCGCTTGAAGGAGATCCATCGCAATGGGAAGTCATGAAGGAGTATTTTCTATAAATCCACCTCTATTCAATGGAAGTAATCTTTTATTCTCAAAGATACGAACAAAAGAATATTTGCAAAGTCTTGGTGCAGAAGTATGGGCAATCGTGGAATAAGGTTATCATTATCCGGCAATTATTCCTACTAATGTAGCAGAAAGAAAGAAATATGAAATCAATGCCAAAGCAGTCAATGTTTTATTAGGAAGCATGTCTGAATCATAATTTGCTAAAGTGATGCAGATAAATTCAGCAAAAGAAGTATGGGACAAAATCATTCTAAGCTATGAAGGAGATACAAAGGTAAAAAGTGAAAAAATCCAAACTCTCAGAATTGAATATGAAAATTTAAGGATGCATAGTGATGAGAGTATTGCCAGTTTCTTTTTACATCTAGATGATATTGTAAATCGTATGAGAAATTTGGGTGAAACCATAACTGATACTACTCTGGTAGAAAAAGTCTTAAGATCTCTGACTTCAAAATTTGAGTCAAAAGTATCAGCTATTGAAGAAAGGCAAGATCTGAAAACTCTTACTATTGTTCAACTACATGGTATCCTGACTAATTTTGAAATGAGAAAAGAAGGTCCCTCTCAAAACAAAGAAGTTTCCTTTAAGGCATGTGCAAAAGGAAAAGATAAGGAAGTTGTCAAGGAATCAAGTTATATATCAGAAGAAGAAGAAGCAAATTTTGTGAAAAGACTCCAACTAGGTACTGGAAGATTCAGACGTAATATTCCCTTCAATTACTTTGCTTATGGAAGAGTTGGTCATTATGCTGCTAAATGTCCTTATGAAGAAAATCATGATAAAGGGGAACAATTTGAAAAGGGAAAGAGTTATTATACAAATGAAGATAATGATGAAGTGTCAAATGAGGATGAAGAAGATTCTGACCAAGATCTGCAAGTGCTCATGGCAAGAAAGAAAAATAAGAAGGCTACTCAAAGAAAGGAGATATCCCAGAAAACATGTGCAGCAGAAAATGAAGATGATGCAAAAGGTATTAATCCTTGTTCTTGTGATTCACTTCCTTATGCAAGCAATGGTGAAGATAGTGAAAATGGTAGTGAAAGTAACAATATGGTTCTAGAAGCAAATCTCAAGATCAATGATGAAGATCAATTTAAAAGGAAGGAATCTATCTACCAAGATGTGATCTCTAGAATGAATGAACAGATAAACAAATATCAAAGGTTGTACAATGAAGTAACCAATCACAGTGAAGGACTTGAAGCAGAAATCATCTCTCTCAAAGCAGATCTGGAAAAATCAAATAAGAAGAATGAAGAACTTTTACAAACTTTTGAAGAACAAGAAAATGGGTTGAAAGAAGAGATTTTAAAATTGAATGATAAAGTAGAATAAGGAAGAAGGGTCAAAGAAAGTATGAAGAAGCAATGCCAAATATTGGAGGTTGAGGTAAACATTTTAAAAGGTAAATTAGAAGAAAAAGATAAACTCTTGAGGTTTGAAGATAGTACTAAGATTCTGGACAATATTCTTAGTAGTCAAAGATCTCCTTCTGTTAAATTTGGTCTTGGTTTTCATGAAACTGTTGAAGGAGAATCTAGTTCACTAGAAAGTGCTAAAGATTCAAAGGATATCAATGCAAAACCTGAAGTGTTGAAAGAAACAAAAGGTCAACCGACAATAATGAACTCTCAAAATAAATCATTCCCTCCTTTGATCAATAATGTTGAATGCTTTAAATGTCATATTTATGGGCATGTTGCAGCCAATTGCAGAAGAAGAGTGTTTCAGTCACAAACAAACAGATTCTACACAGAAAGGTACTCAGGTTTCTTTAAGGGATATTGTTTTACATGCAGCAAGTTTGGTCATAAAGCAGCTGATTGCAATAGGAGAAAGAATAGAAAAACACATTATGATCCCTATGCTTACTTTTCTGGTCACACAAGATGTTATGCTTGTAACAAGTATGGACATGTAGAAAAATAATGCAGGATGAATAGATCTGAGAAATTGGATAATTTCCATCACACAATAAGAAATTTCAAGCTGGAAAAGGAAGGAGGACCGATAAAAAACGTAGGGGATAATAATCTTACTGCAATCTTCCGCTTATAAAGCTTACTTCTCATAAATACTACAAGGGTGATGTGAGATACATTATAGGATTCTATAATGTATCATCATAGGGGGAGCAATGTATGGTGATTCCCATGGTTGGTTTGGTAATTCTAGATATGATTTTTTTTAACAGTGCATCTGATGTAAAGAAGACAGGTACAGGTGGCATAAGTTCAGGGGGAGATGGAGTTGTGAATTTTTATGTATTTCACTTCCTATACACGGGTTTCTTGAACTAAAGCCGCGTATACACGCGAGTTCTAATGAAGACATAAGCGTATGCTTTTCAGTTAAGGAAAACAATGAGATGGCTCAAGAACAGGAGCACAGTTTCAGGGGGAACATTAGCCTTGCTGAGAGTAATGCATTGTTGGCATTATGATGGTTCTGAAATATGATCTCTCTCTTGAGGTATTTTTGGTATTGGTTATAAAAAGTCATATTTGTAATTTGATGAAAAGGTTATGTTGAGACCTATGATGTAAATTGTAATATTCAGTGATGAATGGATTTGTTCAAGTGCGTAAACCCACTTGGTTGGGTACTTGAGTCACATATGTAAATCCACTTGGTTGGATCATTGATGTAAGTATGAGTCCTTGGTGATAGGAAAGGTCATAAATTCATGTACTTCATTATATATATGTGTGTGTTTGTGTGTGTGTGTGTGTTTGAAGATTGTTGGCAATATGATGCAGAGTGTTGTCCTTGATGGCAACCCACATTGATGAAGATGATGACATCTTACTTGATGAAGTTGTGCTTGATAGAATATGTTCTTAATGAAGTAAATCTAATGTATCTACAGTGAGTACAGAAGGCAGTGAAGAAAGGAATTCAGATTGTGCTAAATCTATGGTGAAAGAGTGTGTCTCAAGGCATACGCGGATCTGTCTAAGGGAAGTCGCGTATGCACGTGGAAAATAATGTGCCAAGTCGCATATGGGCTAAAACGCTCTAAAAGTGCAAAACCAGGGGTAACCACCATGGTATTGACCCATTGTATTGGGTAATGATCCGCCTAATTGACCCCGTCCAAGAATACCATCGGAAGTAATGTTGTTTTGGCTCATGGTATTGAAATAGGGGCTCATGGTATTGAAAAAGGATAAACCTATATAAAGAGATGAAATTCATTATGCAAATCATGAGTGTGGGTGCAAGATGTCTGAGCTTGAATGAATACTTCTCTCTGAAGTAGATCTGAATGGAAATGGTTACACTTGAATGATAAATCTGAGTGTATGATGCACCAATGATGAAGAAGGGGATCTAGATCTGAAATGTGCTTGTATTTGCTAGATCTGTTTATGGAATGATTAGATCCAAGAAGAGGCAAACATCTATCTGAAGTGAAGGGTTAAATCTATGTGAAGTATCTGTTCTGAAGAAATGCAATGACCTAAAATCTCTGAAGAACCATACGCTAGTTCGCCGAAGAGGAAGCGCGTATATACGCGGCTTCGCTGAAAGAAAAGCGCATATGCGTAATTAAATTGGTTCTATAATATGTACAGAAGTATACGCTGGTTTGTGTGAATGGAAGCGCGTATATACGCGACATCAGTGAAGTGAAAGCGCGTATGCAAACTAGGGTTTGCTGAAGTCTGTGGTAAGGAATGACTGATTTATTCTGTTGTATTGCTGCTATCTGTATTCTACTGTTCTGAGTTGTCTGCATTAGTTTGGTTGTATGATTGAGCTTAAATGTATGAAGAGGGTCCAGTCTGAAAATATGATGAAACGTGGCCTACAAGTATTGTTCTATTGAAGTTGTTGGATCCAGTGTGAAAATTGATGAAACGTGGTCCAAGGTGGTGCTGAGGGTTGTAGCCTTCAGTCAGGGGGTTGTAGCTCTCTTCCAGGTGAGGCTGGTAAATGAGATCAGGGGGTCGTAGCTCCCTTCCAGGAGAGGCTGGTAAACGAGTCAGGGGGTTGGAGCTCCCTTCCAGGAGAGGCTGGTAAACGAGCGCAGGTGGGTGCCTGCGTGCTGGTCAAGTCTGCGCCAGCACATATGTTGTAAGATGTTTTCTCTACAATAAAATATTGAAGGCTGAGCAACTGCAGCGGTGGTTTTCTCCCGACTTGGGTTTCCACCTAAAAATCCTGGTGTTCATGTGTGATGCTTTGTGTGATGGTTTATTCTGTTCTTACTGAACATGTTTACTGTTTATTGAATATCCGATGAATAAATGATGGAATGGTTTAAGTGAAGAATTAATGACATAATTAGTTCACTGTGTATACGCGAGTTTAATAAAGGGTATCCGCGTATATACGCGAGTCTTCTTCAGGAAAGTAGCGTATGGGTTTTGAAGTAAAGAAAAGTAAAAAGTTTTGAATATGTTGTAAATACTGATTCACCCCCCCTCTCAGTATTTTTCCCAACAATTGGTATCAGAGCAGGTTCTTCTGCAGAAGCTTGATCGCTTGAAGAAGATCCGTCGCAATGGGTAGTCAAGAAGGAGTGATGTCTATAAAGCCACCTCTATTCAATGGAAGCAATCTGATATTTTGGAAGGTACGAACAAAAGTGTATCTCCAAAGTCTTGGTGCAGATGTATGGGCAATCGTGGAAGAAGGCTATCAATACCCGGCAAGTATTCCTACTGATGCAGCTGAAAGGAAGAAGTATGAAACCAATGCCAAAGCAGTAAATGTCTTGTTAGGAAGCATGTCCGAATCAGAATTTGCTAAAGTGATGCAGCTACATTCAGCAAAAGAAATATGGGACAAAATCATTCTGAGCTATGAAGGAGATACAAAGGTAAAAAATGCAAAACTCCAAACTCTTAGAATTGAATATGAAAATTTGAAGATGCATAGTGATGAAAGTGTTGCCAGTTTCTTCCTTCGTCTAGATGATGTTGTAAATCGAATGAAAAATTTGGGTGAAACCATAACTGATACTACTCTGGTGGAAAAAGTCTTAAGATCCCTGACTTCAAAATTTGACTCTAAAGTCTCAGCTATTGAAGAAAGGCAAGATCTGCAAACTCTTACTATTGTTCAATTACATGGTATTCTGACTGCTTTTGAAATGAGACAAGGAGGTCCTTCTCAAATCAAAGAAGCTGCTTTTAAGGTATCTGCAAGAGGAAAAGAAAAGGAAGTCGTCAAAGAATCCAGCTACATATCCGATGAAGAAGAGGCGAATTTCGTGAGAAAACTCCAACTAGGAAGTGGAAGATTCAAAGGTAAGCTTCCTTTCAAATTTTTTGACTGTGGAAAAGTTGGTCATTATGCTGAAAAATGTCCTTATAAAGGAAAAGAAGTAGTAAGAAGGAATAAGAACCGATCTAGCTCTAAGAAAAGTTACTATACTAATGAAGACAGTGATGGGTCATCTGATAGTGAGGAAGAATGTGAAGAAGATCTTAGACTTCTCATGGCATTTGAACAAAAAGAAGAAAAGGATACTTTTATGGATGCTCTAGAGGAAAATTATTTTCTTGAAGAAAACAATCAACTCAAACTACGCTTAGAAGATTATAAAATTTTCTTAGAAGAACAAAAGATAATCAGAGAGACCATTGAAAAGCAGCTTGAAGAAGCAAAGAAACATATTGAAAAATTGGAATGTGAAGTGGTAAGTCAAAGAAAAGAAGTTGAGAAAGCAAAGACCTTGAATCTTAGATTTTCTAAAGGATCTGAAACTTTAGATGAGATTATCAAGGTACAACGTTCTCCTCTTATAAAGACAGGTCTTGGATATACCGGAGAATCTTCTCAAGCTTCAGCACCAAACTATCTAAAAGCAACTACAGGTGGTTTACTACATTCAGCAACTCAGCAAGGGAATAAAGGATCTCTACAGGGAAAGCAGGACCATCTCAATTCAAGGAACACTAACAGGGATAGCTTTCAAAGATGCTACACCCAACAGGTAAATTCAAATAGAAGATTCCATGATCGCAGAAATTTCTACTTCAATGGGCAATGTTTCACATGTCACAATTTTGGTCATAAAGTTGTTCAATGTGTTGCATATAAAACCATCATGACAAGAGAAGAAAGAAATAAAATGTTGGATAATGAACCAAAGAAGAATACCTATAAAAAATTTTCTCCTCTTCAAAGTGAAGTTGAATGTACTTATTGCAATAACTTTGGCCATGAAGAATCTGAATGCAGGAACAAGATCCAGCCAAAAGAACATGTTCCCTCAAGCTCTAAAGTGTGGAAAAAGAAAGAACCTCCGGTTGAAAATTGTGGGATAACATTATTTGCAAAAGGTGAATAAAATCAATGGTACATCGATAGTGGGTGTTCAAGACACATGACAGGTGACAAAAGAAAACTTCTTTCATATAATGCTCTAGAAAAGGAAAAGAAAGTTACTTTTGGAAATGATACTCCTGCTATAATTAAAGGAAAAGGGTCAGTGTTTCTAAAAGAAAAGGTGGAGGCTAAAGATGTCATGTATGTGGATGGATTGAGGCATAACCTGTTAAGTGTAAGTCAAATGTGTGATCAAGGAATAGAAGTTGTTTTTAGTTCAAAAGAATGTGTGGTTCGTGATCTTGATACAGGTAAAATTATTATAAAAGGGAAAAGAAATCCAAGCAACCTGTATATACTAAAGGGCTACAAAGATCAATGTTACCTGAGCAAATCTTCAGAAAATTGGCTATGGCATAGAAGGCTGGGGCATCTGAGCTTCTCTCAAATCAACAAAGCAAGAAGACTTCAAGCTGTTCATGATCTTCCCAATATTAATCCACCAGAAAGTATCATATGAAAATCTTGTCAATTCGGTAAGCAGACTAGAGTACCGTTTAATGCCAAAGAAGGATCATCAAGTAAGCCTCTTGAACTCATTCATACTGACATATGTGGACCTGTGAGAAAGAAGACACCACGTGGGGAAGAATACTATATCTTATTCATTGATGATTACTCTATAATGTGTTGGATCGGGTTCATTAAACACAAATATGAAGCATTTGAAAAATTTCTAAGCTTCAAAGCACTGGCTGAAAATGAATTGGATCTAAAAATCAAGTGTCTCAGATCTGATCGAGGAGGAGAATATACATCAAATGAATTCCTTGAATTTTGTGAACAACATGGCATAAAAAGACAATTCTCTGTAGCTGGCACTCCACAAAAAAATGGCGTAGCAGAAAGAATGAATAGAACAATTCAACAAATGGCTAGAGCTATGATTGATGATTCTGGAATACCTCACACTTTCTGGGGAGAAGCAACACATACAGCAGCAAACATTCTCAACAAAGCTCATGTTCGGGTAAACAGTGATAAAACTCCATATGAACTCGGGTATGGTAAATCTCCCTCCGTAAAGCATTTTAGAGTTTTTGGAAGCAAATGCTTTATCAAAAATAATGATGAAAAGCTTGGCAAGTTCGAACCTAGATCAGATAAAGGAATTTTCCTTGGTTACTCATCTTCAAGCAAAGCATACAAATGTTATAATGAAAGGCTTCAAAAGATTGTTGAATGTATTGATGTTGTTATTGATGAGTCTCCTGCAGCTCCTAAAGAAGAAAAACAAACAACAAAAGAAGATGATGATGACTTACGGCCTTCTACATTTGATATAGACAGTGAATCCAATGATGAACCTGAAACTGATCTATCTGGAAAAGCTCCATCTAGATATGTTCAAAAGAATCATCCTGAATCTCAAATCTTGGGAGACAAGGAATCAGGTGTATGAACAAGGAGAACTCTTGTGGGATCTTCTAGTCATATGGCACTTCTATCCACAATTGAACCACTCAATGTCAATCAAGCTAGTAGAGATGAATGTTGGAGGCAAGCCATGGATGAAGAACTTGTTCAAATTGAAAAAAATGACACTTGGGATTTGGTACCAAGACCTCATGATAAAAATGTCATTGGAACTAAATGGATTTTCAAGAACAAGTTAAATGAGAATGGGGATGTTGTAAGAAACAAAGCTAGACTGGTTTGCAAAGGGTATAATCAACAAGAAGGTATAGACTTTGAAGAAACTTTTGCTCCTGTAGCTAGACTTGAAGCCATAAGAATGTTTCTTGCTTTTTCAAGTTATCAACAAATTAAAGTTTTTCAAATGGATGTTAAATTTGCTTTTCTTAATGGTGATCTAGAAGAAGAAGTATATATAGAACAACCGGAAGGATTCATTTTGGGAAATGATGAAAATCTTGTTTGTAGACTTAAAAAGGCTCTATATGGTCTCAAACAAGCTCCAAGGGCTTGGTATTATCGTCTTGACAAATATATTCATCAACAAGGATTTTCAAAAGGGTCTGCTGATAGCAACTTATACACAAAAGTTGAAAATGATAAACTATTGATTGTGGTTGTATATGTTGATGATATCATTTTTGGGAGTAACGAAGAATCTTTGAGTCAAAAATTTTCTTCTGTCATGCAGCAAGAATTTGAAATGTCTTTACTTGGGGAACTAACATTCTTTCTTGGCTTGCAAGTGCATCAAACTGCAGATGGTATATTCCTATCACAAGCAAAATATCTTAAGAAAATTCTGAAGAAGTATGGCATGGAAGAATGCAAACATGTAAGTACACCAATGATAACCGGATGCAATCTCAGTTCTCAGGATGATTCTCCCACGGTGAATCAACCAGAATACAGATCGATGATAGGGAGTTTACTTTATCTCACTGGGACTAGACCAGACATTATGCATGTTGTTGGGATTGTTGGACGATTCCAAGCTAATCCAAAAGAGTCTCATCTTCAGGCTGTTAAAAGAATATTCAAATATCTTCAAGGAACTCAAGACTTTGGTCTATGGTATCCAAAGAATGCTGATCTTACTCTTCATGCTTACACTGATGCAGATTGGGCCGGAAGTGTTGATGATCGGAAAAGCACTAGTGGTGGTGCATTCTATATGGGACCCCGGTTAGTATCTTGGTTCAGCAAGAAGCAAAATTCTATTGCCTTATCTACAGCAGAAGTAGAATATGTGGCTGCCGCATCTTGTTGCACTCAACTCCTTTAGATGATGCAAACCTTACAATATTTTCAAATCAAATGTACACCTCCTATCCCCATTAAGTGTGACAATACAAGTGCCATCAGTATTTCAAAGAATCCTGTTATGCATTCGAAGACCAAGCACATTCCCATCAAGTATCACTTCTTACGTGAACAAGTGCTTGAGCAAAAGGTGAAGTTGGAGTATGTTCCCTCCAAAGAACAAGTTGCTAATATCTTTACCAAACCTCTGCCCAGGGAAGCGTTTGAGTATCTAAGACAGAAGCTGGGAGTGTTCTCTGCCAGTCAAAAGAACAAATCTGCATAAATTTAGAATATGGCAGTGGATACGCAGGTTTCATGAAACACAGTCGCGTATATACGCGAGTTCCTACAAAGAAAACCGCGTATGTCTGATTGCTGACAATTTTCTGCTTGGAGTCAGCTCTCTTCAGCACAGCTGCAGTGCTGTTTGATATCTCTGATACTGTTCGGTATATTTGGTGGTGTTCCAGTTCTCATAATTCTTTTCTCATGTTTTGATAAAGATGCCTTGATGATTTGTTGGTGAAAGTGTTCAGGATGCACAAAATAAGGGGGGGCCTTAGTCATATGGAAAGGATGCTTGGATGCACAGATTCAGGGGGAGCTTTAGCGTTGCTGAGTATAATGCATTGTTGGCATTATGATGATTCTAAAATATGTTCTCCTTCTTGAGGACTTTCTGGTGTTGGTTATGAAAAGTCACATTTGTAATTTGATGAAAAGGTCTTGTTAAGACCCATGATGTAAGATTGTAATATTCAGTCTTGTAAGGACTTGTCCAATTTGTAAACCCACTTGGTTGGGTAGCTGAGTCAAATTTTGTAAACCCACTTGGTTGGGTAGTTGAGTCTCATATGTAAATCCACCTGGATGGATCTTTGATGTAAGTATGAGTCATTGGTGATAGGAAGTTCATAGAGTCATGTACTTCATTGAAAAATATGCTTGAAAATTCATCATGAACTCAGGGGGAGAGTATGTTGGTTTTGGTCCACCCTTTGCTCTTGATGTCAAAGGGGGAGAGTGACATGGTGTCAAAAATGGAGAGACTGACATGGTGTCATTGTATTCTTAATGTACCTATCTGTTGTGGTAACCAAACACCATTGTGGTTGCCATCAAGTCCAAAGGGGGAGATTGTTGGCAATATGATGCAGAGTGTTGTCCTTGATGGCAACCCACATTGATGAAGATGATGACATCTTACTTGATGAAGTTGTGCTTGATAGAATATGTTCTTAATGAAGTAAATCTGATGTATCTACAGTGATTACAGAAGGCAGTGAAGAAAGGAATTCAGATTGTGCTAAATCTATGGTGAAAGAGTATGTCTCAAGGCATACGCGGATCTATCTAAGGGAAGTCGCGTATGCACACGAAAAAGAACGTGCCAAGTCGCGTATGGGCTAAAACGCTCTAAAAGTGCAAAACCAGGGGTAACCACCATGGTATTGACCCATTGTATTGGGTAATGATCCGCCTAATTGACCCCGTCCAGGAATACCATCGGAAGTAATGTTGTTTTGGCTCATGGTATTGAAATAGGGGCTCATGGTATTGAAAAAGGATAAACCTATATAAAGAGATGAAATTCATTATGCAAATCATGAGTGTGGGTGCAAGATGTCTGAGCTTGAATGAATACTTCTCTCTGAAGTAGATCTGAATGGAAAGGGTTACACTTGAATGATAAATCTGAGTGTATGATGCACCAATTATGAAGAAGGGGATCTAGATCTGAAATGTACTTGTATTTGCTAGATTTGTTTATGGAATGATTAGATCCAAGAAGAGGCGAACATCTGTCTGAAGTGAAGGGTTAAATCTATGTGAAGTATCTGTTCTGAAGAAATGCAATGACCTAAAATATCTGAAGAACCATACGCTAGTTCGCCGAAGAGGAAGCGCGTATATACACGGCTTCGCTGAAAGAAAAGCGCGTATGCGCAATTAAATTGGTTCTGTAATATGTACAGAAGTATACGCTGGTTTGTGTGAATGGAAGCACGTATATACGCGACATCAATGAAGTGAAAGCGAGTATGAAAACTAGGGTTTGTTGAAGTCTGTGGTAAGAAATGATTGATCTATTCTGCTATATTGTTGCTATCTGTATTCTACTGTTCTGAGTTGTCTGCATCAGTTTGGTTGTATGATTGAGCTTAAATGTATGAAGAGGGTCCAGTCTGAAAATATGATGAAACGTGGCGTACAAGTATTGTTCTATTGAAGTTGTTGGATCCAGTGTGAAAATTGATGAAACGTGGTCCAAAGGGGTGCTGAGGGTTGTAGCCTTCAGTCAGGGGGTTGTAGCTCCCTTCCAGGTGAGGTTGGTAAACGAGATCAGGGGGTCGTAGCTCCCTTCCAGGAGAGGCTGGTAAACGAGTCAGGGGGTTGGAGCTCCCTTCCAGGAGAGGCTGGTAAACGAGCGCAGGTGGGTGCCTGCGTGCTGGTAGGAGTTTGCACCAACACATATGTTGTAAGATGTTTTCTCTATAATAAAATATTGAAGGCTGAGCAACTGCAGCGGTGGTTTTCTCCCGACTTGGGTTTCCACCTAAAAATCCTGGTGTTCATTTGTGATGCTTTGTGTGATGATTTATTCTGTTCTTACTGCACATGTTTACTGTTTATTGGATATCTGATGAATAAATGATGGAATGGTTTAAGTGAAGAATTAATGACATAATTATTTCTCTGTGTATACGCGAGTTTAATAAAGGGTATTCGCGTATATACGCGAGTCTTCTTCAGGAAAGTAGCGTATGGGTTTTGAAGTAAAGAAAAGTAAAAAGTTTTGAATATGCTGTAAATACTGATTCACCCCCCCTCTCAGTATTTTTCCCAACAAATATTCAGTGTGAACTCAGGGGGAGCATGGTAACTTCAGTGCACATCAGATGTACAAAGCTCTTCTTTCTACAAGAGAAGAAAAGCCTTGTCTTGGTTTTGATCCGCCCTTTGCCCTTGATGTCAAAGGGGGAGAGTATCATGGTGTTTGAATAATGATTATAATCAATGTATCTATCTGTTGTGGTGATCAAACACCATCATGGTTTCCATCAAATCCAAAGGGGGATATTGTTGGCAATATGATGCAGAGTGTTGTCCTTGATGGCAACCTACTTGATAAAGTTGATGGCAACCTACTTGATGAAGTTTTCCTTGATGGAAACTGACTTGATGAGTTGTCTTTGGATAAGAAACCTATTTGTTAGTGATGTAAATCTGATGTATCTACAGATCAATTCAGAAGTAACAAAGAAATAAATTCCAATAAGTGCCAGAAGAATGATGAATTAGATATGTCACAAAGCATACGCGGGTTTGTAAAGGAAAAGTAGCGTATGTACGTGGAAACGTACGTACCAAGTAGCATATGCCTATTTGCGCTCTAAATTTATAAAACCAGGGGACATTACCATGGTTTTGGCACTCAGTATTGAGCGTTGGATTATCCATTTGATCCCGTCCAGGAATACCATCGGAAGTTGTGTGGTTTTGGCTCATGGTATTGGTAAAATCTAAATCTATTTAAGGAGAAGAAGATCATAGTGCGAGGGAGTGCATAGGTCTGGGTTTTAATGAATACTTCACTTTGAAGTATATCTGCATGGAATGGGAAACAATTTATTGATTGATCTGAATTAATAATGCACCTATGAAGAAAAGGATGAAGAGGGATCTCTAGATTTGAAATGACTATGTATTTTCTAGATCTATTTATGGAATGTTTAGATCTGTGATCTGGAGAATCCTTGCTGAAGTAAAGGATGAAATCTGAGTTTATTATCTCATCTGAAGAGCTGCACAGTCCTGAAAAGTTTCTGATCTATACGCATGTTCGTTTCATGAAAAGTGCGTGTATACGCAGGTCCGCTTAAAGAAAAGCGTGTATGGCAGTTAGGGTTTTTGAAGAATAAAATGTAATGAAATATACGTAGGTTTGTCTCTGTGTAAGCGCGTATATACGCAGGTTCAGTGAAGTAAAAGCACGTATGGAATATAGGGTTTGCTGAAGTGTGTGGAATAAAATGTCTGATCTGTTTTGCTGTTTTACTGCTATCTGTTAATGATGTATTCATATAGATCTGGGTTGTTTGAATGTTGATTATGTTGTTGATTGTGTTGATTGAAGATAAAGATGTTGGTTTATTGGTTAATGATTCAATGAATGAATTGATGGGGTTATAAGTTTCAGTTTGATAGATGATGAGCTTAAATGTGTGGAGTGGGTCCAGTCTGAAAATCTGATGAAAAGTGGCCTACAAGGTATGTTGTGTAGAAGTTGTTGGATCCAGTATGAAAATTGATGAAACGTGGTCCATGGTGGTGCTGAGGGTCGAAGCCTTCAGTAAGGGGGTTGTAGTTCCCTTCCAGTGGTAGCTGGTAAACGAGAGCAGGGGGTAGTAGCTCCCTTCCAGGAGAGGCTGGTAAACGAGAGCAGGGGGTTGTAGCTCCCTTCCAGGAGAGGTTGGTAAACGAGAGAAGGTTGTAGCCTTCTGTAGGTGGGTACCTATGTCCTGTTATGAGTCTACGCCAGTGCATGGTTGTAAGAAGTTTTCTTTAAAATAAATATTGAAGACAGAGACGACGACAGCGGTGGTTTTCTCCCAAATTGGGTTTCCACCTTAAATACTGGTGTTCATGTGTGTTGCTTATGTGTGACGGTTTATTCTATTATTACTACACATGTTTACTGCTTACTAAACATCTGATGAATGAATGATGCAATGATCTAAGTAAAGAATTAAATGCATAATAAGAGCTCTGGACATACACAAGTTTGCTTAAGGATATCCGCATGTATACGCGAGTTTTTTTTAGTAAAGTAGCGTATGGGTTTTAAAGAAAGAAAAATTAAAAGTTTTGAGTAAGCTCTAAATACTGATTCACCCCCCCCCCCCCCCCCCCCCCCTCTCAGTATTTTTCCCAACAAGAGGAACCACATGTCAACCTTCCTTCAGTTGCTAACCTAATTGTATACCTTCTCCTTTTTTGAGCTCAATTAGTATCCCATCACTCTCACAACTTAGGCATATTTTGTACCCATCACTCCATGAGTGTGTGCATCATGTCTCTAGGTATACAATTTTTTCTCCTCTTGGGAGCGACGAAAGTCAAAATTATAGAAGAATTATTTCCCAAGAAGATCGACTACACCTATATTATCATGAGTTGGTTAAGGGTCAATAATTGTAGAATTTTCCTAACATCTCTTAGGCCTAGGTGTATAGATACATCCTCTTTGATCTAGGAGATCTTATTTAGTGCTACCCTCTTAAGAGTGAGTGGAGATTTATATAAAGTTAACCTAGTAATGTTGGTAAAATATCACTATATCTTCTCTTGCATCCCCAACGGGGTTACGAGTTATGTTTTCGTTAAATTCGGATTGAATAAAATATACTATTTTCCCTTAGATCCTGCCTCAAGATCTTCTAGATGGTGGGTGAAAGAAACAAACTAATTACCTAGTCACATTGCAACGATAAGATATGCAATATATATAGGAAATTAAAAAATTGTTTCCTCTTATAAAATTCACAAGTTGGTGTAGATTGAATACCCTCATGACAATTGGAAACCCTAATCCCACCCATATATCTTTCTCCCACTCCTTGATATGAACCCATACACACATGAAAAAATAAAAAATGACAAGGTTTTCCTCCACATAGGGAAAATTAGATTTCATTATGAAATATTACGACAAGTAAACCATAATATCACATATTAAAACATGAAATGGAGAAGGAAATAAACTTTCCATTCATACAATGGCTATTATACTTTTATCATAGTCTATGCTCTCCTCCAATCCCTTAGTTCTCTTAATCCCTTGTTGGAGGAAGGAGAGGAGTATGATGATTTGCGCAAATTCACACACAACATGGAGGGACTAACTATGAGTGTACAACCAATAGGTATTGATGACACCCCCCCAAAACTATAGAGATAAACCATAGGGGTTAGATCCTCTCACTTCCAAGGACTCCTTCATTTCCAAGCACATGCTATGATGTTCCTCTATGATGTAATGGTGATTCACCTGGGGGTTGTGTAGTTTCCACATTTGTGTGCACAAAACCATAAAATTTTAGTGATTGTGTATCCAAATATATATATATATATATATATATATATATATATACATATTTTTGTAATTTTTTAATGTTTTTTAGTTTTTGGGATATCTATCTATATATATATATATATATATATTCTTACCAAAGAAACTCAAATGAGTGCTTGGGGGTAGGGCTAGGTTGGGGTCATTCATGAAACTAGTGTTTGCAAAGGTGTAATCATCAATCACAATAATTTGTTTCCCATCCCAAGAGAATAAGGCTTGATCAAGCCACTACTATGCATGCCCCCCCCTCTAATATTTCCAACAATTCAGTCCATCTCATCATAATATATAAAAGGGAAATGGGATGGTTCCAACACTCCCAACTATATCTGATGAATCCTCATTGCAAGAATAATGATACCATAATGATACCATATCCAAATTGTTTATGTCTTCCAGTATTACATCTAGTTACTTGGTCCTTCATGTTGACCAACAATCCCTCACATTAGTTGAAGAAATTTGGATCTATACATTTAACTGTGATGTATGTATACACTCTAGAGGCAAAATAAGACCCCATAAGCCCTTCTGCATGGGTGATGGTGAAAAGGATAGTGTAGAAACTAAGGTCTATGACCTCTCTGATGGGTATCTCTCTACTCACCTTTCTTTCCCTATGCCCATAGTTTTGGGCCACATGGTCATCAAGACTATCCTCATCTATACTCTTCCCACCATCCATTGTGACTATGGATCCTCACCTCCAATCTCAAATTTTGGTCGTTAACCATAAATATTTTCTCTTGGGTTTACCACATGTTTGTCAAGAATTAAAGGGACATCATTTTCCCATTCATGTTTTGTGTCTTGAAGAATTTATAATCCACAGTATTTGAGAGCTTTGATTGTAGGAAGATGTGTCATATTCCTCATTTCAGTTTATTTGTGTTCTCTTTCCTTCTACTCAGTCATTTTTTATGAGCACTTACCATTAAAATAGAAGAATAAGTAAATGTGATAATTTTATTCAATACCTATCTTGCAAATATTGTGAGTAGCCTCCCTAGATATAGTATTAGACTACATTTTTTCCCCCATCATTTCATCCGTAGGGGCCATTGCCCCAAGATTTTAGCCCTCATGGAGACATGTTATATCATTTTCACACTCTAAAAGGGGTTAACACAGGGACAAAACTATACCAAACTTCAAAATAAAACCATGAAAATTAAAAGGATGGGAGAGGGAAATGCTTGTTGGAAATAGAACATTTATTTGTGCCCTCAATGATTCGGGATATTGATCTAAAGTTCTAAGGATAGGGAAGGGTTTCTCCTCTGGATTGGTTCTGAAAGGGAAAATGATCGAATAAGCTCTAATTTTTCCTCATTTTGACCTATGTTTGAGCATCACAAGAACTCAAATGGGTTTTTTCACCTTAATTTTATGATATTTTCTCCCCCCAAAATAGATATTTGCAATTAAGATCTTATTTTTTATGCTCAAACAACACTTTTTTGAGGTATGATGGATCAATATGACTGCGAATATTATATAATATTGACATTACATTATCACTATGGATCCTATGTTCATTTCTCTTGATATTTAAATATATGGGTATGTCTCAATCATCCATTTAGGATGCTTTATTAACCATAAATTCCATATCCATTACTCCTTGGGTTCGATCCTGCCAGGTTGAGACATTAACCTGTTTATCTTTGCACATCATAAATTTGTACAATATATCCCTCCTTCACATGGATTACCTATTTTAGTATCTATTTTCCATTTTTGGTGTTCATGTGTCATATTTTTATTGACCTAGACTCCCTCCTTTTAACCTTCCATGAGTTTGAATCTGAGTCTCATTTTATCCTCTCTTTCATATTCTATCTATATACTAAGAGTATTGCAACTATTATTTTACCTTGTAATATCAGTAGGAATTACCTTGTTTACTTATGCATGTTGATTGCCTTAGTGTTGTTTCTAGTTATTGCAATCACCTTGCCCTTGACACTACTACTATCTTTCACTTTGTGTTCTTACCCTTCTTTTGACGATGCTATAAATCCATCAACCAAGGGGGTCTCCCTAGTGTGAGGTCCCAATTAGACCTCACACCATTTGAAGTGGGAGCACCATCTCGAGTATTGGCCCAACTACCATGTATCCTTGTAGATTTTCCTTGGCTACAAAGTTCAACACAAGAGAATAATACATAGGTATCTTCGGATCAATGAGTAAGTATGCCTTGTGAATTTTTTAGTTGAAAAAAGTATCAAGGTCACTATACCAAAAGGGAAGAGAAAATTGGTTCCTTTAAAGAAAAGTAATAGTACTAATTTGGAAAAATAACACGAGCATATACATATGAATGGATTTTTTTCCAATCCAGGAAATAGTTCACAAGGAAGCAATGATTGTTAAAGAAAATACAAAAGGCATTCGATAAGATAAGTACCAAATCCATTGAAATATTTCAATTTCCTTAGTATAGATGGAAAAAAATTACATCTAAAACATTCAAATAATACTTACAATATTCATGACATATGCATGAAATCGTACTTTCTCAATGAGCTTCTAAATTAAGTAAAAGTTCCAAGATACATCAAGGGAGTGAAGATCACTAGCCCCAATAGTGAAGCATTAGAGAAATCACTCACTCCTACAAAACAAATATCTTCCACTCCAATGCTTGATAGGAGGAGCCAAGTGGAGAAGTCATTTTCATGAAAAATGATGGTGTATATATAATAAATGGGATGATCATTCACCTCCGTTGTGACTCTTGGAATACCATAACCACTTTTTGACTTCTCTATAAACTTTTTACTACCACAAGAATTGTCACATTACATGGATGACTCTTGGACTTTCACTTTACATTGCATTTTCCAATATAGTATTTAAATTACGCACAAATGATGTGGTGAATTATGACTTATGACATGATACTGATGACATGGACTACATAATGACATGGAAATTTCAAGTCATTCTTTGTTGCTGTGATATTTGAGTCTTATTGAGAGATAGTGAATCTTCTTCTTCTTCTTCCTCATTCTCATGACTTGAAGATAAGGAGTCTTCAATGTGATATTGATCATCTATCTTCTATCATAATCTAGTGTTCCTTCATATTCTCACCTGATAATCATCTGGTCTTCTTCATCTCCATTGGTTCCTTCTAACATGGTCTCTTTATTTTCCTCCATCATTGTCCTGTCGTGATGGGATATAGTATCTACAACTGAAAATAATTCATGACAAGATGACAACAGCCTGAAAATCCCCTAATCTAACATGCCCCATGAAATCACTTGTTAGGGCTGGATCTAGTGATTAGTTGAGCAACTGAGTTAGGGATCGTGTAATTCCATAGGCCAAGGTCCATGACTAAGGCTTGATACTACGTGATTCACAGTTCAAGATGGACAAGGTCAAAGGATTGTTCACTTGAGGGGCTAAATAGCTCAAGGTTAAGGGTTGAGGCTTGAAGTTTCCCAATGCACAATTCTAGAAAGAGAATAAGATAATATATTACACAATTAAAGGGCTCTAGAGCTCAAGCTTGAAGATTTAGGTTTGAAGTTTCCCAATGTGCAGTCCTAGAGGGAGAAAATTCTCATGATTACATAGTTGCGTAGTTCAAGGAGTCAGGTTGGAGGCTTGATGCTTGACACTGTGTAATGCACTATTGAGGCTAAATGGGAGGAAATGATTGCACAGTTCTGGAGCTCAAGGGTCAAGGCTAAGAACTGTGACTTACAATGTATAGTTCTAAGAGTCATGTTTAGGGAATTAGGGCTAAGACTGCACAATGGATAGTTCAAGAGGGCTAAGTGAGGTCAAGTTGCTGGGGAGTAGATTTTTTGAATGAGACTAAGTGTTGAATAAGTGAGACCAAAGTGGAAAAGACAAAAATTGAGCATGATCACACACTTAGAATAGTTGAAGACACAACATTGATCACTCATAATACATGAAAAACATACTTCCCTCAATGTGACGACATTGCAATGACTTTCCCTAGGTGTGACACTAAAAGTACACTTTGTGACGACAGTGGCGATGCTTGTGTGAAAGTGCATAAAAGTTTTGGAATGAGTTTAAAACATATATACATGACTATAGGGACTCATCAACACCAAATTTTACCTTTGAAATAAGCCCAAAATCCACTTTACACGATAAGCGATACTTCCCGTGCCAAAATACGACATTCTCTATTTGAAGAGAAAAGTGCGAACGACACTTGTAATATGAGAATGATGGTGAAAGAAAGACATGTTAGAGAAAATATGACATGAAAAGGAAAATAATTAAGGTGAAAGAAAGTGAAAGTACAATTAAACAAATGAATGTGACACTCATGAAAGAGAAGGCGCGTGAAAGAAACAATTTTAGAAACTCATTTGAATAGAAGTAAAATCTTAGCCAAAAGTGAGAGATTGTCAATGAAAGCATGCAATCACTGTTGACATAGGTTGATCATTGCATAGTCATAATATTGATAGAATTTCCTATGCATGTTCAATCTTTCATAAAATAATGTCCTGATGAACTCATTATTGACTGAGCATGCGTGAGAAGGTGACTTCGAAACTTACAATCCAAGAAGGTAGCTCAAATAATTAAAAAAGTATCAACCAACCGAGAAGTGACCAAGGAATGACCAATCAAAAGATCCACATTAAGCTCCAAAATTAAAGAGTACGCAAAATTTTGGAGGGTGTTTGTTGGAGGGACAACACTTGATGACACACTAGTAGAAATATACCTTCAATGACTTGTTAAATTATTTTTGCAGTGTTTAGCTCCTAAGGGAGTATTGATTCATCATTCATATTAATTGAGCTTCTCCACTTATTCCATATGTGAAAATAGTCCCCTTCATTCCTTCTTGGTTGAACACAAACATATGACCAACAATATAAAAATGTTTCAAAACCGGAAAGGGTATTTTAGTTCACAATATTTAGTCATTCAAAGTATAGTTTTTCATCTCTTGTGTCACTTTGTTATTAGCAGAGTGATATAGTATGCTGACAAAATGACTTTAGGAATGCAAACATTCCTCTGCTGCTAGCGAGCCTAGACAGTACCTTGACAAAGTTGCCTTATTCACATCCCTACACAATAAGCCTTTCACTTCTTTCACCCTTATTTATTTATTTTATAGGGATTTTCATCAACACTTATTCATTTCATTGGTAGAAGAGGGATCCTGAACTTTTGAGAGCAGAAGAGGTTGTTCCTTCAGATAAGAATATGTAAGTTTTGATATTTTTTTTTCTCATTTTGATTTTCCCCTTGTCTTCCTTTACTTGACTGGATAAGCATGGATAAAAATAAATCATAAAGAACTGAGTGTAGGCATGAGGTTTATAGAGTAGACATATATATCATGGTTTGACAAAGAGCTTTCCTTAGGCAAGGATATTATTTTCTGTTAGAACTTCATCGACCAAAGGATAACCAAGATGAGGAATAAGGAATGATGGTTAGCCAAATGTTGTAGTGTCACAAAGAAATTTTATATTTTTCCACATTTTCTTTGAGCCAAAGGGAACATACTTCACGTGAAGTTGTATTAAATAAAACATGAAATAAAAGACAAGACACAACAAGAAAACCAAAATCAAAAGGACAAAAGAAATGAAGGCCAAACCAAAAAAGACTGCAAGACAAAATCAAGAAAACAAATGAAATATGATCTAGGTGGATATTGGTGGCCACCCACATATTCCACCTAGACCGCTAGTCATTTTCAACAGTTTCCTGGTTTATAACAAAATTTACTATTTTTAGCATTTTTTCGGCTCCTAAACTTCCGCAGCAGTTTTGACCCCCTAAATGGCATTTTTTTGAGGTCCGTCATAGGCCCAAAGGGAGGGGTCTCTGAAAAATCCTATAGTACTTAGAGAGATATTTAGATGATCTATCATACGTGTCAAACTGAGATAGTATGACTAATTTATGACCTTGGGAATTTGGCTGGCTAGCTAACCCCAATGAGGCCTACAAACTCTTGGCATTCCATCTCTTAGAGTTAGGGTTTTGGTTGTTTAGGGTTTTCCCATGTTGTTCAATAATAAGAAGGCCCTTGAACCTAATTGTAATTCAATTCAAAGGCATGTAGTCGCTACATCTCTTCTCAGAGATAAGCTACCATCTCTTAAGCTAGTTTATTTTCCATTTTGTCTGTAAGAAATTTTCAGTGTTTGATATTAATGAAATGAAGTTTAGTTCCTACTGCATCTCTACGTTTATGTTTATTTCTATATTTTATTGAATTATTGCATGATTTTAATTAGTGGTATTAGAGTGGTTTTCTCTTTCTTGATCTTTATTTGCATGTCCCCAATGAGGTCAGGGTATAAGGAGTTAGGGTTCGATCTAGTTGAACCTTTGTAAGATAAACCTCGCAAACTTTGACAACCTCCCATGGCGGAAGAAAATAAAGACGAGGGAGCAGGAGATCCTATAAAAATATTGCTTGAAGAGGCCCTCAGGAAACAAAGGAATGCAATGATGGATAAATTTTCCCAAATCCTTCGACGGCTACACACCGACGACACATCTTAATCCAACAGCCACTCTGGAGGCACCGCTCCTTTTAAGGTACAATTTAACTTTGACTTTCCCATATTTGAGGGCCAAATAGATGCAGAAACCATAGATATATGGTTGAATATGTTAGAAGGATATTTTTCGGTTCATAATTTTTCCAATAAGGAAAATATTACTTTTTCACTCCTCAAATTCACCCCCCATGTCAAGGACTGGTGGGAAACCTACTGTGAGCAAAAGGATGAGAGAAAATCCTCCCTATTCTTAGCTGAACCCAATTGGAATTATTTCTGAGATACCACAAGGGAACAATATTACCCTGTGGGGATCAATGAGGACAAGCACATATAATGGAATTAGCTACGGTAAAAAATGGATCAAGATGTGCATGAGATGATGAATTTGTTCCGTACCATGCAGAAAAATTTGGCTATCAAAGATTCATAGAAACATTTGGTACTTAAGTACCACAGTTTTCTGCACAAATACATCTAGGAGGAAATGGATTTCCTTGACATATCCTCGCTTGGTGCAACATATTGGTATGCTGCCAAGATTGAGCATAAATTCAAACAGAAGAAGCGAGAATTTGGATCTACGAATCAGAACCAAGGGAAAGGTGTCCCCAAACTACAGAATAAAGGACAAAGCCAAGGTTGGGTGACCTAGGACAACCTGACGAAACCACGAGTGAAGAACAACACCAGGAATCCAAAGGACACAAGAAAGTGATGTGAGTTCCATAAGAGCTCCACTCATAACACAAGTGAGTGTTGAGCCAAGCATTCACTAGTGGAGGAGCTAAAGGATTATGAATCAGATACATGTTCTGACTCTGAGTTAGAACCCGACAAGAGGAATGACAAAGGGACACAGTTTATCGATGTGGACCCCAATGCTACTATTTCCACCAACAATATCCAGAAGGAGGAGCCCGAAGATCCATAGGAGGGGGAGTGGCTCTTCCATTCCCAAATGTGGGTGAAGGGTTCCCCGTTGCAGTTCATTGTCGATAGTGGGAGCCAAAAGAACCTCATTTCAACAGATGTCGTGAAGCGGCTAGTCCTACCAACCACAAAACAACCACAACCGTACATGATCAGGTGGCTTCACCAAGGACGTGATCTCCATGCCAGCCAACAGTTTTACTTTCTCTACACCATCAAGCCCTTCACAGATCAGGTATTATGTGATATTGCTCCTCTTAAAGTTTTTGATGTATTATTAGGACAACCATACTTATGGAAGTGACATTATTTGTATGAGCCTAGGCCTCATGTTGTTATTGTTACTTTTGGCAATAAGTTGTACAATATACCATAGGTAGCACTGCCTACTGCCATATCTTTTATCACTGCAAAGTAATGCAGTAAGCTCATTTCCCAAACTGGGATTTTTTTTTCCCTTCTACTATGCCGTCAGGGCAAGAAGAAGACTGTGACCATGACCTCTAGACAGGGCTCCTCCGCATGGAAACAACATATGGACAAATTCATGGAGGAGTAAGGGGTCATATTAACCTCACCCCTAGGGGTACTTGCTCACTGTCATGTCAAGCAACCCATCGGTCTGACCCCAGGTGCGCTGCTACCCAATGGGCCGATATATCAACACTCTATTATGGAGAAAGATGAAATCAAGAGGCAGATTCAAGAGATTCTATAGAAAGGTCACATACATCCGAGTTCATTTCCCTATGGGAGCTAGATCATGTTGGTGTAAAATAAGGATGGGGCTTGAAGAATTTTTATTGACTATCGGGCACTAAAAAATATCCCTATCCAGAATAGGTATCCAATCCTACGAATTGATGACATTATGGACCAAATCAAGGGGGCCAAATATTTCAGCAATATTGACTTGAAGTCCAGGTATCACCAATTACCAATCAAACCCTCTGATGTGTGGAATGCTGCCTTCAAATCCAAGGAGGGAATTTTTGAGTGGTTGGTCATGCCTTTCGGGTTGAAAAATTCCCCTACGATATTCATGAGGTTGATGGACGACATCTTGTGACCATTTACCAACTCATTCATGGTGGTATATTTGGATGACATCTTGATCTTTAGCTAGATCTAGGAAGAGCACCTCCACCACATTCGACAGGTCCTCCAAGCACTGTAGCTATAACAACCCTGGTAAAAATAATTGTAAAAATATATAGAAGACCATGTTTGATGGGACAGTGATTCCAAGATTAATGGTGGGAAAATGTTAGGTCCCTATATCACTAGTATAGCCCCTTATTATTGTTAGTGTAAACCCCCTTATTGTTATTATTGTACCCCTGTAACCCCCATTTTGCTATTATTGTGCCCTTAAATTATTATTGTTAGGTCGGCTAGGATTACATTGTGGCCCACTAGGATTACAATATGGCCCCATGGACTCCTATATATAGAAAGGAGGTTTTGTAAATTGTATCATCCAAGAATTGATCATTCATGTAATGTATTGGAGGTTTCCCCCTCGAAGTGGCTTATTTCTAAGGCGTTGATATCTCATTTCTTCTATTTTTGGAGTTGGTTACACAACAGAAAAACATCCCAGTGTGGGTGTTCATTTCGGTTAATATGGCTAAGGAATTTGGAAAGGTAAAATGACATATTTGGCACATTTATTTATGAAAATAATGGAAAATAGGAGAAAAGGGAGGTGAAAGGTCATAGGTTGCATGTGAGGAGAAAAATGAAGGAAAATAATGGAAAATGAAGGGAATAGAGGCCTCATCTACTTCTGAGCATCAGTTGGAAATATTTTGTTAGCTAATTTTTTGAGATCTCATTATTTCCTCTCTCTATGATACTCTTGGACACTTATAGTATTCTTGAGAACTCTTGGAGAGTGTGGAAAAATTAGAGATTCAAAGCAAGAAGGTAAATATCAACGAGGTGAAAGTAGGATTAGGCAACTACAATAGACTTCTTTGCAGGTATTGAGAGGCAAGAAAATTCTTCATGGTGTAGGCAGAGAGAATTCGGTGATATCCGTGCTTGTGTTGGCATAGTGATCAGGTGTAAATCATGGTAAATACAGTTATTGAATGCTTATTTTGTTTCTATAGTGATCCAGGTTGGATCATGGTAAAGCCTGGTTTCTTTTGATGAGGGTGAGGTGGTTTAGCCTCAGGATTTCCTGGTTGGTTCTTTGGTTTGAGTCCCACATTCATTTTTGGAATATGGCATGGGGGTGATTGGATGAATTAAGATTTTGCTCAGCCAATCTATGGTCGGGTGGAACGTGGAAGTACCATATCCGGTAGGTTTTTACATTCAGTAATTAAGAGCTAATTCCTTTGGTACTTGGTATGAAAATGTATTTGTTA
This sequence comes from Pinus albicaulis, assembly GCA_034641835.2. NCBI lineage: Eukaryota > Viridiplantae > Streptophyta > Pinopsida > Pinales > Pinaceae > Pinus > Pinus albicaulis. Next base: position 1,505,476,243 of record CM076575.1, on the reverse strand, counting down.
TTAAGTGGATTTCATTGATGTTATATCAATGGAATTTCTGTTGTTATTATGCTGGTTATAATCATGTATTTTATTAGTGAATATGTATGGATATATCTATGTTTTTTTCCCATAAATTAATACAAAATTAATATATGGTCAAACAGATTATATTTCAGCTTATGATGTAAGGGATAAATGCTTCCTAACATTTCTCAGATAAGTATGAGACCCCTATGTTGATATTTGTTGTTTATACCTGTAGATACAATGTTTGTGACATGTTTGATGAAATTCCTATCATGGCTGAGAAGGGTCCAAATGAGTTCTTGATGATGTGATTGCTTCCATAACTTTTTTTTAATGTTATTTATCCTCTCCCAAAGTTTCAGGAAGTTTTGGGCATTGACATAGGCTCCGAGGCTAAAACGGTGGCACAAATCCTGGAGTTGCAGGCACATAACTGACTTTTTGGAGCCTTGACGGCTACCTTTCGTTGGCATGCATGTGGATGTAGGTTTCTAGCCAATCCCTTTCCCTTACATGCCTATGAATATGGCTCAATAAGGTAAAAAATCAGTCCCCCTTCAGGGTTCATGAGTTTGGGAGGTTGGGTTATCTCCTGGAGGTGTTGTTGATGTTGTGTAAGGTCTGTTTGTCAGGTTTTCATCGGTTCCACTTTCTTAAGGTCATCTAGGAGGTTTAATATTATATTAGTAGCCTCTCGTCTCATGTTTGCCCCGATTGGATGGTTACTTGGGTAGATGTGGGAAGATGGTGTTACAAAGTGGTATTAGAGCATGGTTGAACCCTTGGAATAAATGGGAAATGTGTTGATCATGCATTTATGTTGGTTGCATGTGTGTTTAGTATTCTTGTGGTATATATGTGCTTGTTTCATCCATTTTGTGTTGGCCATGGTGGAAGTGGTGTCACCATGGAAGTGATGATGGTGTTGTTGAAAACATGTTGTCATGTGTTTTATTATGTGTTGTTTATGCTTGTGTATTGTGCATGCACACTTTCTTACATGTTGCTACATGTTGTACATGCATCACTTGTTATTATTGGTTACATATTACCCATGCTTATGTGTTTCCCATGTATGTGTGCTTTAATGATGTTATATCTTGGAAATGCATTAATCGTTCATGCTTGGTTACTCGTTGGTCATGCTTTTGCATTTTCCATGTACATTGGTATGGTTAAGGTTATTTTCCATGAGCTCATTGTGTGAAATTAGGTCATCATGATGATATTAGCTAATGTGTTGTATGAGATAGAGTAGGAGATGTGGATCATTAAAGTGAAGTTACAACAATGGACTTTCAAATAAGAGCATATCATCATACAAGTTTGTATACTTGGCATCCAGGAATGTGATTCATTTTTGTTGTAAGCATTATGGTTACTTATATGTTTTTCATTATAATGTTATTTTGGTTACATGTGTGACAAATTATAGTTGATCAGTGTAGTCATATGCATCATGGCTATGTGTATGCCTTTCATTCTATTGATGTTATGGTTACATACATGATATATGTTAGTTAACTAGTGTGATCATATGTACATGTGTTGCTTATTCAGGCATAGTATTAACTTGGTGATTATGTTATATGGCATTGATGAATATGTTATATGTTAACTTGTAGTTAGATCGGTGATTATGTTATATGTTGTTGACGAGCATGTGATATGTTAACTTGTTTTTGCTAGATGCTAGTTAACTTTATGGTTAAGGTTATAACATTAATATCTTGATGTCATATATATCATGCTAATTTGGATTGGCCCACGAAAATGGTTAGGGTTATAGCTTTCAGACATGAGTCAACCTAATTATGATAGTGTTATGTATTATGTCTAAACTGACTGTGCATGTGTGATTGTATGCATGAATGAAATTTTCTTATGGGTTTATGCTATGAATGATCAGGAGCTAAAGTCCAAGCCATGGAAAAAAAAAATTGAAAATTGAAAATGTTTAAAATTGGTTGAAACCAAGATGGTTTCATAGGTCTCGTCTTCCTGATTCTGGCACCGTAAATGGTTCGAAAAATGGACATCGTATGAAGACGTTATTGCACTTTTAGTGGAGTGGGTTCGGCGGAGCACGGAGGGGCCAGCCCTCCTCCCATGGAACCTCATCATATCACCAGTGTGGGAGCTTAATGATTAAGATCGCTTAAGGAGCCTAATATCAAGTTTAATATTTAATTAAGCTTCATTTAAGTGGAGTTTAATATGGCGGAGATTTTGGAGGAGCTCCCAAATTTAGGTGGACTTCCACTTTTAGTGGAGTTAACTGGCAGTTGCCCCACATTTAGTGGAGGAAATTGGGGAAAATTTGTTTTGGTCATAACTTTCTCGTTACTCAACCTTTTGGAACGAATTTGTTTTTGATTTCATATGTGCTCAGCATTTGGGACTTAATGGCATAGGTTTTAGAGCCATTGGAGCTCATTTTCAGCCTTTTTAGCTTTGGAGAAGCTTTTTGAGCCACTAGGGGCATTTTGGGTTTTGAGTTTGGTTGAGCTGTGGTTAACCTTTTTTGGTGAAAAAAAAGTCATTTTCAACTATTTCCTTCATTCCATAGCTGTTGGAATAGTTCTTAGCTCTGTTTGAAGACTTTCAGAGGCCGAAAACCTTTAGGAGAGTTTTCAGGGCCACCATGGCCATTTTGGGGTTTGAGCTGTTTTGAGTTGTGGTTATCAGTTTGAGGTGAACCAAAGCTCTATTTCAGATAATTTCGACCTTATGAAGCCATTGGAAGTGTTTTCAAATGAATTTTAGGACTTCTACAGCCCTAAAAGTTGCATAGAAGTTCAAAGCACCAGCAGGACATTGATGAAGAAATCACTGTTTATGGTAATCTTTCATTGTTTAGTGAATTTGAAAAGGCATTATTAGATTTTTACTACCTTCTGAATCAATTTATATATTCATATTTGTCTATTGAGACACTTATAATCTTGTATTGCATTTGAGAGCTTTTAATACAAGAGGACAAGCCCATTTTGGGAGGCTTGATCCAGGAGATGTAGCCCAAGAGTTGCGGTGAACTCCTATATTATATTGTTGTTGTGTTTTGATATTATATTGCTAAATATTGTTTCTGATACCCATGTTAAGTTTCAGCGAAAAACAATTACACTTAAGATACATAAACAGTGAAAATACATACACCATTTGCGAGCTAAATTTCTGCATAACGTCAAGTTTAAAGCAAGATCATTTTAATTGAATCTGAGTGTTTACTTCTATTATTTCTTTAGGAAAAGTCTGTAAGAGGGCCAGGTAGCCTCTGGATTCATCCTTTCTTTGAAAGGTGAAATATCCGGTAAATGCCCCTACAGTCTATCTCTATATTAGAAATATGAAGTTCTCACATTTTCAGATTTAAACTTAGAGTATTTTTGCACTCATTTACATAATTGAAAATGGATACCTTGCACCCTTTTCGAGTACCTTCCATTTTCAGATCAAATGGTATTAGAGCTTAGGTTAAGCTTGGTCGTGCTTAGTTTGAGCATTGGATGAGAATTTTCTTTTGTGCAAAAGGTGTTAAAACAGTCAATCTCACTGTTTTATGGCTGCTTGATTAAGAAGGGGTATTTACTGACATTTGGTTAAAAGCTTGTCATTTGTTGGAAAGCGTTGAGAACTTTTCTTTGGAAGTTCCTTTTTTTAAATTGACCATTTACATAATTTCAACTTCTTCTACAAATGAAGTTTCCTCCTTCACGATATTCTTCAATGATGACATGAAGAATGAGTTCTTTAAGGTGAAGGACATGGTGTAGATTCCCATTGAGGATCAAAGAGAAAGTTTTAAGCTTCATGCACAATTGTTGGCTATGAAGGATGAGAAGGAAGCAATTCTCCAAAGTTTACATGAAATGGAGAAACAACTCCTTCAAGCTCAAGAAGCTTTGTCCAAGAACAAGTGTGAGGAAGAGGTTAATCGTTCCAACTTGTCTTCAATTTCCTCCATTGAAAAGTGTGTTGGTTCTTTTGAAAGACATACAAGATGTATTGGGTCCAAATTGATGTTGAAAATGGGCTATCAGGAAGGCAAAGGTTTGGGAAAGCATGCACAAGGCATTGTTGAGCCTATTTGTGTTGTGGAGCATCCCAAGAATATTGGTCTTGGCTATGAGCAACTTAATGGCAAAGCTTTGAGCACATGCATTCAAGAATGTGATGAAAATGTAAAGAGAACCTTTGTTACAAGTTCTCAAATGCATTTATGTCAAAATTGTTCTAAGGATGATTTCCATTGTTTGAAGCCATCATTCCAGAAAGTAGAAGGTAAACATGTCGCTTATGGCGAGCATGAAAATGTAAGCAGTTTTCAAGACAAGAACAATGATGAAAGTTTGAAAATGGAAGCTATCTCCTCTACTAGTTCATCGTCTTTCAAACACAAAAAGGATGGATATTCCATGCAGAAAAAGAGGTATAATTATTCACATGATCAATTTGATTATGTTTTAGAAAAGAATAATAATTATGCTTGTTCGAATGAAAGAAAAATTTGTTGCACATTTTGTGGTGGAGTTAACCATGTTGCTTCAAGATGCTGGTTGAAAAAGAAAGCACACAGGAAGCAGAAAAGGCAAAGAGAAATTTATCAGAAAGTGCTTAAGAGTTGCACATTTTGTCAAAGGAAGGGACATGATGTCTCTCATTGTTGGTCCTTGCATGCAACAAATCGTCCAAAGCACATGCAGCTACATGACAGAAAGCTTGGCGTAAGTGGATCTGTGGAGTCCATTATCAATGTGGAAATGAAAGATTCACATGAAGAATTGCGGTTGCAACAAAAGATGCCATGGAGTTGGCTTGGTAGGAAGTGGATTAAATTCTTAATGCATTAAGTCATACTCATTTTATACATGAAAATTTCAGTTTGGTATGCATGTATTTCAGTTGAAAAGTTGATGCAAGATTGCATGTAAAAGCAGTTTCAGTTGAAGGAATTTCTTTGTTGTTGCAAAATTTCGCCATGGAGGTGTAAATGATGACTATGATACTCATTTATGTTGCAGCAATGTATTTTGGTTCAGCTCTTAATCACCCACATGTTTTTGGGATGATGTACTTGTTGGTATTTGAAAAGAAGAGTTGAAGTTGCACATGTACATAGAGGTTGTATGTGTAATTAGCGAACTGCATATAGTTCATTGTACATGATACATACACATATGTTTGTCAAGATGTATCTTGTTGTTTATTGACTTGTGTCGATTGTGTCATACATGTTTATCGACTTGTGTCGGTTGTGTGCACACTTTTTTTTTATAGATTTTGTGTGTCATTTGTATAGCACATTTCATTGTCAACTGGTTGTTGATGTCGTATGTTGCACAAGATGTCTTTGGTGTCGTTTGGTGCGGAGAACGAAGTGTCAGTGCAAAGCAGTGAAAGATTCCATGAGTTGGAAAGGCATGCAAGCAAAGAGGGCACAAATTTCAGCAAGTGTCATTGCTGGTTTCAGTATGGCAGATTGGTATGGCGAGAAAACTTGGTCAAGATTCGGTGCAAGTACGTGGCTCATTCAACAAAATTCGCCATGTGAACAGTTGGCAATTCAGGAAAATTTTTGGAGGCTGAAGAGAAGAGGATGTCATTATTCTCTCATTTTCTGTACTACAGTTCAGTTTCAGAATTTCAGTGAGCTTTTGGGGTCCAAAAGCCTCTCATTTGGGAGGTGTGATCAGGAGCTCAAGTCCAAGCCATGAAAAAAAATAAATCAAAATTGAAAATGTTTAAAATTGGTTGAAACCAAGATGGTTTCATAGGTCTCGTCTTCCTGATTTTGATGCCATAAACAGTTCAAAAAACTGACACTGTATGAAGAATTTATTGCACTTTTAGTGGAGTGGGTCTGGTGGAGCACAGAGGGGCCAGCCCTCCTCCCATGGAACCTCATCATATGACCAGTGTGGGAGCTTAATGATTAAGAGCGCTTAAGGAGCCTAATCTCAAGTTTAATATTTAACAAGATTCAGTTAAGTGGAGTTTAATATGGCAAAGATTCTAGAGGCGCTCCCAAATTTAGGTGGACTTCCACTTTTAGTGGAGTTAACTGGCAATTGCCCCACATTTAGTGGAGGAAATTGGGGCAAAGTTGTTTTGGTCATAAATTTCTCATTACTCAACCTTTTGGAATGAATTTTTATTTATTTATTATGATTTTAGCATTGTGGACTTAATGGCACAGGTTTCAAAGCCATTGGAGCTCATTTTCAGCCTGTTTAGCTTCGGAGAAGCTTTTTGAGCCACTAGGGCCATTTTGGGTTTTGAGTTTGGTTGAGCTATGGTTAACCTTTTTTGGTGAACCAAAAGTCATTTTCGACTATTTCCTACATTCCAGAGCCATTGGAATAGGTATTAGCTCTGTTTGAAGACTTTCAGAGGCCGAAAAACTTTAGGAGAGTTTTCAGGGCCACCATGGCCATTTTGGGGTTTGAGCTGTTTTGAGTTGTGGTTATCAGTTTGAGGTGAACCAAAGTCTATTTCAGATAATTTTGACCTTATGAAGCCATTTGAAGTGGTTTCAAAGGAATTTGAGGACTTATATAGCCCGAAAAGTTGCAGAGAAGTTCAAAGCACCAGCAGGACATTGATGAAGAAATCATTGTTTATGGTAATCTTTCACTGTTTAGTGAATTTGAAAAGGCATTATTAGATTTTTCCTACCTTATAAATAATTTTATATATTCATATTTGTATATTGAGACACTTATAATCTTTTATTGCATTTGAGAGCTTTTAATACAAGAGGACAAGCCCATTTTGGGAGGCTTGATCCAGGAGATGTAGCCTAAGAGTTGGGGTGAAATCCTATATTATATTGCTGAATATTGTTTCTGATACCCATGTTAAGTTTTAGAAAAAAACAATTACACTTAAGATACATAAACAGTGAAAAGACATACACCATTTGCAAGCTAAATTTCCGCATGACGTCAAGTTTATAGAAATATCATTTTAATTAAATCTGAGTGTTTACTTCTATTATTTCTTTAGGCAGAGTCTGTAAGAGGGCCAGGTAGCCTCCGAATTCATCCTTTCTTTGAAAGGTGAAATATTTGGTAAATGCTCCTACAGTCTATCTCTGTATTAGAAATATGAAGTTTTCACATTTTCAGATTTAAACTTAGAGTATTTTTGCACTCATTTACATAATTGAAAATGGATACCTTGCACCCTTTTCAAGTACCTTCCATTTTTAGATCAATGAACATGTTAGCTATATAATGTTATAGATATCATGATCTTATTTATGATTGGTTTGATACGTTGTGAAGTTATATTGTGCTAATATTTTTTTATTGTGTAGACAAGATAGCCTCCCCTAAGATACATTAAGATATGAGTTTTCTTATTTCATATACTTGGTACTTGAATTTTTAATTTTCTCATCGAATTGATCTATTTAAAATGGTATGTTTGGAAGTTGTTTGAATGTTTGATTAATTGCATGATATGCATATATGTGTCCACAAGATTGCATGAAGAAATGATAATGATTTAAGATGGTTGTGCTAACACATATTTTCTGAGATATCCAATATATAATTGAGTGGAAGTAGGTTATAGTTGTAGCATTATGTATTATTACCGATGGAAGTGAGTTGATTGTTGATTATGACATGATTTTTAGTCTTGGAAAAAGTTGGTTTTGAATTGATAGATATGTTGTATTGATGTTTGGTACATATGGATAACATGTGTGTTTAGTTACAGGTCAATGTGCTTGAAACAACAAGGTAAGAAAAATAACATTTTGTATGTTTATTTATGCACTGACAATAATGTGTTTATGAAAGCATGATGCAAGGTATTGCATGGAAAAGAGATTTCCATGAAATCTTGAAGAAGGCTCCGGTTGATCTTTCCTTTGGAAGTGTTTTGAACCATGGGGATTGATTCATGGTGTATGTTGATAGTCTCATGCTTTCAGTATTTTATGACTTGTTTGCACTTGATTTGGAGTTTTGTTTATGTCTGGTGCATAGTTCTACCACTTCAGTTGTGGTGTAGTATTTCCTTCGTTTTCATGGTCTTCTTATTATTTGTTTCTTATTCGTGCCTTTCTTTTAGAGTCTTGGGAATTGGTTGGGAAAGAGGAAGGTTGATGGAGCTCTAGGAGAGCTGTATGGTACCCAACATGCAATGAAATACTTGGATGAAGTTAGTGCATGAGTAAGCGAAACAGAAGGTAAGAATATGAAACTAAACTGGATTGGTTGGGTCAATTGAGGTAAATGGATGGTGGAAAAACAATCATGAGAAAGGCAACATGAAAGGAAAACTGAATGGATATGAGGTATTAGATGCCTTGGCTATGTCAGGAAGTGTCGCTCTCAATGTTGTGCATGTTGTGCTGGGATGAAGGAGGTTTCTTATCATAGACCTTATGATATTTGGTAATTATGTTGCGATCATGATTTATTTATGTTGGCGTATATATATATATATATATATATATATCTCTATATATATATATATATATATATATATATATGCATTATGTATGTTTCTATTTGACGAGATCATGATTATTTAATGTTAATATTTATATGTATATATGAATGTCATTGTATGATAGGATTATGATTTTTCTATGCTAATGATTATATATATGTATCTATGTATGTATGTATGTATGTATGTCACTATCTGACATGGTTTTCAAGGATCATCCTCTTGGAGGAATGATTTCTTATGCAGGTGAATGACATGAAGAGTTCTTGGTCTTATGAGGAATAAACCGGGAAGAGTAACTCAGGTAGATCTATGAAGTCAATATCATGTGGGGATAAATTGATATTATATGCTTGTACTATGCCTATGTTTATGTTATGGACAAGTAATGCTAAGGAGTGCATCAACGAAGTGAAAGTAGCGTGATCCACGACATTCTAAGATAAGCATGGATAGTGGAAAGACACTAGAAGCAAGGCTTCTTGTGGGGTTAGTGTGTGGTCTATGGATGTGAAGTATTATTGTTGTGTATATGTTGTGCATGTTGTATATTCATTGATTTTACCTATGGTGATGTGTAATGTTGCATAGGTAGTATTGTGCACATATGATGTTGTATGATTGTTGTATATATGGTGTTGTGTGTATATTGCATATGCAGTGCTATGTATAGATTGTTCTATGTACGTGTTAGATATGTAGTGTTGTGTACATATCGTATTGTGTGCATGTTGGATATGTGATGTTGTGTGCATATGGTGGGGTGCGCATGTTGGATATGCGGTGCTATGTACGTATGATGCTATGTACAAGTTGGATATGGAGTGCTATGTACATATGGTGTTGTGAACATGATCCACATATGGTGCTATGTACATTTGGTGTTGTGTGCATGATTATACATATGGTGATGTGTGCATGTGGTGTTGTGTACATGATGCACATATGGTGCTATGTGCAGGTGGTTTCATGTACATGTTGTGCATGTGGCATTGTGAACATGTGGTGTCATGTACATGTTGTGCATATGGTGATGTGTACATGTGGTACTGTGTACACATTCTATAGGTGGTGTGGTGCACATTTGGAATTGTGTACACATTTTGCAGGTGGTGCTGTGTACATGATATGCTATGTACACGTGGTGTAGGTAGTGTCGTGTGTAGGTGGTGTTGTGTACATGTCGTGCATATGGTACTGGTATAAATGTGGTATTGTGTGCATGTTGTACATGTGGTGTTGCGAGCATGTGATACTACATATGTACATGGTGTAGTTGTGGTATTGTGACATGTGTATTTTTTATGTAACATATTGTACTCTATATATTTATATGCATTGTGTTGTATTTTACACTGGGTGTAGGTTATGTGTTGTATGTCAGTGTAGGTGTGTGTGTTGTGTTGTATCGTACATGAGGTGTAGGCATATGTGTTGTATGTCAGTATAGGCATATGTACTGTGTTTTTTTGTACACTGGATGTATGTGTATGTACATGTATTGACTTGTACACTAGGTATAGGTGTATGTATTGCATTTTTTTGTACACCAGGTGTGGGTGTATGTATTTTGTGGTGCTATACACCTTTTGTGAATGTACGTGTTGTACATTGCGTGTATGTGCACATGGTTGAGGAGAAGGCACTGGGTGGTTTTCGAGTAACATCCCTAGTAAAAATATGGTGTAAATATATATATATATATATATATATATATATATATATATATTTACACCATATATATATATATATATATATATATATATATATATATATATATATATATATATATATATATATATATATATAGATGGAAGAAGAATAAGAATAAGAAGAGAGAGAGGAGATGGTAAATGGATAGATGGATTGTTTACATAGTGGAAAAGTGAAGTTTGTGTTGTATGACCAATATTTGTGGCATGTATAGAAGGGAGACTCTTTGAAAAAGATTGACAATGTGAAGGCAAATGTTGAAAATTGGTCATTATTTTTAAAATAGCAGTGGCATCATAAATTCACTTATAGTTTTTCCACAAAGAATTTTTGGAATTTGCCTTCTTCTTTATTGTGAGGTAATATATCAAGCTCAAGACCATCTGCTCATCGATAGTGAAGCATCCAAGCTTGTGAATATATTTTTGGTGAATTAGAGTTGTTGGTGTAAAACATTTCTTTGAAGAAGAGAGAAATCATCTGCCTTAAAGGGTTATTGCACAATAATGTTTGCTGCACATTTACAAAATATTTTCAGTGACATTGTATTGTACTCGCATTGTGAGTGGATATTGCTTCTTCATTCATAGTTGTAATCAGTTCTTGAAGTATAACTTTGAGTTGTTAAGAAATTGTTGAATAATTCTATGATGTGATTCATTGTTTCTTATCGATCAAACAACCAATTCTACACCTTGAGGTCCTCCATAATTTGAGTAGCAGAGTTTTTTCTTTGGGAATTCCATAATAGGAAGTTCATAAAAGAAAAGGGTCTTTGAAGTCACTTGTATTCTTTTGAAATTAAGTTGAATCACATTTTAAATGGGTGCATTATCGGTTGAAGCCGACACCCTTTATTTCTTGAGCCTGAGCTGTTGAGAAAATGGCTAAAATAAATGATGCATTAGATTTGTTGAATAACCTCATTCATTCCAATGTTCATGATATGGTAAAAATGAGCAAGAATTCTCTTTTGAATATTCAAACTTGCTTTCAATATACACAAGATAAGATCGAGTTTTTGCAGTTGGAGTCTCAACTTCAGCAAAAGAGTCATCATTTTGAACCTGTTTCTATTCATAACATTGAGAAGGACTCTCATCAGAAGAAAGAATATAAAGTTGTAGTCGATTCACATTCAGTTCCTTGTACAAGAGCATATTTACATGCAGATGCAGCAATTCAGTCTGCACTTCCCAAGCCCATCATCAAACCTTGGGAAGAGCTTGTCCACAACAAGCACAGAACTGGTATTGGATATGACAAGGACTTGTCCTTTCATATTCTGGATTACTCCAAGACCATCAAATTTCAGAGTGCTAGATTTCTTTATGACAGTTCACCTGTAGCTGTTCCAAATCCTGCTCCTCTTCCACAACAAAAATAACAACAAATTGTAAAATGCCAACACTGTGATCGAGTTGGCCATATGAGAGATCACCTTTTCGATCTTGACCCATGCAAGCACTGTGGTCAGCACACCCATTCTTCATACAGATGCTTTAGAAACAAGCCTCCTGCAAGAACACAGATTCATCTTGGATGGATCTCTTCTTGGCAATGGGCATCAATAGCCAAGAAGATGTTTAAGTCACATGTCAGAACTTGTTCTCAAGAATTGAACAAACTTGTAGTCGATTTTTCGCCATCATCTCACCTTGTACCTAACAGGGTGGGAAATGGTGGTCATCTACATGCTTCGACGCCACATCAAGAAATACTAAGCCACAATCTCTCATTAAATATTCGGAGTTGTAGCCAGAGACACAACAGTTCAAGCAGGCCTGAGCCACAATTCGTTATTCCAGATTCAATGTTGTATCCAAAGACACGGATGCCCATGAGAATTCCTTTGGTTAGTGGAAAACCTTAAACAATATATGTTAGTTTGATATTCTTCCTCTTTCATAACACTTCCTCTTGTAGAAGAATTCAACTTCTTGCCAGCTTTGGAAGAGTTCCAGGAAATGCATCAAGGATTCCAGTGTTGGTGGTCATCCTTAAACAATCACAGGTTGTAGACTTCCCTTATTTTAGGTTGAAGGTATCCCTTTTCAAATATGAGGGACAATTCCTCTAGCAGAAGCCCTTAGCTTCTTGCAAGTTTTCGAAGAGTTCCGGGAACTGCAATAAGCATTGCTTTCCAGTGTTGGTGGTCATCCTTAAACCACCTCTTTATGCCAAAATTTCAGAGAGTTGATTCAGCCTAAGTGCTGCCATGCATACTTTGCAGATTTGTATTACAAATCTCTTCTTGGACTCACACATACCCCTTCATATTAAAGGGGGGAATGTTGGACACCTAATCCTCCATGGGTAGGTGTGGAAGGTGAAGAGTCACAAAGGAGTCCAAGTGACCTTGGAAGATGAATCCAAGAGTCACACCATTGTATTATAAATGTAAATCTATGGTGAATAATATGAGTATCTCATGCTTATCTTTTTATGTGTGCGTTTAGTCTTTCTCATACACCATGTGTGTGTTTAACAGTCCCCAAAGGGGGAGGGTTCTGTAACATCCCTGGTAAAAATACATGTAAATAAATAAATAAATAAATAAATAAATAAATATATATATATATATATATATATATATATATATGTATGTATGTATGTATGTATGTATGTATGTATGTATGTATGTATGTATGTATATGTATACGTATACATATACATATGCATATACATATACATATACATATACATATACATATACATATACATATACATATACATATATATAAGATCATGGTTGATGGGACACTTATTCCAAGATGAATGCTGGGAAAAAAATCCTAGTGTGGTTGTTCATTTCAGTTAATATGGCTAAGAAAATTGGAAAAGGTAAAGGAAAAATTCCATATTTGGCACATTTATTTATGAAAATAATGGAAAATAGGAGAAAAGGGAGGTAAAAGGTCACATGTTTCATGTGAGGAGGAAAATGAAGGAAAATAATGGAAAATGGAGAAAATAGAGGCCTCATATATAAAAAGGCTTATGAGGATCAGTTGGAAAGCTTTTGTTAGTTCATTTTTGGAGCTCTCATTATTCTCTCTTTCTCTCTGATAGTCTTGGAAACTTAGAGTATTCTTGGAGAACTCTTAGAGAGTGTGGCATACTTGGATATTTGGAACAAGAAGGAAAATGTCAAGCAGGGAAAAGTAGGATCATGAAGCTACAACAAGATTCTTTGCAGGTATTGATTTGCATGTGTGATCTCCTTGCTAGATTTGGCATGCATGGTGTTGCATGTGGTTTCTTGTTACCTTGGCATGGGTTTTTCTAGGTGTGGCAGTGTTTTCAATCAAGTCTTGACATTTCCAGATAGACATATTATTGTGGAGTTATCATGTTTTGGTTTAGATAGAGTACCGGAAGGATTCGAAGATGAGTGAGGTGGATCTCCAAATATTATTATTATTTATGACACAAAATCGGTTGATGTGTTGCCTTGAATTAGGGCCTAGTGACCCCTGATTTGGACTCTGGGTTGCGGTAAATCCTGAGAGGTTTTTCCTCGGTTTAGGGCCTAGTGATACCGAATTGGATTGTAGTAAATTCTTTGGGGTGGTTTCCCTTGATTAGGCCTAGGAATCCTTGTCGGTGAATTGGAAGATATACAATAACGCCTAAAGGGTGGTGTCTCGGTTTAGGGCCTAGTGACCCCTATTTCAAACTGTGGGTTGTGGTAAATCTTGAGAAGATAGGAGACATGAAAAATCCTCACGATGTATGTCAAGAGAATCCTGTGATATCAGTTCTTTTTTTGGCCTAGTGATCGGGTGTAGATCATGGTAACGCCGGTTATGGCATGTTTATTGTGTTGGCCTAGTGATCTAGGGTGGATCATGGTAAATCCTAGTTTATTTTGATGAGGGTGAGGTGTTTAGCCTTGAGATTCCCTAGTTGGTTCTTCCTTTTGAGTCCCACATTCATGCTTGGAATATGGCACAAGGGTGATTGGATGAAGTAAGATTTGACTCAACCTATCTATGGTCGGGTGGAATGTGGAAGTACCATCTCTGGCTGGTTTTTACATTCAGTAATGAAGAGCTCATTCCTTTGGTACTTGGTATGAAAATGCACTAGTTACTATGTGGATTTCATTTATGTTATATCCATGGTATTTTTGTTGTTATTATGCTTGTTATAAGCATGTATTTTATCAGTGATGATGTATGGCTCTATCTATGTTTTTTCTTGTAAATGAATACACAATGTATCTATGGCTAAATATATTGTATTACAACTTATGATGCAAGGGAGCAATACTTTTTAGTGATTCTTAGATAAGTATGATAAACCTATGTTTAAATAAGTTGTTTATAAATGTAGATGCAATGTTTGTGACATGTTTGACGAAATGCCTGTCATGGCTGGGAGGGTTCCAAATGAGTTACTAATGATGTTATTGCTTCCATACCTTTGTTTTAATTTTTTTTATCCTTTCCTAAAGTTTCAGGAAGTTCTCGGAAGTGACCTAGGATCCGAGGCTAAATGTAATATTCCCAAATGGGGAATGCAACAATATATGAACACAAAACTGGAAATAGTAGTGTAAATCAGCTCATGAACATTGGAAACCTATATGAGGACGTAACATCATGTATTAGATCAGAAAATCAACACAAATAGTGAGGCATAAACCATATACAATGAAGGAACAAGCCTCCCATAAACAATCACTCCCACAAATGAGTTGTTGTCACAATACAAAATGTCGGAGAACTACTACAGCGTAGTTATAAACACAATACTGCAAAAAAATAATGTACAAAAATATGTAGGGAAATTATATGCCTCAAAATATATTCCCGATACAGATCTAGGATTAATACAAACTCCTACAAAGAACCCAGAAAGGGTTTTCAAAAATACACCCTATACAAGATGGGATCTAAAGCCCTAGGGATGAAGATTCACTGAAAGCTGAAGCACATGATTGTATAATTCTGAAATATATCAGATCTGATGTATATCCCCTCAAAGGCCTACTCCAATGAAAGGTTGCACCCTTCAATCACAGGAAAACACTCCAAAGGAGCCACAAGATCCCTCACTGAAGCTGCCCTAAAAAATAACGCAACTCCTAGCTGGAAAAACACTATAAATGATGAGAAGTAGTTGGCCTGGTGCCAAATATTTGAAATATGTCCAAGAGTCCTCCAAAATAATCTTCCAATAGAAGGAATCCTTCCTCCTCTGAGAAACTAGCTCAGAAAGTGGGTTTCTAAACTCTCCACTGCAACACCCTGCAACACAACACAATAACCTGTAGAAACTGCGCTGATGAAGAAAGATATAACTTGGCCTAAAAAATATAGTGTGGAATTGAATGCAATTCTCTTCTAAGAGGCCTCTCAAGGAAAGAGATGGGATTCCCGCTCGGGAACACCCGGTGCTAAACAACACAACAATCTCAACTAAATAGTTGAAGAATGCAAGTAGTCTAAACAGACCATATAAAAAATAATATTCTCAAAAACATATCCCCATATGGCTTCCATCCTCTTCCTTATATATAATATGAGCTTCCTTTCCCTTGGTCCCACTCAATTAGGTCATTTCCTTCATGAAATCTATCTCCCTCCAAAACTATGTTATTCCTCAATTAATATCCACTCCTCCATAACAACATTGTTGACTTGGTCAAAGTTGATTGAATCAACAGGATCCAACCCATGTTCACACTTGGAGGTGCTTTATTTAGCTACTAAAAGGGTATCCTTTCACACTTTAAGTGTTTTTATTGCTACTAAGGAGACGTATGGGCCTCCCCACCCACTTATTCACCTACCTAGTGATAAAACAAACTATAATATTCCATTTAGCTGAAGGCTAAATTTTTGGAATATTACACTCCTCCCCTCCAAAATGTTGCTTGTCCTCAAGAAAATGTAAAGGGAGAGAAAAATTCCTCCCCTTCTCCTCTTGTGGCCTCCTCATCAATAGTCCCCACCACTGCTTAAGATAATTTGCAATAAATTTTCCCTCCAATGGCTCCTCCCATGTATGCAAAACCAAGTGGTTCACATCATGAAAAGGTGGAAGGTGTAAGTGGAAACCTTCTTGTTTCCCAATGGCCTCCTCAAGGTAGGAGTGATGACCAACATGGGGAATCTCATTCCCAATGACAGAATCCCATACCCATTCCATCATCCAAATGAAATGAACCATCCTAGGTAGCTCATCAAAGAAATCCTCAACCCCCGCCTTATGCAATGTATTGGGGTTGCATGGAGAGATTATATTTTGCTCCCAATTTGTTTCTCTCTCCATCAATGGTAATTATGGGTATATTTCTGATCTTGGGCTGAAATTTCATGGCCTCCAAGAATGGCCCAAGTTACCCCACCAAACAAAACATCCATGAAGTGCCCCCTCCAAAAATTCAAGTTCTCCAAATGGCCCCTCCCATCTGAAGACAAGAGATGTAGTGTGGAAATCATGGTTTTCCCATTGTTTCTCCTGAAATATGCAACATGTAAAGTAGGGAGAATCATACTCCTAATGGACACCTCCAACTCTTGCACCACTCTCCCAACAAAGCTTCCCATAAACATAAGAACATCACCAATATATGGAAGCAAAAAATAATGAAAACAAGTTGCCATATGACAGTCGGGAGGTGTATCATAGTTCCACATATGGAACCAGCGCAGTGCATCCTCTACCTACCTCCAAACAAAGAATAACAAGTGTCTTTTCAGCCACTTTTGTGGTGCCAGAATCATCCTACAAGATAGGATCATAGAAGTAAGATGCGGTGCTAATGGTGCACACCAAGAATCATGTGGCCTCCCCCACAAACCACCAATAGCATGGCCAACATCAATGCTGAAATTGGCCTCAAGTACATCAAAATAAAATATACAAGAAGGGATAATCCTCCTTGTTACAACATGTTACTCATATAAAATATATAAGTACAAATCATAATGCAAAAAATGTACCTTCTCTACTATGTACTTTGGTCATTGAGCTGAAATGGCTCAACTGAAAGTTTTCCCACTCTTAATGAGTAGGGAAGTGGTTGTGACAACCTCTCCATCACCATATGGGCTATTCATCTTGCCATATGCTGATATATATCCTGCTAGATGCCCTCCCAAGTGCACTCTTCCATCAAAGAATGAAATGCATCAAATTGCATGGAAAGAAAGTCCACATGTGCTGCATGTAGTAGCTTCCTATTGCACTCAGAAAATATAGTCAAGAAGACTCTTCCATAAGAATATATGACCTCATCATCCACGATATATCTATCATCTCCCTCTGGGTCATCAATAATCATGCAAGCAACAAGATCCTTGGAGTACTCTACCAAGAGTTGAGACCTCCAATATGGATCAATCCTCCTAAGAGACAGTGTTGAGGATCTGAAATGTGAAGCTCCCCACATACTATTGTCTTCTCCTTTGACATCCCCCATACCAAATTCGGCCTCTAAAGTGCTGCCATGCTCATCATGCAGCTACTCATGCTTAAATAGAAGTGGTGGCCTTTGGAAGTTGGCCTCCCATGAGAAGCTACCATCCAAAAAGAACCTCCTGACCTTGGCTAATGTAAGCATGAGTGGCCTCTATCTACTCCAATGTATGGAGGATTACTTCCTCAAGGGAAGAACCCTCTATTTCTCCAAACCCATGGAGAATATCCCTTGCACCATAGTGGTGCCATCCCCCATCATTGCAACAAATTTTGTCAGCGTAGAATATGTAGTGAGAGTGGGTAATGCTGAAAATGGGAGAATGTATCCCTCCTCCTTGAGTCTACCCCATACTCTCTGTGCTGTAATAGAACCCTCCAAAGTATCCACCCCTCCGGGATCTAAGAGTGTTGTAGCCCCATGTGAAGCATCTCTCATCATCTCCTGATCTAGTAGTATCCCCGATGGAATGCCTCCATGCAGTGAGACATCAATTTCAAGAGTAGACCACACATATGGATGGACCACTTTGTCCCTACCCTCACTGTGCAAATCAGTTTGCCTCTTCCATGCATCACCCTTCTGAAATATATAGGGGTGTGTGATCCTCATCATGTGATGTTGACCTTCCTCCCTACCTTCTCCTTCCATCTGCAAGGTTTCACAATCATGTTGTTCATTGTCCTTGACCTCAGCATATGAAATCCATAGGAAATTCTTGTAATGATACAAGAACTACTCTTGTTAGAGCAAGTGCTCCATCTACCTCTGCATGAGGTGCTATATATTCTCTAGATATGACAACGTTGTTGCCCCCAACCTTCTCTTCTTCTTAAATATGAATGGGAGTCACCTTCTCAATAAGAGGATCCTATTTTGAAAAAGGGATCTTCATACCCTCTTGTCCAAAAATATGAGACATAGATCTTGCCTCTAGCAAAGTCTTATGTAATATGTGATCCTCTTCAACAATTTTCTGAAATGGAGTTGAGTTTATAGGTTCTTTCAACCCATGCAAAAGTTTGGTTTTTTTTGGTTTCTTTAACTCCATCAAAGGGGTTTCAGAATTTTTTCCATCAAACCTTTCCACTAGCCTCCTAGTGAACTTTGCATAAGTAGATGTATGTGCATTTTTTAAAGAAAATGACTCAAATATCCACCAAGAATAGAACTTACCTCCAAAATGCAGCGGTGCAACTTTAATGTCTTCCTTCTCTAAAACTTGGTGCTGCTGCAAATAGGTGTCTAGCTCCTCCACCCAAGCTCTTGCTGAACATTTCAGCGAACCATCAAAAATAAATAGAAAAAATCTACCCATATCATGTTGCTTGCTCCTCTCCACCTTGATCTTGCAAAACTCTTGGAAGGTGATATGATCTCTAAACCTCTTAGTTTGGGATTCATATCCTTGCAAATAATTACTAAGAGTTTCCCTCCTATGCATTTCTTCTTCTTTCATCTCCCTCATAGTAGATCTGGGCATATGATTGCACTGTGAATCATAGTGTGTGGCTGCATGCTCACACTCATCATGTGAAAATCTAGAGTTTGCTTTAGATCCAAACTCCTTTGGATATTCTCTCTCCCTTCTCATTTTCATGAGATCTCCTTTAATGCTCTGCATAGTTTGAAAGAGAAGCTTTGAGAGATTCTCCTCCTCTCTTCCTTCGAGTCTTCTTTTTGTTTTTCCTATACATCTCTTCTTCTTGTAAAAAACGTCTCCTCATGGTGAAATATTGGCTAAATGCATAGACTGAGCCAATATTATGCTCTAATACCACTGTAATATTCCCAAATGGGGAATGCAGCAATATATGAACACAAAAATAGAAATAGTAGTCTAAATAAACTCATGAACATTGGAGACCAATATGGAGACATAAAATCATGTATTAGATCAGAAAATCAACACAAATAGTGAGGCATAAACCATACACAATGAAGGAACAAGCCTCCCATAAAAAATCACTCCCATAGATGAGCTGTTGTCACAATAAAAAATGTTGGAGAACTGATACAATGCAGTTATAAACACACTTATATAGAAAAATAATGTAAAAGAATATGTAGGGTTGTTATATGCCTCAAAATATATTCCCAATACAGATCTAGGCTTAATACAAACTCCTACAAAGAACCCAGAATGGTTTTCAGAAATACACCCTATAGAAGATGGGATCTAAAGCCCTAGGGCTTCTGATTCACTGAAAACTAAAGAACATGAGTGTAGAAGGCTGAAATATAGAATATATGATGTAGATCCCCTCAAAGGCATCCTCCAATGAAAGGCTGCACCCTTCAATCACAGGAAAGCACTCCAAAGGAGCCACAAGATCCCTCACTCAAGATGACCTAAAAAATAACACAATTCCTAGCTAGAATAGTGCTGGAAATGATGGGAAATAGTTGGCTTGGTTCCAAATATCTAAAATATGTCAAAGATCCCTCCAAACTGATCTCCCAAGAGAAGGAACCCTTCCTCCTATGAGAAGATAGCTCAGAAAGTGGGTTTCTAAACCCTCCACTGCAACACCCTGCAACAAAGCACAATAAACTGTAGAAACTACGCTGAAGAAGAAAGATGTATCTTGGCCTAAAAACCAGAATGTGGAAATGAATTAAATGCTCTTCCAAGAGGCCTCTCAAGGAAAGAGATGGGATTCCCGCTTGGGAACACCCGGTGCTAAACAACAACACAATCTCAACTAAACAAATGAAGAATGAAAGTAGTCTAAACAGACAATATACAAAATAATATTCTCAAAAACATACCCCCATATGGATTCCATCCTCTTCCTTATATAGATTATGAGCTTCCTTGCCCTTGGCCCCACTCAATTAGGTCATTTCTTTCATGAAATCAATCTCCCTCCAAAACTGCATTATTCCTCAATTAATCTCCACTCCTCCATAACAGCGTTGTTGACTTGGTCAAAGTTGACTGAATCAACATGATCCAACCCCTGTTCACACTTTGAGGTGCTTTATTTAGCTGCTAAAAGGGTCTCCTTTCACACTTGAAGTGTTTTTATTGCTGCTAAGGAGACTTATGGGCCTCCCCACCCACTTATTCACCTATATAGTGATAGAAACAACTATAATATTCCATTTAGCTAAAGGCTAAATTTTTGGAATATTACACTAAAAAGGTGGCAAAAATACCAGAGTTGTAGGCACAAAACTAACTTTTTGGCGCCCTGGCCACTACCTTTCTTTGGCATGCCAGTGGCTATAGGTTGATATCTGCTCCCATTCCCTTACATGCTCGTGAATATGGCTTAAAAGGGTAAAACATCATTCCCCCTTTAGGGTTTAGGGGTCTGAGAGGTTGGGTTACCTCTTGGAGGTGATGTTGAGGTTGTGTAAGGTCTGTTTATCAAGTTTCTTTCAGTTCCACTTCATTAAGGTCATCTATGAGGTTGAATCTCATATTAATAGACTCTCATCACATGTTTATCCTAGTTGGCCTGTTATTTGGGTAGATGTTGGAAGAGGGTGCTACAACGACAACTCAAGTTGTATGCTAATTTGGAGAAATACAATTTTTGCATGACCCGGGTTCAATATCTGGGATACATCATTGATGAGTAGGGGGTGCATGTGGACCCAACCAAGATCTAGTTTATTTAGGATTGGCTAGCCCCAACCACTCTAATAGAGCTCCGCATCTTTTTGGGCCTCACCAATTTCTACTGCAGGTTCATGTTAGGGTTTTCTAATGTCACTTTGCCTTTGATTCAAGTCACAAAGGGTGGAGAAAAATCCAAATTATTTTGGTCTGAATCTCAATAGAATGAATTCGCAAAGTTGAAGCATCTCCTATGCTCTATGCCTATGCTCACATTACCAAAATTGGTGTAACTATTTGAGATTAATATAGATTCCTATGACTATGCTATTGGGGCAGTTCTTACTTAGTAGGGGAATCCAATGACATATCACAGTGAGACACTTTCAGACACAGTACAAAAGTATCCCACTTATGAAAAATATATGTATTCCATTGTGCATGGTTGCCGATAATGAAAGAATTACATTTTTGGAAGGAAACAATCATCCACATAGATCACTAACCCCTATAATTCATACAAACACAAGGGGAGTTGCATAACGATCACCATCAGAAGTGGTCCATATAAATGCAACAGTTCCATTTGAACATCAAGTACAAGAAGGGTAACACCAATAATGTTGCATACTGCCTCAACAGACCACCGA
Organism: Pinus albicaulis; assembly: GCA_034641835.2. Taxonomy (NCBI): domain Eukaryota; kingdom Viridiplantae; phylum Streptophyta; class Pinopsida; order Pinales; family Pinaceae; genus Pinus; species Pinus albicaulis. Next base: position 1,505,454,402 of record CM076575.1, on the reverse strand, counting down.
TCATGGCACTAACCGCTGTGCTCGACTCTTGTGGTCACAAGACTTCAGGTTGGCCACTTCTCTACAAAATCGATCCATAATTCAGCATCACATACCAGATGCTCCTAGAAGGTAAGCAAGTTCTAGATTTTCACCTCTAGGATGCACTGTTATGCCACCTGAGACACCTTTATATTCCTTCAAGTGAGCGTTCCAAGATTATTTGGGATGTGCACTATTGTCATGTCACTGGAAATTTTGGGGTCAAGAAAAAAATGGTAGTATTGCAGAAATATTTCTATTGGCTGAACCTTCGACAGGATGTCGAGAAGTACATTAGATCCTGCAGTGCCTGCTTCATCGCCAAAATTACCATCAAGAAGCAAGGCCTATATACTCTTCTACCTACCCCTAGTCGACCTTGGGAATCCATCTCCATGGATTACATCTTGGGCCTTCCTTCTACCAAGAATGGAAACGACTATGTTTTTGTGGTCACCAATAAACTCCAAGAAGTCCATTATGGAAGCTTACAAGAAGAATATCACGACATAAGCCACTGCTAAATGATTCTTTGATTAAGTGTGGGTACACTTTGGGGCCCCATAGTCCATTATCTCATATAAAGACAACATATTCATCAACACATTTTGGTCAAGTCTTTGGTCGATCCTCGACATCAAACTCACTAAGTCCACAACTTTGCACCCCCAAACTGATGGCCAACAAAGGTCGTCAACATGATGATCATACACATTATGCGCATGTAAAACTCGAAGCATGCACACACATGGGATGAAAAAATTCACTATGTCCAACAAAATTATTACCCGGCTCTGCACAACTCCACTAAGCACAACCCCTTTCAGGTCAGTTTGGGATTCTAGCCACTATGTCCCATTAATGTGGTATACAATTTACATCTACTTAGGCAGACTGAACTGATGTCTAATCTAAAGTTGACAAGGAAAAAAAAAATCATTGAGTGCATTCAAAACTTCCTCTAACAGGTTCATGACATATTGGACATATCAAATGCTAAGTACAAGCAGAAACATGATCAACATCAGGTGCCCCACAAGTTCTAAGTGGGCGACAATGTTTGGATACATTTGAAGAAAGAGTGCCTTTCTAGACCCCACTGCAATATTTTATGAATCTGATATGGGAAATATACCATCACCAAGGTTTTAGGAGAAAATGCCTTCTAGCTCAACATTCCACCATTCCTTGGTCTGCACCCAGTGTTCAAATTGGACCACCTTTGACCCTACTTTCCACCATTTCTGGACACGTCTTACATTGCAGAACAACTCATACTAATTTATTTAAACAAGAATGCATGGAAAACACCACAAATTATTGGATTATGGATACAAAGATCAAGAACACCCGCAAAAAAAGGATCCAACTATATCAAGTTGTCAAAGAAAGCTAACTCCTTCACGAGGGCAAGTGGTTCACTAGGGACCGAGTTCAACATAAATTTCCTCACCTCATAGAGGCTTTGCATGCAATGGTGACCATTTCTTCATAAGGGGGGAGGGATGATATAGGAGTATATTGGTGGCTACACACACCTATTCCACCTACACCCCTAGTTAGTTTCATTAGTTTCCTTGTTTATAGCAACATTTACTATTTTTAGTAGTGTTTCGGGTCCTAAACTTCCAGAGCAGTTTTGACCCCCTAAACAACATTTTTTTGAGGTCCGTCGCAATCCCATAGCCATAATACATGTCCTGCAAAAAATCTTGTATTACTCAGATAAATATTTACGATGATATATCATATGTGCCAAAAAAAGATAATATGACCAAATTACGACCACGAGAAGTTGGCTGCCAAACTAACCCCAACGAGGTCCACAAAATCTTGGCGTTACATTTCCTCGAGTTAGGGTTTTAGTTTTTTAGGGTTTTCCAATGTTGTTAAAAAATATAAATTCCCTTGAGCTTCATTTTAATGTAGTTTAGAGGCATGTAGTCATTGCATCTCTTCTCAGAGATAAGCTAACATTGCTTGAGCTAGTTTATTTTCCATTATGTCTGTAAGAATTTTTAAGTATTTGATATTAATGAAATGAAGTTTTATTCCTGATACATCTATGTGTTTATGTTTATTTTTGTATTTTATTACATTCCTTCAATATAAATCCGGATGAAAATACTATGAAAAGTGAGTGTAGGATGCATTCGCAAGGGAAACTAATATGCAACTAGACCTACTCCTAACCTAACTAGCTAGAAGGTGAGGGTCACATATAATGAAATTTCCAATGTAGCCATTGTAGCTACTATCGAAATCCATGATAAATATATGATCGATTAAAACTAATATAAATCAACGTTCAATAGAAAATATAAGAAATTGAATAATGTGAACAACGGATTGGAGGTATTTGTGATTAGTAGAAAGATGTGTCAGGTCACTACTTCTACACAACTTGTGATCTTACCTTTTAAATAAAAATTACAAACATAACAACCTCAAAATATTATTGTGAAGTCACCTTCATATTTTCCATCCTTCTTAGCAAGCATGTGAAAATACCGTAGCTTGTTATTAGAAAATAGGCTTGCTTAGTAATATGTTTGTAGGAAATCATAGATTGGATCGTGAAATTCAAAACGATTCTATTGAAAACCCAAAAATCCTTGAAAAGATGAATTCTCAATTAGAAGCATAGGGAAATGATGAGAATATTGTGAGGGAAAGTGGATTTTATCATATTCAATTGGCATGTCAAGATATTGAGTACCTTAAATAACCATAATCAAGTGCACAAGTTTCTCAACTACTTGACAAGTACCCTGATAGTGAGATGTTAAACCATAAATATCAAAGGATGTAAATCAACTGTCATTGGATATGCTGATGGGAAAATGGTAATTTGAATGACAATCATCAGAGACATAATGATGATCAGATGGGATAATTAAAGCATCAAATTCCAAGTTAGGAATTAACAGGGTTAAATCATTTTGAACAGTTTCACAAATTCTTTGCTCAATATAATCATATTCTTTGTGTGATGAGTGTAACAAACCATTTTATTGTAACTAGTTACACACTACACTAGCATCGTAAGATTCATCAAAAGAAGGGAAAAAGAATGCTAGTATAGAAAACACATGAAACCAGTTAGGGTAAAATGAGTGAAGAAGAATTTGGTTCTTCAAATAATCCATGCATTTACTAGCACTCAAGAGGATTGCAGGTGCAATGAAGAAAAATATTAGAAATATAGCACTCAGAAGAAAAACCAAGAGATGAATATCTTGAAATTCATATTTCTTCAGAAAAATATAGTCTTTGAAATGATAAACTTGGAAGTTATATGACTTTGTGAGAGATACACACTTCAAACCCAAGTCAAGAACAAGAAGGATTGCATGGAGACAAATCAACTAAAACAAAATCTTGAATCTGATCAGAGACACAATTTTGAAAGTTCGAAAGACAATATATGTAATACCAAACTTATTTCAAGAACGGATTTACATCGAGTGAAACCATCTAGACAGAATAATTTTGTGAGGACAACAAGATCTGAGTTAGTTATGTGATCTTACCATAGTCGCAACATCCTTACATAACCATCAATGGAATTTGAAGTGGCTCAACTTCCAAACAAGTCCTAGAACATTCAAGGATTGTAAAATCACATTCTGAAGATTGAACCAGATCATGCATGGTGTAAGGATAAATACTACCATAGAATTTGATAATACCACTATCGACTTGATAGAATCCATCTTTGCCACTGATTTGATTGGATTTTACAACTTAAAAATCCAAATTTAAAAATTCAAAAGATTGTTATGATCACAAATATAGAGATGTATGAATCGAAAAAATTTCATGAGAAAGATGATTTGAAGAGTTTCCTTTATGCAAAGCAAGAGATGATATGGTATGGAAAGGATACTCAATGATCTCATTGTTTTCTCCTTCATCATGGACAACCTCACTAACTTGTTTCAATTGAGAAGTGAACTCATTTTATGAAGAACTTGAAGAGCATGGAGTATATTCATCACATGTAGATGCATCACAAAAAAAAGAGAACAATGGATAGTGAGGTGAAGAGGGAGTTTCCATAAGAAAATATTCTTTGATAAAACAAAATTCATAATCTAAATATTTCAAACCAACATTTTCTGGAGAAACCAGAAAATCATTTGGTGCACTTGGGCATTCATCATCGCATACATTGATATATCCATCATCATTAGAATGATCGTTTCCCAAGGTACAAACCTAAATTTTTTTATTTCATCTGATTCACTACTGATATTAGGAGATTTCAAATCATCAAAGAATGTAATACCATCATATTGACATGGGAGACTTTGAAAAAGAGAATAAATATTTAATATGCTTCACTTTTAAACTCCTCTACTTGTGCAATGTGACTGTCTTGTACCAAATCGCATCTTGAACCAACAAATTGAAAATCATGTGAGTGTGAAGCACTAGTTGGTGGAGTATATTGATCAAGTGGATCATGGTACAAAGAGTCATAGCATGTAGATGATAGAGGATAAAATATGTCCCTTGAAGAATTAAAAATTTTAGTGTAACTAGATTCAAGATTAAAGTTAAGAGCACTAATGTAATCTTAAGGAATGAAAGGATTAGCTTTCATCCTAGGTTCCATGAAACATTCCATGGTTTCCTCCATCATGAGAGGTGGATGAAGGTTGAAGAGGAATATTGGTGCTATGATTCACATATTTTCCAACTTCAACTTTAATGCATAGAGGCACCTTGATTGGTACTAGAAAAGGAGGAGGACAAGGAATAAAAGGATTAATATGTTCCTCCTATGAAATTGGAGATGTATCATGATTTAAAATACCTAGGGAATAAGAAAATTTGAGAGGTTTAGATTTACTATGTATAGAGATATGAACCAAAAGCTCAATTTTTTTTAAAGAAATCCCAATCTTTGTCTTCTTCAGAAAATTCATAATGGAGGTGAAGGAATTAGTCAGAGAAATATTCAACTGATTCATTAGGCTTCATTATTAGTTGATTAATTATTTTAAGAACATATTTTTAATCATACCTATTAAAATCTAGATGAAATCCCCTTGATGAGGCGTTCAAGAGAATGAATGGAAGCAGGAGGTAGCATGTGACACTGTCGAACAACTCGACCTTCACGTGTGAGGTAGAAAAGAATACAAGGCACATATTTACAGTTAATTGTGCATTATTCACAGAACTTAAGGAAAATATATGTGTGATCGGAAATGGATGTATCACCCTCACTATCAAACTTGAATTGAGATAAGTCATGAAGAGGCTCATTGGGGATTGAAAGTTAAAAGAGGGGATAGATTAGGAAAAAAAACCCGGGAGTACAATTTGAGGATGAGCCATTTAAGATAAGAGATTCAAAATAGACTCAACGGGCACAACTTTTCATCTCTCCCTCCTTCAAGCACCATTTTGTTGATGGTTCTGGAAATCTATCAACCAAGTTGGTTTTTCTGATGTGAAGTCACAATTATACCTCACACTGTTTGGATTAGGAGCCCCATCTGATGTATTGGCCTGACTGCCATGTATCCTTGTATATTTTCCTTGGCTACAAATTTCAACATAAGAGAGTAATACACAGGTATTTTTATATCAATAGGTGAGTATGCCTTGTGAAATGTTTAGCTGCGAAAAGTATCAAGGCCCTTCTACCGAAAGGGAAGATAAAAGTGGGCCCTTTAAAGACAAGTAATAGTATTACTATGGAAAAGGCACAAGAGCATATACATATGAATGGATTTTTTATCAACCAATGAAATAGTTCATAATGAAGCAACGATTTTTAAAGAAAATAAAACACACATTCAAAATGATAAGTACCAAAGCCACTAAAATGTTTCAATTTCCTTATTACAGATGAAAATAACATACATCGAAAAAATTCAAAGAATAATCCCACAATATTCACGACATATGCATGAAAATGTGCTAGCTCAACAAGCTTCTAAATTAAGTAAAAGTTCCAAGATACTACAATATATTTAACACCCCAAGCCCTAATAGTGGAGAATTATAGAAGTCATTCGCTCCTCCAAAACAACTATATTCCTTTCCAATGCTTGGTAGGAGGAGCCAAGGTGAAAAGTACTTTGCATGAACAATGAGGACGCATATAAAAAAAATGGGGTGATCATTCACCTCCCTTGTGACTCTTGGAGTAACCTCATGAATGTTTGAGTTATCTTTGACCTCTCAAATCCCAATTGACTTTTCACATTACATGGATGACTCTTAGACTTCGACTATAAATTCCATTTTCAAATATATAATTTACATAACCCATAAATAATGTGTCACATGATGACTAATGACATGACTTGACATGACATTTATGACATGGATTTCATGATGACATGGCAATCTCAAGTCACTCTTTGTTGTTGCTATATTTGAGTCTTCTTGAGAGAAAATTTACATCTTCTCTTGTACACGATGTGTGAAACTTCACCTTAAATATCCTCTATTTATCCTTTTCATTTAGGGTTACTTAGGAAACCTCTATAGTTAGGGTTTTGGCCTCTTGAACCTTAAGAAACAATTAGTTTTATTTTATGTCCTAAATGGAATGCTTAGGTACAAAAACACACTTTTCTTTAAATTAGCCAATAAAGTTCTTTTTGGTGGGTTGTACTCTCTCGGAAATAACTCCCGATCTACCCAAAATATAATATACTTCGCATGAAAATTAAAGGGAAAAAGGTTATTTAGCTTTCACTCAGAATTTGGTTCTCCTTGTAGTACTTGGTCAAGTGGTTCTCTTCTCTAGTTTTCAAATTTGTATGACACATCCCATTTTTTCTACAGTTTAATTTCACCATGCTATGTGATTGTGAGTATATATTTTGATGGAACATCCCACTATGGTAAGAAATTACTTCCTTAACTTCATGCAATATGAAATATTTCTACCTGTTGGTAATATTTTGAACATTATTGTATTTTTTTTTCCTGTGGACCAACCATTACAAGACATATCTCCATGTGTCTAGTTAAAGACAAACATATATATATTTTAACCCTATATATACATTGAAAGGAAGTAATAAATAGAGGAAGAAAAGCTTCAAATATCTCACCCATTTTATATGGGGCCCACAATGTAATCTTGAATTGACCTTGTTATCATCCTTTCATCCCCATGTATGCTATGAATACCATTTTTCATCTTCCCAACACAATTCTAGCATCCCTCAACTTGCACTAATAACTTCATTTGATTTCTCTGTAGAGGATTATCATGTATTTTATTTTTATGAATGAAAAATGTATATGGTCCTTCAAATGCTCAATATTGAAACTTTTGATACCCATTTCCATTGATACACATTCTCATGAAAATTATTTCATTTCTATGATTTATGAAAGTTAGAAAACCGTATGCTATGTTAAAATAAGTGAAACAATGGAACAAATTTCCTCAATTACATATATTACTACTTGTTGACATCCTAGTTTTTTGATGCAGGGGCATTAGGCTAAAACAAATTCCATGTAGTTTTATAGGCTTAGGAGTTTTAATTCTTCAAAGGGGTTATATTTTATGAAGTGAGATCAGTAGTTTTTAATTAATTTTGATTAAATGTAGAGAGAGTTGTAACTGCCCTCGAATGATTAGAGGACAGGAGAGGTTGATTAGGTGGAGTCAGTTTCAGTAATTTAGGGATTAGGCTAAATTTAGGCTTGAGGATTCCAAGAGTTTTTGAGTCATCAAGGGAACTGAATCGATTGACTATCCATTTTTTATAATTGTAAGCCTAAAAGGCTTTAGGAGACAGACCTGAAGATCGGTAGAACTGTGCAGAGTAGTGAAGTAGAAGGGCCATTGATCTGAATATCAGGCCGTAGTAGATTTCTATGTAATGTTGCTTTAATATAGAAGCCAAATTCGGAAGTTTTTAAGTGAATAATTTGTATTTGATTTCATATATATATGAATGAGGAAATTGGTTTTGAATTATGCACATCAATTGATCGAATTATGTGTGGGTAAAATTCTGTGTTAAGGGTCAATGGTAATTTCTGTATACATACATATATCTATATATATATATATATATATATATATATATATATATATGTGTGTGTGTGTGTGTGTGTGTGGGACTTGACTTCTGAGTCATATGGGTATTATTGATTCAATTCTGTGTGAATATGCTTGAATGATAAACTCTGAAATAGGCTCTGCAGTTAAAGGAAGAATAGATGTCGATTCTATGTTTGAATTAAATGCAATAAATGTTTGCATACATTGGAGAAAGCACACAAATCTGCATTGTGGCTATTTATCAGTGAAATCGGAACAATTATTATATAGGGAAGACGGTGAAATGTTGTTGGGAAGAATACATCAATTCCTTCTATAGGATTAAATTAAGATGAGGGGCAGGACTTTGGTAACGTAGAAAAGTTCGAAGTCGAGGGAATGAATTGAATAAGGGGCACAAAGGTTTATTAAATCTCTGTATGAATTATATTAGAGATGCATAGTCAAAGATGAAGGTGGAACCTTGAGTCAGGAGAAGTGGAACCATGAGGAGGAATAGTAGAAGCAGTATTGAAGATAAAAATGAGCAGTTTCACATTTTTATTTGGAAGTAAGTGGAATGGATTAAAAAAACGTGATATGGGTCTCCTTCTGATGTGTGACAATGAGTGGGTTTTAAAAACCACTTATATCACGCAAATTTTGAGGATTAAGTCCCGAGCATTTTAGTTGCGTGATATCCGTCGAATCTGCGCCCTAGGCCTTGTTGGAGCGTGATAGCAGCTAGGCTGTCAGATCAGCAGTGAAGCTACGGGAAGTTAAACCAAGGTACGTTTATAATGGTTTGTGGGGCCGGGATTGCATGTAATGTGATTGAGTCCAATTTCTTTATAATTTAAACGTGATGGGTTGTTTTATGTTGAAAGCTGGAGTTTGGTAGTAACCTGTGGGACCCATATTAATCCTTTAAACTGTCAGGGTTATGAAATTGTGAGCGTAATCCTCAAAATTGAATGGTAAGAAGTTTATATGGGTTAATAAGATTAAACCATAGGAGCGCAAAGGGTAAGGATATACGAAGATCTTGTGGCCATATATGTATATTGGACTTAAGAAGTATAGAGTATGTTAAGAGCTTGATGGGTATGCCATAGTCCAATATAATGTTTATTATGAAGGCAAGTATCATATTAGAACAAGGTTTGAACATGGTATGAAATAAGCGAGTAAGGATCACCTTCGGTTTAATACATGTGCGCGGGCACACATTAATGTATGTGAGGGCTAAAGTTTTTCTTTGAACTTGATAAAAGAAACCAATTCCATAACGTGGGTTTATAAGAAGGTTTTCATTTGAAGATGAAAAGAAAGAGAGCCCCTACATAGAATAATGGAAATCTGGGGTTTTTATGGTTTTCATAAACCATAACGAAATTTATTATAATGTCTCAAATCTGAGATTTGAGATATAGAAGTCTCAGTATAGGGCATTTGAGATTGCCAGATTATGAAATTAAGGACTTTTTGGATGATCAATTAGAAAGGAATTTTGATATGCAAGAAAAATTGGGGACTCTGGGTTTTTACCCGACATCATGTGGTATCAGAGCTAGATAAGCTCTTTGAGAATTCATTTTGAATGCATATGTACTAAAACAGTGAAGGAAGTTTATTTCTTAAATTTGTTTAGCAGAAATTGCAGATTTGAGTAGGTATGCAGTGAAGGTATTCAGATTTGCAGAATCTGGAGTTGAAGACAAAGTGTTTTGAAGATTGCAGCATACAAAGATGCAGTGTAGGTGAAAGAAGAAGAAAGATTATACATAATCTTGAAGGTGAGTTGATGAGCAGTATTTAACTCTGGTTTGAATAATTGTTTGCAAAATTTAGGTTGCAAGCATTTGTGGAGGAAATCTCAACGAAATAAGATCATAGCTTTGAGAGCAGTGATAAAAGAGTCCAGTGGAGGATTCTAAGGTGAAGAAGAAGTGTGGCAGAACCTGGAGAATTTCCAACAGAGGTGGGATGAAAGAAGAACAAATGTGTTCTTGAGAAAAGTTGCAGAGTGAAGCCTAGAGAGAGAAAAAGGGAGTGCTCAGAAGGTTCCAACAGATAGGGGACCTGTACTTTCCAAAAGCCCAGATCCGAAGGAAAGGATTGGTGAGGTAAGTTGCAGTAAGAGAGCTTGTTGTTGCAGAGGCTTAGTGCAGCTTGTGAGTGAAGAAATCATGAAGGATAAAATTTCTACTGATAGCCATAACAGAGATTGCAGAGGTTCTGAGAGAGGCCACAACAGAAGAGTGAAGGAAGATGCCAACGCAAATGGCATGAGGAATAAATTCACTGAATAAGAATATTGGAAAGAGGTAGCTGCGATCTGGGAGCAGTTCAACAAATTGGAACTGATGATAAAATAAAGCCAGAGAGTTGGTTGGCTCATGAAGAAGAAAGTAAAGTGGCACAGGCTACAGGTGAAGAGAGAGAAAATGATAAATGCTCAGCTTAAGGAGGAGATACTTAGGATGATTGAGTATTTGGAGAAGGACTTGAACACTGAAACTTCAAGTGAGACTAAGGGGTCAAATGAATTTACTTCTGATGATTCTTGTATGTTTCTAGAAAAGCTGAGGAAGCTTGAAAAAAGGATGGATGTGAAGTTGGAATATGCAGAACTCAGAGTAGTTGAGTTGAGAAGAGAATTTTCTATTTGTGAAGCAGAACAAAGTATAGATGAAGAAGGGAGATCTACGAGAAATCTTATGAACCATGGTGAAGGTTTTAGACAACAAGAAGTTTGTCTTGATGAAAAGGAAATTAGTGATGATTTCTCGAGTTATTGGACCAGTCCAGATCAGCTGGATGATGTATAACCTTTTATTTTTGTGACTGATGATTGTGAGGTGATTATAGGTTCTACAGAGGAAGAGGGACTCAAAGTTCTTGATTCAAGGATGGAATTTGAAGATTCCACATGCAGATCTGTTCAAAGAGAAGTGCTTGCGAAAGCAACCAAGATTGAAAAGTCTTGTGGTTTTAAAACTAAAGAGTTGTGTATGTTTGTAGGTAAATCACAGGCAGGTGAACAAGCTTTAAAGTTTGTTGAGAAGGAGGATGAGAAATCTTGTGAAGTTTTCACAAGTCTGAAGAAGTATCCCTCAGAAGATGAATACTCTGAAGAAAAATTCAATGTTGGAGAATGTCTCTTGACTGAAGGAGGCAGAGATGCATGTATGATTGAAGTTATTGCAGCATAGGGAGAAATTCTTGTGGATGAATAAGGAGAAGATCAGTTTGAAGAGCTAATATGTGAAACACCATTTGAGGCTATTGGAGCTCCTGGTCTACAAAATGAAAGTTTGTGTGTGAATGCAGGGATAGTAAATGATGATGAAATCCTTCAGCAATGCCAGAGAGAAATTGCATTGTTGGAATACTTGTTGGAGAATTTAGAGTATGAAAGAGAGATTGCAGAAGGTAGAGTTCATCACAGTGAACAGGAAAACATCATGGGAGCAGATGGTGTGAAGAGAAGACTAGTCAACATTCTTGGGAATTCTTCAGATAATTCTTTGGAAAGTTTGGATCAACATACTGATGTGCTGATACAGAAGGGAGGAATTTCAGGACAACATACTGAAATGTTGGCAGAGGAAAGAAAGGCACTAAGACCTTATGAGTTTGGGTTTAACAATTTCATTATGAATACAGATTCTGTTGATGATGAAGATAAATTGACACCATTGGGCAGTCAACTAAAAGAGAAGGAAAAAGATTATATGGAAATTTTTGATCCATGGAATGAAGAAGTTAAGTTGCTGGAGACTATGCTGAATAAGTTGGATTCAATGCAAGAGAGAGAACCTCAATTTCAAAATTGGGGATTGCAAAATGTGAAGATGCAAGGGGATAGAGATAGTGAAGACTTTCTGAGTCTTGGAAAAGACTTTGAATTGTAGAGGGAAGAATTGGTGACTGGATCATCAACTGAGGCCATTGGGTCTTGTAATTTTAATGTTTACAAGTTGGCTATGTTCACAAGGACTGCAGAAGACAATCCATCACTTGGAATTGTCTTGAATGAATATGGGTTGCTGAAGGAAGGTGAGGCTATCATGTCTCATATGCAAAAACTTGTTACTATTGGTGACAAGGAAGAATTGGCTTGTCTAATGGGCCAAGAGAAACTTGTGGGGCATAATTCTAGGACTGCTACAGCAGTGGAGAATTATAGTTTTACTCTGATAGAAGATGAAAATGCAGTGCTTGAAGAACTTGATTTGATTGCCAAAATCAATCAAGAGGGCAATGGACAATTACTGAAGATTTTCAAGGAAGAAGAAGAAGAAGATGTTGAAACAAGTTTGCAGCATATTGATGATGTGGTTATATAAGAGATATGGCTGAAATGTTTGCTAAAAACATTTGGAGAAGAGAATGAAATGGCAGAGCAACAGATTGAGGTGTTGGAGCAACAATTTTAAGTGTTGCTAGAGGAGGGAGAGAACAAGGATTTTATAATTTTGATGTTTGTTTTATGATTGCAGGTACTGATGGATGGACTAAAGGATGGTTAGTTCAGGAGAAGAAAATAGATGATGACAGTGATTGGCAATTCAAATACCAGTCCAGAGAATTGTTGAAGTCAGAGGATGAAGAAATTGTCATGGATGACAATCAGGAAGAGTTTTACTATTGGAGAGAACAAGAGGGTATGGACAATTAGGTGGAAGTTAGAACCAGGTCTAGAGAAACCGCAGGATTTAAGAAAGTAAGAGTAAGCATAGGAGTAAGATTTCAGCAAGAAAAATTAGCAGTAAGAGTTTAGCAGATAAGAAATCAGCTAGCAGAAGCAGAGGTAAAATTTCAGCAATCAAGATGGAGAAATATCCAGCTGTCAGAAGACATATTAGACAGAGAAATTGAATTTATGAGAAAGTTGATGGTGAAAGTGTCTCAAAGGAAGACAACAACAAGAAAGCAGAGAAACAGTAGCAGCAAGGGAAAGACAGTCACAGACTGTGAAAGCTTAACAAGTGGAAAGATGTAGCATAAGATATGGAAGCTAGGAGAAGTGCAGGAGAAGAATATTGCAACAGATGATCAGTTGCAGAACAAAGTGTGGGATCCAGGAGGACAAGACTGGAAGCACATGATCAACAGATCATGATTAAATTAACCTGGGGATTTTGATGCAGGGGCATTAGGCTAAAACAAATTCCATGTAGTTTTATAGGCTTAGGAGTTTTAAGTCTTCAAAGGGGTTATATTTTATGAAGTGAGATAAGTAGTTTTTAATTAATTATGATTAAATGTAGAGAGAGTTGTAACTACCCTCAAATGATTAGAGGACAGGAGAGGTTGATTAGGTGGAGTCAGTTTCAGTAATTTAGGGGTTAGGCCAAATTTAGGGTTGAGGATTCCAAGAGTTTTTGAGTCATCGAGGGAACTGAATCGATTGACTATCCATTTTATATAATTGTAAGCCTAAAAGGCATTAGGAGATAGACCTGAAGATTGGTAGAACTGTGCAGAGTAGTGAAGTAGAAGGGCCATTGATCTGAATATCAGGTCGTAGTAGATTTCTGTGTAATGCTACCTTAATATAGAAGCCAAATTCAGAATTTTATAAGTGAATGCTTTGTATTTGATTTCATATATATATGAATGAGGAAATTGGTTTTGAATTATGCACATAAATTGATAGAATTATGTGTGGGTAAAATTTTGTGTTAAGGGTCAATGGTAATTTCTGTATATATATATGTGGGACTTGACTTCTGAGTCATATGGGCATTATTGTTTCAATTCTGTGCGAATGTGCTTGAATGATAAACTCTGAAATAGGCTCTGCAGTTAAAGGAAGAATAGAGGTCGATTCTATGTTTGAATTAAATGCAATAAAGGTCTGCGTGCATTGGAGAAATCACACAGGTCTACGCTGTGGCTATTTATCAGTGAAATCAAAACAATTATTCTAGAGGGAAGACTGTGAAACATTTTTGGGAAGAATACATCAATTCCTTCTATAGGATTAAATTAAGATGAGGGGCAGGACTATGGTAACTTAGCAGAGTTCGAAGTCGAGGGAATGAATTGAATAAGGGGCACATAGATTTATTAAATATCTTTATGAATTATATTACAAATGCGTAGTCAAAGACGAAGGCGGAACCTTGAGTAAGGAGAAGTGGAACCGCAAGGAGGAACAGTACAAGCTGTATTGAAGATAAAAACTAGCAGTTTCGCATTTTTATTTGGTGGTAAGTGGAATGACTTAAAAAAATGCGATATGGGTCTCCTTCTGGTTCGTGGCAATGAGTGGATTTTAAAAACCACTTATATTGCGCAAATTCTGAGGATTAAGTCCCGAGCATTTTAGTTGTGCGATATCCGTCAGATCTGCGCCCAAGGCCTTGTTGGAGTGCGAGAGCAGCTAGGCCGTTGGATCAACAATGAAGCTACAGGGAAGTTAAACCAAGGTACGTTTATAATGGTTTGTGGGGCCGGGATCACATGTAATGTGATTGAGCCCAATTGCTTTATAATTTAAATGTGATGGGTTGTTTTATGTTGAAAGCTGGAGTTTGGTAATAACCTGTGGGACTCGCATTAATCCTTTAAATAGTTGGAGTTATGAAATTGTGAGCGTGATCCTCAAAATTGAATGTAAAAATTTTATATGGGTTAATAAGATTAAACCATAGGAGCGCAAAGGGTAAGGATATATGAAGATCTTGTGGCCATATATGTATATTGGACTTAAGAAGTATAGAGTATGTTAAGAGCTTGATGGGCATGCCATAGTCCAGTATATAATGTTTAATATGAAGGCAACACTAGTAAAAAATGATGAAATTAAGGACCAGGTGACTAAAAAAGTTAGTCACCGCTATTATTCCAAGTGAATTACTACTAAATTTGAGCAATTTTAAGTAACCGAACTAAAAATGACTAATTTAGTCTAGGAATAAAATATACGACTAGATAATAAGTGACTAAACTAAAAAAGACTAACTTAAATGACTAATTTAGTCTAAGGATAAAATATATGACTAGCTAATAAGTGACTAAACTAAAAGTGACTAACTTAAATGACTAATTTAGCCTAGGATTAATATATATGACTAAATTAATAATGATTAATGTAAATCACTATTATAGTCCAAGAATAAAAATATGACTAGTACAACAAGTATATGAATTAGTCATTTATGTCAATAATTTTTAATTGTGTCACGCCATAAATGGAAAATTGCAATTTTGATATCAAAGTGTTACATTTCAATTATACAAAATTCTCCTAATCCATCTGCAGTGCTGTTAAAATTCTCTTAGTTGTGTCCAATACTCTTTCCATTAGGTTTTTGATAAGTACTGGATGACAGTTCTCCAAGAAACATTAATGCTGGATACCCTACCCCTCATTTACCTCAAAGCGATCAATATTATACCCATGATTCCCCTTGCCACCATGAGTTCATGATCTGCCGCAACGACTGTCGATTGGCCGCCCACACCTTGTCCTACCCAGCTCCCCCAATCACTACACAATGCTGCCATAACACCAAACGCACTCACCAACATGACTTCACCTAACGCCTTTGACTCGTCTGCCCTCTATGGGGCACACACCCGTTTGACGTTTCCGCTCATCATGTTTGCCAAATCGCATGACTCTGCCCACTGCTACATGACGTGCCCAAGGTGGGAATTCACCAATATGGCGTGCCCAATATTGCACATTATACCCGAGTTGGGCGCTCACCGCGCCCCCACCACTCGATCGTCAGAACACTAACTTGAGGGTGTGACACTCCCTCATCCTCGCTCCACTTGTATTTACTCATGCAAGACACCTTCCATGTGACGTTGCTCAAACCTCACTCCCATTGGAGAGTGCATGAATCTTTGTTATACTTATAATAATAATAATAATCTAATTTTAAGGTCAGGTCAACCAACCCAAACACCAAATTGGTGTATGAGACCCCCTTGTTTGTGGGACAAGGGATCCACCTCCGCGTAGCGATTTGACTGCTAAGTTTACGAAGACATACATACTCTACCCCCTCTAGTTTTGAACCTATGACCTCTTAGGAGGAAACACATACCCTTAACCATTAAACCTACTCAAACCTCACACACATATATAATTTATTTATAATATGTTTAACATACATATATTGTGTGACACCAATTTAACATATATATATTATTTTATATGAACCTTTCTTAATTTATTAAAATAATAAATATCAATATTTATATTTTATTGAATTTATTAAAATATTAATTATCAATATTTATATTTTATCTGTTTTAATTATGTTATATAAAATTAAATTTTAAATATAGTGTGATTTTATATTTAATTAATAATTAAAATAATAAATACTAATATTAATATTAATCTTTTAATTATTAAAAAAAAATTGTTTAAACCTTTGTAAAAATGGCATGTCGCATTCAAAAAGTGGAAGTAGGCATGCCGCATTCGAAAAGTGTAAGTAAGTTTTAATTATTTAAAAAAAATTGTTTGAAGCTTTGTAAAAATGGCATGCCGCATTTGAAAAGTGGAAATAGTCATGAGTAAGTCCTGTGTTGATTTTATAAAAAATACCGACTTTGAAAACTCGTTGTTCGACTGGAAGATGGGGTTTTGAAAGTAAGTCAAACATTGGCATGCCGCATTCGAAAAGTGAAAATAGGCATGCAACATTCGAAAGTGGGTCATCCATTTAAAGCTATCCATTTATTTAACAACTTAGACTGATATAATAAAATTTTAAAATAAATCTCTTTTTAACAAGATTTGTTCACTTATTGATTAAGTCAATGTATAACTCTTTGCCAAATAGTATATGATAAAAATAAATAAACCAACCATTTTTAATGGAGATATTAATTGAGAATTGATATTACAATATACCAACCATTTTTTATGAAAATATTAAGTGAAAATTAATGTGACTTGATTTTGATACTCTCACTTTCTTCCCTCCTACTTTATTCAATCACACACATGTATGACCAGATAGTAATCCACCTCTTTAATCAAGGAGTGTCCACAAAAAAAGTGGAATTAATTCAAACTAATGCCTTTATTTCATTAAAAAAATATTGACCATAATCGCTCCATATTTTTAATCGATAAATACATATTAGTTATAAATACATTTTTTTTTTCTTTAAGTCATTGAGATAACAAATTAAAATCTAAGAAAAATGTTATAAAATCATTTTCACTATTTTCTCAACGAAAAACAAAACCTTTTTGACTTTCACACTTAATGATATGCAATGCAAACCTCTTGTGATCATTGCAAGGAATGTCCATGAAATAATCATAGAATTATAATACTCTTCCCCAAATTATTGAAATTCATTTAATTCTTCCTTTGCTCTAACAATAAAATACTTCACTATTTACATGAATATTGCAAGGGATATTGATATTAATACATATATTTTTTATAGATAATTGAGAAAGAGACTTTATAGGAAAGTTAAAGAAGTTATAATTCATATTATTATCTATGGTTTATTATTTTATTTATATAATTTTAATAATAATATTTATGAAAATATTATATTATCAATGCTTTATGATTATTGGTTTAATAAATATATTTAATTTTTATATTTAAGAAAACAAATATTAATAATGGAAAGTAAAAAAAATATAAGTCGAAGCATTTATCTCATACTCGTTGTTCGACTGGTTCAGGGAGACGGCTTCTGAAACTAAGTCGATGTCGAGCATTGGCATGCCACTGGTTCAGGGAGACGGGCTTAGTCGAAGTCGAAAATTTGCATTGGCATGTGTTTATTTCATCAAAAATATTGGTATGAAACCTGACCTTGAAACTCGTTGTTCGACTGGTTTAACTGGTTCAGGAATACTAGGTTTTGAGGGCATGCTGAAGTTTGTCAAAGTTGAAGTCGGGGAAAGATGAGGTTTTGAGGGCATGCCACATTTGAAGTCCATCAAAATTCGAAGTGTGGAGAGGTCATGCTTGATTTCACCAGTATGAAAGCCCAAGAATAGAGGAAAACTGGTTGTTCTTAGCCAGTGCCATGTAGTTGGTTCTTAAATTTAGATAAAAACTCGATGAAAACTGGCCGTGCTGGTTATTTGGCGCCAAAGTTTTGCTCTTGGCGGGAGGAATTTGTTGTTAGCGAGAGGTTTATTTTAGGGCTGTGAATTTATATATAATCAGAGGTTTTATCATGGATAAAAACACATTAGACAAAACCTGGAGGCTTTTGAAGAGGTGGGTAGCAACAAATTCACAATTGAAGTTTGCATACCTAGAGTCACAGGTTAGTCGGATTTAATATTTTTCTATTTCCTGGCTTTGTTTCTGCTTTGTTTGTTTTAAGATATTGTCGATTCATACGATTTTTTTTGGGTAAGGATCATGGATTTCAAGGGGTCAACGCTAGTCTACTTCTGCCTTCAAAACTGATATTTTTCACTTATTTATAAGCCTCCAAACCAGTTTCTATTGCCCTTATTCGTTCACTGTATATGTTGATTTCGATCTAAGAAATGTACTGTTTATGATCTGGGGTGAAAATTTTAAATAAAAACATGTATAGTTCCTAAGGCTCGTATGGTTCAGTTTGATCTCAAATTCCGCTTATGATATATGTCATATTCACCAAATTTGCATGGATTCACACAGGGGTGTATCCTCACATATCAGAGATCATTAATTTCGCATGGCTCATTATCAACACATGGCTTAGGACCTTTCTATGTCACTTGTGCTATGGTCATGACTGAAAATAATTTTTGATGCCTCATTGAATTATCCTTTAGTGATGTGGAGATAAAGCTACATTAGATAAGAGGATTTGGGGGAATTTTACTTACATTTATTCTACTTAAACCAATACAACCCTGATTTATTAATCCATTCATTTGATATCTCATTATCCATGTATCGTAGTTTCGCTTGACGGTTCATCCATGTATCGTAGTTTCGTTTGAAATTTCATGTAAACCTTAGAAAACTTATCCATGGAAGGCTACTGTAGGTTGGGACTACAACAAATTGAAGATCAACAATGGACTTTTTTAATTACTTCCTAAAAGTTTATTAGGCCATCATTAGGCATCAATTCAAGCTTTTGTTAAAGAAGCAATGGGAAACTATGATGTTTACCATTAAAGGAGCTTGACTTACTTAGTTTCGATTGAAAAAAATGTATCACACTGAGTTCCATTTCGTAGTTTCATTTGACAGTTCATGTAAACCTTAGAAAACTTATCTATGGAAGGCTACTGTAGGTTGGGACTACAAGAGTCTAAAGATCAACAATGGATTTTTTTAATTACTTCCTAAAAGTTTATTAGGCCATCATTAGGCATCAAGTCAAGATTATGTTAAAGAAGCAATGGGAAACTATGATGTTTTCCATAAAAGGAGCTTGACTTACCTAGTTTCAATTGAAAACAATGTATCACACTGAGTTCCATTTCGTAGTTTCGTTTAATAGTTCATGTAAACCTTAGAAAAATTATCTAGGGAAGGCTACTGTAGGTTGGGACTACAAGAGACTGAAGATCAACAATGGATTTTTTTTAATACTTCCTAAAAGTTTATTAGGCCATCATTAGGCATCAATTCAAGCTTTTGTTAAAGAAGCAACGATAAACTGCGATGTTTACCATAAAAGGAGCTTGAGTTACTTAGTTTCAATTGAAAACAATGTATCACACTGAGTTCCATTTCGTAGTTTCGTTTGACAGTTAATGTAAACCTTAGAAAACTTATCTATGGAAGGCTACTGTAGGTTGGGACTACAAGAGACTGAAGATCAGCAATGGATTTTTTTAATTACTTCCTAAAATTTTATTAGGCCATCATTAGGCATCAAGTCAAGCTTCTGTTAAAGAAGTAATGGGAAACTGTGATGTTTTCCATAATAGGAGCTTGACTTACTTAGTTTCAATTGAAAACAATGTATCACACTGAGTTCCATTTCGTAGTTTCGTTTGAAATTTCATGTAAACCTTAGAAAACTTATCTATGGAAGGCTACTGTAGGTTGGGACTAAAAGGGATTGAGGATCAACAATGGATTTTTTTAATTACTTCCTAAAAGTTTATTAAGCCATCATTAGGCATCAAGTCAAGCTTTTGTTAAAGAAGCAACGGGAAACTATGATGTTTACCA
The DNA here is from genome assembly GCA_034641835.2 of Pinus albicaulis. Taxonomy (NCBI): domain Eukaryota; kingdom Viridiplantae; phylum Streptophyta; class Pinopsida; order Pinales; family Pinaceae; genus Pinus; species Pinus albicaulis. Next base: position 1,505,434,203 of record CM076575.1, on the reverse strand, counting down.
TAAAAGGAGCTTGACTGACTTAGTTTCAATTGAAAATAATGTATCACATTGAGTTCCATTTCGTAGTTTCATTTGACAGTTCATGTAAACCTCAGAAAAATTATCTATGGAAGACTACTGTAGGTTGGGACTACAAGAGACTGAAGATCAACAATGGATTTTTTTTAATTACTTCCTAAAATTTTATTAGGCCATCATTAGGCATCAAGTCAAGCTTCTGTTAAAGAAGCAATGAGAAACTGTGATGTTTACCATAAAATGAGCTTGACTTAGTTAGTTTCAATTGAAAACAATCTATCACACTGAGTTCCATTTCGTAGTTTCATTTGACAGTTCATGTAAACCTTAGAAAACTTATCTATGGAAGGCTACTGTAGGTTGGGACTACAACAGACTAAAGATCAACAATGGATTTTTTTAATTACTTCCTAAAAGTTTATTAGGCCATCATTAGGCATCAAGTCAAGCTTTTGTTAAAGAAGCAATAGGAAACTATGATGTTTACCATAAAAGGAGCTTGACTTACTTAGTTTCAATTGAAAACAATGTATCTCACTCAGTTCCATTTCGTATTTTTGTTTGACAGTTCATGTAAACCTTAGAAAAATTATCTATGGAAGGCTACTGTAGGTTGGGACTACAAGAGACTGAAGATCAAAAATGGATTTTTTTAATTACTTCCTAAAAGTTTATTAGGCCATCATTAGGCATCAAGTCAAGTTTCCAATGTTTTCTGATCCTAATCTTAGACCTGATCTTAGATCTCCTTTAAAAAGGCTTCAACCCTGCATTAAGAAGGTTGTACATAAACTCTTCAGAGGCTGCTTCTTCTCAATTCTGGATCTTCAAAGAAAATTCAATATTGTGCTTTCAACCTTTAATACAGTGCTTCCATTTTACCAACCAAACCTACACAAGGGGATTCACTGTAATACAATTCAACAAGCTTCAATGGTGTTCTTGGTCTTGTATCCCATATAGAATAAGGGACAAAGATGCCCTTTATTATGCCTCAGAATGTCCACTTTCACACTAACTTATAGGAGTATGGCATAGATTTGAGATGAATAGATGATCACAATTTAGATTTTTGGAGTCTTCACACAGGTCTAAAAATACAAAGGTCTACAATTTGGGTGTAGCAGCAACAAGTCTGAAGTCTACACGAGATCAGTCCAAATGTCCCTTCACAACACGTCTGAGTTTATTTATTGCTCATGTCCAAGTCTAGTATAGTCACAGGTTCAAGGTGTAAGTCTAGTACTGAACCTTAGTACATATAGCCAGATAGCCTCAGTTCATTGGTTCAAAGTTCAGTCTACAGGCTTGACCCTTCAAGCTTCAGATCTGAGCTGTGATACTTCCACAAATATGCTTACCACAGGTGATTTTCCATAGCAATAAGCTACAGGACTACACAAGGACTAAATCTCCTATTGTGGATTGTAATATCACAGGCCTGAGGAATGAGTTAAGGTCCAAGGGTATATATGCATGTGAGGGACTTCCAAACTTAAACCAAGTTGTCCACGAGTTTGTAATCTCTTCAATCCGAGCTGCTAACTAGATGACTATCCACAATTTACTACCATAGGATTGTAATCCGAGCCCTCACAATTGTGTCTCCAAGGGGTCTGTACAGTAGAACGAATTCTATAGGAAATCTACCTTGTAACAAATTCAAATCAGAATCTTCATCCTCGGCCTCTTGTCTTGCTATTCTGTATTCCTGAAATAATCTTCAATGAACAGATGAACATCACGTCATTCCAGAAGTCACGGTAGGAATTTCATGAATCTGGGCTATAATGCAAATTCAGTAATTTCACCTAAAACATGATGTTTCTTATATCTATTCCCGATGAACAGATGAACATCACGTCATTCCAGCAGTCACAGTAGGAATTTCATGAATCTGGGCTATAACGAAAATTCAGTAATTTCACCTAAAACATGATGTTTCTTAGATCTATTTCCCATGAAATTTCAGTTTTGGGGCCAATAAAAAATATCCAATTATAGCAGCAAATACTTAAATTCACTTCAACCCAAATCACCGGGAAGCTCAAGAGAATAAATACCATATACGTGGACTTCACTTCCAAGAATGTCTAACATGAAGGTCACACTTTTTCAAGCATATAAAATATCTGAAATACCTTTATTACAACAGAAAATATGCTCTTTTATGTTCTATGCTGTGTATTAAATCACAACAATTTTAGCAATATCATTGGTGAAATCAGCTTGAACAATAGTGCTGGAATCCCCTAAACAAGAAGATAATACAAGCTCAAAGTGATGCAAGTATTTGGAAAGCTTAAACACTTCATTTATATATAAGAGATGAATTACATCTACATACCAACATCTTATTACAAGCTGATACAAGTCAATCTCTTCAAACCATAACTAGATAAAACATGGAAAGCTCTACTCACCAACTCCTAGCTAGGAATCACTCTTAACCAAAGCTTCTTACTCCAGCAAAGCTCCTCCTTGGCACATAAACTTGAATCCCACAAGAATACAAGGAATTTCCTGGCCACACCTCCTCAATACATTGAGTAGCACTAGGATTTCCAATTGCACTCAGTGCCATTTTGATATATTCAAGTTTGCATGGTATATAAATGATAAAACTTCGCATATTTTGTCTCTATTGGCTTGGAATCATGGTTGCAAATCTTAAAAATAGTTTTTTTAATTAAAAAATAATTATTTAATGTATTTTTTTTTAAACCGGTTCATTGAGATCTGACCACTACCAGTTAGACCGGTTCCGGTTCGAAACCCAGTTCATTAGGTCCACTGGTCCGGTCACCGGTTCCAATTTTAATAACTATGATGTGAACTTCAAAATCAATTTCTCTTAGAGTATTTGGATTTAGGAGCTGAGTGAGGGCTTTTTGGAAAGAGGAAAGAGTCCTCTTTAATATGGTGAAGGAGCCAATGCAAAAGGATGCCTCCAAGGTGACAAAAAATATTTTTCTTGTGAATGTTCCTGAAATTAGATCATTTTTGCTATAATTTCAAGAGTTCCCTCCAAAAATTTTCCATGATTGTCCATGACATATATGTTATCAAGTATAGTCATATCCATGTCATTAAGTCCTCAAGTGTTCTTCATGTCATGTCCCTAGACATTGTTCATGTCATCAAATGGTCCTCCATCAACCATGTAATCTTGACATCATACTGGGTCGAGGCATCTCAAGAATATTGACATCTTGGTCAATGCCACATTGACATCAATGAAAACCTTGATTAACAGTTTCAATATAGAAAACAATATAAACATAGTGAGAAATTGTTGGCCTATCACACTTTGTAATGTGTCTTATAATCAAGAATATGGCAGCCTGAACCATTTTTATTGATCAACTGGAGTTTATTAAGAGAAATTTTATCCTAGGTAATATTATTACAACTTGTGAAGGTCTTAAATGAGTATCAAAGATCAGTCACATAGTTATAGATGAAGATAGGAATAACAAATATGACTCCAAAGACATATTTTCTACTAGGGTGAACTTTTTCAAGCTTAGAAAAGTAATGTAAATCTCCAAATAATGTACCCTCTTGCATGCTAGGAATAAGGAGAGAATGTGGTGTAAATCCTTCATTAATGTGCCCTCCATGCAAGTGGCCAAAAACAGAATGTATTCCCTTCAAGTGCCAAAAAGGTGATAATTTGTAACTCGTCATGCTGCCATGAATAGGTAAGTGACTCCCTCAATTGGAGTGCCCTCATTTTCTAGGAATGAGCACTGGGAACATGTCAAAAATAGGCTTTAAAGGAGAGAGTTCACTACTGGTAACTGTGACTTCATCATTTCCTAGTGCCTCCCCTTTAGCTGAGTGATGCATCCTATTTGCTGCTAAGGAAACTACCATTGGCATTTTCTTCTCCTCACTACGGATGTAATGAATGTTTAAAAATGTTCGCAAGGGTTGTGCCCTTAAGAATGATAATATATTTACCAAAACATTTTGCTGTAATGTTGATAGATCTGCGTTCAAAACCAAAAAAAATTTCTGTCATGCTGATAGATCTTCGTTCAAAAGGTGTAAATAGAACAAAAATATCTCCTCAAACAAGTGCTGATCCAAAAGCTTTCTCTCAAATATGACTTTCTTTTGTTGTTTAACTATGTGATTGTTGTGTATGGGTGTGTTCACACTGGTAAAAAATGTGTAGTCTTCTCTTCCTATATGTTGTTTCTAAAAAGTTTTCACAATTGACATCTGTGCTCAAATAGGAGCTGAAACTTCTATTTTACAAATAAAGTTCTGAAAAGAGTTGAAAGTAAAGATTTAACATATTAGTTTCATCTTTGAATGTAGAAAATTAAAGATGAGTCAAAGCCCAATTTTGACAACAGATTAATACCATGCACATGATGAGATAATAGCTGATGAGAAGATCTTGCATAAATATGCATGTCCATGTAATGATTGTCGTGGTGGGAAAATGAGAAAAAGAAGTGTGATTTTTCAACATATGCTAAAATATGGGCATAGCAGTATAAGCCCTTTCCCTCAAAATTGTTATCCAGATAGAATATAATTGCATAGCATGAGAGATTTAGAGACACTAGACATAGATGAAGAAGGAACAAACACAAATGAAAAGGTAGGAACCTTTGATGAAGGGATTGAAGTTGATAGAATGCTGAATGAGGGTTTCAAGGATGAATGGCAGAAGTTGATGGAGGATGCTTTAAAACCTATGTATGGTACTTGCAATTTAAGTCATTTAACAACAATAATTTTAATTCTTAACTTTCAAGTGGTGCATGGTTGGACAAATGAGAGTGTTGATGAGTTATTGGCATTTTTACAATGATTGTTACCACCCAACTCCACACTGCCAACAAAACTAAGAGCATGTAAAGTGAAAATCACTAAGCTAGGCTTAGGTTATGAAAACATCCACACATGTGTGAATGGTTGTGTATTATTTCGCAAAAATCTTGCAAGTGAGACTGAATTTCCAAAATGTAAAGAAGGGAGGTATAGACCAGGGTTGAAGTCAAATTCAGATCTGAGAAGGGTTCTTTGC